>BKCH01000060.1:657500-1365000 GCA_008635985.1 Ficus erecta | reverse complement strand
AAGAAATTTGTGATTCGTACAGATCATGAATCCTTAAAACATTTGAAAGGTCAACACAAGCTAAACAAGAGACATGCTCGATGGGTTGAGTTCATGAAACTTTTCCCTATGTCATTCGGTATAAACAAGGTAAGGAAAATGTGGTTACGGATGCACTTTCACGCAGGTATACCTTAATCTCTACTCTTGATGCTAAGTTCATTGGGTTTGAGCACATTAAGGAACTTTATCATGATGACCACGACTTTGGGGAAGTTTATAATGCTTGTAAAAAAATCTGCAGATGGTAAGTTCTATAGGCATAAGGGCTTCTTGTTTAGAGAGAAAAAATTGTGTGTGCCTAACTGTTTGATGAGAGACTTGTTAGTTCGGGAATCCCATGGTGGAGGGTTAATGGGACACTTTGGAGTCGCTAAAGCTCTAGATATGTTGCAGGAGCACTTCTATTGGCTACACATGAAACGGGATGTAGGGAGAGTTTGTGGTAGATGTGTCACTTGTAGATAAGCTAAATCGAGCGTTCAGCCGCATGGTCTTTACATGCCCCTTCTTATTCCTAGTTCACCTTGGATTGATATTTCAATGGATTTTGTTTTAGATTTACCTAGGAGTAGGCGTGGAAGGGATTCTATCTTTGTGGTTGTAGATCGCTTTTCTAAGATGGCTCATTTTATCCCTTGTCATAAGACTGACGATGCTTCTCATGTTGCAGATTTGTTCTTTAGGGAGATTGTGAGGTTACATGATATGCCCAGGTCAATCCTGTCAGATCGGGATGCTAAGTTCTTGAGTTACTTTTGGAAGACATTATGGGGAAAACTAGGAACAAAACTTTTGTTTTCTACTACTTGTCATCCTCAAACTGATGGTCAAACAAAAGTAGTTAATAGGACTTTATCCACTTGTTGAGGGCTGTCATTAGTAAGAACATTAAGACTTGGGAATAATGTTTACCACATGTTGAGTTCGCTTATAATTGTACGATTCATTCTGCTACAAAGTTCTCACCGTTTGAAATTGTTTATGGTTTTAATCCTTTAACTCCATTAGATTTATCACCTTTACCTGTTTCCGAGCATGTGAACTTAGATGGTAATAAGAAAGCAGAATTTGTGAAGCAACTCCATGAGAAGGCGTGGCTCAACATAGAGAGGATAACCGAGCAATACATCAAGCAAGCTAACAAGGGACGTCAAAAGCTGGTGTTTGAACTCGGTGACTGGGTGTGGTTACACATGAGGAAAGAAAGATTTTTGGCGCAAAGACGTTCTAAGTTGCTGCCCCGAGGAGATGGTCCATTTCAAGTACTAGAACGGATCAATGACAATGCCTACAGACTTAACTTACATGGTGAGTACAATATTAGTGCTACTTTCAATGTTACTAACTTAAGTCCGTTTGATGTAGGTGATGATTTGAGAACAAATCCTTCTCGAGAGGGGGGGGGGGGGGGGGGGAATGATAAGGACATCAAGGCTCAAAGAATTCTCACGAACAGATTCAAGTTCCAGTTGGTCCGATGATGAGAGCTCGAGCTAAAATATTCAAAGAAGAGTTGAATAACTTAGTCCAAAGAGTTCTACAACAAGAAGAGAGTGTGTTCACTACTGATGGTGAACAAAGATTGATTTTACTCATCAAATTTGACCCGGAAGAGAGCCAAGACTGATGTGGACATTTTTCATTTTCCAAGGTTGAAGTGGACGTTATTTTCTAACAAAAAATCAAGTCAAGATTACATTTTCAAGAGTTCAAAATGTTCAAAATTCAAAACAAGATCTGATGAAGATTTGATTTCTTTTAATTTGATTTTTAGATTTAAGTTTTAGTTTAAATTTTGAAATTAATTCCAAATTTAATTATTATTTTTAGATAAATCTGATTCCTAGGTTTTTGGGCATGTTTATCCTTAGGGGTAGATTAGAAATTTTACAAATTGTAACTTTGCCTATATAAGGCTGATTTCAGATGATGGAAATAAGATTGTTGATGTTTATTCATACTGTGAGTTATTCTTCTTGAGTTCTTGAAGAAACTTATCCGAACTTATCAAGGATTTCTTGTGGCATTTAAATCGACTTATTGAACGGACTTTCCATAACCGTTTGTGGCGTTTTCACCATACTAAGGTTCTTGCTTCGTTAAACAACGGGCTGCGGTTTCCATCAAACTTGAAAGATCTTGGGTTGTTGTTTCCAGATTTGGTATTTGGTTTCGTCACGTTATTGGCGTGGTTCGTATCAAACTAGATAGCTTTTCAGTGTGCACTCAAGACTGTATATAATATAATTATTTCAAGAAACATATGTAGTCCAAGTGAGAGATTGTTGGGATTTTATTATTTTCTATTATGAGCTTATATATTAAATGACAATTTTATTACATGTTATCTAATTTAATAGAGTCAAATAAGTGATCTATTAATTGGGCTATAGAGATATCTATTGCATATAGACTTTAATATATAGAAACCCAATACTAATTGAATTATGATGACGAGAATCTAATTTAAGTTAGTATATAAGAGTCATTATAAACGTTGTGGTCCCCAAATCAAATCATAATACGTAATATTTGCTCTCCTCCTCCTTCCCTATTAAGAGAGAATCCATATAGTACCTCAACAGCATAAAGAGATTTGACTGTGGAAGACTCCATCATTCTCTAATTTATCTTCATGGATTCAGGTTTGCTTCCGATTAATTTTTCTTGATTATTTAACATGAGATCTTGGATTTGATAACAGTTTTCATCAATTCAACATACATTGCTTTAGCAATTAAAAATACAAAAATACACTTTGCCCTTTAATCTTTATATCCATGGTTCATAATCCGATCTGGTTATCGTCGGAAAATACTCACGAGTCCTGGCAAAATAACGCCCACCACCAAATATGTGAGCAACATGAAGTGCACCAGGCACACGGTCAAAGATTGGTGAGCTTTTTAATCTCTCTCAAATCGATTCATCCTATCTATGACAGATGAATAATTTGAGTCGTAATGCCGTTACCGGCAAGGTGGCAATTCTGAGGCCGCGGAAGTCGATTGGCCGATCGTCCCTCAAATTCTGCCGATTTGCAAGTGCGTTTGGCAACTGATTATGCATTTGAACCTTCTGTCGGAACCTCCCGATCAACAAATCCGGTACCATCTCCGACATCATGCGAGTCGCCGTTGTTTGTAGCTTCCGAGTTATACATAGCAACGGTGAAATACTCCGATGCTGGAGAAGTCTCTTGAAAGTCACTTACGTTAGTGTCGGAGTTGCTCACTACAGTATAAAAAAATTAGTCCCATTAAATAGGTTGAAAATTAATTGCATAAACAGAACTGGTTTTTCTTTATTTATGCACATTGGGACATTGCTTTTCCTTCGTGTGTGTGTGTGTACAACTTCACCTTTGTTACAATCAGTTATAATTCTAGTTACAACACCTCATTTATCTTTTCACAATGACGTTTCTACTCTTCCTATTGTGTCTTAAATTACCATTCACACCCTTCATCACAATATTTTACAATTTTTTGACTGACATTACTTTTGTTTACAATTCTTTGACTGACGCCAATCTTTTATGCAATTCTTTGTCTGACACCTTATTTTCTTTTTTCATTGACAACTATTCAGTATCTGCATTTTTTTTTTATGACTGGCCTACCCCGCAAGTAGCTGCCGCACATCCGTTCGTGCTGGACTGGTGAGTGCTCCATTTTTAAACACCTCATGTTTAAGTAGGGGATTAGAATGTTAAACCACTATCTTTTGGTGAGAGTTTAGAGTTTAAGGAGTGAGCCCACAACTATTCCATCTGCAGTTTCTTTGTTGATTTTCTTTTTGGTCTCTTTTCAGCTTCATTTGAGATTGGTGCCGCTTTGTCTACTATTGTCGTTTCAAAATAGTTGTCGTTCAAAGGTCAAAGTTAATGTCGTTTTCCATTGTTGTCGTTTATCTTGTTCGTATCCTTTTGTTTTCCTCTTGTTTTTCATTTCCAGGTCAATATCATTGTAAAATGGTGTTAGTTTTGAGTTATTGTTGCTTTAATATTGTTTTCTCGTTTCTTGGTGTAAGTTTTGTTGTTTATGGTGTTTTATTTTATTTTATTTTGGTGTAAGTTGATGTAATTTTCCTAACGGTGTTGTCGTTCCTAAAGTTCGTGTTCCTTTTATGCTATTGTGGGTATTCTCTAGTCTGTACTTTTTAAGCAAAATAAATTTTTTATTTTTCTCTTCAGTCTACTTGAATGTTTTTTGAACTTTGTTATCATTTTCAGAGTGACGCTTTATTTGATATTTTTTCAGAAATAATGTTGTCGTTTTCTTATTCATTGTTCTTAATTCCTTCATTTAGTGTCGTTCCGTTTTATGAAGTTCTTGTCGTCTTCTTTCGTTTTTGCAAAAAAAAAAAAAAAAAGGTTCGTATTATTGTCGTTTTTATATAGTCATTGGTTTTTCTTATAACCGTCGTTTTTGAATTTATTTCGTCTCCACATTTTTGTCATTTTTTTTTCTCGGATAAAAGTTGTGCTACTAAAAGCCTACAAAAATGAGTAAGAAAGGAGAAAGAATATGGATTTTTTTTTTTAAATTAAAGAATATGGCAATTAAGTGTACTGAGATTAGTTTTTTTTTTTTTGGGTGGACATTATCATTATAGAGAAAGAGAAGGAGAAAATTAGGCGGAGAGTCATATTTTACCTTCTTATAATTTTTCTCACTCTAATATTAAAATTGATAATTTTATAACTTTAATATTATGGTAGACATAAATATAAGAATGTATCAAATTTATGACATTCTTACATATAATCCAAAAAAAAAAAGTTCAATGAGTTGGACCCACACTTGAGTTTTTAAATTTAAGAAATTGATTTTAGGAACTTCTGTTACGAAATGTAGACTGTGTTGATTAAAAATGTAAGGTGCAAGATCTCCATGGACATAAATAATGCTAACTACAACTAATCACACCCTTATAAAGTCTCATAATCACAAAAATACTGTATATTTTATCATATTATCATATTTAACCCCATATATTCCACAATAACATAATCCATTTTCAAAATAGCCCTACAGATAGCTATCCTAATATTTTTCTTGATATTTCAAAATATTAATAAAAATATTCTTAAAAAAAAATCAAACTTATCTCAAATCAAATTTCAAAGCCTAATTAAAATCCTCCCTCTTCCTCTCTATATTATGTTCAGGTTTTATTGTAGTGTAATCGAGTGTTGTACCTTCATTAAAGTAAAGCATGTGTTTGGCATTTTCATTAGTTGAAAATACTTAACTCAATTTTTGTTATCTTTTGAAAAGCCAACTTAGTTTCACTATTTACAGTTTCAACTATAACTTAAAACCTTAAATTTTAAAAAGTTCATAACTTTGCATATACAAATCCAAATGAGATATATTTTTTTAAAAATTACATAGAATTTCGATATGAATAAAACTAGATCCATATTAATATTTTCTTCTAGAAACATTTCAAATTTCTACATTTTTTAACTGCAATAAATCAAACGCATAACTCAATTCCAATTCAAAATTTTCAACTCAAACGAATATCCCAAACGCATGATAAATGTTGACCTTTAGATCTTGCCTTAATAGTAGGAAAAATTAAACACTATCATAGAATCTCTCTCAAATTTAATATTCATAATAAATACCATATTTTAAAAATACCATTTACCTCTTTCTCCCAACAAATTAAAAAAAAAAAAAAAAAACACGAAATGTACGGAAATGCTTACTCTGACTGATGGTCACCTACTAGGTGACTTCAGTAATCAGCATTTTTTTTTAAAAAAAATTTCGTAAATGAACAGTGTTAAGCAATAGTAGTTAGAGAATGTTAGCGGACAAGGAAGGATGCGCTGGTGACTATTGTGATATCATGCATCCTGTTATGACGTCGATTACCGATGGTGGCGAGTAAGCCTACAGGTAAGTACTCATGAGATTGATGCTCAGTCACGTATTAGGTGACTCCCGCAACGTCAAGAAATTAAGAACCAAGGCAAGTTTGATGTGACTCTTGAGTATAAAGAAAAATTGATAGGGCAATTTTTCAATCTGGTGGGGTGAACAATTTATTGCAGTATCCTTGTATTTGCCCTAATATCTCCTCATTCCGACCACATAAAACTAGTATTCTGTGGAAGAAAATTCTTAAAGTCATTTAATCATGTATACCAATGGAAAAGTACATGTTTAGACTCATTTTATATTAAGTACGCCTCAATCCAAATGATATACGCTTGCACTACTTCTTTGTATTAATATTTTCGAGGGGATTTAACTCGACTATATTAAATCATGTGTAAATTTTTTTTTTCTTTTTTGAAGATTGAAACCTTTTATTTTTATTTTTATTTTATTTTTTTCAATTTCTTTTTAGGAAATTGGGGCCTACCGATAAGTCGGCATCAACTAACATAAGTTTTGTGTAGGAATGAAATTGTATAGGATTTTACACAATAGCCTGATTTTAAATAAATTGGTTATAGGCTAAAGGTAATATATTAATTTGATCCTATATTTAATAACATATTAACCATTTAAATATTGAAAACTACGTACGCAGAAAATTGAAATTGGCCAGCTCTTTAGTCTGAGAATTTTATTTCATTAATTTAAGATAATGAACTAATTACTAATTCAACAATATATGTATAAATTAATAGCAAACAACATACATAATTAATGAACCATGATAAGCAATTCATCCTCACAAACTATGTATCATAAAGAATTGTTATTTTGCCTTAATTTCGATTTAATCAATTATATTATTCACTCAAACAAACCATTGTAACTTCAGTATTGATGTAGTTGGTCACAAGTTAAGACAAGGTTGATTTAAATTTATTTTATGCTATAATAATTACAAAACGTTATCCAATTATTACACATCAAGTTTGTTTTCGTTTGTTTGTTTGATTGTTTTTTGTTTTTTTGCTTTTGTTTTTTTTTTTTTTTTTTTTTTTTTTTTTTGTGGATATAAAATTATCCTGCTGATTTAATCTATATCAAATTGTCACCCTACAATCTCAATTTCATCTAATTACGAAAACTGTTCTATCTCTCTCTCTCTCTCTTTCAAACAAACACCCCCCCACCCCCCCCCCCCCCCCCCCCCCCCCCCTCCTTTCTTTTTTGCGCACCTACCAAAAGACTCTTCCACCACTTCTCCTTCTTTTTAATAGATGCTAATTTTTTTTCTTGAATTTTAAGTTATGGTAATTGGTTTGGTACCGTACGTAGCATTCTTGTTTAGCATTGTTGGTACAAAAAATGATAAAACTGTAGAGAGGAATTTGTGGTGTAAATTCTCTGACCAGAAAACCACAATGAAATCAAAGGACTTGTGTATGAACGTGCGTACGTAAAGGTTGCACCGAATTCAGTAGTCTTGTGATTCTTAATGAGGTTACAAAACTGAATTTATCAGCCTCATTAACCTTTAAGAACGTTTTTGGTTTAATATCAGAATTAAACTTAATTCTTTAATCGTAGAAATGTTACAGCCATTTCAAGTCCTTTCCATTCTAAAACACACCAGAGTTATAGAGTTCTCTTCTTCCTCTCTTAGAGTGAGTCTAGGTGTTTTAGTACATTTTTAAAGTTCATCGGAGGTTGTAATGTTGTACGCGTTTACTGTTTGTAAACCGTTGTGTCATAGGAAGCAGATACCGGTTGATCCTCAAGCACCGATAGTGATGAGGCCAATATGTTTTTAGGAAACAGTGTGATATATAGGTCTCGGTTTCTTGTCTAAATTTTATTTCCAATTCTTTTCTATTGATAACAATTTTCTGTTTTGTTGCTAACGATATTTTATTTTCTAACTGTATTTGTTTGTCTTTCTCATTTTTACTAACGAATATATGTAGAGAAACTATTGAGATCCACTCCTGCCAATTACCATACAAGTTTCATCATACATATATATATATCTACAAGGGGCGTCTATTGACACCCATTTATATATATACTTTTCTCACTCACTTTCTTAAATTACTCACTAACTAGAATTTAAATATTTATTATTACTTGTTACACTCATCTTATTATTCCAAAAAAAGCCCTGCACTTCAATTCTATTTTTTTTTTTTAAACAATCATTTTTTATCATTTATTCTTCTTCTTATATGTTTTATTTGAAATAAGATTTAGTGAAATCATAGTATTATGTGTACCCTTTTTAAGAAGTTCTAAAAAATTAATGTATTCTCATGAACAAATTAATCATCTTACGTTTGATATATGGAACTTTATATATATATGTGTGTGTATCTTTGATGTTCACCAAAAAAAAAAAAAAAAGAACTTCATAAAAAAATAAATATAAAACTATGACTCTATTATTATCTCTAATAAAAAAAATTTTCTGATCGTACTAGTTTCATTAAATCTTACTCTTATTTTAAGAAAATGAATCATTGGATTTTTAAAAAAAATTGAAAAAAAAGAAAAAAGTAAACGATAAAAAAGGATTATTTTTTTAAAAAAATAGCAGTTATTTATTGATTGGCGGTATAAAAAAAAGATTAAACTAGAATTTAATTGTATAGATTGTTTTGGAATAATAATAGGGGTGCGGTGTAATAAGTAATGATGGACATTTAAATTTTAAATTGATGAATAATTTAATAAAGGAGGTGGGGAAAGTAAACAGGTGTTAAAAAAAATTAAAATAATAATAATAATAAATAAAAAAAAGAGTATTATCTGTAGCATATGATTTTGGAAAAATCGTAAATTTTGGATGTAGATATCTCCTGACTAATAAGCGTATCTCATTTCAAATCTTCCTAATAAAGTTAATATCACATGTCGCATATATATGTATGAATGTATATTATATCTATACATGTACATGAATGTATATAAAGTTGGAAAAACGGATCTGATATCAGAGTTACGGCGCAGCGGAAGTTTTAAAAATTTTATGTCGATTCAGAAAAGAAGCTCATGATGTATATAACAATAAATTAAATACATGATCAAACGTACCTTGTTTCTCGGATTTCGGAATTACTAGAGCATTGACCAACATGTCTTTTCTACTATTCTTGAGTCTCCACGTCTCAGAGTGTGTGTTGGCATACGTGCTATGAATCCAAGCGACCGGTATTTCTTCCGAAGTCCCAATGTGCCTCGTTGAGAATTCGATCCGAGTTCGTTCTTCAAAACTACAAAACAGGAATTGGTTAACCTTCTATGAAAAATAACACTCAGCTTAACATTTCTCACAGTTTTGATTTAATGAAAATTTCTCTCTTTTTCTCACACCCAAGAAGGACGAATTTTCTCAAGCACAAAAACCTAGTTTTTTGGCGTTTTTTCTCTCTCCAAAACCGTCCACCTATTTTAGTGTATGATGATGGTTTTTTTTTTTTTTTTTCAAGAATCTCTAGCCTTTATATAATATTCCAATCCTTTTTCAAAACTATCTCATACTTGAAAAATAATTAATAATTATTTTTCTGGATAATCTTTTCAACCAAAGAATCATTCAAATTTCGGGTTAGGTTCTTTGAACCTTATGGATGTTTTTTGCTAGGAGAAGGGCTCCTAGAATTTGTCCCCTCTTTTGAGTATATTCAAATTCGTCCTCCACATAATGTGGAGGTTGATTGGTGGTTCAAATTTAAATCAAGAATCTATACTAGTTAAAAAGTCCTATTCTTATCTAGATTCAAACTCTTTTTTAAACCTTTGAATTTAAATAAGATTCTCTTATTTGAATTTAAATTAATATTTTTCACAAATATTATCCATATTTAATTAATTTAAATAAATGAAATATTTTAGATATCCTTTCCACTAAAAAACCGCGCACCATTCTTTAAGAAAAGAAAATCTATTAAATAAGCTTTATTATTTAAATCAATTAATAATTTAATGTTAGGAATGTATTTAAACAATTTTGAAACAAAATCTTCTTCCCTCCATCCACTAAAAATTCGTGCACTATCAATTAGGAGAGAAAAAAATTTTGATTTCCAAAATTAAATAATTCAAACTTATTTCCAAAATTCAATTAATCAAAATAATTAACAAATAATTATTTTATTTACAACCAATCATATGTTGACAAATCACATTATTTGTCTACATTAATTTCACATGTCCAATCCTTTTTCGGGATTGCATGTCAGAGATACAATGTCTTAATAAACATTATTAAATTCCCATTTAATTTACCTCTCTCATTAGGAACAAATCCCGAGACATTTCGTGAAACTATATGAGCTAGTAGAGGGACCCGATGGAAATATGTAAAGAGGCTCTATAATTGTGAAAAATTAATCCCGAATTAATTATTCATCAATTATCAACTTCAGGACTATTTCACTAAAAGTTTGAAGCTGAACTCCCGTTTACATACCGTATTACGAAAGCTCTCTAACGCAGTACTTCTTCTATGATTTATTCATCGCTTGCTTAATCCCCATATGTTATCCATAATTGAATTAAGGATTTTTTCCATTTTACCTTTTCAATCATTTTAACTTAAAGTTCCATTATTCTCTATTGAAAGAACCACCAATTATAAAGTCATACAATCGGTAAACCATCAGAGAACAAAAAGTAAACCGATAGTCAAGATCTTGTTATATTATCTTTCAATTCCTGAATAATGCCTTTAAGTAGATAACATATACTATCGTTAAGATAGCTATGGATTCTGTATCTATGAATCTTGATTTCTCCATCCATAAGTCATACACCCAAAACACAAGTATAATGACCATCAATTATCAGTGTCTCACCTATAGTGGATCAAATTGCATAAGTCATGGATGCGAACTCAAGTATTCATTTCAGGATTAAGATTAATGCATGATGATAATCAAAGCATCATTGATTCTTATAAATGGAATAATTAAACCGAATCAATTAACACCTTAGGTCCAGTCCAATGTCATACCTCAATACTGATGTACATTAAAGTTTTTACTCAGAATCTATCCTATGGTCAAGACAAATCATCCCTCCAAGGAAGTAGATTACCTTTACAATCTTATCATGAATAAGATCCTCAAATCTTATTCTATCGATTGCGGACCATTTATTTAGATTATTATTAAATTACCACGTCTTCTATGTATATGTCGTATACATATGGTAATCCGATATATTATCAATAGCCTATGAGTATTTTATGTTTGCTTAAAATAATCATACAATCAACAAATGAAATTTAATATGACACAACTTATTAAATATGAATAATCTCTTTTTATTAATATCAAAATGTCATATTTACAAAAAATCAAAAATCCCTAGAATTGATTTTCTATCCTTAGGACACATATAGATCCCAACATATAAGATCTATATATATGTATAACCATACCAAACTATTCTAGATTTTGAAGAATCTCAAGATATATACATGTGTTGTCGTGATTAATTTATTAGGTCTACAATATTAGTTAGAAAAGAATCTACAACAAGATAAGGCCGTGAAATCCAAAAATTCATGTAGTCAATTAGTATTGTAGGTATATCTGTTGGAAGGAGGAAATTAATATTAGGTTCTTAATCTTACACACACACACATACACATATATATTTATGCACGTTGACAGGGTACACTATAATATTCTATAACGAATATGACAAGATCAAAAGCATATAGCGTACTTAAAATCTGTCTACTTAGGTATAAGGCCGTACTTCTCATATAATATATATATATATATATATATCAACATCCAATATATATAAGTATGCAATTATAGCGTGACAACCCAACACTTAAAAAAATCTCACTAGCAAACAAAATAGGATAAATTGTTAGGTTGATTCCTGAATTTTTAACTTAGTACAACTTTAGTGTTTGAACTTTTTTTCATAGTTTTGCCCCTAAACTTTTAAAATATTCCTTTATATTAATTTTTGGACGGAATCTGTTTGTTAACATTATTTTTTGATCAAATACTAACGGATTTCATTTAAAAATTAAAAAAAATGCTATTGTAGCAGTATTTTAATAGTTTAAGGGCATTCATTGTTCTTTTTTTCATAGCTGAAATAATCACAAACTATTAAAACATTGCTACAATAGTCTTTTTCGTTAATTTTTTGACGGAATATAAAGTTAACACTATTTTTTGACTAAATTACTAACAGATTTCGTTTAAAAATTAACGTAAAGGACTATTGAAGTAATTTTTTAAAAGTTTAGGGGCATTCCAATTACGAAAAAAGTTCGGGGACCAAAATTGCACAATGTTAAGAGTTTAGGGACTAAATTAACAATTTACCCAATAAAATAAAATATTATCTTAATTATAATGGATCAATATATATATATATATATATATCCTCACATATATGTAATATATATATATATATATATATACACATACACACATATTAATATAGGATGGACCATCAAATCTGTTATGGTCTTAAAGACAAGTTGTTTAAACTCACACGGTGACTGCGACCTACTCATTTACATGTGCGTGTAATATATGTGTGTGTGTGTGGCTAGCTAGGTTGGTAGCTTTCATCGTCATTCAAGATCAACTCTCGGTTGGTTAAATTTAAAATTTTTAAACTTATTCAACCAAATTTTTTCCCCTGCATGTATATATATAAGTAGATAGTTTGACATTTCCTATGCTTTTGTTTTGGTTATATTTGATCAATTAACTTTCACTTTGAATCACTTAGTTTGATTTTGACTGACCATATTATTTATCGTCATTTATTACACTTAGTGAGCTTTTTTCCCTCCTTTTTTTTTTGGCAGAATTTTTTTGTATGAATAGATTTTTTTAAACAAAATTTAAGGGGTTCCATGTCCCAAAAAAAAATCTATTAATATAAAATATAACTTATAAAGTGACAAGGAGACCTAAGTTTATAATTTGCATTAATGGTTTGGTGCTTGGAGGGAAGGAGAAAAGTTGGGAAGAGAAGCGACATTACATTATATATAAAGAGAATATAAAAAAGCAAAACAATTAATGGAAAAGCTTTTGCCATATGCGTAGGTAAACAAGAGTTTTCTAAATTTAATAACTCCCAGGCTTCCTTATTTATTATTTATGTTTACAACTACAAAAACTTCTCTCCAACATCTTATCAATATTTCTTCTCTGTGGGTTCTATTCTGCTCGATATATCTATCTATCTATCTATCTATATAATCTCTTTGTATGTAACATAAGGTGCCTCCAATTAACTTAGTGTAAAATAAATAAATGCAATAATAATATAAGAAAAATGTAATATAGCACATGATAAACCTGATATGTTTCATAAAGTTTTGCACATTAATGCATAAGAGTCATATGGTTTTTTACTAACAAGATATATTTTTCAGATTCAGTATGTGTTACATTTTCTTGTATTATTATTGTGTAATCATACTTATTTTATGTTATACTGGGGGCAACTTACATATTTCGTTTTAGGGACCTCTTATTGGAGGAACTGCACGTGTAGAAAAACCTCATATATGTGTATTAGTAGGGGTGTTCATGGATCAAATTAGGCAGATTAGATTTTAAATCTGTATTGCAATTTATGACTTTTGGATTGAAAAAATAACAATCCATTGCAAATTCGTCAAATTACGTGGATTGGAATCACGGATTCATTCCATAAACTTTAGAAACAAAAATAATCATGCTAAACAAAATAAATGGTTCAATAAAATAACAAATATAATGATTTTTTTTTAACTTTAGAAATTAAAATAAACATACTAAATCATATTCAAATTTCAAGTTATATATATATATATTTATTTAAAAATATTTTAGAAAAATAAATGTATGAGTATATATAAAATTTATATATATAATCAATCCATTAGTCTCTTAATTCAGTCTAATATATATATATATATATATGTATATATATATATATATTGTGTTGCTTCTGATTTAATATTGCTCTTGCTTGACTCTTACAAGTCTCTGACCTACTCTTATTATGTAATTTCAATGTTGATAACGTTTATAATAATCGAACAACTAGTTATATGTTAATTAAGATCAAGTTAAAACCTAGATAATAAATAGATTTTTTCATACTTTTATTATTATTGTTTTCTATTTTGGGGCTATAAACGAATATGTATGTGTGTGCATGTGTATGTATGTGTATGAATGATACAAAACGTATCTGTGTGTATATATATTATACGCAGAGAAAAGACAACATCAATAATCTTGAGTCATATTCCGATGGCAGAAACAATAAATCTCCTTAAATAGGTATTGGAAAAAACGGATATAGCTATACCAAAAGCTTTTCTTTACCACTAATGCTTTGCTTGAGTCATTAACTATGAGTAGCTGCAAAGAAGCTACCTTATTTCAATCTTAGAGAGAGAGAGAGAGAGAGAGAGACTATACGTTCGTCCACTTGTTTTGTTAAAGATATGGCTCACTCTCTTACATAATTAATTCATAATGGGCTCTACTTAATTAAGAGGTATATTAATTATGCTGAAAATTTAGTCAAAATTGTAACAATTCTTTGATAATTCTAAATCCATGGAAAAATGATATGATATACGCGTTTGTAATCTATAAATATAGTATATATATGGATTGACATTTCCTGTACAATTTTGATGTCCCAAATAGTGTCTAACCAATTATATTTTGACACTTCGTTGAAAAAAGTTAGATATTAAGATATAAAAAAACAAGTTATAAAGCATTTTAAACTTTTTCAGATAACGTGACATAAAATTATTGGTTAGATACATTTGGCACACCAAAAATTAGACAGAGAATGTGGATCCGTCTATAGATACAACTAGGGTTACTTATTATATACGCGATTACTAATTAATTACTTGCACTATCCACGTGTATGCATGTACATGCGTGACCGTACGTATTTATATCCACCAATACAATTTGTTAAGTAACTAATTAAATTGACCTAGATATGCACATTATTAGTTTAGTTCCGATCAAAATACGTATGGATAGATATCATCTTGGGCGAACTATTTACCCAGAGTAACTTTCAAAGGCTATTCAACCAAAAATGAAATATAAAAAAACAATTAAAAGACTAGATATATGTGCCTTTCCCTTCTTAATTTCATCTAATTGTAAGACTTGTCTCTCACATTAAAAGTGATGAGAGAGAGAGAGAGAATCAAATTCTACGCACAAAATATTGATCCGTCGCTATACTTATTGCAAATATTCGAGATACATACATACAAATATATAAATCAAGTCGTTATTCTCATTATCAAATATACCAAGCTTCAAAATGGCATCTTATTATGAGTGTGCGTATATATATATACAAACATATATATATGTGAATGTGTATATATATATGTGCGACTATATATGCGTGCTTTAACTATATCTTCTTTCAACAACATTCACGTATTAATGCTCATTGAATACAACACGTCAGTTTGTAATTGTGTCTGTGAGGTGCATGAGATGGACACAAACCAGTGCACAGATATATATATATGTATTTATATATATATGCATATATATATATATATATATATATATTCAGGCTGGCTCAACCATCCAAACTTACTTTCAAGATGTCATTCATATCGAACTGTACTGCTATCGCAAAATCAAAGGCATCAATTAAGTTATATTTATATATTTATATGTATACATATACTGGTGTGTTGTAATTATTTATGTGCATTTATTAAAAATCTTGCAAAGAAATGTATAAATATTTATATACGAAAAATTGTTTGAACATATATACGTTAGATTTAAATCATATTGTGAATAGCAATATTTCAGGTGATTAGATGTCCTACCAAAATTCATGTGTATATTATTATTAGGAAATTAATCTCTCAATGCCGTATAATAGTTGCCTCATGTTGGCTCAGAATAACATAAATATAGCCAGGCCATATTATTATATATATTTACCGACCAAATTGTTGTTAATTAAAATTAATAAATATGAGTCTTATAATTACATGCACAACTTCGTGACTAGATATTCATTCCTCGTTAATTATAGCTGCTAAAACTTTTAGCCTCAATGATTGATTTTAGTTTTGACAATATTTGGAAGTGCTTTAGGTATACTCTTAATTTCTCCTTCAACAAAATTGTATGTTTTTTTTTTCCTATTTAATTTGTCAAACTCGATCGTGTGTACGTTGGTCAAAGGTTACACAAACTTCGGAGATGATCATGCACTGGTGATCCATATATTTATGAACATTAACATTTTTTTGTCATGACTAAAATAACCATGGAAAAATGACCTTTTATTTTATTTTTTAATTTGTTTTTTATTTTTTATTTTTTTGGAAAACATATGTTATAGGAGCTATGGTGTTTTAGTTGTTGGGATCTAAATGTGCCTTAAGGATAGAAAATCAATATTAGGGATTTTCTATAAATATGACATTTTGATATTAATAAGAGGAGGTTATTTATGTTTAATAAGTTGTGTCCTATTTACTTTCATTTGTTGATTGTATGGTTATTTTGAGCAAACATAAAATACTTCTTGGCTGTTGGTAATATATCGGATTACCATATATATACGGGGTATACATAAAAGACGTGGTAATTTGATAACAGTCTAAATAAAATAGTCCGCAATCGATGGAATAAGATTTGGGGATCTTATTCACAATAAGATTGTAAAGGTTGTCTACTTCCTTGGAGGGATGGTTTGTCTTAACCATCGGATAGGTTCCGAGTGGAAACTTTAATGTATACCAGTATTGAGGTATGATATTGGACTGGACCTAAAGTGTTAATTGATTCGGTTTAATAATTCCGTTTATAAGAATCAATGACACTTTGATTATCATCCTGTATTAATCTTAATCCTGAATGATTACTTGAGTTCGTATCCATGACTTATGTACTTTAATGCACTACAGGTAAGACACTGTTAATTCATGGTCAATATACTTGTGTTTTGGGTGCATGACTTATGGATGGAGAAATCAAGATTCATAGATATGGAATCCATAGCTATCTTAACGATAGTAAATGTTATCTACTTAAAGGCATTATTTGGGGATTGAAAGATAGTATAACAAGATCTTGGCCATCGGTTTACTTTGTGTTCTCTGGTGATTTACCAATTGTATGATTTTATAATTGGTGATTCTTTCAATAGAGAATAATGGAACTTTAAGTTAAAATGATTGAAAAGGTAAACCGGAAAAAATTCTTAATTCAATCATGGATAACATATGGGGATTAAGCAAGCGATGAATAAATCATGGAAGAAGCACTACGTGAGAGAGCTTTCGTAATACGGTATGTAAACAGGAGTTCAGCTTCAAACTTTTAGTGGAATAGTATTGAAGTTGATAATTGATGAATAATTAATTTGGGATTAATTTTTCACAATTATAGGAGGCTCTTTACATATTTCCATCGGGTTCCTCTATTAGCTCATATAGTTCCATATAGCGTCTCGGGATTTGTTCCTAATGAGATCGGTAAATTTAAATGGAATTTAGTAATGTCTATTAAGGCATGGTACTCTCTAACATGCAATCCAGAAAGGATTGGACATGTGAAATTTGTAGACAAATGATTTGTTAACATGTGATTGGTTAATTTGAATTTTGGAAATAAGATTGTGTTTGAATTATATAATTTTGGAAAACAAAATTTTTCTCTCCTAATTAAAATAGGTGCACGTTTTTTTGAATGGAGGAAGAAAATTTTGTTTCAAAATTATTCAAATATATCCCTAATATTAAATTATTAATTGATTTAAATAATGGACATTATTTGATGGATTTTTCTTTCCTTAAAGGATTTTTCTTTCCTTAAAAGAGGTGCACAGTTTTTGTGAGGAAAGAAAATTTGAAATATTCCATTGATTTAAATTAATTAATATGGATAATGTTTGTGGAAATTATTTATTCAAATAAGTGAATCTTATTTAAATTCGAAAAGGTTTAAAAGAAATTTGAACTAGATAGGACTAGGATCTTTTGACTAGTCTAGATTCTTGATTTAAAATTTGAACCACCAATCAAGATTTATCTCAAAGTGGCCAAAGGATTGATTTCCTCTTGGAAAAACGTTTTTAGGTTCAATGAATCTAGCCCAAAAGTTGTATGATCTTTTGATTCAAAATTTATCCAGAAAAATAATTATTAATTATTTTTAAAGGAGATAAATTTTGAAAATGATTGGACTTCTAAATAAAGGCTAAAAATTCTTTAAAAAAAAAAATTTGGTCATTCACTAAGGAGAAAAACGTTTTTGGAGTGAGAGTAAAAATAATTTGGTTTTCTTCCATATCATAAAATTCTGCCATACTCTTGAGTGAGAAAAAGAGAGAAAATTCCATTGAATCAAAATTGTGAGGAAGGTTAAACCGAGTGATAATTTTCATAGGAGGTTAACCGGTTCCTGTTTTGCAGTTTTGAAGAAAGAAGTTGGATCATATTCTTAACGAGGATCATATTCTCAACGAAGAACATCGGAATTGAGAAGGAAGGATCTAGACTTCGGAAAGCATTACCGGTCGCTTGGATTTATAGAACGTGTGCCCACACACACTCTGAGACGTGCAACTTGAGAATGGTAGAGAAGACACGTTGGTCAATCGCTCTAGCAATTCCGGAATCCAAGAAATAAGGTACGCTTGATCATGAATTTAATTTATTGTTATATGCATCATGAGCTTTTTTTCTGAATTGGCATAAAAATTTTAAAATTTCCGCTGCGCCGTAACTCCGATATCGGATCCGTTTTTTCCAACATTAGTTATTATACTAATTTTCTGATCTATGTTTTTCACATTAAAAATTTACATTCTGACACACAGAACTGCTTCAAGTTGATCAAAACTGTTAAAAAAATAATTTAATAATTAAAATAACAATGCGTACCAATAAAGCAAAAATACAATTGCGATCATAAGTTTTTCTCTTTTTTTTTTTAATAAGAATATTTTTTTTAAATTAAAAAAAAATTTTGCAAACCTAAAACCAAAAGGATCAAAAGGAAAATATATGAAAAACAACTACAAGCAAACAAAACAATAAATAAAGAAGCTATGTTAAAGATTTTCTTAATTTAAAATTATTCAGTTTACAAACTCTAAGCTAATAAGAATGGTATTTTTTGTTTTTTTGTTTTTTGTTTTTTGTTTTTTGTTTTTAACTTTATTAGGTTATTTGTTCAATTTTCTTATGAAAAAATCCTTCTACTCATTTTTGTAAGAACTCAGAGCAACAATTTCCATCTTTACTTGAGGAAGTATACGGTTGCTTATTTCACTATCCATTTTGATCGTCAAAAAAAGTTCGTTTGGCCCTAGCGTTATAGGGTTCCGTCATGTAGTCCTTTCTAAAATATATATTCTTCGGCTTTTTCTTAGTCATTAAATTAAACTCTTAATCATCCTAATTTTCAGCAACAACCATACTCATCTCCTTGATAAGTCCCACACAGCTTTTTCTAATTTTCATTAATAATATTTTTTTCCAAGGTAATTGTAACAATTTTTAGTCGTGATGACAACGTTCTTCTGTGACAACTTCACAACTCATCATAATTTATCACCAATATGATTTTAGACACAACCACAACATATATTTGGTAGCGTTTTAAAATTATGCTTTCAGCCGATTGAAAAAGTGAAAATGCATCCATAGATGAGGAACAATATCGTATCATAAAGTTTCAAAAAATCTGAACGAAATTTTGAAGCTATTGTTAAGTTTTCAAAAACTCTATTTAAAAGACACATCTTTTAGATATAACTAGATAAACTTTCTATAGATAATATAGCTAGCTAATTGTTCAAGAAATATTTCTAAGAACGTCTTTCATTCAGCTTTAAGAAGCCAAAGGCAGTTTCAAGAAAACTATGCTTTTTAGAATTGTTTTTTACTTTCAATATCTAAAAGTTGTTTCTAAAAGTATTTAAATGATCTATCATAAGAGTTTTGCTTATTCAAAAAAGCTTATAGTCAAACTCACAAAATGTAGCTTCTCAGAAGTGCTATTTTGAGTTAAATATATACAATTTTTAAGATTATGAAACTTGTATTTAAAGGTCCAATGCAATATTAAAAGGTTCATTCTAATTTTTTAATTTAATTTTGGTTTTAAATACTTATTGAAAAACTATAGCTTCTTCTAACCAAACACAAAATCAAAATTACAAAAACTCTACAAAGCGAGCAAGTAGATTTTTTTTTTTTTTGGGGGGTGGGGGGTGGGGGGATGTGTGGGTGTGGGGGGAATCTTCTAAAATTTCGTCTGAACATTTTCAGATATGGTTAGAATTGATCAGGTACTGAATGGAGCTTTTAAGAAGCAATCTCAAACATGTCCTGTTTTTCTTACTTAAACCAGTTAAAAGTTCGGGTGCATTTGTGTGGCCATTCCATGATCCATTGTTTGCTCTCTATCGGTTGGATCAGAATTAACAAGGATTTTCAAAACGGGTCCCAAATGTCGAAGTTTCAAAAGCTTAGGGTTCAAATTGTCAACTAAAGCTTTCTTGGAAAGTCATAATATTTTATGCCTATCCTCATTTGTGTTAAATGTGTTGATAATATTTTATAAGTCAGTACCGGAATTTTAATCGATATTTTCACATTAGTGATAATTCATTCATATTATCCCAAAACATCTGGAAACTTTATACAAACTACACTATATTTTTATCGAAAGCAATATTTTAATCTATATTTATATTTGGTATCCACTAGTATTTCATCAATACTTTGACAGAAACAATTTTATATATATATATATATATATATATATCAAAAAGCTATTTTGACACCTCTCCGAAATAGTGACGATAATTTTTTTACCATGCTTATAAGTAGAAGAATCAAAAGGAGAGAAAATAAAATTAAAGGAAGGGAGGAACCGGCGGCCTACTGGCGTAGACATGTATATATATTGGATATATATGTACATACATATATGTATATAGGTATATAGTGTGTTGTTTTTTGGGTAGCTTCCGGCTAAGCAATCAATTTGCATAGCCCTACTCCCTTTTTGTTGGGGCACAGCCACATTCCCATAAATTCTGCTCCCCTGCAAACTAGCACTACTACTACTACTACTACTGCTTTTTATGTAGTTATCAATACCACTCCCAACTAAATCTCTAGAAACTCCTCTACCCATTTACGTTTCTTTCTTTGGAGAATTCGGTAATTATATTCCCTTCATAAATGCACCTTGAATTAATTTTGTATTTTCAAAAACTTGGACCTCAAACTCTTTATTTTTACAATTCAGATCTAACATTTGAGAATTGCTCTAACTTGCAAACCAGTTAAAAGTTCGGGTGCATTTGTGTGGCCATTCCATGATCCATTGTTTGCTCTCTATCGGTTGGATCAGAATTAACAAGGATTTTCAAAACGGGTCCCAAATGTCGAAGTTATAAAAGCTTAGGGTTCAAATTGTCAACTAAAGAAAAAATACGGTGCTTTTTGCAATTGCTATTAAACCACATTTTTTCTTTTAGAGGAAAAACTTTGCAGAATCTGCTTTTGGCTTCTTGGATCCAAAAACTGATTGTTAAAATGTTTGAATGATCTGTCAAAATAACTTACAATCAAAACCACAAAATGTGGCATACAGAAAAAGCTCTTTTACATAGAACTTGTATCAGAGTTTAAGTTAGACACAATGAAATTTTATTTTTTCATTTGTATCATTTACCAGAGAACTTTAAAATTATTTTGACCTCATAAATTTTTATCATTATTTTTTTAAGTGTAGTTCCAAACACTTACCACAAAAGCCACATTTGCTTATCTTCTTCAACTAATTAAAACCAAAAGTAAAAATTCTATCAAATAGGGTCCTAAAAATAGATACTAGTGGGTGTCCGCGCACATAAGAATACAATCTCTAATTAAGAATTAAATTAGCAAGTTACTTTTTTGTAGCTCTGATGTTTATCTATATTGTTATGAGTTTTTTTTTTTTTTTTTTTTTTAACATTGAAATTTATTGAACTTTGGTGCACGCATAGGGTCAAGGTATTTTGCAATTAAATATAAATCAACATAAAGATATATGAATGAATATTAATATTGCAAGATGATTATTGGAGAGGTCTTTGATACTCTAGATCATGTACTCATGAAACTCGAAGAGGTATCTCACCAAATTGATTGCAGTTGAACCTGTTGAAGGTACTCCAAACAATAATATAAGTTAATGAAAGTGGAAAATGGAAAACAAATTAAATGTGTCGAAATTTGATCAATACGGTTTTAAATACTAGTTTTGCATATATTATGTTAGACCTTGTTAAAACAATCAAGTTTTCATGGTATAAGAAAAATTTTGGCTTGAACGTGTAGGTGATGATTTGATCCTTAAATGCCATTTAAACTTAATTTAACAACTGTTACAAAAAAAAAAATTTAAAAAAAAAAAATCAGTGGTACTAATATACTAGGGTAATAACTAGCTAGGCAAGTGGCATCATTATTATGATACATATATATTAATATCTTCCATAGATTTTAGAATGGAAGCATTTCGACTATAGGACTTATAAGATCCTTGATCGTAATCATAAAATTTAAGTTAAACGATATATATACTATATGTAGCTGAATATTACAATTTAAGTTAAACCATTCATATAGTATGTAGCTGAATTTTACAAGAAGATTTTTAAACAATACCGTTACATCATATCGTCTTATTAAAATTTTAAAATTAGCATTAATGACCCCTTATAACACTGAATAAAGATTAGATATTTGAACGAGAGCCGGTGTCCTCATAATGTAATTCCCAATATTCCCCACCTAAAAAAAAGATATGGGAGTTTTGAACTAATATATATGAGGTTTAAATGTTAATTTAAAATATTATGATTTATCACTAAAAAAAAAAAAAAAACAATTCCCTCGCTTACTCCGTCTATATTGGATGAGCGGTTTCGACTTTCTCAGACAAGCGTTGTTTGGGAGTGGGAGGGTGCTGTACTAATTTTTTGTTGTTTTCTAATCCAAACAAGTAGGGGCCGGATCACCCACATTCTTTAAAATGTCCACATATACTCTCTATTATTTCACATATACATATACATAGATATATATATATATATATATTCGTGGAGACACATGTAAAGCATGTGTCATATATCTAATGTAATAAAAAAAAATTTAAAATATATATATATATATATCTAATGTAATAATTAGTAATTTTACATTTAAAAGCAATATATATGATGTAAAAATGATTTTATATACTGATGACGAAGATAATTTTTATTTTAATGTTTACAAAAGTATATTTTGTGTGTAAGATGAAAAAATGTTACCTTTAAAAGTATTTATTCAAATGTTTATTTAGAAATATGAATTTAGGAAAAGAACTTACGTAGAAACATAGTTGAGAATAAACATGAAATTCAAAATAAAAATAAAAAAGTCATTAAAAAAGGGAGGATCTGTGGTACATACCTTTTTAAATGCCTTATCGAAAGGACTCTATTTAAGACCATTCAAAATTAATCGAATGGATAAGATATAAAGGGAGCATGATAACTAAAATAAGCCCTGATTTATAGGATTGCAGGAAAAAAAAAATTAAAAAATTGAACTCTTCTTCATTGGGATTTCACCTGAGGTTCGTGCAGGTTTAAGGGGGAGGGGGTTGTCGCCGAAGCTTGTGTTTTTTTTTTGTTTGGGGGGGGGGGGGGGGGGGGGGGGGGGCCGTCGCTGCAAGTTGGAGGGGTGGGTTTCGCTAGAGGTTCATGTAGATTTGGGGAAGGGGGTCTGGGTCTCGCCGATCTGGCATGGGCGTGTCCCGTCATCTAGGCGCAGAGGGGGAAGGGGGAGGGGCTCGTCGTGTCACCGGGTCTGGGCGGGTTAGGGGGGTGGTGGTGGGTCTGGGTCGCGTGGATTTAGTGTGGGGGTATCCCGTCGCCAAGGTCTAGGCGCGGTAGGAGGGAGGTGGCGGAGGGGGGCCTGAGCCACACGGATCTAGCGCTAGAGGGTGGTTGGTTTCCGCTTGAGGTCAGGAGCGGGGGGTGGTTTAGCAGATCAGGGGCCAGCGGGGAAGCGCGGGGGGGGGGGGGCAACGGTGGAATGTTGGTGGTTTTTTTTATTTTTTTTGTTATTTTTTATTTTGTTAGGCTATAATACTATGAGTTAAAGTACATTATATATAATTATCATACACAAATAATATCTCAATCGTTAAAATTTATCGAACGGTCTATAAAATAAGTTTTACCGATAAGATTTCTAAATAAGACTCTATCACAGTCTTTCTCTAAAATAAAAAAGGAAAAAAATTGTTGTGTTGGAGAACAGGGACTCCAAAACCTTCTCTTTTTAGAACAGTGAAATGTACTTTATTTTAATGTGTATTCCATCACATGTATGCTACGTGATTATATATATGATTTATTACTATTATATATCTATACATTATTAAGAAAGGAGAAAACGTTCTCCTGTTCACACCATTTCATTTGTTTTGGATGAAAAAGTTTTGTATTTACTTTTTAATCCTCAGGTTGCTTTTTTGGACCAAATGTTTTTTTTTTCATTTTAGTCATTTTTTAATTTCTTTTTGGATCAATTTTTTTTTCCATTTTGGTCCTTTTTTTATTTTTGGACCAAATTGTTTTTCGTTTTGGTTCTTTTTTTTACTTTTATATTTATTTTTTGGTCCTCGGTTTTCTCTCGGATCTTTTTTTTTTTTTTTTTTTTTTTTTCATGTTAATGCTTTTTTCATTTCTTTTGGGCCCAACTTTTTTTCATTTTAGTTTTTTTTGTGTTGATAATTTCTTTCATTTTAGTCATTTTTATCTTTTTGATTTTCTTTTCGTATTTTTTTCTTGGGTTTTTTTTATGTATAATTTATTATTTATTATTTTAATATTTTCCCATTTAAATAAATTTTCTTAAATTTATCCCACATGTGCATAGCATATATGCTATGCACCAGTGCACACAAAGAAACAAAATGCATCAACTAGCATTTATCCCAAAAAAAAATATTACATCAACTAGCTATAACTTCATAGGATGGGACCCAATTAAAATTTTTTTTAATAAGAAAGAAATCCCAATTAAGCCTATTAATCTTTTGGGGCCCTCCATTTCCTCCCCCACTCTCTACAATATCCAATGATTGGACTAGGCGCTTCCCCTGCAACATCTTAATTTTTAGAATGTGTATGCTAAATGTAAATGTACACCGGTCACAAACATGTCTTAACGATAATTTCACGTTTAATTTTATAATAAGGTATTCAAATCTCCTAATTTTAAATTTTTGTTTAAATGACTATATAAGTAATGTGTGTATATATATACTCCTTAAAAACAAAGAAAAGTCAATTGTAATGTGAGGTACAACATTTAATACTACTTATATATATATATATATATATATATGGATATATATACATGTAGGAGAACTCTTGTGGTTGGGACCCAATTTTTATCGGACACGAACAGTAACTTACTTTGTCTATTGGATGCGAAAATGAAGGACGGTGATGAGAGGGAGAGTGAGAAAGAGAGAGAGATGGTGGACTAGGATACAACTTTAAGGGATAGAGAGAGAGTTGCCGAAGAGAGAGAGCGTCACTGCTGTCGAAGAGTCGTCAAGCACGGGTTGCGCCAAGCCAAACTGCTCACCATCAACCGTTGCTCACCGTCTTGCCGATGTCCAACGCCTCATTGCTCGATGAAGGCACTACGGTCGCAGAGGCAATGGCGATTGTAACAACATCCAAAAGGGGAAAAAGAAGACCTTCATCATTGCCAGCAACCACCACCGCCAAACCATTGATATTTACAAGAGCCGTCAACAATGGTGGCGCTACGTCTTCGCCATGAGTTTCGGTGACGATCACCATGAGTTCCAGCGAAATCCCCGAGAGCCTCCATATTGGTTTTTGTGCTGCCATCAACGGTCTCACTCTCTCTCTATCTCAATCCGGCATTTTCCGCCGCGGCTCTCTCTCTTCAGTTGTACCATTGGATGTACTACAACCAACCATCTCTCTCTTGAATTGTACCGCCGGATGTCCGGTTGCCGTACAACAAACTATTTATAGATATATCGATGTGTGTATATACTCATCAAGGAAGTAGTCAAGTGTGAACTACCACTGAGTTTTTTTTTCCGCTTCTAGTTTTACATCAAACTTTTTTTATGGTTTTCTTACTTTATCCCATTTAAAATTAAAACTCTCTGTATAACCCCTACTAAAAACTTTATCCTTTATCTTTTATATATTGATGTTATTTAAAAAAAAAAAAACATCATATATGTTTTAATGAAATTTTATGTCTGGCTCATACTTATGTACTCGAGAGTCACATCATGAATCTCAACGAATAAGTTGGGTGTGGATACTAGATGTAAATCACTAGTTAAATTAGTCGACCAGAGTAAAGGACCCGGCCCTAAAATATGTGGCAAACTATTTTAGCCAAAATGAAAATGTGTTACTGCGTGCACTAGACAATAACAATAGAAAAATACGATCTCAAATTTTTATTCTGATAAAAATCAAAAAATATTCTTTAGAATTCCAATATTTGATTGTGGAGAGGACTTCATTAATTTTCTAATATTCCATCAACTCTTTCAAAATTAGGTTTCATTGTTATTCATATTGGTTATATAGCTAGTAATGTTTCCTACGTGAAGATCTTATTTTGGATTCGATAGCTAGTAATGTTTTAAGATTTAAAATGCAATACAAAAATCCAGATTTTTTCATACGTTTTAATTCTGTTTAATGCTTAAGATCTAAATCTAACTAAATAATTGTTAAGGATAAAGAGTGAACTAATAACTCGAAAAACTGAAAGGGAATTTTTTTTTTTTTTTTTTTTTGGTAAGATAAGGAAAAAAGAATCATACTGCTGATGTAAAATCTTAAACCGCTAAATTTTTATGAGATTTTGTCAAATTCCTTAGTATTCAATTATAAAATAATTCTGATGTGCTATTACAGGACTTTGATGAACATGTATTGTTGAAAATTAATACAGATATCATTTTTTCATGTTGACAACTAATTTGAGGTAAAAGTTTTTACTTGTACACTTTTTTTAAGTAAAAAAAAAAACACCTGATAAAAGAAGTTTGTATGTTTTATTATTGGATGATAAGCTAGTTTAGTCCTTCAATTATAAATATTCTATCATTTTCATCCGCAAAGTTTTAATCTTAGAAAATTAGTTCATGAATTTTTGTTTCTGACAGTTTTGATCCCTAACACTAAAGTCGTTGATGAAACATTTCTAAAATTTAATAGAGGTATATTCGCATCCATGTTGTATAATAATTGAAAATTCTAAAGTAATTATTACATAAGTGCAAAGTAATATAGTTTTTAAGGGTTTATAATAGTAATTAAGTGGACATTTTTATTTTTTACACATAATGTAATTATTTTTTTTTTTAAATTTTCATATTATCATAGAATTGAAACAAAATTATCAACTTTTCAGAAAAAAGAAACAAGATAAACTGCAAAGTTGAATTTCAAAAATATTTCTTTAACCTTAATATCAGGACCAAAAAACAGCAAAAAATCAAAAGTTGAGAGACCGATTTTTCAAAGTAAAAAATTTAAGGACCAAAATAACATATTGCATTTAGTTCTTAGGCACTAAATGAGTAATTACCCATTAATTTTTTGTTCATACAACTTAGGTAATGCATGACTGGGATGTTGTATTAGAATTATATTGTATTTAGAAAGTTTGTAAATATAACATAACATGATAAAAAATTGACAATTCATCCAATCCTGATATCAGTAAGAGTATTATCTTAAAGAAAAAGGAATACTTAGTAGAGTATAAAGTTAGCAATACCATGCAGTAACAACTGTAAGATCCAAACTGTCGAGATCTCCAGTAGATTTCGTTAAACTTCTTTGTTTTGTCTTTTTTTTTTTTTTTTTTGTTTTAATTTTAGTATGGCTCTTTCTTAATGGGAATTTTTTTTTTATTAAATATGATTTTAATATGGATGCGATATATAATTTTTTTGAACTTGGGGGTGGGGGGATTCAAACTATGCACCTCATGGTGGAGTCAGGTGTGGAATTGTCACTAGACTATGCTTGCAATCACTGGACACGATATATAATTATGCAATACAGATAGAGTTTTCTCCTTTTAATAAAAACTAATGTACCATATATAGAATTTTTAAAGAAAAACTAACCTTCTTAATAAGCATGAAAATTTTTTAGTATAACTCTTCTAGTAAGATTAAAAACACTCTAATAAATTACAAAAAAAATCTTGCTCTTTCAGATTTATTATTACATAAAAAATAGCTATAGTATGATTTTGATGCATAGAATGTCATGTTTAAATGCGCCCAAAAGCAGTGTGCCAATCCAGAAGAGCTCTCTAGAAAGTAGAAATATGTTTTTTTTTTCTTTTTTTAAGGAAGAAATATGTTTCCATTTTTAGCTGGTAGAAAATAGAAATATATTTAATTGTTCCGCTTAATTACAAATTACAAAAGAAAATTACTAAAAAAGAAAAAATGTTTGAAAGGGAGTGACCACACAGGATTCCTACACCCCCAAAAGGAAAAACCACAGCCTTTGACTTTTGGAGCACAAGATTTAGAATAATAATATAATATAAATCAAGACTGACCCAACAAAGCAACAAAATAATAATAACAAGAAAGAAATAGGGAGAAGGAATGAAAATAAAGTCAGCAAGAGGAAAAAAGAAAAAGAAAAAAAAAAAGCCTACGTAAATAACAGGGAAAATCTTTAGGAAAATAAGTACAATTGATGTTGAGCATTATAATTATTGAAACGAAAAATGTGTCTCATTTGTTGGATTACAGATTAATTTGCAATCAAAATCTTCCCGATCAAATCCAATCCATTATCCGACGGTTTAGTTTGGATTAAGCGGATTGAATGGATCCGCGCTGAACAAAACTAATGAATCCTATATGTTGTAGATCCACTTATGAGTAATTTATGATGTTAGACAATAAAAATGTTCCCTAATATTGATCAAATTTCTTTTGTAAGGATATATTATTGCTACTTATACTGTCCATTTCTCAATGTTATAGACTTTAGATCGTTTGATAAGATTAAAAAAAAAAGTACTAAAATATAAGAAATTTAAATAAAATTTAAAAGTTTATAACTGCATGCATAATACGACGGTTTTGTTGTATCCCGTCAAAGAATTTTGCTAATACTTAAAGAATGTATTTGTCTTTATAAAGAAAACGTGAACGGAAAATGACGTAAGCAAAAGAAAAGGGTGTGGCCGGAGGGAGAGCGAGTGCAAAAAAGGTTTGTGATATGAACGTAATAAAAACAGAATTGGTGGTTGCACGCCTGGCCATGAGTGTACCATTTCTATATTTTTAAGAGAGAGAAAACACCAAACTCACACACACACATACATATGTAAAGAGAGAAAGCCCTCGAATTGGGTGAATCCCAAATTAAATTCTTAACTCCACAACCCCTCTCTCTCTCTCTCTCTCTCTAATGAGCTTTTAAAACCCATCAATATTCGTTCATCAGTTACAATTCCATATGCACTTTTTTTTTTTTTTTTTTCATTTTTTCATTTTTTCATTGTTTTTTTTTTTTTTTTTTTTTTTTTTTTTTTTTTGTGTGTTTTAGTTCTAGCAAACTAGCAAGCCAGCGGCAGTTATATATACATATATACATATACATACAAACAAACAAGCACAAGACTACGAGAGCAGCTCTAGCAAACACAAACAGTGAAAGTGCAATACACTATTCTACTACTACTACTACTATACACTACAGTCTAATATTTTAGTGGGTTTTAGAGAAAGGAAGATATCAAGCTTGGCTACTCTCTCTCTATATATATATATATATATATATATATATATATATTTTGTCTTTTTATTCTCTATATTTTCTTTTTCCGGTGTCCAAGATTTCATATCATCATCATCTCCTAAACTCACTCCCTTCTCCCCAAAATCATTGCCCCCACGAATATTTTCAGCCGTTTCTCTTCTACAAGAAAAGAGATTATGAGAACAAATTACACAATCTTTTTTTTTTCTTATATTTTTTTTTTGTCGGTTTTGTTTATAAATATGACATGATTTATTTCAACGTCTATATTTGTTCATTATACTTCTGTACATGAACATTTTCCTTTTTGTCTTCCGTTTCCAAAAGGCTAACAAAAAAGGAGTCAAGAATATCTGTTTCCCTCTTTCTTTCTTTCATTCATTTTTGTTGTTTGACCGTGGTTCAGCGTCGTGTGTAATAGTGGAAGAAGAAAAGCTGTTTGGCGAGTGAGAAAACAAGGAGAGAAAATTTCTTAAAGACCAAAAAAAAAAAAATTAATAAAGAAAAAGAAAAAATGGAATACGCAAGTGGTGGCGGCTCAGGAGGAGGAGGAGGAGGAGGAGATAATGATGCATCGGATGCTCAGAGGAGGAAGAAGCGTTACCATCGTCACACTGCTCATCAGATTCAGAAACTCGAATCGTACGTGTTCAAATAAATCAAAATAATTAAAAAAACAAAACCAATATTTTCTTTCTTTTTGTTTTTTTTTTTTTCCCGGTATTTGGGTTTTTCTCTTCTTTATGATTTCTGGGTTTTTTTTTTTTTTTTTTGGGTGGGTAAAGGATGTTCAAGGAGTGTCCACACCCAGATGAGAAGCAGAGGCTGCAGTTGAGCAGAGAATTGGGGTTGGCTCCTCGCCAGATCAAGTTTTGGTTCCAAAACCGAAGGACCCAGATGAAGGTTTCATCATATAACATTTACATATATATATTTGTATATTATCAGTTTTTTTCTTTTTTTTTTGGTTAATGATGAATTTATATGGAAATGAATATGTGTATATATGTATATATATGTAGGCACAACATGAGAGAGCAGACAACTGTGCGCTGAGAGCAGAGAACGACAAGATCAGATGTGAAAACATTGCAATCAGAGAGGCTCTCAAGAACGTCATCTGCCCTTCCTGTGGAGGACCTCCTATCAACGAGGACTCTTATTTTGATGAACAAAAACTCCGAATGGAAAATGCTCAATTGAAAGAAGAGGTCTTCTTCTTCTTCTTTTTTTCTTTCTTGTTCAAACCATCTCGGTCCTTTCGTTTGCTCGTCTTCTCAATTACCCCCACAAAAAAAAAAAAAAAAAAAGAATATCCCAAGCTAGTGAAGTGGAAAGAGTGTAAGATTTTCATTTTTGTTCACTATTTTTTTAGAGTACCTGAAATATACCTCTAAAAGTTGGTTCACTTTTTTTTTTTTTTGGTTAGTGAATCATTTTCTTGCAAATTAGGAACTCGAAAAATAAATAAATTATTCCTTAATTATCTCTCATTTTAATTATTCTCTATTTCCGGAAAAAAATGAATTTGATTATCTCATGCCATTCTGTAGATATAATTAACCTTTTTGGGATTTGTTGGGAATTTTGTGTCACTTAGGAATTAACAAAAGAAAAAACGAATTCATCTATATTTTTATTTTTATTTCTCATGCTTGGTTTTTATTTTTATTTTTATTTTTATTTTTTTGTGAACATTTTTATTTTTTATTTTTGTTTAGCTTGACAGGGTTTCCAGCATTGCTGCAAAGTACATAGGGAGGCCGATCTCCCAACTCCCACCAGTCCAACCAATTCACATCTCTTCCTTGGACTTATCCATGGCAAGCTTTGGAGCTCATCATGGCCTCGGAGGCTGCGGCGGTGGCCCATCCCTCGACCTCGATCTCCTCCCCGGCAGCTCCTCCACCATCCCACCAATGCCCTACCAGCCACCCGGCATTTCCGACATGGACAAATCCCTTATGTCCGACATTGCAGCAAACGCCATGGAGGAGCTGCTTCGGCTTCTCCAGACCAATGAACCGCTGTGGATGAAGTCGGCCACTGACGGCAGAGACATCCTTAATCTCGACAGCTACGAGAGGATCTTCCCTAGGGCTAATAGCCACTTGAAGAACCCGAATCTCCGAATTGAGGCCTCGCGAGACTCCGGTGTTGTTATCATGAATGGTTTGGCATTGGTGGACATGTTCTTGGACCCGGTATAACGTTTTTTTTTTTTTTTTTAATTTGTCACCTCTAGTTTTGTCTTATAACTTCAATTTTTTTTTTAGTGCTAAAAAAAAAATTAATTGACTTGTTTGAGGAAAAAAATGCAGTACAAATGGGTAGAGCTATTTCCCACAATTGTGTCAATGGCAAGAACAATTGAAGTCATATCATCTGGTGTGTTGGGAAGTCATAGTGGCACTTTGCAACTGGTAAGAATCCAATTTCAGCTACCATAATTTTCTTTCTCAATTATTGATTTTCCTTTTTTTTTTTTTTTTTTTTCCCTTTTTCTACGATCTAAATTCCAATTGGGATAAAACATCCGAAATAACAAAATATCATATTTTAAATTTAAGAATGTCTCGATGGATATATCAAGAAAGAATCATCATAGGTTTTAACATAAATTTAGGACTCCTTTTTATTTTTTTGGATGTTTAATTTTCTCATTAAATATGCATATCCTACAAAATATATATATATATATATCGGAGAAATTTTCATTCATCTATCATCACTCAATTGTAAGTTATAAAATTTTTGTAATTAATTTATAGATGCATGAAGAATTGCAAGTGCTGTCTCCTTTGGTTCCGACAAGGGAGTTCTACTTTCTCCGGTGTTGTCAGCAAATCGAGCAAGGCTTGTGGGCCATAGTTGATGTTTCCTATGATTTCCCAAGAGACAACCAATTTGCTTCTCAATTCAGATCTCACAGGCTTCCTTCTGGGTGTTTGATTCAAGACATGCCCAATGGTTACTCCAAGGTTCTCGATTAATTTTGTTTAATTAGTCCTTTAATTAATTTTAAATTTAATCACTACTAATTATATATGTGAACAAAATACAGGTCACTTGGGTTGAACATGTGGAAATTGAAGACAAAACTCCTACTCATAGACTCTATAGAGACCTTATTCATAGTGGTTTGGCATTTGGAGCAGAGAGATGGCTTGCCACTCTTCTAAGGATGTGCGAGAGATTCGCTTGCCTAATGGTTTCCGGAACTTCAACTCGCGATCTCGGAGGAGGTAAGAAAAGAACGAATACAATTTTTTCGTTTATTGAACATATATATGGTTTTGAGGTCCCATTTTTAATTATTATATATTATTATTTTGGGAGGGTGCTTAGTGATTCCTTCTCCGGACGGCAAGAAAAGCATGATGAAACTCGCACAAAGAATGGTCAATAATTTCTGTGCCAGCATTAGTACGTCGAACGGCCACCGGTGGACAACGCTTTCTGGTCTTAATGAGGTCGGAGTCCGTGTCACCGTCCATAAGAGTTCGGATCCCGGTCAACCCAATGGAGTTGTTCTTAGTGCGGCCACTACTATTTGGCTTCCAATCTCTCCTCAAGACGTCTTCAATTTCTTTAAGGATGAAAGGACCAGGTCCCAGGTATGTGTAACTTTCCCCCATTTAAAATTTCTCCCAGTCTTATCTTTTATAACATTAACATAATTCTAAACAGATTAATTAAGAGCTACATTACTGTTTTCGTCCAATTTTCCAGTGGGATGTTCTCTCCAACGGCAATGCAGTTCAAGAAGTAGCCCACATTGCGAACGGATCGCATCCCGGCAACTGCATTTCCGTTCTCAGAGTAAGTTCATTCGCTTGGTTTGCAATTTCAATTCAGTTTTTTTGTTTTTACCATATATATGAGATTTATAGATCTCAATTATTTATTAAAAAATAATTAAAAAAAATCACAGTTTTCTAATTTAGAAGCTCGTACTCAAAATAAAATCTAGTTTAGCTGATTTCCTTTAAAATTTTCATTTAAAAAAAAAAAAAAAAAAAAAAAAAAGCTGAACTACTAAAATGTCTATATCATCCTGCATAAAATTGTAGGAAATTAGATTACTATAGACGAATATATTAAAAATGTTCAATCAGGATTTATTTGAGTTTTTTTATTTTTATTTTTTTTTTCCCTTCTTTTGTCACGTAAAATGGAATAATTTTCCACCACTTTTAAAATTCTGGACACGTTGAGTACAAATTATGAAAACTAATTTCTTCTATATATTATTTTAATAAATTTTTTAAATAAAAAATTGAGGTGATAAATGAGTTAGATCATAGTTAGTGTTGTCACACACAGGCTTTTAATACAAGTCAGAATAACATGTTGATACTACAAGAGAGCTGCATAGACGCGTCCGGCTCAATGGTCGTCTACTGCCCGGTCGACCTTCCAGCCATTAACATTGCCATGAGCGGCGAGGACCCCTCCTACATCCCGCTCCTACCCTCCGGTTTCACCATCTCACCGGACGGCAGGACCGAGCCGGGAGGAGGAGGAGGGGACGGGGCCTCGACGAGCTCCTCCGCCGTGCCACCGGGGAACACCGCCGGCCGCTCCATTGGGTCTCTCATCACGGTGGCGTTCCAAATACTGGTGAGCAGCCTGCCTTCGGCGAAACTGAATTTGGAATCGGTGACGACGGTGAATAACCTGATCGGCACCACTGTCCAGCAAATTAAGGCAGCATTGAACTGCACCAATTCATAATCATTCATTCATTCATGAAAATTATCTGCAACTATTTTTTCTTCCATCCTTCCTTAAATATGCTCATCAGAATGGGGTATTCAGAAGAATTAGTTATACCTTCTCAAGAAAAAAAGAAAAAGAATTTATTTTGTTTTTAAATGATCTGGTTTTGCTTGGTGGGGAGTTGGTTGGAGAACTTAAATGCCCTCTCATCAAGAGCTCAGGCTGTTTTATTTACTACTACTGCTGCTTCTTCTGCTGCTGCTGCTGCTGCTTTTGCTGCTACGGGCTCATTACATTTTACACCAACTACAAGGTTTTCTTTTTTAAAAGACTTTTTTTTTGGGAGGTTGTTGTTTTTTTTTTTTTTTTTTTCCTTCTTTTATTTTATTATTATTTTTTTATAGTTTGGATTTTTACTATGGAAGAATTACGGGTCTTAAAAGGAGGGAGTCAAGAACGCACCATATTTAGTGGTTTTTTTTTTTTTTTTTTTTCTTCTGTTGGGATTTGAAGTTTTCTTTTTTTTTTTTTGGGAATTAATTCATTTTTATTTTCATTTGTCATGCTACAAGACAAGAACAGACAGAGCAAAAGAAACATTGTATGTATGGTTCGGGCATTGACTTCCTGTTTAATGGACTTAAATTCATAGTCTCTTTTTTTGTTACCTTTTTCTATCTTCTCTTTAAAGTTGTGAAAATTATTTCATTTCTTTTTTTTTTTTTTTTTTCTTTTCTTATATACTCAGTAATGGGTTTTGTTTTGTGTTTCCTATTATTAGCTTATTAATAGCTGGTAGCTCTCATATAAATTAACATGCTAGGTAGTGCAACTTCTACCTATTTAAAATGATATTTGTTAACTTTCATATTCAACTCTAATTAAGAGGTTTGTCAGGAGTTGACTATTTATCCAAAAAAAAAAAAAGAAGAAGAAGAAGAATTAATAGGAGCTAAAATTGACAGTTGGTATAAATGTTAAGCTTTTTTTTTTTTTTTTTTTGGCATTAAACAAAAAAAGATTGTGGGCTCCATTGGCTTCATCTCTTTCTTTTCAGCGTCTCTGTGGGAGAGTAAATGAGAAAGTTCGACAATAATAAATTATCAGTATAAGCCTTTACACTTTCTCGGGAAAATTGAAGAGCTTTTGGCTTTACTTTCTCTCAATTGTGATATGACCGGAACTGGAATTTTAGATTATTATAAGTACCATTAAGTTGGTCTTTTCTGGGAAAAAAATTGAAAACTCTCTCTCTGTCTCTACCTACAATTTTTTATCTACTCATTTTGACTTTATTATTTCCCAACCTCTTCTAAAAGCAAACTACAAGAAGTCTTTAACATCGAGTTTTCTGTGTTCACTGTATTGTGCAGTTTTAAACAGTTATTAAGTAAGTTTTGTTGAATTTATAGATTTTAAAAAAATATATATTTTTTCTAGTTCTGATATGTCAATATTTAGACTGAACTTCCACAGTTCTAAAAGAGGTTTTTTTTTTTTTTTTTTTTTAATCCAATCTTAGAATATGAGTAGTAAGTGGTAACCATAATCAGATTGTCATATTCTGTTCGATTATCAATATTTCTTTTATATTTGATATAATTTTATTCGATTTGACGGTTAAATTTTGATTTTTTTTTTCTGAGATCAAAATTTGTATTATACTATTATCAATAGGTTATATTTTCATACCTTACAGTATAGAATCTATAAAATTATCAAAATCTTCTTATATAGCATATCATCTAGACTGCTTTCTCAAGAATAAGTATAAAATATATGGTAACATAAAAAATGATATTAATCTCATAATCCCCTCTGAATTATGCATCCTTTTTCATTTCGCTTCCTAAATTTTTAAAATCGTTAAAAAATCCCCTATGATGTACTCAAAACAAAACAGTTCAAAGATCCCCCTCTATCCAATTGATCTGTCAACTTGCTCTCTATTTTTAAAATTCGTTATTACACCTCCTCAGCTACATAAAATGTTAAAAGGAAAATCCATTGTATCTATATCTACCGATAAACCAACTAAATAACTAACATGACATGGTCAAAATCATATATTTAAAAAAAAAAAAAAAGTGATCTGCTAAAATTGGTTTAAATATATGTTCAAATTTGTCTTGTAAAATTGGAAATTTCTGTTTGTTATAATTTTTGCTGGTTATAATATGTGAATCTTCTAAAGTTAAGTAAATATATATATATATATATATGAGTTTTAATTTTAATAGAAATCATTTTATAGTTGACATCTTTTCATATATAGCCGTAACTGTTTTTTTTTTTTTTTTTTTTTTTTTTTTTTTTTTTTTTTTTTTAATAAAGCCGAAACGAATCCATGAGCTTTAAAATATTTAGAACATTTTTAAACTTGCTCAAGGAAATTTTGTCAAAATAACTTTTACTATTTCTTGCTATCTTTGTATAAAATCCTTATTTATAGTTTTAATTGAGAATCATAAGATAAATTTTGAAGTTACTCAATAAAATTTTACAAGATCGACCCTTATTAATCCATTTTGAACGTATCATGTTTGCAATTTTGTTAGTTTATAAATAGATTTAGACGGAATGGGTGTTCTAAACACTTTTACGTACGCAGTTGAAAGGTGCAATAACTGCTTTACAAAAACAAGGAAGTAAGTTAACTTAGGATCAATTGTTCGGGAGGCATTTTGTAATTACAGTCGTTGTCTCTTAAGCAAAACTATTAAGTTTATAGATGGAAGTGGATAGAGGAGATATTTAAATTGTATTGTGTATATTAAGAGGCATTTTGAGTAATTTTAATATTCAAAATTAAAATGAAAAAATATGCATAATTCTAGGAGATTTATGAAATAAAACATATAAAATTATTGTATTTGAAATTACCGAACAAGTAGATTATTTTTTTTTCAATTCACCAGATTGAACTTTATTGAGTTTTAAAAATAATAATATAAGGTCTATGAACAAGGGTGTCTCTCTCTCATCCCCATTTTTCTCTCAAATTTCTCATAAACTAGAATCTTTCTTTGTGTGGGACTTTCGCCGCAGCCGCCATGACTGACGAGAGTGATTACAGTGGGACAGAGTTGGAGGATCCTAGCTAGGAATTTCTCGATCAGATCTAGTCTAACGAGTTTCCGATGGTTTGGGATTCGGCGAGACCTTGGTGATTCATTGGTTAGCACGGCGATCTCTAACCTTCAATCAAGCCAATTGATTTCCTCTAGTGTTATGACGCGCGACATAGTGGTTCTTACACGTGGGGCAAGAATTTTGCAATCAATGTTACTTTTTTATATTTATACTTTTTTATGTTTTATTTTTAATTTTATAATAAAGAAGGTAGTTCCCCCACCTTCAAATTTTTTTTGTATGTGTGTTCCGCTTAAGTTGTTTTCTAGCAGTATATTTCTATTAGTTTTGTTAATATTATGGTTACGTAGAGTTTGTTGTGGTCTCTGTACTGCGAGTGACTGTATCTCGCTCGATCGGAAAATTCTATTGATATTAGATGTTTTTTAAAAAGAGCTTTGTACGCTCTCGATTATAGGATTTCTAAGGAATTTGATGAATTTTCTCGTTACCGAGTATCAACTTATGTCCTCCTCACTGAGCTTCATTAGATTTTACTGATGGAATCAATCTTAGTCGAGAGTTGTTTCTTTTGTACCATAGGGTTAGATAGTAAATGCGTCGGTTTGAAAATAAATGAATTGCTATAGTTGTAAAATATTATTCTCGTTAGACTTAAACACAACTAAAATAAGAAGGATTCGCATCCCTCAACTCCCCTAGACAAAACTTTTAGGTTTTTCAACCAACCAATTTACCTTTCTCTCGTATTTAGTTTTGGTGTTTGTATCCCGTTTTTATTTGAATGATAATTTCCTTTTTAGAAACAATAATAATAATAATAATAATAATAATTGGTAGATGTGTCTCCCATTAAGGCTGTGTTTGGTGAGTCAGTTTGGACTCAATTTTTTGAGTTCAAACTGAACTCAAACCCTTTGGTGTATGTGTTCAGTTCCAACTCATAGTTGGACCGTTGCACAGTAAACCAAACTCGGTTTACTGTGCAACCGACCCTCCCTCTTTCTTCGTCCAGCCTCTACGTTGCTTCCGGTCTTCTTCTAATTCTCCGGTCTACGAAGAAGGCAGAATAGGTCACCGGAGGCTATCCTATGCTGTCGAGCCGATCGCTGCATTTCTGGCCACCCAACCCACATCACCGCACCGACCTTTCACATCGTCCGAGTCCCCTCCGCTCCCTCCAGCTCGAGATTGCAGATCGTCCGAGCCCCCTTTGAGCTCCAGTTCCGTCCATGCGAGCCCACTCTACCCCCTCCAACTCGCGATTTCAAATCTACAACCAACAAATTATAGATCGTCCAAGCCCCCTCCGAGCTACGATGCCGTCCACTCGAGCCCCCTCCAACGCGTGATTTCAGATCTGCAACCAACGAATTGCAGATCGTTCGAGTCCCCCTCCGCGTTCATGCATTGTCCACGTGAGTCCCCTTCGCCCCCTCCAGCTCGCGATTTCAAATCTGCAACCAAACGGATTGCAGATCGTCCTAGCCCCACTCCACACTTCGGCGTCGTCCACGCGACACCCCGTGACCGTCGGCGATGTTGAAGGTGGTCTTATTCCTTTATTTGTGCTAGTAGACGGTCTCGGGGTTGAAGGTGGGTTTGGCTGGTCGGTGGCCGCTGGGGGGGGTCTCATGGTGGTGGTTTGCCTACGCCGAGGGGGGCTGGGTCGCCATCGGGTAGTGGGGGGGTGCTGGGAAGTTGGGTGAATCAAAGAGAGTTTATAATAATTATTATTATTATTATTTATCACATGTTATAACCTTAATTCGATATATCATATTAATCTACTCGTTATCATTAGAGAGTCTTTCTCACTCTTAGGCTCTCTATCTCTAGTCTTTCACTCCATTAGAAAATTGGGGAGGCACAGAGTGACACACTTCTTCTCAATCTTAGAGCACAAATTTCGGTCACGCCCTGCCTTCGGCAGCTCCCTCCCGATTCCTGTCTCGCCGCCCAACCCTAACGATGGCCTCTTTGGCTCCTCCTAGGTCCAACCGCCCCAAGCCCCAACTCCCAAGGATGTTCAAAGTTTGTCTTCTCATTTTTTCGTTTTTCAAGTTTCGATTCAAGATTTCAAGTTATGTTTTTTTAGGTTTTGCATTTTGTTTAATTTTTTCTGTGCTTGATGATTTGATCACTTGATTGGAATTAGATATTTGAGAATGGTCATTGCCTCATTGTTTTGGTGATTGGTTTTTTGAGAACAAATTACTAATTAGTATTCTCAAATTCTATGATAAATTGGATTGGACTTAACTTTGAAACTTTCACTACTACAAAAGTTGGCTTACACGACGGAAAATACACGACGGTTTTTGTGAAACCGTCGTCTTAAATAAGATTACACGACGGTTTGACAAAACCGTCGTATAAACAAAGGATTACACGACGGCTTTGATGAACCGTCGTGTAATCCGGCAGCATTTCAAAAAAAAAAAAAGAAGGATTACATGATGGTTTTTAAAACTGTTGTGTAATCCTCGGATTACACGACGGTTATATAAAACCGTCGTGGAATCCTCCGAAAATTTTCAAAATTTCAAAATTTCAAATTTTCAAATTTTAAAAAAAAAGAAAAAGAAAAAAAAGATTACACGACAGTTTTGGTTTTTAGAACTGTCGTGTAATCCTCCGAAAATTTTCAAATTTTTCAAGTTTTCAAAAAAAAAAAAAGATTAAGAACCGTCGTGTAAAACCGTCGCGTAATCCTCCGAAAATTTTTAAAATTTTTAAAATTTCAAAATTTCAAATTAAAAAAAAAAAAAGGATTACACGATGGTTTTGAGCAAAACCGTCATGTAATCCTCTGAAAATTTTCAAATTTCATGCTTTAGAATTCGCACGAACCCATTACTTAAATACACTTTTCTTCATTTATCATCATTTTCATCTTCAACCCTCTAGACAACTCAAAGTTTTCTCCTCTCCACCTCCTTCGCCCGCCCCCCCTAACTTAAAATCCGGTCACGCCGCCGCCGCCACTTCAAACTTTTCCCAAACCGTCGCAATAGCCCTAGTTTTTTTCCGCTGCCGCCGTCACCACCACCTCTCTCTCCCGGTGTACCCATCAAGGCCGTGACTATTTTTCTTTAAAGAAAAGCAAGGTGACTTCCATATTGCTCAATTTCTTGTTTTCTAACAAAACTACGAACACACAATGCTTTAATAATTTGCGTGGAGTGTAATTTGTAGTGTTGTTTGAATGTTTTTTTTTTTTTTTTTTATTGTTGCTCTTTGGAGATGAATGTTTTGTGCACGGTTTTGGCACTCTACACACATTTTTTAACATGGTTTTTATCCGCCCACCACATTCTCGATGAAATGCCAAAATGGATTTTTGTTTTGAATAATCATATGGAATTTGATTCTAGTGTAATGTGTACCATTACACGACGGTTTTGCTCAAAATCATCGTGTAATTGGTCTTGAGTTAAAAAAAATTATGATTTTTTTTTGGTGATGGCACACATTACACGGCGATTTTACTGAATTAATGAACATGTAGTCAATTTTAATATGTTAATTTTTTTTATTTAATCTTAATTATATGCATCTTAATTAGATTGAACTTTACCAATTTGCTAGGGCCCTAACGGATTGGAAGATTATGACCGGAGAAGGGATTAGAAGGAGACGAGACTGTAAAATGAAAATCTCGAACCGGCCTTGTCCTCTCCAAGAGGGAAGTGTTGAATGTGGTTATTTTATTTTAGGTTTTATGAGGGACATAGTGTTGAATGGAATTGACGTACTTGAAAGTAAAGAATTTTTCACTTCTCAGGATTTGGACTTGATTAGGGGAGAATGAGCTAGCCATGTAATGCAATTCATTAATTATGATATGTAAACTTGTAATGTATAATAATTGGTATGTATTTTTACTTTGATCAATGTAGTTAATATCTTGGATCGTGTATTGGATAACATACAGGTTAGGCCACCCGTCAGAAATCAGCAAAAAAACCCTAATTTTTTTATTTTTTACAAATTCTGACACATTACATGACGGTTCTCTGATCGTGTATTGGATAACATACAGGTTAGGCCACCCGTCAGAAATCAGCAAAAAAATCCTAATTTTTTTATTTTTTACAAATTCTGACACATTACATGACGGTTCAGAGAACCGTCATGTAATGTTGCTTCAAAAAAAAAACAAAAACTTCCTCGTTGCTTTAGATACGTTACACAACGGTTTGGAGTCGGAACCGTCATGTAATATTCAACATTACACGACGGTTTTGACTCAAAACTGTCGTGTAATGTAGCCAATTTGTCACTCTTTGCAATTGTGTTCGTTGTTTCGACGACGGTTAAAACCGTCATGTAACATTGAGATACCACGACGGTTACCGTCGTGGTATCTTCCACGACGGTTACCGTTGTGGTATCTTCCACGACGCTGGATTACACGACGGTTGTGGAACCGTCGTGTAAACTTTACACGACGGTAAAAAACCGTCGTGTAATCCACAGTTTTTACTAATGTTTTAAAATGAAATTCAATTAACCGTGTGGAATTGGGCAATTATACAAGTTTGACGTTTGATAAATTGGACTCGAGTTATTGATACATATTGGGAAAAAAAAAAAAAAAAACACTGAAAATTATTATTCGTTCAAATTTGTCCAATGTACTTGCATAGAGATCGATGAGATTGAGAATATTTACATCTTTTGAGACTTGTTATACTTAATTTTATTTTTAACTTGTGTTTGCCTCTTTTAAGGGTTTTGGTACTTTGGTTACCTTCTAAACCTATATGTGTAATTAACTAAGTATTATTAGTGTGTTTGCTTGCTTTATGCTTGCTTGGATGAGATATGGAGTTAGCTAGCTTGGAAACTCAAATTGGAATGGATGGATGAGATTGCTTTGCTAATTACTATTAATTAGTGTGCTTGGTATTTTGCTTGTTACGTTCATGAATCCAGCTTATAATGCTCTTCTATGAAATTGCATGAAAAGTTTCGTTAGAACATGCTAAAAAACAGGTGGGAAGCTAATCGCATCATTACAGGTGGAAACATCTGCTTAGTTTAGTTCGGTTGGAACCACGTGGGAAGCTGATTGCATTATTGCAGGTGGAAATATCAGCTCAGTTCAATTTGGTTGGAACCGAACCGAACCGAAATTGACCGTCACTCATCCCGTTCGATTCTATCGGTACTCCCATCACAGCAGGTGGTTTCAATTTCAGCTTTTGGCAAAACTGAAAATTCAGTTTTCAATCGAACCGAGCTAAAACCGCACTGCCCGACCGAATGTTCAACCCTAGTAACAACTATTAAGCTATATCTATATCTATAACTATATTAAAATAGTTAAACTTCCTAAAAACACTATTTAAAAATTTGGTTAAGTTATTTTGTCTTTTTGTGATGATATCTTTCCGTTTTTTTATTTTTTAAATTTTTCTTGATTTCTCTTTTTTTTTTTCTTTAATAACTTTTTCAAAAAAAATAAAATAAAAATTTCTTCTCTTATTTTTACCATAAAATATCATTGAAAACTTTGACATTTATATTAATAAAATAGATATTCAGTAATTTTAATATATATACACTTTACACATACAAAAGCATGGGATTTAAACTAGTAGTATTTAGCATCATGCTAACGAAGAGTACGAAGCATACATATATCATGGCTGTATATGTGTCTAGAGGCAGTTTCAGGGTTATAATCATGCCCTTATATATTAATTAATAGCCCATACAAACACAATGAGAGGCTCCATATTATGAGCTGCAAATTCAAACATTTTTATCCATATTGAACTTTCGATTAAGAAACTAATGAGTTGCTTCGTTGGTCTATGAGGAGGGGGGACAAAAAATCCCTACCTACATTAACTGCATATTATACTAATCGAATGTGTAGTCAATTAAGTTGGAAAGAGATATGTTGTGTTTGGTAAGAGGAAAGAATATAAGAAAGAAGAATATATATTTGTATAGGTAACGTTTTTTGTTCGACAACCAGAAAAGCAGTTGTAATTTTTTATTTAAAATCTTGTAAAAATTAATTGATTTATATATAATTTAATGTAAAATATATATATATATATAAATATATAATATAATATTATTTAAAATTATCAGTGTGAAGGACATATATCAATTAAAAATGTTACATTAGAATCAACTGATTCTTACATTAACACACAAATAAAAAATTTTAAGTGTCTTTTTTCTAAAGGTACCAGATATAAGACCATGTATGGGTGTATGTGTGTGTATATATTGCATGGGTTCTTTAGAGAAATGTCACAAATTCTAACATTTGATTTATTTTTGCCACAAAAAAAAAAAAAAAAACCCCAAACATGACATCATATATTAATTATTTATCTATTTATTTATTCATTTATTTTAAGATATTAATTTTTCCATTTATCTCTACGGCGATATCGACCGGTCGATGGTCAACGTTTGGTAATCGTTTGGTTACCAGTTGGTAACCAAGATATTGAATGGTTATCGATTGGTATCCACGGCGATACCTGCGGTCACCGATTGGTAACCAAGATACCAGTAACCATGAATCCATCGCAACTAATGGATTTCATTACCAAAAAAATAAAAGATTATCAAAAATACATTAAACCTCCCAAAAAATATAGACTTAAAGTGTTATTATGGGGATCGAATAGGTGATGATCATTCCACATCGGTCAATTTCAATAATCGATGAGGAAGCTTTTCATATCGGTTGGTCAAAATCTGACGTCAAATGTCCAAAACAAAGCTTTTCCGCATTAGTTGATGAATCACCTTTCTGATCACATAGCCCTAGAGTTTCCCCTAAGAAAGGGAAATTGTTTTTTTTTTTTTTTTTTTGTCCCCTTTTTTTAGGGCAAGAGATCCCTACACCTTGCATGTTCCAAAGAAGATCTTATATTTATTTATACAAATTTTCATGCCCTCACATAAACCTATTCTAATCTATATTTTAGAGTGTGTTAACCATGTGTTTTGCAAGCTGGAGAGCATGTCGAATGCAATTATTGTACCAATAGTAAATTTTGATATTTAGATTAAAAATTGCTCTTCAATGGAGTGCTATCTTTGATATCAAATTTGTTATATGCTAAACTTTATGATTAAGTTGCCACAAAGTATAACAAATGTTAAATTTAATATTTGATTCTTATTGGTTATTGTCTTGACTTTTTTATGTATTTTTTTACTACAATATTTTCATTTTTCAGGTTTTTTTTTTTTTTGACTAATCATTTTTAAGTTATTTAAATACTAAAAGTTCACTTTCACAAGTTCTAACACATAATAATGATGACAAAAAATAGAAATAATATTACACATTGAAGTATAAAATAAGATAATATTATTTTCACACTCTTTTATGACAAATAGAACAATATTGATATTGACAAATACATTGGAGATGGTTACTTCATTAGATCAAGAAGATAGGGAGGCTTGTTTAAGGCTAAGGTGAGAATTCTTAGTTTTGCCTTCAAAAAAGAGGCGTTACATATTATGAAATAACATATTACTTGTGATTGTGGGTATAATCTAATAGTAAATTTATATATAATTGTATTATATCTGCTCAAATTCTCTTGCCTTAAACAAATAAATAAAACAGCATGGCTCCTTTCTCTACCCAAATCCAAACGTATCATACATTATTATTTACCTAATTTTAATATTTTGGAAATGACATATTGTGATTCTTTTCAACAAAAATCAAATCTGTTACAATGAAGAATATCTTGTACACCAGCAAAATAGGATACCCAATGGAGGAACTCTCAATCAAAGCATATTTTTTTTAATCATGTCTGCTTTTTTATTGGCAATTCTACGCATGTAGTCTAACCTCTTTCTACGATGATGATGATATGGATTGAGTGATTCTACTATGATACGAACTTGAAAACGACATAATTTCATATCCCAGTAAGTCACTCTTCATTAGAGCATTGCTTACCTGATCACATTCAACCAAAAACAACATCCAAATATTGCACTTTTCATTAAGTATGAATTATCATAGATGAGCATACCTCAGATTTTTGTGCAATGTATATGAGCAACATATTTGCAATATTCACAATAATAAACGCAAAGTCAAAAATCTCTGTTAATCTCACGAGCATTCAATATATCTCAGAATAATCTTCAATGATTAAAATACTCATATTTGTCTTTCACATACTTTCTTCCTCGACTTAATCATCGAGGATGATTCAGGAAAATATTATTGCGATGTTTGTGAGATTAAAAGAGATCTACCATTTTGCATCAACTATTATGCAGAATGCAAATATTTTGCTCATGTACATTGCTTATTTTCCGAGGTACGCTCATCCATCATAATCCGTTCTTAATGTTCATGCAATTAAATCTCCCATGCTAAGTACGTAATGGAGTGGCATGATAACACGGCGCATTGAACCTTTTTTCTTTTTATTTTGTATTTTTTTTATTAAGGCTCACTGAACTTTAAGTCCACACGAATCAATTAATTGTCCATGAATCCCATACCATATAATATATATATATATTAGACAAAAGAAAATGGAAAAGGAAAAGAAATCAACGTACCAATAATCCTAGCATGATTAACCGACTAAATTTCATAAGAATAAGTTATAGGAAATTAAAGACTCAGAGAGAATTGAGAGGGATAATTAATGTGAGAAGGCTGAATGGATGACTTTGGATGAGAGATGATCTCATTTTTATAACCCAAGTTAAAGGAAAAGAAATAAAAAGGAAAAGGAAAAGAAAAATAAAGAAGGGGGAAAAAATTAAAGTGAAAGTAAAAGAAAAAAATAGAGTGGCGGAGTATAAAAGAAGGAAAGAAAGAATAATACTTCTTGACTTTTTTTTTTTTTTTTTTTTGCAAAGAAAAGAATATTAATGATTCTTAAGTTCTTTTTGATCTACGACATGTGAGTTCATGAAATATCATTTTTATAGAGTTGATATACAAATACACTGTATATATATTTTGAATTACGGGTGGGATTCAAACTTCACATCTTCTGATGGAGTCAAATATGACGGTTAAACTATCTCTTTTCTCTCCTTTGTCCATGCACTACCGCTGATTTCGCCCCTTTTATTTATGTGAGGCGAGAATCAATTTCCTAAGTATGTTGTCGTCGATCTCCTACCTCCGCGTGACACTGGCACTGATCTCCTACCTCCAAATTGAGCGACAAGATCCAGTAGCGCACAGGAGTGGTCACTACTTGTTTCATTCGCCGTGGAGGAGATCTCCAGAAATTTAGTTCTTCTTTTTCTTTTGTTCTTTTGTTATTTTGTTGTTGTAATTTAAAAAGTGTACAGACCCTTTAGGGTGGTATTTAGACTTAAATCCCAGGAGTAAAAAACTATTTTAGTTATCATCTTATCCCATAAAAAATAACGTTAAAATCCATTATTTGAATATTTACAAAAATATAAATTTTTTTCGTACTTTTTGAATTTTTTTAATATAACGTATTATTAAAAAATTCTCAAATTAAACTGCTTTTTCATCCCTTATTATTATTATTATTATTTTTACAGGTATCAAAAGAAAAAAAGAAAAAACTATTTACAAAACTACTAACGCACTGTAATACAACAAACATATTCTCCAGAAAACATAGAGTAATTCATCATAATACATAAGTGTATTCTACCAGAATACAAAAACAAAAATCCAGATTCGTCAGCGATCCGAAGAGAGGCCGAGATTGTGAGAAAAAAAGAGATTGTGGAGGAGATTGTAAGGCCAAGATCACGGCAGCGGAGGCAGAGTTTGCGAGGCCAAGAGAGAGAAGAGAGGAGATCACAACGACGACGACAGCAAAGATCGCGATGGCTCATCGCCGATATCATGTTGGGTCGCGCAGAGTATGAAAGGTTATATATAATATAGCTCATACGAAGATGCACTCGTGCTCGCAAGGTAGGTTCGAGTTCTCATCAAGCTGATTTGTAACTTATGTGGGATCAAAATATATATATATATATATATATAATCTCCAACTCCTGTCATCTGTCAGAATGAGCTCGAGCTCGCATCAGTTAATCTCGAGCTTACATCATAATAACTTAGAAGTTTGCATTGCAACTAACTCACATCAGAAAAACTTGCAATACGAGATCAGCCAAAAATAATAATAAGTGGGCCCGTTTGGGTGTTGATGCCGAATACGCCTCCGGCAGCAACACTCAAGATGGTCGGGCAGTTCGGCCGGGACTGGCCAATCACTCCGCCGTCGATCACCTGCAAAAGGGAAGTACCTCGGAATGATGGGGACACCGGTGCGGTGTCTGCTGCGGGCACTCCGATACTTAAGTCAGCAAGGGTACTGATAAGCGAAGGGAGAGGCAGAGTTTTGGCAAGGAAAAATGACCATACCTGAATTTGTGAGTTTATCCTCTATTTATAGGCGCTCTCCCCGGATCCGGGTGCTCGGGGGAACCCGGTCGGGTCGGCTTCCTAGGTCACCCGATGGGTGACTAGGGCTTAGACTTGCAGAGGCTACCGGACCAATAGATAGGCGCCACATGGGGCCTGACTCGACGCAGGGGACAGAAGGATGGTTGTCGCCGGCGCCTGCAGGGGCAGGTTTTGCCAGAGTAGGTGGCGGCGGGGTGGCGATGTGATGTGCTGCAGTTGTAGGTGGGTGGCGCTTGTAGTTGGTGGGTACGGAGATAGGGCCTGCGTCAGCCGTGAGGTGACAGGGGGAGCGTGGGTCCAGAAGACTTCTATTAGTCGGGGGTTCACTCCCCGAGATCGGGTGCTCGGAGCACAATCTTACCCGAGTAAACGGTTCACCCCGGTGAGACAATGAGGTTCTGATCGGCTGTTACCCTGGTCGGTAGAAGTCAGGTCATCTGATCCGGGTCCGACCAGACGGGGATTGCACTCGCGTCGCCGAGAATAGCAACAATGGGTACTTTGTGGTCAGAGCAGATCGTAGCATCAACATAAGCCCCCTAACATCTCTGGGTTGACTTGGCCAGGGATGCTTTATTAACGATGCAAGGATCGAGCTTCTCGTCTAGTCGGTCGCCGCTCGGCACCCGTACATATACTCAGGGGATAGTCGGATTACTCGGACCTGATCGGGTGCTTGTGGTGATTCGACCATTGTTGCCACGTGTCGAATATCGACACGTGTCACGCAGCAATTGGAGGGAAGTCCGACCGACCCTTTGAAATTTGAAATTTGAAAAGGGCGGGAATGGCGGGGTGCTGAAAGGTCACCTCGAAATCCACGCTCGAATTTCCTGCCCCACACACACCTATAAATAGGGGGTGAGGTGCCATCATTTTCGCCACGCATTGTGAAAAAACCTAGTGATCTGCCGAGAGCTTTCCATCAAATCTACTTCGACAACAAGTGCGAGAACATCCGAGAAGGTAATTCTTTCTTTCCAACATGAGTGATATTTCAGATTCCGTGAACAACGAACTGTTCGGGGACGTCGAGATAACGCTCAATACAAGCGCGAGTGCGGGTACGGACTCTGGGTCCGAATCGAATGGGGAGGTGACGGGGCAGAGAACCCAGACACCCGACGACTTATTAGGGATGTCCGACATCCCTTCCCCTGAAGAGGCTCTGGCCGGCCGAGTTCGAGAAGGTGCCGCCCGGCTGGCTGAGATCCTACAGGTGGGCCCGAGTACACTACCAGACCAGAGATTTATCTCTGAGGTTCAGGGCGCCATCCCAACACCGGCTGTCCGGGCGACTGACCAGTCGGTTGGCGCGACAACCGCGGCAGAAAGGACCGTTGGTCAGGCTGGCACCTCGGGCCGAGAGGGGTCCGCGCAATCCGGGAGCACAGATCCGGCTGGGGAGGCTTTTCAAACCCGAGATCGCGCTCGCGGGCGAACACAGCGTGTGAACGGGCTGACCATCTATCGAATGGCCGATTGGGAGATGCAGAACCGAGTAGGCGATCTCCCCGTCTACACGGTGGACTTCTTTGTCACGGCAGTCACGCAGTCGTACCTGGCTTCGCTCTGAGAAGAATTTGAGATACCAACCAGTGTAGAGCTTCTCGTGCCGGGTCCAAATGATCTCCCCTCCAGGCCTCCTCCGGGTTACATTACTCTATCCACAGAGTTCTTCCGAGCAGGGTTGCGACTGCCGTTCCATCCCTTCCTCAGCCGGGCACTCGTTCGGCTGAACGTAGCCCCCATGCAGTTGAACGCCAACGCTTATCGTATCCTGACAAGCTGCTACATCCTCTGGAAGAAGACGTTCTACGTGGGTAGTCGGTGACTGCGATGAGACTTGCCATACGACGAGGCCCCACCCGAGGAACAAGTTCCCGTCTCGTTCAAGAACAGGTACGTGTGGACCTGGAGGCCACACACTGGAGCCAACAACCTAGCCGGGATCGAGACGTTGAAAGAGACCACGGATCCCGAGCGAAACCATAACAGGCTCTTTTCTCATAGGAGCCTGGAGAAGTACAAGTGGGTCGGCCAGGTCTCGTCTGACAAGGACCAACTGGACCGACCAAGAATTGTGGTCCCCGAGGAGGTTATGGTCGCCTCTCGCATGCCCGACCCGGTTACACACTACCGAGCACGGACAGTGGTTGCTACCGACGTCGCGACCACCTCTGGTCGGTCCGAGATTCCGCAGGGGTTGCCGATAACTCCACCCAATGATCAGCCATCCGACAACTCCACACCCGAGGACTGGGGTCCGTGGGTCACGGATGAGGACATGGATCAGGTGGTCCGGCAGCTCTTCCCGGTGCGGGGTCTTCGGATCGAAGGTCGTCCACCAATTATTTTTCAAGTCTTTTTCTGGTCGGTGAGTTTAGTGCTAACCATACATTTTCTGTTTGCAGAACCACTGGCCGACCGAGATCAGCGTGGGACCAAGTGCCAGAGCGACCAGGACAGGATGGCACGGCTTCTGAAGATGGGGAAGACGAGTGATCGTGGCAAACAGAAGGTCGGGTCCTCATCCCCTCCCCCCCCCCCCCCCCCCCGAGCAAAGAAGCAGCATCTCCGACAGTCCCTATCTCCCAACCAGCCGACCGGCCCGAGACAAGATCAAGTTGTCAGAGGGATGACCAGAGCAGGGTGGTCGTTCCTTCTCTGAGTCACTGAGATGATCCGAGGCCTCGGGAAGTGGCTCCTGCCCAAGCGGTCGAACCAACACGACGAAAGTCCTCTGTCTAGAGGGCGATCGTCGCGAAGTTCAACGACAGCATGACATCTGAGGTGGCCGAGACTTCTCGGAGATCAGATCCCATTGACGTTTTTCGGGACAGCGCCAAAATGTTGATTGAGGTAATTCTCTATGTTGTTGGAGCTCTCCGAGCACTCACTCAATCCCTTAACTAACCTTAGTTATAATTTTTAGGTTTTATGTGTGGTTTTCTCGGGAAGCGCGGCTATTCGGATGGAGGCCAACCGCAACTTGGAGGTAGAAGCCGAGGTCGCTCGTGCGAGGGACGCGGAGAAGGCGGCCGAGGAGAAGGCTAAGGCTGCAGCTGCGGCGGAGAGCGCTAAGGGAGCCAAGGATAGAGCTAAGGCCGCGGAAGAAAGGGGCCAAGGCGGCTGAGAAGAGAGCATCCGAGGCCGAGTCTGCTCGGGTTAGGGTGGAGGCTGACCTCGACTCCGCTCGCTCCGAGCACACCAGGTACCTTGAGGTTGCCTTGCCCTTCACCCTCAAAGATGCCCGGCGACAAGCGGTGGAGGACTTCACACAGTCAGACGACTTCAAATCCCATCTGGTCGCACACTACAAGGAAGGAATGCGGGACATGAAGGCTGGCTTCACTTTGACTAACCCATCAGTGGTCAGAGTGGACTGGTCGTTCGTGCCCGAGGCCTCCGATGAGACCGCCGCCGACGAGGAGGGAGCTCATGATGCTGAGGAGGGCGAGGTGACCGGGTCAATTAAAGACTTGGTCATTCTCGACGACCCGGAACCGCCTACAGCCCCCGAGCAACCGACCGAAGCCGCGCTAGACGTCCTTGCCGTTGACTCTATCTTTCTCGATCAGCTGGACTGATGGGAATTTTTTGTTTTTGTTGCTCGTTTTGCCTTTTTTTTTTTTGGTTCGGGGGTGCCCAACTTGTACCCCCCACCTCAATGTATATTTTTTTTAATGAACAATTTTTCGCCTTTGCTGTCTTCGTCTACTTATTATTATTATTATTCTTTGTCAAGTGTAGTTCTGTCCGAGTACTCTCACCCCCCCTGGTTGGTCTAGGTGAACTTAAAGTTGACCCAAGTCCAACCATGGTCAAGTCAAGATAGTTTAGTCTGTACCTTGGGTCCTGGTTGGGCACGTCTGATCCTGGTCGGTGCCCGGTCATAAGACCGAACTCCGTGGTCCGAGAACCACAGGAGTTGGGGTCTGCATGGGCAGATCTTATCTTGGGTCCTGGTCGGGTAAGTCCAAATCTGGTCGGTGCTCGGTCATAGGACCTAACTCCGTGGTCCGGGAACCACAGGAGTTGGGGTCTACATGGGCAGATCTTATCTTGGGTCCTGGTCGGGCAAGTCCAAATCTGGTCAGTGCCCGGTCATAGGACCTAACTCCGTGGTCAGGGAACCACAGGAGTTAGGGTCTGCATGGGCAGATCTTATCTTGGGTACTGATAATCATTACATATTGAATTCCGAGAAAACGCCATTGTATATATCGGCCCAACATTTACATCATTTTTACAAAAAATTACTGATAAAAACGCTTCAAGTGGTCGGCATTCTATGGATGTCCGAGCAATCTACCATCCTGGTCGGCTAGACGGTACGTCCCTGGCCGGACTATCTCTGTGATCGTGTACGGTCCGTCCCATTTTGGACCGAACGAGCCAAGCCCGGGTTCTTGGACCAATACCTTTTTTAACACAAAATCCCCTACTCGGAAGACTCGTGGTCGGAATCTCTTGTCATAGTACCTGGCTACAACCTGGTTCCGTGCAGCTGTTCGGATTAGTGCTTGTTCGCGCTGTTCTTCGACTAGGTCGAGCTCAGGCAGCATCTACTCGGCATTGTCTTCTTCGTCGTAATTCTCCACTCGGAGACTTGGCAACCCTACCTCGACCTGGATAACAGTCTCTACCCCAAATGCCATTGCAAAAGGGGTCTCCCCGGTTGCTGTACGCTTGGTCGTTCTGTAGGCCCATAATACTCGGGGTAGCTCGTCAATCCAAGCCCTCTTGTGCCTCTCAAGGTTCTTTTTTAAGTTTTCCTTGATTGTTTTATTGGCGGCTTCTACCTGCCAATTGCTCTGCGGGTGCCCGGGAGAAGAGAACACTTTCTTAATCCTGAATTGTTCGCAGAGCGCGATGAACTTGGGATTATCGAACTATTTCCCATTATCCGTGACCACGGTATGGGGGAGCCCAAATCGGCAGATTATGTTCTTCCACAAAAAATTTGTACACTTTGCCTCAGTTTGCTGGGCCAAGGGCTCTACTTCGACCCATTTCGTAAGATAGTCTATCGCCACAAGGCAATAGCGGAGTTGTGAAAGGGCCATTGGTAGTGGTCCGATCAGGTCGAGGGCCCATTTGGCGAATGGCCATACGCATACCACCGAAGTTAGCTTCTCGGGATGTGATCTGATTGCCTTGGCAAACTGTTTTCACTTGAGGCATTTTTGGGCGAACTCCATCGCATCTTTGCCCATGGTCGGCCAGTAGTATCCCTGCCTGAGGCATTAGAAGGATAGGGCTCTCCCCCAAGAATGGTTTCCGCATACCCCACTGTGTATCTCCTTCATTAGGTACTCGGCTTCAGCCGGGTCGACGCACCGTTGGTATGGAGCAGAATGTCATCGGTAGTACAATTTTCCATTGATAAGTGTGTACATTGCCGAGGTATTCTTGACCCTCTAGGCCTCTTCTCGGTTCCTGGGCAGCTGGGACTCGACGAGGTATCGGACGATTGGGTCCATCCAAGTCGTGACGTTTTCGGAACAGAGGACTTGCTCCTCTCGCTCAATGCTCGGCTGGTCTAGCCGTTCAATGGGGAACGAGACGAGACCGTCTAGGTCATTCCCCGAGACGAGACCGTCTAGGTCATTCCCCGAGGTGAGCTTAGCGAGGGCATCTGCCTCAATGTTCTCCGAACGCGGTATCCGGGTACCAACCTGGCTGTTGAATTGACCGAGAAGGATTTTCACCTTCTCGAGGTACTTAGCCATTCTCTCCTCCTTTTCCTGGAGCTCTCCGATTACCTAATTAACATTGAGCATCGAGTCGCTGAACACCTCGATGTCTTGTACTTCGAGTTCTTGGGCTAAGCCGAGTTCGGCAATAACAGCTTCGTACTCCGCTTCATTGTTGGACGCCTTAAAGCTGAAGCGAAGCATTTGGCTGGTCTTGTACTGGTCGGGGCTTACCAGGACAAGCCCTGCCCCGGAGCCCCCCGAGTTTGAGGATCCGTCAACGAATAGCTTCCACCTTTGGCTGCTCGGGTCGCGAGCTACCGGGCTGTCTTCCCCGGGTGCATCGACCGCCTTCTCTGAGGACTCCAGAGTCGGTTCGGGAGCACCCGTGAATTCTGTCACGAAGTCGGCTAATGCTTGCGCCTTGACCGCAGTGCGTGAGATGTACTCGATGTCGAACTCTCCAAGGTCGATAGCCCACTTTGTGATCCGTCCTGACAACTCGGGGTTCTGGAGAACCTGGCGGAGTGGGTAGCAGGTCGGGACACGGATCGGGTGACCCTGGACGTAGGGCCTCAGCTTGCGAGCCAATGAGACCAATGCCAGGGCCAACTTTTCCAGGCGGGTGTACCTCCCCTCTGCTCCTTGGAACGCCTTGCTGATGTAGTAGACGGGGGACTGCACCTTGTCGTCTTCTCGGATCAAGACGAAGCTAACAACTTTCTCAGAAACCGCAAGGTAGACGCACAGTACCTCCCTGAAAAGTGGTTTTGAAAGCAGCGGCGGGCTCGCTAGGTACTCTTTCAGGCCTTCAAAGGCTTCCCCGCACTTGTCATCCCAGCTAATCTTGCCTTGGCCTTTGAGCGCTTGGAAGAAGGGGAAGCACTTGTCGGTAGACCGGGACAAGAACCGGGAAAGGGCTGCGATCATCCCAATTAGTCTTTGTACTTCTTTGGTCATCCGTGGTGGTTGTAGGTCCACAACGGCCTGGGCCTTAGCGGGGTTGATCTCGATCCCCCGGTTGTTCACCATGAACCCGAGGAACTTCCCCTATTCCACCCCAAACGCGCACTTGGCTGGGTTGAGCTTCATCCTGTACTGCCACAAGGTGTTGAAGCAGTCTCGGAGGTCCTTGATGTGGTCGCCCGCGTGCCGGCTTTTCACCAACATGCCGTCCACGTACACTTCCATGGATCTCCCAATGAGAAGGGTAAACATCTTGTTCATCAGCCGCTGGTAGGTCGCCCCGGCGTTCTTGAGGCCAAACAGTATGACCTGGACACGAACTGGGAAAGGGCTGCGATCATCCCAGTTTGTCTTTGTACCTCTTTGGTCGTCCGTGGTGGTTGTAGGTCCACGACGGCCTGGGCCTTAGCGGGGTTGATCTCGATCCCCCGGTGGTTCACCATGAGCCCGAGGAACTTCCCCGATTCCACCCCAAACACGCACTTGGCTGGGTTAAGCTTCATCCTGTACTGCCACAGGGTGTCGAAGCAGTCTCGGAGGTCCTTGATGTGGTCGCCCGCATGCCGGCTTTTCACCAATATGTCGTCCACGTACACTTCCATGGATCTCCTAATGAGTGGGGCAAATATCTTGTTCATCAGCCGCTGGTAGGTCGCCCCGGCGTTCTTGAGGCCAAACGGCATGACCTGGTAACAGTACAGGCCCTGGTCAGTTGTGAATGCCGTCTTGACTTGGTCGGATCTGCTCAGGGGTATCTGGTTGTACTCCGAGTACGCGTCTATAAAACTGAGCAGCTCGTGCCCGACTATCGCGTCTACGAGTTGGTCGATTTGGGGAAGCGGGAAGCAGTCCTTCGGGCACACCTTGTTGAGGTCTGTGTAGTCTATGCAGACTTGCCACTTCCCGGTGGTCTTTTTGACCGGAACTACGTTGGCCAGCCACTCCAGGTAGGTAACCTCCCGGATGAAACCTGCTGCGAGCAGTTTCTTCGCCTCCTCGTTGATAGCCGCATACCTCTCCGGGTTGAAGGCTCTCCTCTTCTGGATCACGGACTTGTGCCTCGGGTTGACGCTCAGCTGGTGGCACATCACAGCCGAGTCGATTCCCGACATATCCCCCCATGTGACCATGCGAAAACGTCCTTGTGTTCCCGGAGGAATCCCTCGAGTGCTGCTTGGGTTCCCGGGTTGAGCCTCGAGCCGAGTATCACCATCCTCTCCGAATGCTCGGGGTCCAGTTGGTAGGGGCCTCGACCGGATGTGCTCGGATCTCCTCTTCGGGTATCCGGGGGTCCAAGTCACTCAAGCAAGTGACTTCTCCGCTGGGGGCTTCGATCTCGTCCACCGTGAAGATGGCTACCACGGTGATCGAGGCAGGGGCCTTTCGGCACACTTTGTTGACCGCCTCCAGGTAGCAATTCCTCGCGCCCTCCTGGTTCCGTCGGAATACGCCGACTCCACCCTCAGTGGGGAACTTCATCGTCAGGTGGTAGGTGGAGACTACCGCCTTTATTGCGTTGAGGGTCGGCCTCCCCAGGATGACGTTGTAGACGGACAGTCGGTCTACAACGATAAACTCCACCATCCGGGTCACCCTTTCCGGGCCATCCCCGATCGTGACCGGGAGGCTAACGGTGCCGGCTACTCGGACGCACTCCCCGGAAAACTCGTAGAGAGGGATTTGGGCGGGTGTGAGCACGGCTCCCTCGATCTTGAGCCTCGAGAATGCGTCCATGAACATGATGTCGGCCGAGCTCCCGTTGTCGATTAGGACATAACGGATGACGTTGTCGGCTACTCGGATCTCCCCGATCAGTGCATCGTTGTGATGGTAGAGTAGCCGGTCCGCCTCGTCATCCGTGAAGGTGATCAGGGCGCTATCCTGACGGCATATCTTAGAAATATGCTCCGTCATGTTGATATACTCCCCGCTGGTGAACCGCCTTGCCTCGCGGGCATAACTTCTCCAGCTACTGGCGGTGTCACCAGTAGCCGTTCCACCGAAGATGGTGTGGACGATGTGCTCCTGCTCCGGCTCGTCTGTCCGATTGCTTGGACCAGGGTTCTGATGAACGATCGGTTCCGATCGGTTACTCCTCCCTGCCGGTGTGATTATCCTTTCCACGAACTCCCGCAAGTGGCCATCCCGGATCAACAGCTCGATCTGGTCTCGAAGCTGTATGCAGTCCTTCGTGTCGTGGCCAACATCTTTGTGAAAGTTGCAGTATTTGTTCTAGTTTCTCTTAGTACGGTCTGCTCGGATCGGTGGTGGGTCTCGGAGCAGCCCCCTACTAGACACCTGGTTCAGGACGTGCTCGATGGTTATGACCAGCGGGGTATACTGGCGGAATCTCCCGACTGGAATTCTCGGACCAGAGTTGCCCTCGGTCCTGTTGTCCACGACCACGGTCTTCCCCTTATCCTGTCGGCCTTGGTCGGATTGATTTCTGTCCGACTTCCTTCGGGGAAGCCGGGTTTGTTCTCTGGCTACAAGCCCTCGTCTTCGGACGTACTCGTCGGCCTCGGCATGCCTCCAAGCGATCCCCCTCAGTTGTGTGAAGGTGGGTGGCCTGTCGTAGGCGAGCGTCCAGACAAGGCGCGTGTCCTTGATGCCTTCTCGGATGCCTGCATCAGGGTATTATCGGTGCAGCTTTCGACTTGCACGACGGCTCTGTCGAAGCGCTCGAGATACTCTTTTAGTGTTTCTGACTCTCCTTGCTTGAAGCCGAATTAGTGGGATGCTCCTAGTTTCCTGGCCTTCGAGCTCAGGAATGCGGCTGCGAAGACGTCGGCCAGCTGTTTAAAACAGCCGATCGATCCGGGAGCTAGCCTCTGTTACCACTGGCGAGCAGCTCCGGTTAAGGTTAGGCAGAACGATTTGCATAGGGCAACCTCATTGGCGTTCTGGATCAGCATGTGGGCCTGGTAATTCTCGATGTGTTCATCCACATCTGTGGAACCGTCGTAAGAGGCCACAGATGGCATTTTGAACCTGGCAGGGCACGGTGATGCCATGATGCCCAGAGTAAAAGGCGGGTCCACCGCTCCGAACTGGTCCATCCCGTACTGTTGGCCCACGAGCTGGCCGAGCTGCTGCTGGAGCTGGTCTAGTCTTTTTCGATTGTTGTCCTCATCCTTTGCAGGCTTGTCGACGGAGCGTTCTCGGCCTTTGGGCCGGTGGACTCCTGGCCTTCCCAGGCGATCGAAAACAGAAGTCTTGCTCCCTCGGATGTTCACGACGTCTCTTCTATGGCTGTCCAGGTTACCACCGGTCATTGCTGATGGCTCGGCTGTTCCCGAGCGGGTAGCCTGGGAGTGACGGCTCCTTAACCACACCCTACTCGGTTCTGCTCTCTCCTGCGGCTGCCGCCCAAGGCTCTCACGGTGTGTCCGATCACTCCCCCGGTCGCCCGTAGGCGAGGGGTTACGTTGTCGGCTCCCTGACCTTGGTGGTATGCTCGGCGTGGACTCTGTCGCTTCGGGTGGTACCTCGTGGAACTGAATGACGTTTGCGTCCCTGCGTGCATCCACCAGTCTCCTGACTAGCTCGATCTGGTTTCTGACGTTCTCGGTGACGATTTTTGTCTGGGTGGGCCTTCGCTGTGCCCGGGCTCTTCTTCTGCGCTAGGCTCTCTGGGTGCCCCGTGAACCGGTAGGAGCCGGGTTGTCGATGTCCTGGAATTCCTGATTGTCTTGCTCGTCCATGGTTAGGGCGGTTTGGCGTTCGGATTGCGCGGGTCGTGAGGTTGTGGTTGCTGTAAAGGCGCGGGGCCCTCCTTCTTGCGCCAAATGTTGATGCCGAATACGCCTCCGGCAGCAACACTCAAGATGGTCGGGCAGTCCGGTCGGGACTGGCCAGTCACTCCGTCATCGATCACCTGCAAAAGGGAAGCAACTCGGAATGATGGGGACACCGGTGTGGTGTCTGTCGCGGGTACTCCGATACTTAAGTCAGCAAGGGTTCTGATGAGCGAAGGGAGAGGCAGATTTTTGGCAAAGAAAAATGACCATACCTGAATTTGTGAGTTTCTCCTCTATTTATAGGCGCTCTCCCCGGATCCGGGTGCTCGGGGCAACTCGGTCGGGTCGGCTTCCTAGGGCACCCGATGGGTGACTAGGGCTTAGACTTGCAGGGGCTACCGGACGAATAGATTGGCGCCACATGGGGCCTGACTCGGCACAGGGACAGAAGGATGGTTATCGCCGGCGCCTGCAGGGGCAAGTTTTGCCAGAGTAGGTGGCGACGGGTGGCGATGTGATGTGCTGCAGTAGTAGGTGGGCGACGCTTGTGGTTGGTGGGTACGGAGACAGGGCATGCGTCAGTCGTGAGGTGACAGGGGGAGCGTGGGTCCAGAAGACTTCTATCAGTCGGGGGTTCACTCCCCGAGATCGGGTGCTCAGAGCACAATCTTGCCTGAGTAAGCGGTTCGCCCCGGTGAGATAATGAGGTTCTGATCGGCTGTTACCCTGGTCGGTAGAAGTCGGGTCATCCGATCCGGGTTCGACCAGACGGGGATTGCACTCGCGTCACCGAGAATAGCAACAATGGGTACTTGGTGGTCGGAGCAGCATCAACAGGGAGAATTAACAAAATAGCATAATGAATAAGATCAATGGTAATAAATAACATAATTATAAATAATGGTACAAAATAACATTATTTCAATGATTCCACATTTATTATATTATACATTACCAAAATTACCCCTAATTAAATAACTCATACTCTCTCCTCTCCTTCCCTCCCTCTCCTTGCTCTTTTCCATTTGCAGATCCATCGCCGGTAGCAATAGAGATTCTAGCGAGAATGCCCAGAGCTCTTGTGAGTGGTAGAGAATGGGCGAAATCACGGCCCGAGAATCGCCGGCATAATCACATGGCAGACCTTCACCGTTGCATAGAGCAAGATCGCGATGGTCGCGAGATCACCCCGAGCAAACTGCCCAGGCGATCTAGATCGGACGGTTTCCGGTTTCTGATTTCCTCCCTGTTATTTTCCTTGGGTTTTCTGACGATCTCTGGTGCCATCTGCATCTTCTTATTAGGCGGCGGCGGTGGCTTCAGCTGTTAGATTGAGGATTGGGATTAGGGTTTCAAATTAGGGGCTAGGAATTTGAGGTGCTTTTTCTTTTAATTAGGCTAAATAAGTTTTATTTATTTAATTTTTTTTTTTAAAGAAAATAACATATTTTTTAAGAAGAAGAAAATAAAGTATAAGAAATTTGATAACGAATGTATTTTCTTTGTAAATATTGTATTTTTAGCAAGTAAATCCGTATTTTCTAAATACCATAATTTCTTAGTAAATATTAACTGAAAATAACATAAACATTGAATTTAAATAATAAATATATAAATTCAAACACTTAAAATAAAATGTTGATTTTACTAGTAAATAATGAATTTACTAGGAAATACTTTTATTCATTAGTAAATACTTTTATTTATCTAAAACACATTTTAAAATTTGTGACAACCTTTTTTTTTAGCAAATACATTTATTTAACCTCTTTTTATTTACTAGTAAATAATAAATTTACTAGTATTTACTAATAAATACTTTATTTGCCTAAAATACATTTCAAAATCTATGTCAACCTGTTTTTTTTAGTAAATACATTTATTTAACCTCTTTTTATTTCTTGGTAAACACATTTATTCGTATTGACTTACAGTTTTAGTAAAACTAAACATGTAATTACCATATAAAATTAGTATTTATTAAGGAAATCCAGGTATTTACTTAATTATCTACAGAACTTTTTGCATAATATATAGTAAATACATTTATTTACCTAAAATATATTTTAAAATCTGTGTCAACCTTTTTTTATTTTTAGTAAATGCATTTATTTAACCTCTTTTTATTTCTTGGTATATACATTTATTTGTATTGACTTACAGTTTTTGTAAAACTTGTAAACATGTATTTACCATATAAAATTAGTATTTATTAAGGAAATCCAGGTATTTACTTAATTATCTACAAAATTATTTGCATAAACATAAAATTTTCAATTAAATTTGTTGTTAGTGTAACACCCCCTTAATGGGATGCTACAATTATTAAGGTGATCAATACTTAATCCTATTTAAATTAAACATCAATAACGCATATTAATCCATATAAATATGTGTAACATGCATGAACACAAAATTTCTTGATCAAAATACTTCCAATTACGTAATTCATATTTATCATTATGTGATAACCTATTACCTTATGCACACTGAGATTTCTCTTCGCAATCACCTATAAGGAAACTCAATACAACATTAATAGCATTATAAATCCTATGTAATAACTTAATTCCACTTAGTCTTTCTTGTCATTAGGTTATTAGTGCGTTGGAAGTAACCTAAAACGTTAGCGTTACCTTAAGTGTGTTATGGTTAGCCTCTTTTTATTTTTACGTAAATACATATATTTACATATTTAAATACTAATTATAGGTATTTACTAAATTATCTAAGTAATTCTTTGTGGTTAAAAATAAAATTTCGAATGCTATCAAAAAAAGAGAAATATTTCCAAGAAAACCCATTGTTAACCTCTTTTTATTTTTGAGTAAATATACTTATTTATAATTTTAATTATCTTATAAATCTTTTTATTTTGTTATCTAAATCTTGTATTTACCAAATAAGTTCATTATTATGTAAAACCTCATATTTACAAGTAAATCTTTTTTTTTTTTTTTTGGAAGGAAAATTTGGTAATTTTATTCCAAACCAATGATATCAGTTTTAACAAACGAACCCAGAAATTTTGGCAATACATCAAGCCAAACACGAGAACAAGAATTAGACAATGCTAACCTAACAAGAAAGTGGGCAATTGAGTTTCCTTCACAGGATCCATAGCAAACTGAACGCTTCTTACTTGCAAACAAGAATTGCGAATGTCGTCAATGACATTTGCTTCAACAGAACGCTGAATCGGAGAGTAAAATGTTTTATAAACATTAAGAGCATCAGTTTCGATGGTCTACTTCGAGAATCCATAGGATAGAGCTAACCACGCACCTTCCTTAACCGCCAAGCATTCGCCTATGTGAGGAGAGAAAAGTCCAACCATCCGCCTAGAAACCGCCCCAAGTACTACCCCTTGATCATCTCTCACCACAACTCCAATACCGATAAAACTTAGAGCATCATCAATTGCAACATCCACATTAAGCTTAACACATCTATGCTCTGGAGCTTTCCATTTATGCTTAGAAACCACTTGTTTTGGTTTAGCAATTTCATCTAAACCGTTACAGACCAAGAAATCCCCAAGCAATCAGACCAAGAAATCCCCAAGCAATCTCCTAGCTCGAACCACAACCTCCTTTGGTTCATCAAATCTGCCCTCAAAGATGCGCCTATTGCGATCGCACCAAATAGCTCAGAAGATAATACAAAAGACATCAAAATCATCTCTATAGCAATGAGTTGTAACATGAAGACACAAGGCACTAACCGGCCCACCCTTAAAACGTTCCAAGATACTGCCAATGGTTGATTGCATCCAAATCTCCTGGACCATAGGACACAGCCAAAGAGCATGGCAAGAGTCCTCCTCCATATCTCCACATCGTGGACCGTTTAAGTCAACCATCACACCTCGTCTAGCCAAGTGAGAGTGGGCTGGAAGAGCTCAATGAAAAGCTTGCCACACCATAATTTTGACCTTACTTGGGACTTTAGCCAACCATAGTTTCCACCATAAAAAAACCTCAGAGTTATGTCCAGAGCCACATGCCACCGGCCTCTCTTCCATTTCCACCTTTGCCCCAATTTCACAGAGTAAGCACCTCTAGAATCAAAATGCCAAATCAAACAATCCTCCCTTCTCCTGGCACTTAAGGGGAAGCTCAAGATACTCTCCTTATCTACCGGCCAAAATATCTCCTCAATCAAAACTTGATTCCAACCAGTATCCATAATAAGGGAGGAGGCTCTTAAGTCGAACAAATTTGCCGGAGGGGTAGTGATCGGACGAAAAGTGTGAGGCCTTGGCAACCACTAGTCTTGAAAAACCCGCACATCATCACCGCATCCAATCTTCCATCTCTGACTTTTAATAATTAAGTCTCGCCCCTAACAAAAGCTCAACCACGTATAAAAAGGGTTATGATCAATAGCCTCCAAGATACTAGACATTGGAAAGTATTTTGGTTTAAGAACTTTGGTCATCAAATTAAGAATTAGGTGTGGTAATGATCCGCCAACATTGCTTAGCAACCAAAGCCTGGTTGAAAGCTGAAAAATCCCGAAATCCAATCCCACCTCTAGATTTAGGCCCACAAAATTTCTCCCACCGTAACTAATGTTTCCTCCTATCATCAACATCACCACCCCACTAAAAACGAGAAATGAGAGATTTGTTTTCATCACAAAGAGACAGGGGAATTTTGAAAACACTCATCGCATATGTAGAGGTATCTTGGGCCACAGCCTTAATTAAGATCTCTCTACCCCCAATCGAAAACATTTTCCCCTTTCATAGTTGCAACTTTTTGAAAATCCTCTCCCGAAGATCTCGAAACACTTTCCTCTTATTACGACGAACAAAAGATGGTAGCCCCAAATACACATCATAGGGATTGCTATTGGACAAACCAAGAGAACCTAGGATCATACCTCGATCATCATAAGAGAGATTCGGGCTAAAGCTAACAACACTTTTTTGAAAGTTAATAGCTTGTCCTTAAGCCGCCTCATATTTACAAAGTACATCCTTGATCACATCAAAGCTCGTTACATTCGCTCTCCCAAAGAATATGCTGTCATCGACCAAAATAAATGACTTATTTTCGGCGCCCCACAAGCACAACACACCCCTGACAATAAGCCATTAGTCTCGGCTTTCTTAAGTAAACCCGAAAAACCTTTGGCCACCAAATAGAAATAAGTAGGGAGATAATGCGCATCCCTGTCGTAAGCCACAAAAAGGAACTACCTTGCCCATCGGTTTACCCTCAAGAAGAAAAGAGAACTGGGAAGTCGTAACGTAATCCATCACTCGATCAATCCACCTTCCAGAGAAACCCAACTTGTTCATAATAGCCTTAAGAAAAGGCCACTCGACTCTATCATACGCCTTACTCATGTCAAGTTTAAGGGCCATCAAACCATTCCTACCACCAGTTTTACGACAAATCACGTGCATAGTTTCGTATGTCACAATAATATTGTTAGAATTCAAACGACCAGGGACAAACGCACTTTGCTCATCCGAAATAATTGATCCCAAAATAGCTTTAAGCCGATTAGAAAAGATTTCGTGATTATTTTATATATCACGTTACAAAGGCTAATTGGCCTAAAATCGGAGACATTTTTAGGATTTTTTATTCTCGGGATCATCCGCTAACAACCATGGTAAAGAGAACGTACTGCGAAGTCGACGAATCAATTCCCAAGAATGGTGGCATTGAGACTTCGCCGGATTGCCATAAAAACCCGTAAACCACCGCACAACCCCATCCGGGGACTTAATGATAGAATCAATGTGCCCTCCAGAGAAACTATGCATATCCACTTCCCAGTCCTTCTTCCAAATAAGAATTAAACCCCCACTTCGCCCTTCACAGTCAACGTGTACTCCTCCTTCATAACCAACACTATCCCGAACCATCCTAGTTGCTCTACCATGAAGCTTAGTTTCCGATATGAAAACCAAGCCCGGGGAAAAAGTCCGACTAATCATTCAGAATTATCGAACGCCTATGGATTCCCCAAGCCACGAGTGTTCCAATCTATAAAACTCATTCACGTCGGTGGGGTTGCGCCGGTTGCGCCGTAACCTCCGCCGATATCGAAAAGTTCGAGACATTGCCAAGGACAATCTTTTTTCGGGCCTCATCATTGCCCAATTCCACTCCTTCTATCATCATTGCCCAATTCCACTCCTTCTATCTTCCGCTTCAAAGCCAGAGACTTGGCTTAAACAACGTTCCTGTCATTAACAAAAATCGGAGATTTAAGATTCCGCTTCTTTCTCCGTGGCATCGCCAAAGATTCCCCCGCTGCAAGGTGAAATACATTTGCATCCGCCACCAAAAGAGACTCCTCCGATGAAGAAGTAACATCCCCAGCCAATGGCACATCATACAACCCATCTTTACGTGCATAGGAAGAAACCATCGCATTAAAAAGGGTCACATGAGAGGCACCCTCGTCATTTAAAGAAGACGATTGTGGGGGCGACGACTGTGGTAGCAACATCGAGGAGTTGGGTTAGGGTTTGTGGTTGGGGTAGATTTGTTGGATTTAGGGAGTTTTGGGGCTGTTTTTAGATTTTTTTTAAGACAATAATTTTGTTAATTAAATGAAATACATAAAGGTAAATATCATGTAAAATGAAAAAAAAAAAATTAAAAAGGAAAAAGAAAAAAAAGAGTGATTACCATATTTTGTTTTATTAGTAATGTAACGCCGAGCTTAATTAATTTAAAATAACTAAGTTTAACAAATATGTTTGTAGATGTGGGTTTTCTACAGTCAAAATTTAACGAAAAAATTAGTATGGAAAACGTAATAATCGATTAATTGGGCCCTTGGACATCGTGATAAAACTCATAAAACAACATTAAAATAATGATATTCATGTCAAAAGATGAACATAAATTAGATAATCAGATCAGAAATTGAACAGAAAATAAATCAACACCAAGATTTAAAGAGGTTCGCCCAACGATGTGCTACTTCCTCTGTGTGCAAGATTTGTTTCACTATGGATGAAAGTTTTTGAGTACAATGGCGTTTTCAGAGTATATGGTGATTTTCTAGGTATATTTCGGCAGAGTAACAGTATCTCAGAATTAAGAAAAAGAGAAGATCCCCCTGTAGGAGAGGGTCTTCCTTTATTTATAGAAGAAGTCTGGGGGTTCCGGACCCGTAATTCCAGATGAGCAGTTCTTGGTGAACTGCCTTTTTTGGACACTTGTCACCCTCTGAATGTAGCAGTTATTAGGAAGTTATAAATACTAGGAGTAGCGGTTATTGGCAAGTTAGTTATACTGAAAGATCTGACACGTCATTGTTGATTTTGAACTTGATAGTTACGGGGAATGTCCCCTATAATTATTGTCGAACACGGACAACGAACGATGATAGATAAACAAAGCCTGGGCCTAATTATAACATTGTTCGTAGTTTATGTAGGGTATGAATGACGAACGATGGGTAAAAACAAGACTTTATCATTGTAATTTATCGTTCGTGGCCGGTAGAGTCAATGGGTGAAAGAACAAGTTCGATCTGTTGGTTCGATGTTCGATGTTTAATTTTGAACGGATCGCATTTAAAGTCATTGGGTCCGGCCCAATTATGCGAGCGATGGACGTTCATTATTGACTCATAATGAATTGGGTTTGGCCCAAATACGAAGACGCTAAAATCGAAAGTTCATCGTTCGTTAGATAAACTGAAAAGCTAACGTTATAAAGGGAAGACGAAGTCTAACCCCAACAGATAGCCCCCCACTCTATCGAGCGATGAATCCTCGATAGAATGTTTGATGATTAGCGAGAAAATAGCATCAGTCATTACATCAGATTAAGGAAATCTGAACGTACTGACGAATTAATCGATGGAAAATCTCGAGCCCTGTGAGAAATGATATCTCATACACGTGGCGTACATCGAATGGATGTTCTGAAACGGCAACATTATTTCTTTTTGAAATTCGTACCGTTGTGACGTCAGAAGTATGAGCTGGAATAGGCGAGACTTTCGGGATTCGAACCATTGCGACGTAAGGTCTCTTGAGGGGGAATTTGAAAGTTTACATGATACACGCCGTTTGATCGAGAATTCCCTGAAAAATCGGGACCGTTGGTGGTCCTATGAATATATATAACCCTTCAAATTCCTTTACTTTCTCCTTTATTTATATTCGGAGCATTTCAAAAGCATTCCTCAAGTTCTTCAAGACTCGAAATTCAGGCAAGATCTCTTCTCTTTTTCCCCTTCATTTTCAGTAATTTTGGTTTAGTAAAGTGTTTTTGTTCTATTTCCGAATCTTTTGCTTAGTTTTTCTGCATTACTCTCGGGTGAGTGATTTTGGGCTGAGGGGTTTTGCAATTTCTTTATGGGTTTTCCTTTGGGTTTCTGGTTTTTCTGTTCTTCGTGTTCATCTCAATCCTCTTGGGATTCTAGTGTAGTAGAAGCTTTTTGATCCGAAATTCTCCCATCATTCGTCCAAGATTCGGTTTGTGAGCAAATGGATAAGGAAAAGCAGCCTATCGAAAGATGTCGATGTATCTAGCATAATTTAAGGATCTAGCATAATTTTAGATTCTTTTGGGCATTTTATGTAATTTTTAAAAGTTGGTTTTGCTGTTGTCTTTATAATTGTTTACAGCTGTCTTTTGGGTGTTATTAAGCTCTTTTAAGCAAAATCCTCTTCTCTCTCTCCCTTTGTTTCCAGACGGTTCTAAGAGCCAAAAAAAAAAAAAAAACACCACAAAACTTCAACAACTGCTCTTCTCCATCATAGGACCTTCTCCCCCTCCTAAATCACAAAACAAATCAAGACTAAGCTCATTAAAAAAAAAACTGATTCTCAGATTCCACCGAATACCCATTTTTCCTCCAAGCTAGTTGAGCTCAAAGTGAAATTTGGCATCATTTTTGGAGTCCGAATTTTATAAGCTATCTAAGGTCAGTTTTAATTACGGGTTTTAATGGATTTTGAAGCTATTCAAAGCTAGAGAGATGAGGTTTTAATTTGGGTGTAATTTGAATCACTTGAGATAGTTTTATGTTAAAGTGTGATGTGATTTCTCATCTAAATGTGAAATTTTTGATTTTATTCAAGATTCTTGATGGTTCTATGTTATTTGAGATGTAAAACATTTTAGGGTCTGATTGGAAAAGAGCTTTTATTGTTTTTAAAGTGTTTTATGAAGTTGTATAGAAGGTGTTTGTGAAAATGTTTGACTGAGATTTCTAAAACAGGGCACTAGGATTTCAAATTTCGTTTCTCTGTTTATACCCAGTATTTGAAGCTGAAATTTTGTGAAGTTAAAGTATACATATGAATCTTGATCCCCACAAAATTTCAGGTAAAAACATTGTAAAACGGATTTTTGGTGAATTTTCAAAAGTCGGGTCCTGTAGCTGGAAATCTGTGGACAGCAACTAGGTAGAGATTTTGTTTGTGCTTAGAATCTGTCCTAAAGGACCTTAAATAGTTTAAAACATTGAAAAGTGATACTATAATGCATATATTACTATTTTATATGAATGGTAATGGATTGAAGATGCTTTTAAATATAAAATGACTTGATCATGGATCTTAGGACAAGCCCGATCAACTTCCTCGGTACGGTGGAGTCAATTTCTCTGCGGCAGTTCAATTTTAAAGAGGTTAGTATGAATTCTACTTACTGTGCCATAGAAACTTAAAAAGTATATGATATAGTGTTTTAATGTTTTTGATGAATGTTTAACATTTCAAATGAGACTATGGATAAAATGTTTCCCTTCATTGGAAAGAGTATGATTTGCAAGTAGGAAAGCTAAAGGAAAGTATGGTTTATTGAAAGCTTTTATGACATGTTTATAATGTTTTAAAGATTTGCAAAGTTCTAGATGTGGCCTATGAAATGATATAAATATTTACAGGATGTGTAACCCCATATAATAATGTCATTGGGACTGACTGATACCCACGGATGGATCCCGAAAGGGACATGACTGATACCAACGTTTGGGATCCCAATGACAGTAATGAAAGTGTTTGGCCAAACTTAAAGGAAATGAATGGTAAATGATTATGTAGTTTAATCCCAATTTGTGCCATATCTCAATGGTTTTCACAATATGTTTTAAATGTTGATTTGGATTTCTATTTGCTGTAAGAAGATTTGAAATTCATTGAAAAACTATATTTTATTTACATATTGTAGTTTAAAGGTTTTTGGTATTTAACTATGTTCTGCTTACTAGGCTTTAAACTCACTTTAAAGTTTCATGGTACAGGTGAGGAAGAAAAGAATGAGGAAGTAACATAGTAGCGGGCTGAAGCTCTTTTGGGAACCTGATGTCATGGAACCTATGTACATACTAAACTAAAGTTGTTTCATATAAAATGATTTTCAAAGAACTCTATGGGCTACAGTACAAAATTTTTGAATTGAGATAATGCAAATATTCTGGGATAGTTGTAATACCGACTCTTCATATTTTGACTAAACAATGATGAAGAGTCTGTAAATATCTTGGTTTTACTATGTTTCCGTGTTATAGCAGATTTTATAAATGTATGGGTTAGTGACATGTTCTAGTTAAGTTTAGTTAAAAGCTAAACTGGCTAGGGGGTGTTACAAGTAAATACCTAGATTTACTATTAATTGAAAAATACTGTTCTTGAGATTTCATTGAGAAATAAATCATAATTTCTTAGTAAAGAATTCATAGTAAATCTGGGTATTTACTAGTAAAACAAAATATGGTACTCACTCTTTTTTTTCTTTCTCTTTTTTTTTTTTTCAGTTTTTTCATTTTACATGATATTTACCTTTATGTATTTCATTAAATTAATAAAATTATACAAAGTATTAAAAAATCTAAAAATAGCCCCAAAATCTCCCAAAATCCAACAAATCTACCCCAACCACAAACTCTAACCCAACTCCTCCATGTTGCCGCCACAGTCGTTGCTGCCACAATCGCCGCCACCATAAATGCCGCCACCACAGTTATCAAGTAAAACCACGACCACTTCAACCTGCAAACAAATCCAAAAAACCCAGAGACGGAAAGATCGCAATGGAAAATATTGCCCGGAAAAGAAACACGATGGAAGTCAGATCAATCGCACCCACAACCGGTTCAATCAACCTCGTCGCCGTAGAAACATTGTATCTAGTTTCGCAACTGCTATTGTAGCCTCATTGTCGAAGAATCATCACAATCGAGATTCGCGGTCATTGCAGCCCCGTCGCCGAAGGAACATCAAGGATATCTTCTCGTTGCCGTCGCGATCCCAAGACCATCGTCGTCCCGATCTCTGGCCGATGAGGAGAAAGACAGACGGATGGGAAAGAGAAAGAGAGACAGATGGGAGAGAGAGAATAGAGGATAGGGGATTGATGGAGTGAGAAAAGGATAAAATGGGAATAAAGTAAAATCATAATCTGCTATAATTTATCAATATTTGAAAACCTGCTATTATTTTCAGTAGTATCTTTAAAATATGTTGTATGATGCAATTTTCATTTTATTTTTTGTCCAACTTTATTACAAATTTCTACTTATTTTTTGTTTGAAGTTGTGTACTTTTAACATGCACAACATGTTAGTGACGAACAAGTTTAATACCTGTGCGTTGCACGGGGAGGGAAGAAAAAACAAAAATGAAAAAATTGAGTATTATATAATAAAAACAGTTGATTAAGATATAGATTATAATTACATTAAGTATATTTTTTTTAGTATTTACTATTGTAATATTAAAGTACATACATTCGTGTTTATATTAAAATATCTGAGTTATATATATAAACAAACATATATAGATATATGTTTACAAACAAAAGTCTTGTAAATTAGATAGTTTTTGCTGAGATGTCGTCAACCATGTTTAATTTTCTTCAGCTTTTCTTCTGATCTGTTATAATGGGGAACAAAAATTTGTTATTTTATATTTATAAATGAAATTGATGTAAGTATGATTACATAATATGTCATTATATACAATAGATTATCATACCTTGTTTCCTTCCGTTTTCTGGATGAATCAGCTGAAGATGTCTGTATTTCTGGTACAAAATGTTAGTGCTGAGGGCTGAAATAATAATAAATTTATTTATATAATAGTTTTTTATTTATCTATATATATATATATATTAAGTAAAGGAAATAAAAATTCAAGAAATTATGAATAGTAATGTATCTTGATTCAATTTATTCTGTTATGGGTTTGGTCAAATGGAGTTGCTTTTTTGCAGTTTTTTTTTTTTTTGTTTCTGGTTGTGGTGTTTCTGGATCCAACGATGCTAGTGGTTGTGGGATATGTTGGGGGGATTTAGTTGGTCGTACGGGCAATAACATTGGTGATTCATCATCGTCAAAAGTTTTAATAACTGTTTCATCAATAAAAGAACCTCTTGGACGAAACTGAATCGAAAATATTTTCAACATGCCTTTAAGTTGATCAAGGAGATGGGGAATGATGTTTGGATCAGTGTACCCATCTTGTATTGTTAGTATGGAGCAAGGTTTATTTACCAGTGCTTGAACAGTTTTTCCAAGCATCATAATATTCATTCCACCTGTGCCATCCTCGATTCTAGCATTGATTTTGTACATGTTATAAATATAAAAAACTTAAATTTTATTTACTATTTAAAAGTATTTTATTTATTTTTTTAATAGTAAAAGTAAAGAATATTACCCGCTGACTGGCATTGTTGTTAAATATGTGTGAGTATCGCACCACCATGAGGTTCCCGATTATTTGACACGTTTGTAGCACCGTGGACAGGCATTGTAAAACCAACCTTGTTACGCATTAAGTTCGGTAATTGTTGCTTTTGTAGTAAATTTTTTGTCATGTTGTTTGAATATAAAATATTTTATAAATTATATTTTATAAATAAGATGTAATAAATAAATATTTACTTGACTTTGGTATGGATCTAAGGCTCGGAGCTCCGCTATTGTCATTTGATTCATAATCTTTTGTTCTTCTAATGTTATCGATTTTTGGGTTGATGGAACAATAAAGCCTATTCCTTGAATAGAATGACTGAAACTGTAAACAAACAATATATTCAACAATAGAATTTTTTTGGTAATTATTAAATATAAATTATGTTAATATTCTTGTAATAAATATTTATAATACTTTTTTTTTTTTTTTTTTTTTTTTTTTTTTTTTGCATTCAGCGATATCTGGTTCAAAATATAGTGAAGTTCCAGAAGTGCTTGCTACAGAAAGTCCACCTGTATATTTATAGTTAATGAAATTAATAATTAAAAATGTTTATTATTGTTATTGAACATAAATTTGTAGTATTTTGTATTCTATGTATACTTACCTAGATACTGCTACACTGCCATGGCTGTAAAGGCAATTACTACTGGTTCAGACATTCTTTGAACTGTATTTTCGTCAAAAGTTTCACCAATTTCTCCCCAAAGAGTTATATTCAGTGATTCCTCTCTGCAAAATATAAGGAATTTAAGTTAATAATATATCAATAAAAGAATTTAAATTTATTGATAATATATTTATATTAATATATAATTTTTAATTATCTGATATTCTAAATTGTTAAGTTTCGTCTTTTAACCAATCTATTGCCTACATTGGATTCTTCAATGCCCTTAACAGATATAAGGTAACCAATGACATCTAGTATAACATTATAAATATAAAGTTATTATTTATTAAAATCAATATTATAAATATTTAATTTTTTAATTAATAAATATAGATATTATAAAGTATATATTATGTACATGAAAGAAGTTCATTAATGTCAACTCTTGATGGTAACTGGTCGTACTCTGCAAAATTAAATTTGTATTGAGGTATTTCCGGAATGTCTTCTTGAACTTCTTCGAAAATTGTGGACTGTGCGAACTGTAGTATTGCTCTGTGTGGAACAATTTTATACCTTTGTTTGTTGTTTGAAACGAAGAAGTTATTGATTTCATATATGTTTCCCACTTGTATTGTATTTGTGATGAAATCAACATCTTTTGCACGAACAAATCCATGTATTGCTTCATCTTGTACAAAATATATCATAAATTTTTATTATTTATAAATTGATTAATAATATAAATTGTTTTTTATTATTAAATAAAATTTTCATAAAATATAAATGTAATTACTTGTTCATCTACTAATAAGCAGTCAACGCTTATTAGACGACCAGTATTGTAATATGTATTCCTCCATAAGCGACAAACTCATGCACGGATTGTCTCGTATAGTTCTCCTGGTTTTAGTATTCACAGTGGACTGAACATGTTCTATAGATAATAAAAATATATAAATACATTTATCAAAAAATTGATAAACTAAATTTGGAAGCTAAAATTTATGACAATTGTTTGATAATATAATTATTCAAAGAAAGTTTATATTTATTAAATATTAATTTTTTTTCATAGATTAATAATTTTGATTAATCTTATGTAATATTTCTTTGTAGACAATATTTTTAATATGATTTGAATATTTATTAATTAAATCATGTATTAAAACATGTAAACCTTTTGGTGATGTTACTCTAGATAGTGCAACATATAATTATCCATGACTAAAAATTTCATTTTCTAAATAGAGTCCAACTTATTTAATGATTGACCTTAACTTTTATTTATTGTCATAGCATAACATAGTTTTAAATAGAATTGTCGTCTTTTTAATACAAAATGATATTTAGATTCATTTATAGTCATTTCTATTCTTAGTATATAAACTTTTTCACTTATGTCGTTAGAATTAATAATACGACCTTCAACAATTCTATTTGTTAGCTGTGTTATGATAAGTCTTGTACCATTACATAATCATATTGATTGGTTAAGATTTCATATTAACATAACAGGAATTCCAATTTTTAATTGTAATTCATGTGGAGATAATCCATTAAAATTAAGTGTGTACAAAAATTCATAAGGATATAAAAGATTTAGTTCGTCAAGATTTCCAGATGATGATCAAATAGTATCATAACTATAATAAATTTTTGTTTCTGTGGGTACTAAGCTTAATAAGTATTTATTTATTGTATCAGTTGTTATATTTCTAGGTGTAATGATTGCTCTTTGTTTTAAGAATTATTTATAGTTACATCAATTATATTTTCTTTTGTTCTGTTTGGAAGAACTGGTAATATTTGTCTAAAGTCACCACCTAATATAACTGTCATTCCTCAAAAGGACAATTAAAATCATTTCTTGCATCTTGCAGTGTTTTATCTAAAGCTTCAAAACAATATTTATTTGTCATAGGTGCTTCATCTCATAAAATTAATGTTGTTTTATCAATTAATTTTGCTAGTTGGGTACATTTTTTTATTTGGCAAGTTGAAAATTTATCAATTGAAAGTGGTATGCGAAATCTTGAATGTGCGATTCGACCTTTTGGTAATAATAATGATGCTATGTCAGATGATGCTACAGCTAATACAACTTCACCATTTGCTCTAATTTTACTAATAATTGCCTTCCATAAATATGTTTTTCCTGTACCGCCATAGCCATATATAAAGAATAAATTATTTTGTTTATTTTTTATTGCTTCTAGAATCCGATTATAAATAAATTGTTGTTCTTGATTTATATTTTGCACTAAGTTGAAATTTTTCTTCTTTCAATTTATCTTTATTGTAATTAAGTTCTTCTCTTAAAAGATTATTATTTAAATCTTCAATTAATAATCCAGTGAGAAGTTGAAGATTATAATGTGATAAAAAAGATTAATTTAAATTTAATAATTTTCTAATTCATACAATACAAAATTATATATTTCATTTTTAGGAATTTCAAAATTTAGGTTGTTAAATAAGACTTTTATTTTGTATAAAATATCATCACACATTAATTTTCAATGTTTTTGTAAAAATTTTATTGGATCAGAAATATTACAAAATAATAGTATTGTAATAAAAAGTTGACGAAGTTGTGTAGATGTTGACCAAAATAATGCTTCTTCTATTGATTCGTCCAATTCTTTATCATCTCGTAATAAACCTAGTGCATGACAGGCTGTTTGATTTGTGGGATAAATAATATTATTTACTGTTCGAAGTGATTCATAACTTGTTGAACCTTTTTGATGATTTAATAATAATTTTAAGTAGTACAATTCACCGGAACTTAGATTGATATAAAATGTACGTCCTATTGTATGTCCATTTTGTGTATGAGTCCAAATCTTATTTTTATTATTCTAAACGAATTTTATTGGAAATTCTGTACAGGTAAGTTGTCGAGCATCTTCATTAGTTTTATTAATTTACATCCATTATGTTAATGTTGTTTTTTGAATCTGTGGTTGTTGTATTATATTTTGTGATTGTTGATTTTTATGAAATGTAATATTTTGCATATTTGGTAGATGAATAGAAAGACGTTGAGTAGCTAGATTTTTATGATGAATTGAATATTCAAATATTCTCCAAATTACTTCATAAGGTGTAATATATCGACAGTTAAGATAAGCTTTTATTTCATCAACTTCTTTATAATTTATTGTTTTATTATTTTCAGTAATAATATTATATTCAATAACGGCCCTTATTTGATCTGGACCATTTGTTAAGTATTTAAATAAATATTTAATGAGCATAGATTGAGAACAAATTTCGATATAAATATGTGCACGATATTTTAAGCATAAAGTTATATTAAAATGAACAATATATCTATTATCAAGTTTTATTCCTTCTTTAAAAAAATTAAAATCTGTATCTCTACGACGATAACTTACGAAACTATTTTCTTCTATAGTTGTTTCATTTTTTATTTGTTTTGGAAAATTTTTTTGAACATTTTGAATTTTTCATACATGGAGCAGATGTTTTTGCATATCCACATTGTCCATGTATCATTTATTCAGTTATAATTTTATAACCTAAAGGATCGATTATTAGGTTTGGAATTTCTACAAAAATAATTTTATCTATTTGTATTGGATCATGGCATTTATGTTCAAGGTATAACCAAAATAACATATGACAATGAGGTAAACCGCGTTTTTGAAATTCTACAACATATAAATCTACAGTTGAAAAAAAAAGTTAGAAAAGTATAAATGTTATTTTTTTGTTTTTTAAAATAAAACATTATAATAACATTATATTGACTTTTTTATTATATAAAATAAATTAATTTACCTGCTATTATGGGTCCAAAAATGACTCCTGATTTTATTGTATTTAATAAATGGTTTAACTTAATTTTAAATATTTTACTTACAATATCTGGTTTATCTTCAGTTTTTTGTGTAACACCCCCAAACGCTAACTAGCAAAAAGATTAGGAAATTAACATTAGAATTAAAATGGGTGATGCGATGAGATAGCAACTTCTTAATTCTAATGTTATGTTGAGTTATTTTTCACAGGTGACGTGACGAAGACTCGATGTGCTAGAATAAAGTTCATGCCAAATTGATGATTTTTTTTTTATGATGATTTGATAATTTTATGTGATGGCTTAAATACATATATAATAAAGAAATTGTTGCATTTATTTTTGTAAGTTATATAAAACATATTTATATACCATATTTTGTTATACGGTTATATTATATGTTTATACGTATATACTATATGTTATAAGTATATTTTTTTATATACTGTATATGTTTGCCTTTATATATATAACGTGTATATATATATATTAAGTTATTTGATTAGTCAAATGTATATATATAATTTTATATGTATATATATATGTGTATATTGGGAAATCTGAAGGAGGAAATCAAGGGGTGAAGGGACGTGTTAAAAAAAAAAGGAAAGGAGAGATTTTTGCATTCCATTTAATCTCCTAATTGCATGACCACCTTATTTGCCCAAAATGACAGCCCATAATTAAATATCAGAAAACTTATTTTCAATTGATTCCCAATTTAATTCCACACAATCAGCTATTGGTTTCTCAAACCTCACTCTTTGCATATCTCTCCCTCTCTTTCGCTCTCTCTATTCTTCGCACGCCCAAACAGAAAACAAACCCTCTCTTTCGCTCTCTCTATTCCTCACACGCACAAACAGAAAACAAAACAAAACAAAACAAAACAAAATATATATATATATATATATTCTGTCAAGCCTCCAAGTTCTTCCAAGACCGAAAATCAAAGAATTTCAAGGTATGTTTCGGAATTATTTGATGATGAGGATGATTTTGCTATTTGTTTTAGTTTGGAATTCTTTGAGGGATTGGATGATTTTCTTGTTGAGTGTTTTCATGTGAGTTTGAGGAGAGGATGAGAAATATTTATCAAATGATGATCGGAAGAATGGCGATATGATTGATTTTGTGAACAAGACAAAATTAAGGTTTTTGATTCTTTATTTATGATTTCATTGGTATGGTGATTAAATGATTTTATATGTTAGAAATATGTCTTAGGGCTGTTTCGTGTGTGTATGAATTATATAAATATTGTGATGATAATTTTTACATATATTTCTATTTATTTTCGGATTTGACACTGCTACTGGAATTTCCAGATTCTAAGGTAAGAATTCCAAATGGTTTTTAAGGGTGCAAATGAACTCCATTTTTAACAAATTTGATATTTTTCGAAAGACCTAGATGTCTATTTTCATTTGAAATCAGTTTCTTATCGTTTGGAGTTATGTGTGAATTTTTATGATTTTTCAAATAGGCAGAGGTCGGACTGCCAGTTTCGGTAAAAAAATTTAATGATCAGATTTCAAAACTGTTTTTGAAAATCCAAACGGTCTCCGTTTTTAACAAATTTGATATTTTTAGAAAACTATAGATGTCTATTTTCATTTGGAATTAGTTTTATATCATTTGGAGACATCTGTAAATTTTTGTGATTTTTCAAACCGGCAAAGGTCCGGCTGCCAGTTTCGGTAAAAGTTTAGAAATCAATTTCAAAACTATGTTTTTGAGGGTCCAAACGGTCTTCATTTTTTTGAATTGGATACCATTAGAAAGATCTGGATGTCTACTTTCATTTAAAATTAGTTTCAGATCATTTGGAGCCCTGTACGAATTTTTATAAATTTTTGAAGGGACAAAGGTCTCATTGGCAGTTTCTGTGAAGATTTGTAATTTCATGAAGGTGTTCAAATTTTGTGTTTTGATGTTATTGAATGATGAAATAGGCCTTGTAAATGCTGCTATGATGCGTTGGATGTCTTTGATAAATTATTATGAACTTTTGTTGATTTTATTATATTTATTATTCATGGCATGAACGGTTCTAAAGACGAGCACCCGAGACCTCAATTGCGCCTCACCATCGGAAAATTTGAAAATGTTAAGTAAGGCGTCTATGTAAGTACACTCTCACCTGCAACATGAATTAAAGATTTGAGAAGTATATATTTTGATGTTGATGATGATGTTATGATGTTCTTAAATAATACTTCTCCTATGTTGACGTTTTGATGAAACGTTTTGATGAAAAGTATATATATGGTATGTATATGTATTTTTATGTTTTAAAATGGTGTTGTACACCCTTGATGATGATGATGATGATGTTGTCCGGTGAGCGGACTTTTGTCACCGTTGGTTTGGGATTTGCTACCACAACCCTTCCGTAACTAGCGCGCTATGATGGTACAACGTCGGGCCCAATATATGACGGTTTTTAAAAGTAAAAAGTTTTTAAATGATATTTATATTTATGATGATAAAAGAAAAATATTTATTTACATTTGTGAGAATTAAGTGTCTTACTAAGTCCTTGCTTATATAAGTTAATTCATGTTGCAGATAAAGGAAAGGGTAAGATATAGTATTGGAGGAGCTTGGAGCGGATATCGGGACGATATGTGATAGGAAAACGAGAGAAACGATCATGAGATGGACATTTTTAATTTCAATAAAGTTTTGAGACTTTAGCTTATTATTATTTGATTGGATGTTTCATATGGACTTAAATATTATTTCATGATTTGGGTTTTAAAATATATATATATATATATATATTTTTATATTTATATATATTAATTATGAAGTTAAAATTTTGATATAGTTTAAAAAAAAATTTTCTAGAGTTTTCTAAAATTATCTAAGTAAAGTTTTCTATTATGTAAATATTTTTATTTCAAGCTTAATATTTTCCGTAATTTTATAAGAGATAAATGATTAAATAAGAAGTCAACTGTAATGGTCCGTGAGGGATCGTTACAGATATGGTATCAGAGCAGTTTCCTATTTCCTATCATGCATCGCCACAGATCCACTTCAAACTTCTTCAAGTAAGTAATTAACAAGTTTCCTTAAATAGAAATGTAAGAGTTGTGAGGTGAAGTTCTATTTATGGAAAGTTTGAATCCTGACTCGATATCCAAAAAAAAAAAAAAAAGTCTCTTATTGACAATTTTGCTACTAACAGACAACTAAGATAAGATGGTACGCGGACGAGGACGTGCAGCTCGAGGACGTGCAGTTCGAGGACGTGGTAATGGCCGAGTGCATGTCGAAGATGAGGTTGCTACGGAACCTAACTTGGCAGAAGTTATGGAGCAGTTGCGTCAAGACCAACGAAGAGGTCGTGGACAAGTTGAAAATGAAGCGGTGGCAGAGCCTAATTTAGTAGAAATTGTGGCTCAACTTCAGAGGCAAGTTCAGCAACAATAGGCTCTTATTAACAACTTGCAAGCTAATGCCAACAGAGTGGAATTCCCCATTGATCCACTGGCTGCACAGCCAGTGCAAAATAGAGGAGTTCAAGCAGCAACAAATCATGAGCCCCTGTATCTGCAATTCAAGAGGATGAAGCCTAAGGAATTCAATGGTTCAACGGACCCTTTGGTGGCTCAAGGATGGTTGAAGTCGATCGAGTTAGTGCTTAATTTCATGGATTTAACCGATAATGAGAAAGTGAAGTGTGCTTCCTACTGTTTGATGGATGATGCTAGAATCTGGTGGGAAGGAATAGAGCTGAGCAGGGACATAAGTCAGATGACATGGGAAGACTTTGTCCAAGAATTTAACGAGCAATATTTTAACATGTCTGTGACCAGGGAACACTATGACGAGTTTAATAACTTTCGTCAAGGAAATCTATCGGTGACAGAAGCTGTTAAGCGGTTTAACCAATTGGCACGTCTTTGTCCCCACATGGTGCCAAATGAACAAGAACGGTTGAGGAGAATGATCGGGATGCTGAAACCCGAGATTGCAGTGATTATTGATAGCGGGACTGCTCCACCAACCACCACAACTGAATGTGTCAGGTGTGCCCTTCGTGCTAAATATCATCTGAATAAGCAAAAGGAAAGCCAGCCTCGTCAGAGCGAAGTCCCTAAGAACAACAACAACAATCAAAACCGTGGAAACTTTGAAAATCAAGGCAGGTCTCAAGGAGGTCAGTGGAACAATAATAAGAGGAAGGGGAACTTTTCCAATCAGAGGAACCATAACAACCGTCAAGGAGGGGGCCAACCAGCTAAGCAAGCTAAAAACATCCCACCATGTTCTAAGTGTGGGAAGCTACATTTGGGGGAGTGTCGTATGGGCACAAATCTATGTTATGGTTGCGGATGCGAGGGTCACCTGTCCAAGGATTGTCCGAACAAGGCATACCAGCCCTTCCAACAAAGGCAACAAAGAAACCCACCAGCTCAGCTCCTTAGTATGCAGGCCGCTCTTGATGGACCTCATATTTCCCATGGACGACTTGAGCCTCCTCCACTTACTACCAATGCCAGAATTCTCACCATGACCAAGGAAGAAGCAGCTGCCGAGACATCTACTGTTATCACAGGTCAGATACTTGTTAATAACCAGTGTGCTAATGTCCTTTTCGACACAGGAGCCTCACACTCTTTTGTGTCTTCTACTTTTGCTAAAAGAGTAGGAATAAATCATGATATCTTGAGTCAGGAATTCACTACGACACTACCCTCTGGGGAAGTGATGATGTCCACTCATTGGCTACGAGCAGTGCCAGTGAGAATTGTTGATAGAGAGCTCTACAGTAATCTGATAGTGCTCGAGATGTTTGACTATGACCTAATTTTAGGTATGGATTTCTTGGGAAAGTATAACGCGTCTATTGAATGTCGAAGACGTAAGGTCGTGTTTAATCCCGAAGGAGATGATCGATTTGAATTCATTGGTGATGCGAAGAAGAAGACGAAGTTGTTCCTGTCAGCTATGAAGGCCCGAAAGCTGCTAGCCAATGGCTGTAATGGTTTCTTAGCCAACATCGTGGATAAGAAGAAAGAAGGCAAATTGAAGCTTGATGATGTACCCGTCGTACGAGAATTTAGTGACGTGTTTCCAGAGGACTTGCCAGGTTTGCCACCAGATAGAGAAATCGAGTTCGAGATTGAGTTAGCACCGGGCACTGGGCCAATCTCTAAGGCACCTTATCGAATGGCACCTGCTGAATAGAAGGAATTACATGAGCAACTTCAAGAGCTGTTGACCAAGGGTTTCATTCGCCCTAGTCATTCACCGTGGGGAGCTCCAGTTTTATTCGTGAAGAAGAAGGATGTGACAATGAGACTCTGCATTGACTATAGAGAGTTGAACAAGGTGACCATAAGGAACAAGTACCCACTGCCGAGAATTGATGATTTATTCGACCAATTGCAAGGTGCGACTGTGTTTTCGAAGATTGATCTACGATCTGGATACCACCAACTGAAGATCAAGGAAGGAGATATCCCTAAGTCAGCTTTCAGAACTCGATACGGTCATTATGAGTTTGTGGTCATGCCATTTGGGTTGACCAATGCCCCTGCTGCTTTCATGGACCTGATGAATAGAGTGTTTAAAAAGTTTTTGGATAAGTTTGTGATAGTGTTTATCGACGACATTCTCATTTATTCAAAGACTCAAGACCAACATAAAAAGCATATAAGGACAGTTTTGCAGACATTGAAACAGCACCAGTTGTATGCCAATACCTCCAACAATTAAAGCACCTATATCTGTTGAAGTTGGGAGATCATATTGTGCACTATCTCCTTGTCGTCTTCCTATTAATCTTAATTTCATTGAGGGTATTTGATTATTTTCATAAGTATCTCTAACAGTTCTAAAAAGTTGTACTAATTTGTTTGTTTCATCTAACATTGTAAGTAATTTTTTAATTATTGTTTCATTTAAATTATTATTATTTGGAACTGTAGCATTTCTATTTTGTATTTCATGTTCTGTATCATAAATATATAATTGTGCAAATCTTGGAGGATTATTATTAGTTGGAACTAAAGAACCAATTAGATTATGTATTTGACCACTAATTTTAAAAATATATGGTGTTGTTGAATTGTTAATATCTAATTGAATGTTTGCTCCAAATGAAGTAAAAGAAAACATCGAATTATATATTCTAATATTTTTTTCTAAAAATTCGAACTTAAAGGTCCTTCATAATACTCTAATAATTGATCTAAAATTAGTGGTCTTTTTTTTACTTAAAGGAATGTTAATTTTTCCATTTTGACAGCATAAAAAATACTTTGGTGGATTTGTATTTCGTATTTGTTCATTTTTCCAGAATAATGCTTAATAATATTGACATACGTAATTACAATCTCCAATATCTATATTCATCTTTTAGACATAAATTAAAAAAAAAAAACTTGTGTAAAAAAGGAAAAGGGAAAAATTTAAAAATGTTAGTAAAAAATTTTGTCAAAAATAATAAATATATGAAAAATTAAAAAAAATTTAAATAATGAAATTACCTTGTTCAATTGATGGTGAATTGTAATTTGTTAAAAAAAGATTTGATGTTTCTTCATTCTCGTTTTCTTCAAACTGATTATTTGAAGTATATATATTTTTTGATGTAGATGTTGCATTATTATTTACGTAATTTTGATTCTTCTAACGTTTCGATTACCTTAAATAGTTAGTATTTTTTCTTGCATTTTCTTTCATTGTTGATACTTTTTTTTGTTATACAAAAAGAAAAATAACGACACGAAATATTGTTAGAAAATAGAAATTATACATATAAATGTAAAAAAAAAAAAATTAATTACTAATTTATTTAGTAAAAAAAAAAAAAAAAAAGGGACTCAAGCAATAAAAAAATTGACAAAACAAATATTAAGATAAAATATTAGGCATAAAATTCCATTCCCTTATAACAAAATAGGATAATTTTTTTAATTAAAAAAGTACAAATAATAAATAAAATTAAACAAAAAAAATTGAAAAAATCAAATGGATAACAAAGTTGCGGAGTAAATTTAATAAAATAAAAACCAATTAAATTAACAAATAAACGTAAAAATGAATATAAATTAAAAAAATTAACAAACAAATGTATTATTCTGTTTTTTTTTTAATTTTTGATAATTCAAGACTTTAAAATTTTCACATATTATTTAACATGTATAATTTTATTTTTTTAATTAGAAAATATTTAATAAAATATAATTTTTTATCTTATTAATCTTTTTGTCTATCTTTATTTTTTTTATTGTAAATTTATACGGCTTTTATATTCACAAATTTTTATAATTTATTTTCTGAATTTGCTATTTTAAACTAATAAAAAAATAAAGATAAAAAAATTAATAAGATAAAAAATTATATTTTATTAAATATATTTAAAAATTAGTTATTAATTATATGAAACAAATGTATTAAATATTTTATTAAAAAAATTTATTTTTTAATATTATAATTTAATAATGTTGATTTATTTTTTAATTATATGAAAATTTTTTTATTTTTTGTGTAAATTATTCATAGATAAAGGACTTATATTTTTTTTGTTTGTATTTTTTTATTACTATCATCATGTCTGTTCAATTTTAATTCTTGGAAGTCTCTGAATATGGATTATATGATTTGTTAAATATATTTAGTAAATTTATATTTTTATATAATAAATTGTTTGAATTTGAACTTATATATTTTTGTTTATTTTTTAAATTTGTTGTTAATTTTATTTTACATCACATGTTATATCATTAAGACCAAAATTTGACGAATATTAAGGAAGTATATAAACAAATATGATATTTTATTTGGTTAAATTTAGTTAATTATAATTTATGATATCTAATGAAGATATTAATCTGCACTTTAATTTTTCTAAGTTTTTTTTTGTATAAAAAATTATATTCATTGGATGAAACAATAACTAACCTAAGTCATTTATATTCTTTATAAACTATCAATTTTTTGCAATACAAATTCAAACTAACGAAAAATGCACATGGAAGAAACTATCTAATATTACATTATCAGATTACATAATAGAGGAAAAAAATTACGATAAAATTTATAATAGTTGCTAACTGTAAAAACAGTTCTATACAAAAATGGTGATAATAAATATAAACATCTTAAAAACTTGATAAAAAGTAAGATAAACCCCCGGGTAATAAAAATATGGAAAAAAAATTATATCAAGTTACAGAGGGAAAAAATAAGAGAAAATAATAATATAACAGTAAAATAATAACCGGCCCAAAAAAAAAAAAAAACCTATACCATAATCAACCTCATATAGTAATCTAAATAAACAATTTAATATATACATAACATAACAAATGTTCTTAAAATTTTAAATAAACAGTTTGTTGAAAAATAAAGAAAAAACTAAGAATTATTAGATCAAGCTCAGATCTCTTATATGATAAGAATATCTATAAAGAATCACTAAATTATAATTCAACTTCGTCTTTTGGTAGCTACCAGATGAAATGTTTGGGAATCTGCAGTAGGGAAAAAATTTAATAGGAAGAAAGAAAGAATGGTAGACAGAGAGAAGAAAAGAATAAGAGAAGACTAAATAGTAAAAAGAGGTAGCGAAAAATGAGAAACAACCGGTATAGATAATATAGAAAACCAAAAGGTAAGATTAACAGAGTATAAACTAAAAAAAACAGATGAGACAGAGAACGGCAGAGGGCAAAAAAATGAGAGGAGAGTAAATATTAAATCAACTAAACAAAGTACTAACATATTTAATACTATTTTGTTCTCCAAAGAATAAAAACATCCTAACTCCCAAACATCCACAGCAACTATAAAGACTGTCAAATAATATGTATTAGTTATTAATGATATTCTATCAATGATATCATGTTCAACAACATATACCAAATTAACTAAAACATCTAGTATATGTATTATTACATTACAAAAATTCCTTTAAAAAACATTTACAGTGTCGGGGGGGGGGGGGGGAACAGAAAAAACAGGGAAACAAAAACAGGAAAAGCAAAGAACACTCATCACAACAATACTCATCAAATAGCATCATACAACTATAAATACTAAACTTTTATAAACCATATATAAAGAAGAATATATTTAACATAAAACAGGGGAAAAAAATTAACACAATAACAAAATTATAAACTCTACAATATCATTACAATAGTAATAACAATAATCATAACTAAAAAAATGAGAAGTTCAAAAATATTAAAGAAACAAGTAGAAGAAAAACAAACAAATATAAAAATAAACAAAGAAATCAATCATTGTTATAAAAACAGAACGTTAAGAATTAAAAGAGTAATTTATCATAATACAATAAAACAACAATCAACTATAATTAAGATATATAAAAAAGAGTAGTACTGAATAAAAACAGCAAGTTTGCACAAAAATGAATATCCCAAAATGATTAGTCTTCAGAAGGTAAGAAAGAGCACAATAAAACTTTGCATGTAAGAAATAAAGGAGGTTCAAACCGGAGCAATTAAGAGTGTGGTAAGAAGAGAATGATGGTAAACTGTGAGAACAATGTAATAAATGAGAGAAAAAGTTATCTGTAGAAAAAATTTTGAGGAAAAAAATTAATAAAAATTTTTAAAAAAGAGTCGGTGAACAACAAAAGCACTATCTGAACCAATACACATTCACACACAAAACAGATCACACAATTAAAACAAATTAGAAGCATTAATGACAAAGTTATATATCTCAATCAAAGCAATCATTACAGTGTAAATAACAGATTTATAGTCTATAACAAAATTACAGCTAAAAGAAAATAATCTATAAACATTAAATGTGTAACACAGATCAACAATAAAAAGACTAAAATCTCTGACCACAGAAAGAAAGCGCATGAATAATCCAGAAAATTAAATAATGGGAAAGCCTAACGATCCATTGAAATCTAACTAAAAGATAAAATATAGTTATGAAATATAATAAGAAATTATAGAGGCAAAAAATAAGCAAACAAATTTCGGCCATAAAATTAAAAAAAATTACCCGGGGGATAAAAACCAAAAAAAAAATTACAAACATCATAAACAAAAAGTCTTCAATATCTCTGTTAACACTCCCAATCAGCCATTGTAGTAGCATTACCACTGCAATCTACAAAAACAAATTAACAAATAACAAATATCAAAATTAATTTATATTACATCTTAGAAGGAAAAAAAAAAGGAAAAAAAGTTACTAAAATAAATGGAAGGAAAACAAAAACATACCTTTTTTCTCTATAAATTTATTTTAGCAAGAATAATGAAAAAAAAACCCCAAATCAAAATTTAAGGTTTGGATAAAACAAACACAGAGATGGGGACAAAAAATTGTGGCATCAACAGTAGAAGAAGATGCAAATGAAAGGGTAACCAACGAAGCTTAAAAAAAAAAAAAAAAAAAAAAGTTAGAATTCGGAAACCATGAATCCAAAAAATCAAATGATAGAAAAAGTATTAAAAAAAAAACATGCAACCCCTAAAAAATAACAAAGAAAATCGGGAGAAAAAAGGACAACAAAATCTGAAATATCTTTCTTCCACTATACACATACACAGAATGAAGGAAAAAAAAAAAAAAAAAAAAAAACCAAAAACCCAAAAAAAAAAAAAAGAGCCGAAAAAAATTACAAAATAGTGAAAAAAAAAAAAGAAAAATTTTTCCCAACAAAACAAATAACAAAACCTAAAACTCTAAAACAAAAATCATACAACAACAAAATAACAAAAAAATAATACACACTAAAAAAAAAAAACCCTAAAATCAAATCCTAAAAATCCAACAATACAAACCCACCAAAAAAATAAAAAAAAATCAAAAGAGACAAACGGTGAAGACAATAACAAAAACCCAAAAAAACAAAAAAAACTATAAACCCTAAAAATCCGAAACAACAAACCCACAGAGAAAGAAAAAAAAAAAAAAGAGAGAGAGAGAGGATCGGTGAACACAATAACCAAAACCTAGGGTTTGAAAACCCAAAATGCATAAAATGTAAAGAGAGAGAGAACAGCGGAGAATCGATCAACACACCAACAAAAACCAAAAAATAAAAAAATAATAATACACACCCAAAAAATAAAAAATAAAAAACCCCCCCAAAATCAAACCCTAAAAATCTGACAAAACAAATCTACCGGGAAAAAAGGGGGGGGGGGGGGGGGGGGGGGTTGAGGGTTGGTGAACACAACCACAAAAACCAAGAGCTAGGGTCTGAAAAATCCAAAAAAAAAAAAAATAAAACCCTAAAATAAAACCCTAAAATAAAACGCTAAAAATACAAGAAAACAAACCCACCTGTGGAAAAAATGGAGGGAAAAAAAAAAAAAGAAAGAAAGAATCGGTAAACACTTCAACAAAAACCAAAACCTAGGGTTTGAAAACCCAAAATGCATGCAATCTAAAGAGAAAGTGAGAGCAGCCGAGAGAGGAAAAAACGAAAGAGAGATGAGCATTGAGGAGACAAACACAAAATGAAGAGAGGGGCAACGGCAAGAGCAAGAGGAAGACAAACATAGGGTTTGGAGAGCCAAAAAAATCTAAAGAGAGAGAGAGAGCAGCGGTGAGGAAAAAAGGAAAGAAGCAAAACAATGAAGAGGCAGACACCAAATAAGGAGAGGGGCGGTGGCAAGAGGAAGAGAAACCCACACATAGGGTTTCAAGGGCAAAAACGGAAAACTACTGTACACTCCATAACTGGTACACACAAAAAAAGGGGCAAAAATGTCTGGACAATGCCAAAAGGGCAAAACCGGTAAATCACTGTGTAACTCGGGAAAATGCAAAGGATTTGAAGGACAGAAGTGTCATTTTACTGTACAATTTACTTTTTAATGAATAGTAAAAGTTTACATCCTTTTAGTATATGAAGTAATGTGAGGGTATGGAGAAGGTTCCTCCTCGGACAAAGATGAGATGGTTTTGAAGACCAAAAATGGGGCATAAAATAGCATGTCTCGCCTCGTTATCCCTGTTCATTCTCATTAAGAGTTAAACGCTCTCATTACCTGCATGTTCCACTTGTTAAAGTCTAATTACGCAGAAGGAGATGTATTCCCTTAATAAAGAAAATGATCTCGAAAAAAAAAAATCTAAAACAAGTTACAATTATTTGCATGAAAGAAATCTAATATAATGCTCCAGTGTTGCGGACTCATTTTTTCTGAACACTAGCACTAGAGGTAGAGGGAGTGACATGCACAAGCCCAATAAACATGCAAACTTACAAGACATCTTCTGCACGTCAAGAAAAAAAGTATGTATGGTGGTGAGAGCTCTGGGACAGATACTGGGAAGGGACTAAAAATCCAAACAAGCTCTCTGAACCGATCTCCAGATTTTAGTCAAGAATGTCATAACTTTACGCAGGTTAGGGAGAACCAACCGCAGTCAGATTTGTCAGCAAACTCGAATTTTCTGTCTCTCCCTGTCATTAGGAACTACAACTGATGAAGCATTGTCTCTCTCTTCTAAACATCTCTTGTATGGCACAAACCCCTTCCTAGAATTAGAGGGCTCGACGCTCCCGTTAGTGTAACGTCCTTGCAAAAAGGAATCAACTGCCTTTAAGTTTCTGTCTCCAAGGGCTTCCAACCCGCAAGCTGAGCCCTCATTTGAATCGGTACAAGATCTTTCCTTCTGAATTTCCTTATCTTCTGTTTCGTGTTCGGCACAAGAATTACGAGGTGTTTGATTTAAAGTTTGGTTATATGCAGCAAGGTAATGTAATGGGGCTTGGTATAAACTCCACCAAAGCATAGGAGAGTCGACTTTTGCGATATTAGTAGAAGTCTCATCTTGTTGTTCCTTATGGTTAATAGGAGAACCACTTGCCAATTGATTCAAATTACCAACAACTCCACCGAGCGACAAATTTGTGTCTAATTGATCCGAGGATGATAATGTTAGAACAACCCCTTGATCAGTCTTTAATGTTTGAAAATCCTCTGCTCCTGGAGGAGAATCTTTCTGGAAGTCCGATAACAAAACTGTCCTTCCGAAAAGCTTGAAACTCGTTGAAGCCGCTGCTACTTCTCTAGTAGTGTCTTTGGCGCCTAATCCAAATTTCTGTATGAGCCAGATAAATAGAAGTGTATGTGAGAATTCCGGCGATGGTACAAAACTTACGTAAAGTTCATACACAACAAAAAAGTCTCAAAGTGCATAACTACGTGAATCATCGTACCATGGACAACAAATTCTCCAAGGTCAAAGAGGAAGATAATTGCTTTGCGGGCAAAGATCTCTTCACTTCGTCGGATGAGTTGGAAATCATGTAATCGTTCTCCTTTTCAGAAGGAGACAGACTGATCGAATGCATATCAGTAGTACATGAAGTTGACGAGGGAGACCTGTTGTGCTGACCCGAAGCTGCTGACCCGAATGCATCTGAACCATGACAAGACAGAACTGATGTGGGAGATTTTGTTCCTTTATTAGCAACCGAGATAATTGGGGACGGTGACCTTTCGGGTTGATTTGGGACCGATGTTCCGTTGAGAGACTCGGTTGATTTACGAGGGTAAGGATGCACAGGCTTCCTCTTAGGCCTCGGAGGAGGAATCTCAATTGGTTTCATGGAATTCTCCACACTCCCAGTTGACCCTTGAACTACCTGAAACCGAGAAGAAAAGCCATGTACGCATAGAAGACATTATCAGCTAGACAATCATGATATCAAAAAGATGCTGTAACAGATCATGAGTCTTCAAAAAGCTCTATTGCCCAAATCAAAATACAAATTCCGGATTTAGCTATATTAGACCTTAGAGAAGAACTTTTGAGCATGACTTCGAATCTGAACAGCAGTTTTTGTACCTACATGTTCTGCACGGAGATAGAGAGGAACTTCATATGACAGGAAAGCCAACAAAGAGAACTTGTACAAGTTAAGCTCTCTTAACAAACTTACCTTCTATTTGACGCCAACCACGGCCATACAACTTCAAGGCTTCAAGGAACTTTTGATGCTCTTCCTCTGTCCATTTTTCTCTTTGTTTTGTGATTGTGTAAGGCTTCCGAACCTTTACAAATGGGCGAAACAGAGAAAAGTTCAGACCAAAATTCTCATCAACTACATAGTTGTTTTGCCGAAAAAAAAAGGCAGCTAAATGGAGAGTTATCAGTAGAGTGAAACCTTAGGTGCACTGTCGTATATCTCCTTCATTTGGTTCTCTGACTCGCACTTTGCATCGCCCTTGGAATCACAGTTACCGCCTACAACAGAGGTTTTCAATCCCATGCCTTCACTCTGAATCATGTACAAACGAAATGGAGGAAAAGAAAAGGCAAATTAGATGGATCTTTTCTTTCCTACAATAATCGAAATCAAACAAAGAAAGTATTGCTCGCTAGTACGTGATTTGATAATTGAAGAAGAAATGACAACTGGGATAAGACTGACATCAATCAATTTTGAACAAAAAGGGAAATTTAAAGCTACTTTATGTATAGTAAGGAATTGGAAGAATCAAACACAAAGAACAGAACAGAGATGGTCATAGCCGCATGTAAAACAGACTCAAAATCCCACTCCCATCATGCACAAACCAAGAAACAGACAAAACGGATTGATCAGTAACAACCACGAAAGTGTACTCTTGTCAAATTTTACCAATTTGAGACAATTTAGCAAGTGCAACAGTTAATACAATGGATTAATTTCATAAATTCGCCCCAAACTATGCACTCTAGTTCATTTTGCCCCTCAGAACTTTCAAAACCGTTCAAAATGCTTCGTCATATATACAAAACAGTTCAATCTCCCCCGCTCCGTCCACTTCCGTCAAACTAATCATTTTATTGAGACATATCTTTATTAAAATCATCACATGGAGGTACAACTCAAAGACAGAAATGTAAAAGACTACACAACTTTGCAGATTCATTCAGGGCAATCTCAGCCACAACCATCTAACAATTAGCTGTCTCAGAAAGCAAATGATACACACTTCTATATTTATATACACACACTTATACGTATAAGTATATATGTATAGATATAGTTTAAAAAAACAATACAAAAAAACTCTGAAAAACAGAATCAGACCACCACTTTTCATCACTTTTCGTAGCAGTTATGTCAGAAAATTTCTTGAAGAAATAAAATGAAATTTACAATACCTCAACAACCAAAGCTGCAGAAAAGCAGTACCAACTCTTCAATCAAGCAAACCTGCAATTTAAATCTTCGGAAGTTAATTAGAGCTGAAACTCAAGCACGTATATAAAAATAATTCAAATATAACTGTCCAAACATGGCAGATCAATCAGAAACTCACCTCCAAGATTCGCGGAAAATCGAAAAAAAAATTTCCGCAAGCTCCGACTAGAACTCCGGCCACTGTTTCCTCGGATTTTCGTTCTTTTTATTTTCCAGAGAAAACAGATTCAAGAAAGAAAACATAAATTATTATTATTGGATAAAAAGAGGAAAAGAAGTCTTTATTAGGAAGAAGAAGAATAAGGATCGGACCATAGGAATGGAGAAAGTAGAGAGAGAAAACAAAAGATGTTATAGAGAGAGACAGAGGGAAAGATGCAGAGGTTTGAAGAGCCATAAGAAGGAAGAAGGTGAAAAAAAAAAAAAAAAAAAAAAAAAAAAAAACAGGGATGCCACATCAGATATTCTATTTTTATTTTTTTATTTTTTTTTTGGACGTGACTGTGGTAGTGATCCTCTAAAAATAACCACCTAAGATTTATTTTTTGACCGTTAGATCTAATCTGTTGGCTGAGATATTTCGTGCGTATGATAACTACGGTGAATAGTCGTTCATGCAATCGTAGACTAAGGAAAGAGAAAAAAAAAACATGAGAAAAGTCCATGTACGGAAGCTTGAATTCTCACCGGAGAAACTCTTTCTCCTCCTCTTTCTCCTTCCACTGTGGTTTCAGCTTGTTAAAAAAAAAAAAACAAAACAAAACAAAACCTTGAGAAGTTACGCTCTGTGATGTTGCATTTTTTAAAACTAAATTTTGGCATGAATATCCTCAGTTTGAACGGATCATATTTAGGTTGGAAAATTAAAAATAAATTTTGGTTTTATTTGGTGGGGAACGAAATTATTAAGATGGTTTTGGGTGGGAAGGAAATTTTTTAATTTTGAAAAAAAGTGTGTGGAAATTCAACTTAAAAGTTTTAAGGAAAACAATAATTGGAGGATTGATTTGAGAATAAGTAAATGGTTATGAATTGATTTTATTTAAGTGTGAAAAGGAAGAAAGCATGGTGCTTGGATCCTCCACCGTGCGAGAGCCTCTTCGCCCGACGCTCTTCCACCGCCGCCATTTCGCCATCTTCAAAAGCATGGGTCTCCATTGTTCTATAGAGGGGAGCAAAAGGAAGAAAAACATAGAGGAGAACGAGAGAAAAACAGAGACTTAAGGTGAAAAACGAATAAATTAGACTGCTTCGTTCCTCCGCTAGTCGCTAATCTATTCGCCCGACCATCATTAGCCTTTGCTACCGCCGCCGCCGTTCCGCCATCTCCATAAGCAGGGGTCTCCAAACTTCTAAAAAATTTTAAATAAATATTTAATTTGGATCTAGTACAAATTCCATCAAATTTACCTTCATACCCTTGTTTTTCTTATTAGGTAAGTGAGATCTGATGCTTCTCATCTCAACCTAATAACTCCGTCTCACCATTTATATTAAATAGACATTAATTAACAGCCCTTGAATGGAATCCTACGGATAGGTATGACTAATGGGTCTTTACCAAAAACTTGCCCTTTTTCTTAATGTTTTTTTCCCCCCTTTCTAAGTCTTTGTATATTATGGTATCTCTAATTACTGCTTGTATCTGAACCTAAAATTAAAAATTTTCAAACAAAAAAAAAAAAAAAAAGCTTAAAATTTCATTAAAAATGTATATAGAACTTTTATTTAAAATTTTTGTAAAAAAAAAAAAAAAATTAGGCAGTACTACCAAATCGACAAAATTATAGAAATTGTTTTTGCAAAAATTATACAAAATTATGAGCATGTATTAGCTCAAAAAAATTAAAGTTTTTTTGTGGTTGTTTGGGGGGGGGGGATATATATATATATATATAAAAGCATATGAAACAATTAATAATAAATGTTTGGTAAAGAGATTTTTGGAGCAGTACCAAAATTTGTGACCTATTTTTTTAATTAAAATAAAATAAAGAATAAAATATAATGATGGCCGAAGGGAATGGAAAATTCTCGAAGGGGCCTTGGAATATGTGGCTGAGAACGAACGAGTGCAACGACACGCGGCACTTTCTTGTAGCCTGTCTGTCTCCTAACGATTTTACCATTATGCCCTTTCTTCTTATTTATTTATTTATTTATGGGTTAATTTCAAAAATAGCATTTATGGGAAAAATATTATTAAAACTAGCATCATTTTTTGTTTTCTTTTATTGTTGGCACTGTCATATCATTACCATCAATTGAAGTTGCTGAAAAAAATCAGAAATACCCTCAATCAACCCTAAACCCTACATTTTTCCCACTTTCCTACGCACCCCCCCCCCCCCCCAAAACCCACAATATCTAAGTCTTCTCTCTATATCTCTTTTTTTTTCCCTCGTTTTCTTCTCACCCTAGCCTCACGCACTCTCTCTTCACCATTGTTGAATATTTGAGCTCAGCTATTTCACTCTAAGTCCAACAAATCTCTCCGCATCCTTGTTCATTTTATTCATCTCACCCTCTCTATCCTCACCATAGTTGAAGAAGGTTACAGCTCATTTCCTAGTCCACTTGCAACTTTTCCCACTCTGCATTAGCCTTGTTCTTTGGTTTTATTTGTTTCTATATGCTTTAAATGAGTTTGTGTTTTACATTATAATTTAAAAAATGACTATGTTAAACTTTTGAGGGTAAAATCTTGCAACATATGTTGTCTCATGTAGCACCTGTGGGTAGTAAAATAGATTTCTTGTGTTTTGTTGGTCTCTTACTGTAATATTTTCCGTTCTGAAAAATTTTAAACAGTACTAATGGTAAACAACATAATGACCTTTTGGTCATAAATATGATGACCAAACCGGTCAATAATATTTTGACTAAACGGTAATTATGATATTGACTATAATGAAAATATATATATATATATATATTTGCATAATATTTGACAGTTTAACCCAAATAGTCATTTTCATAATGACCAACAGGTCAATTTCATTATGACACTCTCAGTGTCAATGGTGTGATACATATATCTTGATTTTGACGTAATAACAGGGTTTTAAAACACAACTGAGAGTTGTCATATGTTGTCTATAATGGAAAAATAATTAAATATACATAACATTTGATAGTTTAATACAAATGGTCATTTTCATAATTACCAACAAGTCAATTTTATTATGACTTTCTCAGTGCTAATAGTGTGATACATATAAGTTGATATTGACGTAATAACATGGGTTCTAAAATACAAATGATAGTTGACATACGTTGTCTATAATGGAAAGATAATTATATTTGCATAACATTTGACAATTTAGCATAAATGGTCATTTTCATAATGACCAACATGTTAATTTCACTATGATCTTCTCAGTGCTAATGGTGTGATATATATATGTTGACAACATAATTACCGTATGGTCATTATTAGGATGACCTATTTAGTCAATAATATATTGACCCAAAGGTAATTATTATATTGACTAACATCTTATTGTTTCGTTTAGGAATGGTTGCGGCTTGCGTTTTCATCAAGTATAATGGTTAGTGGGACCGTGCATTGTGACACATTGGTGGTGAAATGAAGGGAATAATGATACCCTTACCGCAACTTATCTCGGTCTTCTTTAGCTGGTGAGGAATGTTATTGGATTAAAATTGATCAAATTTTGCCACCCCCCCTGCGGCTGCTGCGATCTGGGTTTTAGACCCCCCAATGCAACAAAGAAGAAGGTGGAGGGAGGGAGAGAGACGGCACGATTTGAGTTTTGGCCCACCGTCTCCCTCCACCTCTTCTCCGTCGCGCCATAGGGTCCGAAACCCAGATCGCGGCGGTCGGGGGGGGGGGGGGGGGGGGATTACAAAGTCGGAGGGGGTGGGGGCAAAACCCAGATCGCATTGGGGGCGAGGGGGATCGTGCGGGGGGGAGAAGGGGAGGGAAGGAGGGATGGAGGGAGACGGCCTCCGGCTTCGGTGTCAACGTCGGCGTCCAATCTGGGGGGGTAGGAGGTGGGAGGGAGAGGGGAGAGAGAGAGGTCTCTCCTTTTTTTTTTAAATACAAATTTTGGACTTTTTAGGGGTATTTTCCTTTAAAAAGCACAAAACGTGCTTCTCACGTGATCATTCTGTGAGTTTTTTAATAGAACCAAACGGAAAGAACCAAACCATCACTTTTTTAGATAGTTTAGGGTCAGCACGGCAAAAAAAAAAAAAAAAAAACAGGGACTAAAGTGCCACTTCTTAAAGAGTTCAGGGATCATTAAAGTTAATTACTTTATTTCTAATTTACAGGATCACTTTTCTTTTGGAAAAAAAAAAAAAAAAAAAGTAATTAGCTTTTGAGTCTGTTGAATGTGCTGAATTACTTTTTAATAACACATGCGATGATTTAATTTTAAGAAACATTTCTTTATGGCAAAAACTTCCTTAAGATAGTGTCACTTGTCAAAGCATACAAATAGTCTAATATAGTAATAGGGAAACCTAACCATGGTTGTCGGTAAAGATTTGTAAGAGTGTTGGAGGGATTAAAAAAAAAAAGAAAAAGAAAAAGCAAAAATAGAGCAATACCAAATAATAATAATAATAATAACTCGAAATATATTAATTAATTAAGTAAATTATAGTGACAACTCATGAGAAAGTCAAATACTGATAACTATTCATATAAGTAGAATTTAATTTCGTGTTGTCATTCATGAAGTATGAAAAAAGTTCAAGAATTCCATAACGAAAGATGTTTAATCTTCAATTAAAATATTGAACGAAATAAGATGATATGGCATGCTAAAACCTAAAAATACAAGTACTTATAAAAAAAAAAAAAAAGAACCTAAATGTAACTGTTGTACCTTTTTTTTTTAATAAAGAAATAAAAATAATCAATAGTGTCTTTATCTCATCATTTTTATTTTTATATTTTCTTTATCTCCTCATTCATTATCATTTTTTTAAGTTGGTAATGAAATGATTCAAACTCTTATTTTTTAATGGAGTCATTTATAAAATTATTTTTAGATTATATCTGCAACACTTATTCAATATCAATTATGAATTTACTTAGATTAGAAAGGGAATCAATATATCATTTTTTTTCCTCTTTGTTAACTACCTTCAGAAGCCCATGCTCACTAATTTAATTTATAGAACTAAAAGTAAATGTAAATATATAAATATTTGATGGATAAATATGTTAGAGCATATGATTAACATGCTAGAATTTTAATTTTCATAACAACTAACAATGACTATATTAAAGAAGTAATTTTAGAACTTTGAATTTCAAATTTGTTTGGATTAAATTTAATTTTGTACAGTATCTTTTTAATTTTAATGTGTAACTTAAAATATAGATTTATAATTTTTTTTTATAAGATTATTATGAATTTTTACATTCAAATGTATAATTTGAAGTGTGAATGCTCAAATGAAATATGTGTTTAGATAGATTTTGTTAAAGATAATATATATTCAAAACTTGAAAACGTAATCTTTTGACTTGATTCCTTATTGGAACATGCCCACATCAGCTTGAGTCCTCCTTGCACGTTTTTCCACATGATGGCTCAATGGACGTGTATGGCTGATTGGCTCGGATCCACTTGAATGAGTAAAACGAGCCTTTGTCCACCCTCAGTAGTGAATACACTCTCTTCATGATATAGAATCCTCCGGACTAAGTTATTCAGCACTTCTTTAAGTCTTTTAGGTCGAGCCCTCGTCGCCGGACTAACTGGAACTTGAATTGATTCATAAGTATTCCTAGCAGCCTTGATGTCCTCATCATTGGGTAGTACTTGGGTCCTTCACCCAAGTTTTGAAGAACCAGAACTTCAATGGATTTGTAACCGTCCATTCAATTTTCAACCGCTATAGGGCAATCAGCAAAATGTGAAACCGGTGGAAGAGGTGAAATTGGTTGTGTAATTGTTTTTAAATTAAGTTTTAAGGGAGATAATGGTTTGTGATGGTTAAGATGGTGTCGTATTGGCATATATTATTTATTATTATTGTGCTAAAAATTCATTATTTAATTGTAAACTCTTTGGGGTTTGATCGTAGTTTTTATTGGGAGGAAGAGCCAAATAACAAATTTATAAAGCTAAAATCAGTAACTAGCATATTTATTTACAAGTAATTACACTATTTATTTCAATAATATATTGGTATGAAATAAATAGGTTATTTTTCATACTTTTTAATAACAAATATAATATTAGCATTTTAAATTCAGTAAAATATTAGCATTCATTATCACACTCCTTCATTGGACGACATTTCTGTGAACATTTTAATAAACTCATCACTGTTAATGCCAATGCCAAATTTAGGGGGTGCTTGGCATATTGGTTTAACTCAAGTTAAACTGTACTTTTTTCATCATGATTTTTATCTTTTTCTGAAAAAGTTTTTTGTCTTTTCTGAAAAAGTCAACAAAAATTACTATTCAAACTTAAAATTTTCAACTCAACTCATTCACCAAACATCCCCTAAATCTCCAACATAAATTACTTCAATATCACTTACAATATTTGAGGTAGTGTAACAAGATTTAACCTTTACAATTTGTTGGGACCACCTCAAGGACAAATAAGGTAAGTTTCCAATTTGTATAAGGTCTATTGACATTGTTGGATTTTGGTGAAAAAAAATAGGGTTAATTTCACTTTAGCACCTGTGGAAATATTATATTAAAACCAGCACCACTTTTTTCCCCCTTCACTTCTAGCACTGCCACGTCATTTTTCAATCTGATATGTGGGGTCCAGCAGGATTAATTGTATGTCAAATTACTGGTTTATCCTCATCTCCCTCGCATGACCCAAAATAATGTGTCAAACCAGCATCTACAGTTTTTTAGAGAGAGAAAACGAAATCTAGAGAGAGAAACAGTTGCAATCGGCCGGAACCGCTCGGAAAACGTCCGAAACCACCACGAAAGGCATCTATAAACAGCTTCGTGATATAGAAGGCCACCTACTTAGAATAGTTTAAAAAACCGGCACCAGATATCGAGAGAATGGTGGCCGATGAGGGGTTCAGGGGAAATCGAAGTTAACGAATCAAATAAGTCGAAAGTTAAAAAAATTACAAAATCTGGTTTTAATGTTTAAAAAGTTTGCGTTTGACGTTTTGTTTGCAAAGGGGAAAAAAATTTCATTATTTTGAATTTTTTTAACAGTTGGTCTTCTTACAGGGACGGTCATTATCATAATGACCGCCTGGTAATTTTCGTTGTGACCCCTGTAACTGTTAAATTTTAGCATATAATTTTGGTCACAACGATATTGACCAGGTGGTCATTATAAAAATGACCAGTTTTTGGTCAGACGTCCTTCCACAGGATCGGTCATTTTCATAATGACCCCATGATCATTATCGTTGTGACCCCTAGAAATGCTCAATACGGTGACGTATTGGTCAAAGTGTTAGACCATCGGTCATAACAGTTATGACCAGACGGTCATAACCGTTATGACCTCTGTGTTAGACCAGCGGTCATAACAGTTATGACCGCTCATAACAGTTATGACCGAACTGTTATGACCATCTGGTCATAACCGTTATGACCGCTGCGTTACACAATCGGTCATAACAGTTATGACCACCTGGTCATAACCGTTATGACATCTGTGTTATACGATCGGTCATAACCGTTATGACCTCTGCGTTACACTATCGGGCATAACGGTTATGACCAGACGGTCATAACCGTTATGACCGATAGTGTAACGTAGAGGTCATAACGGTTATACGATCGGTCATAACCGTTATGACCAGACGGTCATAACCGTTATGACCTCTACGTTACACTATCGGTCATAACGGTTATGACCGCCTGGTCATAACTGTTATGACCTCTGTGTTAGACGAGCGGTCATAACCACAGAGCGGTCATAACGGTTATGACCGTCTAGTAATAACCGTTATGACCTCTGTGTAAGACCATCGGTCATAACCGTTATAACCGATGTATTACACTATCGGTCATAACGGTTATGATCGTCTGGTCATAACCGTTATGACATCTGTGTTACACGATACGGTAACGTATTGGTGAAAAACCTTAGGCACAAAGAGGTCACAACGAAAATTACCAGTCGGTCATTATGAAGTTGATCGTCCTGTAATATGCAATTAAAATGATAGAAATACCAAGAGTCATTTAAATGTCGAATTACAGATTTACCATCATCTCTCACCCGCCCATAAGGCATTCTCCCTCGAATAAGCTCACAAAAAATTTCCAACCAGCGTCTACAGTGTTTTAGAGAGAGAAACTCCGATTCTAGAGAGAGAAAGCTTTGCAACCGCTCTAAAACCGCTCGGAAACCATCCTAAACCACCACAAAAGCCCTTTATATACTGGTTGGACGTCTGCTAACGTCGAAAAATATTTAAAAAATACCCATGTCGACGCCAACAAAAATATCAGAGAAAAACACCACTCCCGAAACATCACCGAAGGGTACGCAGGGGGAAGTCGAATTAAAAGACTCACAGAAGTTCATGAGTGAACTAGACGATAATATATCCAACTCTGAAAATGTAATGAAATTTATTTTTGTTTTTATGTTGAAAAATATTTTCATTCTTATTATATATATAAGTGCCGTATAATAAAAGATATGGGAAGCTGGATCGATTAAAAATTTGTTTTGGTCTTTGTGTTTAAAAAGTTTACATTTTTAATATTTTTCAGTAAAAATATGCATTATTTATTGATTTTTTGAAAACAAAGTTTCCATTTTTATGCGTTTTTTATGATATTTCACTTTCCAATTGATTTGTTGAAAAATGTTATCATATTGTACATAAAGTTAAGATTTTTATCTGTTTCTGTACCATAAAACATCCGTTAACTCAAGTATGTGTTTTGGTTTATATTTTATATTAGGGTTTTCGTCGATGTTTGTGTTTAAGTGTAGATGATATCGGCTATTTGAAACAAAATGGAATGGTTATTTTTTTTATGACTCTCTGGTCATAATAATTATTACTCAGTTTCAGTTTTCTGTTATGTCCGGTGGTCATTTTCATTATGATTTGTTGGTCATAATAATGATTACTATGAGTTTTAACTTATTTTAGGATGGTCATTTTCATTATGACTTGGTCATAATAATAATTACTCAGTGTTTTCTCTTTTTCCTGATGTTATGGCTTGTTTGTCACAAAAATTACCAGATTTTTTGTTTGTTCCGGACTGTCATTTTCATAATGACTTGGTCATTTTAGGCCGATAATTTTTGTTTAATTAATGGTGATTAATTTTTTAGTTTTCATAATGCTGTTATTTATGCCTGGTAATTTTTATTATTACTTCACTGTCATAAGTATGCTTACCCTTTTATGTTACGATTAACATTACCGCAGGTTCAATATAATCGATGGGTATCGGATTCTGAAATTACCAGGGCAAAAATAAACACTTTTATTAACATTCCAGATAGTTGTAAGAAACTGAGACAGTGGTTGTCTCCCCAACAGTACGAAGCCGTCCTCAAGCAGCCATGCATTAAGCATTTTCTGAGATTAACCAATCTTGGTTGGGCTGGGCAGGTCTTCCACAACATTATTATGAGATTGACGGATCAGTCAGCAATGGGTGATGCTCTTTGGTAGATTTTCCATCAACGAGTTCTGCCTCATTACCGGCATGAAATGTGCAGGGTCTACCCATCTCCCAGTGGTCGAAAGCCGATTAATGACAAGATATTTTTCGCCCTTGAGAGGCGTGTCGAGAGAATATTTGGAGCTGCAGATGTCGAATGTGACATTTGACAACGACGACGACGCTGTGAATCTTAGTTTATTATACTTGATGTTCTGCATTCCCTTATCATATGCAAACTCCGTTAAGATAGACTCTAAGTTTTTTTCCCTGGCCGATAACATTGCTAATTTCAATGATTTTCCTTGGGGCATTCTGTCATGGGAGGCAACCCGGTCTGCAATCTGTAATACAGTTGAGAACATGTTGTCTACGAAGAGAAGAGCTTCAAAAAGGCCCGACAAAGTGCATTACAGTGTATCGGGCTTTCCTCATGCCTTACTCGTCTGGGCCTATGAGACCCTCCCATCGATAGCATTGAAATTCAGCAAAAAGTACGATCATGCCTTTCCGCGTATGCTGTCGTGGACCACCTCGAACAATGTCAAGTTCGATGATGTTATATCTTCTTTTACCGTGGTTGGCGAAAATCAGGTATTATTGTATAGGATGTCTTCCGTATATTTATTATGTATGCAGTGTCAATTACAATTGTTGGTCAATTAACCCTTTAACATTTTCACAAGCCTGTTACCATAACAGTGGTTATACTAGCATATTGATAGAATCCGTAACTCCTACTGATTTTTTTTTAATTAATATCAAATGTGTTCAGAGTAAGTGTTTTGTCATGATGCCAACTGAAGATGAGTTAAAGGACCCATGGGTTGCGCGGCTACATTTGAAGAACCCAAGTGTTGTATCCAAATTACCTCCCAAGCCTCCCAAGCCTTCTGCACCCCGACCGAGCTCCGATACAAACTCAGATTGGCGGGAGTTTCAAAAAGAAATCCGAGGAGAGGTTGTCTCCATTAAAGAAAAGTTGGTGGCTCTTGAAAAGGGCCAGAAGAAGGCTAACAAACTCATGAGAACTGTAATAAAAATGTTGGCCGCCAACTTTTCTGAGAAGGGACAGGGGAAGGTACACACCAAGGAATTTGTCAGCAGCCGCCAGAAGCCTCAAGTTCACACGGCTGAGAATTATGAGTTGAAACCTACCTTACCTCACATCGGCACCGGCTCGCAAGATGATGTGATATTCGACTCTGACATCAGAGCCGCTGCTGATATGGGTGTTCAAGCATCCATGGAGTTCCTCACTGCCGAAAAGGTGATTGTTGCTCGGGAAGACGTCAAGGCTGAGGAGAATAAGGTACTCATTTAGCTGTTAGTCGAGTATTACATTAAATGTAGATGATCTCAACTGTATTCCACAACTAGAACATTGTATTTATTATGCCATGTTGTGAAACCACATAGAAAAGTATTTTGCCCTGCAATTTACCAGCAACCGATCTAGAAGCGAAGGCAAAATCAAATCAATTTATTGGAATAAGGAAGGAGATTATTCCTGACCCGGAGAAAGATGGTCAAGAAAAAAACAAAGGGATGGATGTCGTGAAGCTTGAAGAGCCAGACGACGATGAGAGCATCGGTGACGTGGTTGTTACGAATATCTGTAACTTAGTTATATAGTCATTATGGTCATTGTGTACAATGTTAACTCGTTTCACATATGTCACTTATAGATCCGTAAGAAGAAGAGGGCCAGACTATCAAGGATTGGCCAGCAGCCCTCTGAATCAATCACTGATGTTGCCTCGCCGTCGAAGCCTCCGACTAATCTGCTTACTCCCCTCCCTCCGGGTCTCGCAGATGAACCTCCGAAAGAGACGCTACAGGAGTTCAGGGAGTGGTTCCTAAAAGGATTATTGAAGAGGACTCCTGCAGGGTAATTTTTTTTATAATATAGATTATGTTCGATTTGAAATTTACAATATATTAACAACGTCATCACCAATTAAGCAGACGGTACATTATGTTTAGTAAACGGCCTCCCCGATACACTGCAAAGCATGATATTTTTGACAAACCACATGACCTCAGATGCATGTTGGTGGAAAAAAAGAGTTGGTATTATGAGTTAGCTACATCTCCTGTTTGGCTATGGGATGAAGTAAGTACCTTTCTTCAATATTTTATACTCAATGTTCTATAAATTTTGTAAATACTAAGGTCACAATGATACATTGTTTGTTATCCTGTATTTTTTTTCAATTTATTTGCATCTTTTTTGTTTGTGCAGCACATTAACATTGCATTCTACTACTTGAGGAAGAAGATCAGGCAGTACCCTGAACTGGAACAACGAAAGGTGACAACGGTAGACACGTTTTTTGCTGCAAAAGTCCGTTCGTTGTGGACCGTCTACCAGGCAGCACCCGATAAGTTCGATTGGGCCTGCTGTGATTCTGTGTTCAGGATAATGCTTGGCGTGCGTGCCCAGAATGGGGCCTCGTGGTTTGACGTTAACACGGTGCTAATGTCAATTCACTTTGGCGATCTGAAACATTGGGCATTAGTAAAGCTCCACCTAACAAACTAGACCCTTGAGGTATACGACTCTCTTCAGCATGAAGGACCTCATAACTCTAAGGTCCGCGTAAGAATGGAAGGTCTGTCAAAGTTCATTCCATTTCTAGCTGAAAAAAACAGTTTGTTCGAGTTCAAACCACGAGTTCCTCCAGGAAATTACCCAATACCAGTCACCATAATGAAAGATATCCCTAAACAAGCCAATGTGTTAGTACAAGCATTGTAAATTATTTCATAAAATTAACTGTGTGGAGTGTGTTGCTTATTTAATAAAAAAAATTTCCATCTTTCGTGCAACAGGGGTGACTGTGGAATGTTTACAATCAAATATATTGAATACTTGATAGAAGGGAGGGATGTCAGATATTGGGTAATTGTTGCACGCATGCAAATCTTCGGAAAGTATTTTGCCTGTTACGTGTGGTCCCGTGCCAAAAATAAGCTCGCTCAAACTTATAAAAGTGATGCTGATGAGGAGGAGGACGTTTAATAATTTGACTAACCATTTCAATCTTGTTATCTAACTTAACCAGACTGTAAATAGTACCATTATTTAATTCTTGCTAAACCCCATTAATATTTTGTATATGGTATATTGTTGTAAAATTTGAAGTGTAACATTACACATTAATCGTATTGATGACCAGGTGGGAATAAAACGTTTCATTATCAATGGAATGTATCTTTGTACATGATAATAAAAAGCTTTCTTTCTTTCAATACTAATACAGAGGTCATAACGGTTATGACCAGATGGTCATAACCGTTATGACCAATCGTATAGCACAGAGGTCATAACGGTTTTGATCAGAAGGTCATAACCGTTATGACCGATAGTATAACACAGAGGTAATAACAGTTATGACCGTCTGGTCATAACCGTTATGACCTCTGTAACTGGCCCAGAGGTCATAACGGTTATGACCAGATGGTCATAACTGTTATGACCTCTGGTCTAACACAGAGGTCATAACGAAATTGACCAGACGGTCATAACCGTGATGACCTCTGTGTAACACAGATGTTATAACGGTTATGACCGTCTGGTCATAACCGTTATGACCGCTGGTCTTACACAGAGGTCATAACGGTTATGACCGCCTGGTCAATTTCGTTATGACCTCTGTGTTACACTATCGGTCATAAGGGTTATGACCGCCTGGTCATAACTGTTATGACCTCTGTGTTAGACCAGCAGTCATTACGTTATGACCGGACGGTCATAACTGTTATGACCGCTGGTTTTATCAATATTCTAACAAGAAAAGGTTAAGTGAAAATAGTTTAGAATTTAAGGGGTGAATAGTTTTTAAAGTTTAAATACAAAATAGGAATTATTTTTATACAAGTGAGAATAATCCTTAAAAAAAAAAAAAGATAAATTGTTCATTTAGTCCCTAAACTCTGAACATTATATAATTTTAGTCCCTGATCTTTTTTTCGTAGCTGGAATGATCCTAAAATATTAAAATGTTGCTACAATAGTCATTTTCGTTAACTTTTTAATAATTTATATTTATTCCAGCTACGAATAAAATAGCAAAGAATGCCCCTAATCCCTTAAAATGTTGCTACAATAATTTTTTTGGTTATTTTTTAACGGAATCCGTCAATAATTTGGTCAAAAAGTAATGGTAACTAACGAATTCTGTTCAAAAATTAACATAAAAAGGCCTATTGTAGTAACATTTTAAAAGTTTAGGGACATTCCAACTACAAAACAAAGTTCATAGGCCAAAATTACACAAAATTAAAAGTTATGAGAACAACTTAACAATTTACCTAAAAAGAAAAATGTTTGATGGCTGCTTTATATATATATATCTCTAACCATTACAGAGGCAACTAAGGTCTGGGGGGTTTGTTTTCTCTTTTATTAACCTATGTATTTATGAGTGTATATATATAAAAAAAAACGCATAAAACCCCATAAATATAAAAAAAAAAAATTTAATCCATATCCCTCAAATTTTTTCCTCATACATTTTTTTTTATTTTGGCATTGATCTCTAACATTATGTGACGTATGTTTATGAATGTTACATCATTCAAAATCACATTATATAGATGGAAAAAAGTCAACAAGAGTTTCCATTTTTTTTTTTAAACTTCATATGCCGGCCAAATATGAACAAAGAAATAAAGAAGAAATTATTTCAATAAGGAGCCACCAACTATAATTTTAGCTGATTCCTGGTAATTAATTTGTCTATCTTAAAAAGTACAAGAATATCGAACAACAAGAAACAACTTCCTTGTCAACACGCGCAACTAAAGTTAAAATAAATAAAATTTAATTCGTATTTTTTATTTTCTCATCTTATGAATCCTACTTTTCTGTAACCCAAAAAAATAAATAAATAAAATAATCTAAGTTAGAGAAAGTTGACGGGTGAGACTAAATTAAATTAGATAATTATTTCGCATCATGATAAATGTTGCTAGTGGCAAGTTAGGCACACCGTTCTTTTTCTATGAAGTGGTTTGAGCCCTAATGGAGGATTCTATATTAATTTACTTCCTTACTTAGAACCTTTTATAAAATATGATTATTGGGTTGATTTCTTCAACAATTTTCTAATGGTTATTTTTATTTAAAAGCACATTTTCTGCATTAGGTCAATTTTGTTGGGTTTTCTTTCAGTCATGTAGGGACTTCTTTATTCCAACTTTAGATAATTTTAGTCCCCCTTTTACCTTTCAAATTATATTAATCCCAAAAAGATAGTGATGATCAACATTAGCAGTAAATGTTTATTTTATTTTTATGATTTTTTTTCTTATTGACCAGACGTTCTTATTGATTCTCCGTGGATGACGTACAAAGAAGAGTAAAAAAAAAAAAATACAAAAGGCCAAAAAGGGCGATTCCAAAATCTGAAGATAAAATCCGATAGTTTAACACATAAGTCATAACGATTATGACCGTCTGGTCATAACCGTTATGACCAATCTTATAACACAGCGGTCATAACGGTTATGACCAGGCGGTCATAACTGTTATGACCGTTGGTCTAACACAGAGGTAATAACGGTTATGATCGTTTGGTCATAACCGTTATGACCGATAGTGTAAGACAGCGGTCATAACAGTTATGACCGTTTGATCATAACAGTTATGACCGCTGATCTAACACAGAGGTCATAACAGTTATGACCGTCTGGTCATAATCGTTATGACCTCTGTAACTGGCCCATAACCGTTATGACCTCTGTAACTGGCCCATAGGTCATAACGGTTATGATCAGACGGTCATAACTGTTATGACCTCTGGTCTAACACATCGGTCACAACAGTTATGACCAGGCGGTCATAACTGTTATGACCTCTGGTCTTAAATCCCCCTAAAAAATGTTTGTCCTAACAGTTAATGTTTTTTTTTTATATAATAAAAGCGTGTTATAGCAATCTATTGTACTATAAAATACACTTTGTACTTATCATAAAAAACTTCGTCATGTTTAGTGTGAAGTGTGATAAATTGTGCTAAATTGTTATACAACAATGATAAAAAAGTAAAGTAAAATGACCCTACACATTTATGAAATTGGTGTTATGAACTTTGTATCTGACCTTGTGGTTGGACGTTTTCGTAAGGGTACTGAGTTGGTACATGTTTGACGGTTGTGTCCGTAACCATTACATCTACCACACCGATTAGGCTCATGTTCTTCACCTTGGGACGGAATCCTACGAACCCGTGGCCTTCCGGGCCCACGCTTTGTAGTGAGAGGATTAACAATTCGCAATCTTATTTCTTCAGATACGTCCCAGCCCTCGGCGCTGCCAATAGGGTGGACTACATGTGCATAGCAAGCATACAGATAATCTTTCGTGTAGTAATTAGAGCAATAATTATAAGGATCAATCTGACGGTGGTTACATAAGGCCATTGCATGAGGGCAAGGAATTTGATCGACCTGAAATCGTCTGCAAGTACATGTCCTTTCGCTCATATCGACAATCCATATTTGGGCAGCATTGTTGGTGACGTCATACTCAAACTGATCAGCTGGCCGAGGCTGTAACAAAGGGAATTTTAAGACATTAGTTTAAGCGATCGCATTAAGGCGAAGCCAGAATAAAATTTAACAATGGGGTCGTTATCACAAACCGTTACTGTTAGGCCTAAAGCGAAGTTTGTGCGACTCAATTTCTCTGCCTTCGGGGCCAGTTTAGATGTTATTTTAAGGGCCTCTTCACGTTTCTCGACAAACCATCTTTGTAGTAGTCCCCTAAGCCATTCCACCAAGAATCCAACTGGCATTAACCTGGCTTTCCGATCCACATTGTTTAATGATTCTGCAATGTTGGTTGTCATGATTGCATACCTCCGGCCGTTGAAGTATGCTCGCAACCACTTTATAGGATCGGCCTGAAGAAGGTAACGATGCATGTCGGGGTTACGACCACGGATGGATTCCATATGTCGATGGTACTCACTTAAAAGATACGTTCTTGAGGCACCGTCAAAATAAGTCTTCAAAGGGCCTTTGAAATCTTTGTATCTAGTCTTCAAGTTTGCAGCCAAGTGTTGGACGCATATCCCAAATACAGCATCTGGATACACAAGGTTGGCTGCATATTCGATACCCTTATGCCTATCGGCCACAATAGCAAGAGACTCTCGCGTGCCGATTGAATCCCTTAGTTTCTCGAAGAACCATTTCCATGATTCATTGCTCTCCGATGGAGCGATACCAAATGCAAGGGAAAATATGGAGCCATTTGCGTCGTGTCCTCAGGCTGCAAGTAACATTCCTCCAAACCTGGCCTTTAGTGCTGATCCATCAACCACAATTACTGGACGACAATAAGGCCAACCATGCTTCGAAGCAGCTACTGGACGACAATAAGGCCTTTAGTGCTGATCCATCAAGCACATGTACAAGTATTTGAAACAATTTGCTGAGTCTGTTTCAATGTCAATGTCGGATCCAGGATTTTTCCGCTTAACCATTTCAGCCCACGCTGGCAGAACTGTAATTATTAAATTATCAACACCATGTTTTAAGTATAATAGTTATAAGGTCAGTCACGAACATATAACCAGATAAGGGAAATTAACTTTGTATGACTCAACATCATCGCCCCTCAGGCTTGTCAGTGCAGCTTCCTTCCCTCGCCATGCTCTAAGATAGTTGAAAGACACTCCAAATTCGGCCTGCATGTCTCGCATTATTTCAGATGGTCTATATAAGGAATTGGTCGGATCCAAGTATTTTGCCTTAACACACTCCCCAATCATCCAACTCTTCGCTTGACGATGATGCCCTTGAACGATTTCAATTGAACAAGTATGGACGTCGTCGAACCTCTTCACAACAAACAGTTCACTACCTTTCATTCTAGTCGCACGCAATTGCCATGGACATCCCTCATTATCTATATATATAACGTGTAGTAGAGTAGAGTTCGACCTCTTCACCTTGAATTGGTAGTGTTTACTCATGACATCGTGATGAAGATGGTATTGCAGTAACTTTTTGTTCTCAAAAATACAGTTTATGCGCAGCGTGATAGGTGTATAATCAGCAACAACGACTCCGTCGGATACACTGTCACTACTTGATACTTTGTCATATTGAGATCCAGTATTATTGACAATAGAATGGCCTCTAATGCTTGCTGTGATACTCTTCTCATTTGAACGATGAGCATCAGCCGAAACATTAAATTTCCCGGCATTACAATCATCATGATTCGTGCCTAAGTCATTGTTCAATATTTGATGTTGATTTTCAATTCCATACTCAGTGTGCAAATCCAGACCTACTGTAGGAGAAGTGATATGAGGAGAAGAAGGTGGGTTTAGGATCATATTACTGTCATTTACATGTTGCATGGCTTCATCACTTTGTCCCTCCTCCCTAGAATGTTGAATGTCTATGTGGTTGCTTGCCCCTACCTCTGGTGCCATGGCTTCCGCCACGGACTCATCCAATACATCGATTGTAACTGGAAATTTGCTAAGCACATGAGCATCCTTCTTCTTTAGTTGTATGTAGAATTTAACGTCAGCATCACACTGTATCCTCACAAGAGGCAATCCAGGTTCAACACCGTATCTCATGACTATATTCTTGTCTGGGCCCCTAATTCCAATCACACTTCTCACCAACTCAACAAGACCAACATATGTTGAGTTCTCGGGCACCAATATTCCCTTCATTTCGCCACCAACATATCTCAATGTGCCGTCCCATTGACCATTATACTTTACGAAAACACAAACCGCATCCATTCCTGAATGAAACAGCAAGTTATCCAATAATTTGCGTTACAAAGGAAGGAAAGATTATGTTATATGCTACAGAAGACCAAATAACAAGCACCGTTATATCTCAAAACTGGTCACAGAGATTTTGTTTATACAATATATTTCAAAACGCACGCACATTAAATCATAAATTAACAAATAAAACCAAGTAAGAAGCACCATTACCTCAGATTGGCTGATTGGAAGTGTGAAGATCTCTATTCAAATGGAGTAGAAGCAGATCTGGCAGATTCTGCCGATAACTGTGACGAGGATGGTCAGATGTCAAATTAACAGAGTGCACAAAAATGTGTTCAGATTTGTTGGACTTAGAGTGAGTTTCGATCAGTGGGTAATGGTGCAGAGAGGAATCGTGAGGCTTCACTGAGAGAAAAACGACGAAAAGAGGAAAGAAAAAGTTTTCAAAATTTGGGTTACTGTATATAATGTCGGGATTGAAATGGGCGGGAGAGCTCACGAAAAATTTTGTTAGGGTTTGACCAATACGTCACCGAATTGACCAATAGTTTATAGGTCATAACGGTTATGACTAGACGGTTATAACCGTTATGACGTTGGTCTTACACAGAGGTCATAACGGTTATGACCAGGCGGTTATAACCGTTATGACCGATAGTGTAACGCAGAGGTCATAACAGTTATGACCGTCTGGTCAACGGTTATGACCGATCGTATAACACAGAGGTCATAACGGTTATGACCGTCAGGTCATAACGGTTATGACCGATAGTGTAACGCAGAGGTCATAACGGTTATGACCGATCGTATAACACAGAGGTCATAACGGTTATGACCGCCTAGTCATAACTGTTATGACCGATTGTGTAACGCAGCGGTCATAACGGTTATGACCAGACGGTCATAACTGTTATGACTGCTGGTCTAACACAGAGGTCATAACGGTTATGACCGTCTGGTCATAACCGTTATGACCGATGGTCTAATACTTTGACCAATACGTCACCGTATTGAGCATTTATAGGGGTCACAACGATAATGACCATGAGGTCATTATGAAAATGACCGATCCTATGGAAGGACGTCTGACCAAAAACTGGTCATTTTTATAATGACCACCTGGTCAATATCGTTGTGACCAAAATTATATGCTAAAATTTAACAGTTACAGGGGTCACAACGAAAATTACCAGGCGGTCATTATGGTAATGACCGTCCCTGTAAGAAGACCAACTGTTAAACAAATTCAAAATAATGAAAATTTTTTCCCCTTTGCAAACAAAACGTTAAACGCAAACTTTTTAAAAATTGAAACCAGATTTTGTAATTTTTTTAACTTTCGACTTTTTTGATTCGTTAACTTCGATTTCCCCTGACCCCTCATCGGCCACCATTCTCTCGATATCTGGTGCCGGTTTTTTAAACTATTCTAAGTAGGTGGCCTTCTATATCACGAAGCTGTTTATAGATGCCTTTCGTGGTGGTTTCGGACGTTTTCCGAGCGGTTCCGGCCGATTGCAACTGTTTCTCTCTCTAGATTTCATTTTCTCTCTAAAAAACTGTAGATGCTGGTTTGGCACATTATTTTGGGCCATGCGAGGGAGATGAAGATAAACCAGTAATTTGACATATAATTAATCTTGCTGGGCCCCACATATCAGATTGAAAAATGACGTGGCAGTGCTAGAAGTGAAGGGGAAAAAAAGTGATGCTGGTTTTAATATAATTTATTCTACAGGTGCTAAAAGTGAAATTAACCCAAAAAAATATACAGTTTTTTGGGTGGAAACGGGCCAACAAATATTTAAGACTCGTAGCTTTGCCGCTGCGTACAATGTTTTTCGGTCAAATTTCGTTGTTTAGACCAAGGTTATGTTTTTTCTCCCCCTTAGTAATTTCCATTTGTGTTATAAGTTGACATAGGAATTTTGATTTTCAGTTGCGATAGAGTATCCTTAGTTCTTGAGTCTTGATTGTTTCAATTTTCGTTTTCTATTCAAAGCTTTAATTTTCTGAAAACTTTTCTATTTTATTATTTTAAATACGTTAGATTATTTTGAATTAAGTTCCCATTTTTATTTTATCATGTAGATAATGACATCCTCTTGTAATAAAATCCATATTATATTAAATGGAGTTTCAGTATTTACTCTTTTTTGTTTTTTTTTTTTTTTTTCAATTTTCAGTATTTTTAATACATCAACAAATTTTGGTTATAATTTCCAATATCCTATATGAATCAACAGATTTAAAGAGCCTTTTCATGACATTTTATGGGAATCAAAAAATTAACTGATCTTATCTTATTTTATTTTGTTGTTTTTATTTTTCTAATATACGTTTCCTCTATATCAATGTTATTACTTATCCACATGCGAAGAGATTATAAAAACTACACATAACTTTAGGCCCATCAAGTTATTACAAGGACATTATACCATTGTCCTCCATTCATGTTACGGCACCAATTTACATACATATAATTATTCGTTTTGCTACATATTAAATAATTAACATTTAGTTTATACAGCTCATGAACGGATTAAACTCTCCTTTAACGTGGCTTTATATTTACTATTATCCTACTATTTATTCGGACCATCAATTTGATAATTGCGTCAGCAAAGGTCATTGCAATAACACTTTTTTACCCAATACATGTACGACGGTCATATATCTTTCATTTCGTTCTCATTCTCATTCTCATTCCTACATATTGAATATCATCCTTCATGCACATTGACTTCCATATGCCTGTTTTCAATTTAATAGATGTATCGAGCTACTATATCGTTTTACATCTTCTCCTCAAGTAAAAAAAAATGCTTGGCCAAATATAGTTACTGTTTTCACAATAGTAAAAAATGCTACGTTCTCATTACCAAGCCCACAATTTTCAACTAATAACAATTAAAAAATAAATTATAAGTAACATGCAGTTACATTGAAGCCCCTAATGAACTGTAAAATTTTCAAAGGTCACTTTCATGTACAGGACTGCAAACCCATCATATCCGGTTTTGCATTTTTAAAAAATAAAAAATAAAAAAGAAAGAAAACAAAACAAAAATCCTTTACAGCTCACCACAGCTAGCATTGCTTTTTGATGCGACACATGTACGAAGTTTGCATACTTCTGGAGGACGTTAGCACACTCCAGTATATATTTAAACTTTGTGGAGATTCAAACTCCACATATTTAAATAAAATTAAGTATAATATATTATTAAATTAGATTAAAGATAATAATTAAATAATATAAACGTAAAAAAATTAATGCGAGATGAATCTCTAAAGAGATAAATTGTAAATTTGAATTTGAATTAAATAATTATAAAATAGTAAAATATCAAAGTAATGATCCAATCTCACATGTTTTATATTTGAGTATAATAATAAGTATTCTAATACCTCATCTATTAACAAGTTACTAGCTTATCCCTTTGAAGTTCTTGTTGTTCTTTTTGAGTTTATTTATTTATTTATTTTCTCTGATTTTGTTTTTACCTTCCTTCCTAGTTCTTTTTTATTCTCTCTCTTTTATCCTCTCCCAGGTTAGTATGGCTTTGTGTGTGTATATATATATATATATATATATATTTTTAGAAAGAGTAATTGATCTAAATGATCCTTAAATTATTAAAATTGTGATTATTTGATCCATGTTTTTTAAGTTTTGACCGAGATAATCATAAACTTTCTAAATGTTGACAATTATAGTCTTTTTTTTTTTTGGTCAAAGTTTGTTAAATTTATAACAGAATGGGTCATGTACAATACATATGATCTATTTTAAGAGGATATTTTAGTAATAATATAATAATTAGTTTAACACAAATAATTTTTTAAAAAATTATCTCTCTCCTCCCTCTCTCTCTCCCCATATCCTTCCCTCGAATCTGGTGAGAACCGCAGGGGGTTGGGGAGTTCGTTCTTCGTTGGGGTGAGGGGGGTGGGGATACACTAGAGCTCTACCGAGGGGCCGGGGGGGGGGGGGGGGGGGGGTTTGAGCTCATCGGCGGGATGGGGAGGGGGGTGGGTTTGAGTCAATTCTCTCTCTCTCTCTCCTTTTGTTTTTGTTTTTAATGTATATTGGGTAATGTTTTATTCAAAAAATAAGGTTATTTTCATATTTTAATGGTTAATCTTACAAATGTGATGGGTCACGTGGTCAATTTCATTAGAAATTTAACAAACTTAGACAGAAAAGATTATAATTATCAATATTTAGAGAGTTTATAATTGTTATGTTAAAATTTAAAAATAAAGATCAAATCGTTATCTTTTTAAAAATTTATGAATTATTTAAATCAATTATTTCTTTACAAATAATATTGATGTTAAGGGGGGAAAAAAGATGTGATGGCTGTAGACATAGATTATCGATAAGTTTTACATTTGATTTTATTATAAATTACAGAATTCGAGTGTTTTCATCTTAAAAAAAAAAAAAAAAAAGGTTTTTTGGGGGGGGGGGGGGGGGGGGGGGGGGGGGGGGGTGGTGGGGGACGTGGATGATCACGGGAGAACATTGCGATTCCTTCTAGCAAATATGCGATGTATTTGGGGGCATTGTATATTTTTTTAAATCAACATATGGACCCCACAGCCGTCTTTGATGGAGGCTTGTCTTCAAACAATACCAAAAATAGAAAAATAAAAAAAATAAAAAATGAAAAGGAACGTGAAAAATTTGTAGCCACAACTGCTAAAGTCTAGACTCTGGAGGGTTCGGAAGGTGGTTGGCTTCAACTCAACTCAATCTTCAATTCTCAAAACTCACCCCCCATCATCATCTCTGACATAAACAATTAATAACATTAACTCTAAAAATAAATAAAAGAATAAATAAATAAAATACAAAATGATATTCGAATATGAGGCTAGCAATTAGCCATTGGATTTGGTCCCACCCACTTCGGATTTGTTTTCTTCTTCTGTCCTTCAGTTGTTTATGCACTTTTTTATATATTTTATTTTTTTTCCTTTGGTTCACTATTTTAATAATTTTATTTTCAAGGGGTCACTTCTTTTAATAATATTTATATTTATTTAGTTGCTGTTTGGCTCTGACCCTTTTCTGGTGCCCTCGCCCACCCGTGTTCCTAGTCACATGCCATTAGTGGATAGGGGAGAGAGAGAGAGAGAGAGAGAGAGAGAGTTGAACAAAAGTGACACCGTTTTGGAATATTTTACTTGGGGAATATTTACGAGCCACAAAATTGATCTTCGACGGTCCGACACCGTTTTGGGTATACTTTATTTGGAAATATTTGGGAGCTCTACTGTTGATCTCTTCGGATCCCATTATTCATTTTTGTGGGGTCTGTGTTTGTTGCCCATGTGGCATGACAGTTGGCTCAACGCGCCACCCAGTTTCCCCACCGTATGTTTTAGCCATTGGGAATTCGCAACCATTGATCAATTCTTCAGGTCTTTTTTTTTTTTTTTTTTTTTTTTTTTTTCAGTTTTCACATGAAATATATCCTTTATAACACTTTTTCTCTCGAAGTCCATAATGTAACGTTCGTTCTGATTAAAAAAAAAAAAAAAAAAAAGAAAAAAGAAGAAGAAGAAGAAGAAGAAGAAACAAACTGTTAGCAAAAAAAGATCATTTTGATATAATTATTAACAAAGAGGACTTCTTGTAAAAAAATTTAGGGGAGCAAAAGTTCTACAAGGGTGATTTCGCAATTAACCTTAGTATTTAAATAGGGGAGAATATCAAAATACTATTACATGATACATTAGAATTATGACATATGCTTTTGTCCCTGACAAAAGGAGAATTTTTATTAACGCAACATATATGAGGGGGTTGAGTGTTAAGTTTTGAAAATCTTTTTTTTTTTTTGAGTGATTTAAGTTTTGAAATACCGAAAATAAAGTGTTACAATAGTCATCATTTGAGAGAAATTCTTGTACTTAATACATTTTTTCCCTAATAATTTAAAAACATTAAATAAAACAAAAAACCGTAATATTGTAAAAGATAAAAATAAGTTTGAGAAAATAAAAGAAATGGTTAATTAGAACCATAAATATAAGGACCCTGGTAAGACACACTGAATTAGGGACCCACCCCCACTTTGAAAGCTGGAATCATCCTAGTTAAGGTGATTATCAGTACTCTTGAAAGACACTCAGAAAGAGCGTTTTTTTTTTTTTGGTGTGAGGTGCAAAGAAACTCATAAAATAGTTTTCCAAAGGAAAATCTATTAATTGTGGTTCATTGTGAAGTGAGCAGTGCAAGAGACACAAAAAACAACCTCAAGGGTCCCTCACTTAGATCATATATAGAGCTCAAATAAATTACATTCTCAGGTTTCAATCTCTAAACTAAAAAATTAAATAAAAAAAAAATAAAGCTTGATTGGATGTATTGATATTTAGGTCTACATCAAAATAAAACTCGAGTACCAACAACTTTGGAAGTTGCACATATATTGATGGATAAATGAATGTACCAATCCATAATCTACATTCAAGAAAAATATCTTTGGGAAATCTTCTTTTTTATTTTTTATTTTTGGCTAAAGATATCTTTGGAAAATCTTGGAGTATATAGTGTGAGAACATTCCAGAAATGCCTTATGTGTCTTTTCAAATTGGAAAGAGGACTCCATTTTTGCAAACACAGTTAATTTTGTTTCTCTTTGCTGTCTCTGAAATTTGTTTTTTGATTGTGAGTGGACAAACAAATAGGTACATTTAGGTTAAAAACTGAACATTTCCATATTAAAAAAAAAAAAAAAAAAACCACCTTCTAAACTTTCGTTAAAAAAAAAAACTACACAAATATTTTTCTTTTTGCCAGCAATTTCCAACTATTTGATCACAAGTTTTCTTTCCACCCCTTACTCTATTTTGTCACGAGTTATGCAAATTGACATGAAATTCCATGAATTTGTAAGTCATATGACAAAAATAAATTTAAATAAACAGAAGGTGCCATATTTAAGTTAGAAGAATTAATAACTCATATTTGATTATATAGATAAAGCACGAAAAAGTATAATATATAAACTTAAAATTGAATTATGCTAGAGAATAATGAATAAAATTTACAATTATTCAAACGTAAATTAAATTGGAGGAAACGCCATCTAACGCAATATTTGATAATTTGTATCAGTTCTGTTAAAAAAAATTTGTGAAATGAAACAAGATATAGAGGAAATAAAAACATTGGCTGAATTTTCGAGCTAAAAAACTACAATTTTTTTTTGATAAATTTTCATATTTACTTCTTAAAATCAATGAATAAATTTCATCTTTACCAAACAAATGTAATATTTTTTGTCGTCAAGATAAATTCTACATTTATTAACTAAATTTAATTTGATAAATCTCATATTTACTGAATAAATTAAATCATATCGTTCATCATTATTTGTAAATCCATTCTAATTCTTATAGGTAGGTGATCGACTAACTATTAGTTATTCATGAAACACACTTTTATACAAACAGTGAATATGATGAATTGTCATGTTTTAATTACATCTGCATTTTTGCTATATATATATATATATATATATTTTAGAGACTTAAATTATTCAAGTACAATGATATATAAATGTAGAAGGGTGGACTCCTAGTGAATCATTTCTTCTGTAAGCTCAACCACCGGATATTTTATTTGAGTATATTTGTTAGCCACAATATTGATCCCCCAAAATCTCATAATTAATTTGTGGGGCCCCTAATTTGGTGACCATGTAGCAAAGCAAATGGAAGAGAGCCCTTGTTGATTTCCCGCCGTCCATTTTGATCAAATTATTAAAATCTCAACGGCTGATTTTTTATTTTTTATTTTCCTTTTAAAATGGGTTTCAACAAGTTTGATAGGTTGTGTCGTGGAACAGTCACTCTATATTAATTGATTAAACACCAAAACATTCGGAACTAAAATTAATGTTTATGGATGAAAGAACAAATGTCTTTGTAATAAGCACAAATTTCTCGGAAAAATCTTGAGAGCCAGTACGAGACTGATTATAGAAGGTTCAAGAATCGATCTTCCATACACACACACACACACACACACATAAATATGTATTTTGATACTTCAATTTAGTCTATTATTTATCCCTTCCAACATTTGAGGACTTGAAAAAGAGGGGGTTAATCGCTCTATTGATTTTGTAAATCATTTTTAGGGAATTATTTGTTATGATTTTACTGATAGAAGTCTGTTATAAACTTTAAAATTTGTATTACATTATGAAAGTTAGCATATTTTATTATATTGATGTGATTTTAATCAGGTATATCATTTAGAAATATGTATTATTGGTAGGAATCATAGAAATCTTAAAATGATAAAGATCTATATTTGTTATTTTTATTGATTAACTTACTTTAGTGTGACATAAAAACTATAAAGTTATTAGTAAGTACATTGGGCGATTCATCGGCATGAAGCTGGCAATTCCCATCGATCAACGACAGAAATCTACTTATCGCTTTCCTCAAAAACTAAAATCGCCCACCAAAAAATGATAGAAAAACCATGCTATTGAAGATCGATTTTTGTTTGGTTTTCATGACTCGCTGTTGGTCGGTTTCCCCATCATAAACAGGTGAAGGTTCCATCGACTGGAGGCAAATCAATGTACGCATTTTTACACCATTTCAGAGCCACCTCCAATTGGTCATGTGCATCTTCAGTTACGTTTCCCCTTTCCTTGCATACTCTATATTTCCTAAATCCCCTCTTCTCTGTACCTTTTCTTACTTAGAACAACATATCGTAACATTTTCACACTCCATCATCCTAGTGGAAATCTCTTAAGGCACCACAGAGGACTAGCTCTTATATTAACAATGTATTTCTATAAAGATATGTGTGTAATTACTTTCTATTTTTCACGTACAATTTATTGCCTGCATGTCATAATTGACTCACCGAGTAGTCAACTGGCCAGTGACTTCTAACTCAATCCTAGTGTCCCAATAACAAATTTATTGTAGATTTTCATCATTTACAACAACGTATAAGTTTATACCTCTGAAAAGACATGGAAATAGTCCAATTAAATCAAAACATGCCTGAAAATTTATATTATTTTAGTCAATTTTTAATTTGGACAAATAAAGGAGACAATCCTATATTTGGATAGAAGTGTTAAGAAATAAATATGGCCTACCCAAGGGAGCTACGGTCTAATTAGGGGTGGCAATACGGGTCGCGACACGACGACACGATTCGAAAACGACACGAATTTCGCGGGTTCAGGTTGGGAAAAATAAGGGACGGGTCGATTTTGGGTCACCCAAAATTGACACGGAAAAAAAAGGGTCGTGTTCGGGTTGGACCCGTAGAACCCGAACACGACATGTTTTTTTTCATGTCAATTTCGGGTCAAATTTCATATCAATTTCGGGTCAAATTTCGTGTTAATTTCATGTCGCGGGTCAATTTCGGTTCATGTCGTGTCAACCCATGACGGGTTCATGTCGTGTTCGTGTTGCGGGTCATGTTCGGGTCGGGGAAGAAAAAATCGACACGACTCTAACACGACACGTGACACGAATTGCCACCCCTAGGTCTAATAATATGCATGTATCTTGATTTCCATTTTTGGGCAACAAAAATTGCATGGTCAATTGTTTTCAGAATTTGACCGTTTTGGGTTTTTCTGCATGTGTGTTTACCTTAATTTTACTGTGTTTTAAATTAGGCCGTGATAACCATAATGTTTTGAGTAATCATATTGCTTCCCTTTCCACCAAATAGATAAGGATAAAATAAAACATGTTTTCAGTAGCTTTTTTTAATAATTTTATCTATTTTAACATTACATTTGATAATTTTAGTCCTATGAAATGGTAAAATTATCAATTTTGATATTATGATGGGAATAAATATAACGAGATGTTAAATTTATGGTATTCTTACATATAATCCAAAACAGAAAACAACAACTACAATTGCAATATCAATTAAATGCATGTTCTTTCCTAGATAGAAGAGAAGAGACACCCTTTAAAGCAAGCTTGAGTTAATTTATTTGGAAATATTTGTGAGCCATAACATACATGTGAAATATATACATATATGTATTAAGAACAAGTTGCCTAAATATAAATTGTCAAATTAATGAATTGTTAAAACAATATTAAGTGATGGCTATTGAGACAGGAAAATGAGACAACAGATCAGGATTCCTTGTTTTAGATTGAATTAATTGTCAATTGAAAATTGACGTTTGCATAAATTTCTTTTCTTTTAAAGATTTTGTCGTTTATAAACTTCTGTTCTAAATGTTTTTTGTGAATGTTGTCAATTTTCAGATATTTGAACTTCTAATGTCTTTAGTTGATGCCAGATTCTTATTTAACTTTTTATTGAATTTTGATTTCATTCTTAGACTCAACTTTTTCATTCTATCTCTTTTTTTATCATGCCATCCGAAGAGTTGAACTTCTTATTTCTTATTCAAGCATGAAAGTAGCCATGTACTGATTACTCTAGAAATACCATGTCATCTTTCAGTTTTGCACAAAAATTGCACTCATCTTATCGTAACTTTCTGTGAAAAGTCCGAATATATTTAGGGGGCTAAGATGCGAATAAATACTTAATAATGGAGCTCAGTAAAATTCTCGACAAGTTATGATGATTTCTTTTTTCTTTTTCTTTGATAAGCGACAATTATGGTGAATTGTGAAAGGATACACAAATTCCAAAACTTCTATTTTAAATTTTTCTTTACTCAAGAGATGGAGGTAGGCATAGAATATATTTTGTTATGCCATGTTTGGTGTCAAAAATTAAGATGCTTCCTAACAGGAAGGTTTTGATCCTCGTTATGATTAGACATTTGGGGATGAGAGAGAGGAAATATTAGAAGTTTATGATCTTGTGAGATCATGAATTGTGATCGATAAAAATTGGATCTTACTGTTCAGATATTTGACAAGAATATTGACTCCGATATCGCTCTTCAATACCGTGTTGGATTTTGTTTGGGACTTTGATGACGAAGCTCTGATCTCGGTTTAGCAACTTCCACAAATATTACCCTGCCATCCAAAAACTGAAACAAAAACTCTGCTCCTTTACAATCTTGTTATTTTTGCAATAAAGTTATTTTACAATTTTGCAATTAACAGAAACACAGATCAAACGATAAACAAAGAAACAACACGGGAATTGCTCTTAAGCAGCCAACGACTTTGCGAAATCATACGTATCCTATTCTGATGGTGTTTTGAGAGAGACTTAAAAAAAATCTGAAAGACTATTTTAAAATGCCCTGAACTATAGCACTAATGTCATCTTCCCCCTGAATTTCAAGACGCACGACTCAGTAAACCGCAATACCAGAGCCTCAGAAAAAGGGAAACATCCAAGAATATATTCTTGGCTACATACTACATAGGAGATCTAGATTAGTTAGGTCTGTCCACTCTACCATTGTTTTCTAAGTTTTGTCATTTAATGTGAATTTGATGCACGAATTCGTGTGTTATTTGAGAAAATTATTTCAAGGGTTCACTGATGTTTACATCTTTTCCCACTTTGGTCCCCAAACATTCAGTTTGTTCTGTTCAACATCTCGTGTTTAAGATTCTCTTTAGGGTCTCCTTTAAACTTCAGCACAGTTTTTGATGGACAACATCATGGTCCATAGAATGACCAACTACGTAAGAGCAAATTTTATCTCTCTCTCTGTCTTCTCTTTTTTCCAGAAAACGAATTGAAATTACTTTCATTGTTGGAAACTTTTTAGGATTCTTAATTAATTCGATTTTTTTCTCTCTTTTGACTCCATAAGAGAATTTTAGAGAAATTTAGTTGATGAAATTTTACTGTGATTATGTTCTTATAACAACAACATTCCATAAACAAACTTATTGAAACTTCTGAATCTGGCAGTTCAATAGAATTCCGAACTTTCTCCATATCGTTACTCCATCAAATGCCTTCTTCCCATATTCTTTAGATCCTTTCTTTCATTAAGTTTTAACTCTAGCATGCTAGAACATTAAAATATGTTTAAACGTCAAAAAAAAAAAAAAAAAAAAAAAAAAAGAGATGATAAATCAGTCATAACGCACTGAACTTGAGCCTAAATCTGTTACTTGAACTCTAATTTATCCATTTATACCACAGATCTCAAACTTCAAAGACTATCAGTCCATACATACATATATAAATATATATATATATATATATATATTCATAGAGAATTCACAATTCATTCAAGAAACTCATGAAATATCTTAAGAAACAATCATAAATTCCCAGAAAAATTGAAATAAAATACCTTTCCATGCATTCCCTCGATAGCCTTTTGAGATTCCTCATCGGTTGCATAATGGAGGAAAGCAAACCCTCTGGGCCTGTTTGCTATTTTATCCATCACCAGATTGACTGTTTAAAAAAAGCCGGGGGGGGGGGGGGGAGGGGGGGGGGGGGGGGGGGGGGGGGGGGCGCATTAACTTTGTTGAAAACTCTTAAAACTAATGTAATAAACAAGCTAGAAGTAGCAAAAGATTGAAACTGTAACAAGTACAGGATAGAATACAACAGTTGCTGCTTTTCTTACCTTCTACAAGTTGGCCAAACTTTTGGAAAGCATTTCTTAAACTGTCTTCCGTGGTACGAAATGAAAGCCCTATACATAGAAAAGAATGTTAACTCTGGCATTTTGTTTCCCCTTTGAATATGAAAGAAAACCTACAAGACATGCTTAAAATTCTCCAAATTTATCATAAAAAGTTTGGACAATTGAAACCAAGATTTATTTGCACCAGATCTTTCAGGACTCAGTTTTTCACAGCAAATTCAAACCTTTAATCTCATAATAGATGTGTAAATAAATCTTAAACTTTTTCTTGTAACTTTAAGAGCCAAAGTAATCACAAGTTCTCAAGTCTCCAAGAGAGTCTGTAAGAATTCCATATTTACGTGTATAATAGGTCTGTAAGAATTCCATATTTACAAGAGAATTCATATTTATGGCTTAATTCTTTGAGATTGATCTGCAGTTACAGGGGGTTTTATTATTGTTTTTAATTATCCTTAATAGGATTGTTTTTATTTTCCTCTTGCTTTATTTTCTTCTAAACATTCTAGTATTTTTCTTTTTTCATTAATAAAAAATGGAATAGGTAAAGGATGAGGGTGCTAAGGAGGTGCCAACATAGTCAGATGGGATCTGGGTGCACCTGCTGATATCTGTTACCATCATTTAGAAGAAGAAGAAGAAGAGAAAAAAAAAAAAAAAAAAGAGAGAGACTAGCCAAACTATCCCTAAATTGTTTCAGACAAGGATTTCTGAACCCATTACCATGGCTAGAGGGTTTTAATTGTGATTCTGAAAATATCTAACACCATATCCAATGACTCATTGAAAAAGTATATGTGTGCTGAGCATTTTGCAAGCATATGTAGTTATCGAAACTTGGAAAAGCTGCATGAGCAAAAAGTGTTGAAGGAATGGGGAAAAATTGTTGGAGGAAAAGGGGAAAAAAAAAAAAAAAAAGACCAAACAAATTTCACTTTCCAAGTGCATTAGAGACCAGAGATGAATTGCAATTTTTTATTAGGAAATATATACATATATACCACTTGGGTTTTGTTTTTTACGCCCAGATGAACAGAAATTCTCTATTAAAAAAAATAAATAAAAGAAAGAGAAATTTTTTTTTTTTGAAGTTATAAAAGTAGTTAACAGAGATAAAAGCATTAAATTAAAGAAAATGAAAGGGCAAGAAGAATAATAAGGAGGTGAGAGGAGAAGCTAACCACTAACGTAGAGCCTTGCAGAAGCTTTTGGCGAAGAAGAAGAAGAAGAAGAGGCCATAACGGAGCAGAGGCCATGATATCTGAAATTAGGAAAAGATAATACGGGAGGGGAAAAAACGGTGGTGTTGAAAGTGCGTGATTCTGCTCGAGAAGCTGAAGATAAACAAAATGGGGACTTTCCCAGATCGAATTTCTTTGTTATTTTTGTTGAAATTGGAATGGAATTTGTTGGAGTAACAGTCAAGAAGAGAAGGGTCGCTCCCATTTTTCTACCCAAGAAGAATAAGAATAAGCAGCACAATCGATTCGTAACTCCCTCACTCAACACCTTTCCAATTTTCCTCCATTTGAACGCAATTTTTTTTTTTTAAACACGATTTTTAACTTAGCCGTGATTTTCTAGTAAAATTTTTTTTTAAACACGATTCCAATTTAATGAGATTTTTCTAAGTGGAATTTGCGAAAATGACAGCCTAAAAAATTGCTACTTAATCATATTATTTTTCAATTAAATAATAAGAATAGATAAAACATCTCAATTAGATTAACATCTTTTTAATCATATATATCTTGCATCAAGTTCTCACTCCAATTTGTTAGAATATAAAAGAAATATAAATTGTTCTCACAGTGTAAAAAAAAAAAAAAAAAAAAAAAAAAAGAGCAAAAGGAATGAATACACATAAGTTTCAAAAATAAACAAACTTGCACGAATGCAAAATAAAACAAAAGCATATAAACAAGACAACCCGTAATGTGTTAGTGGAATCATACCAAAAAAAAAAAAAACAAAACAAAACAAAACAAAACAAAACAAACTAAAAAAAAAAAAAAAAAAAAAAAAAACGGATGCTTTGATTGCTCAATAAACTGAGAAAGATCTCATTAAAATCCGCTTTCATGAAAACCCAATCGGAAAAACATGGAAAAAGGGAAAAAGAGTTTATGAACTATCCGAACTTCATGTAGAAACAAATATGTAGTTTAAAAGGCTCGTCATATCTCGTTCCACCAATTATGTACAAAATTCAGGATAAGACCAACACCAAAAATCCAAAGTAGCCTAAACCACGTAAGTTTACAATTTGTCAGCAATTAAATTTTATTCACGATAAATACAAGAGACTGAGAAAGTGATACTAACAAGATACTCCAAAGCAATGGATTACCTGGCCTTGAATTTCCAAGGCACATGAAGAAACGTGAAGATAAATAGTAGATTCACCAGGTAAATAGGTTGCATTTAAACCAAAAATAGTTCCAATCGAGTCTTATGGCATGCAACACCACAACATAAAGAATCCCGAGAGGACAAGCAAAACAACCTTTAATGAAACCTCCGTGAGTTTTGAAGACTCCACCACAACCAACCGGATCAGGAGCACCATTAGCAGCAACTTCAGTATTAATTTTGATTCAGTTCAGATCAGAGGGTATCCAATTATCCTGAATGATCTTAAAGGCCGTAAAAACTCGACCTTTTAACTTGAATCTTTTAGAAATGGTTAAATCAGAGACGGAATTCGACATACAACCGTTATCAAGGAGATCTGCTTCAAGAACACAAGAATGACTCCATGATATAGCTGCTTAACATTACTTGCGTTTTCCTTAATCTACATTATATGTATACATATGAAAAACATATCATTTCTGTTGCTTTCCCTAAATACAATAACTTATTAGTAGTAGACTAAATTTTTGTTTATTTGGGGTTTAAATATAAAATAATAAAAGGTAAGTTGCTTATTTAGTCCTTAAACTTTTAAGTTTGTACAACTTTGATCGCTGATTTTTTTTTTTATAACTGGAATGCCCGAGAACTATTAAAATATTATTGTAATAGTCATTTCCGTTAATTTTTTAATGAAATCATTTTATTAGTTTAGAGACATTCCAGCTATAAAAAAAAAAAGATTAAGGGACCAAAGTTGTAAAAACTTAAAAAGTTTAGAACCAACCTAGCAATTTACTCGCTAATAAATAAATAAGTAAAATAAGAGGGTATGAAGTCATATTTAATAGAGTTTGAAATTAGAAAAAAAAAAAAAAAAATTGGTTGGGGTTAGTGAACAAATTAAGAAAAAAGAGAAATTATAAAATATAATAAAATAAAATTATAAAAAGTCAGCTCCTACATATTTTACAAACAACTTGACCCGCCCTCTGAATGATTGAGATATATACCCATATACACAAGTTTGTGCATTTGCTACGTGTCTACGTCATTAACATCTATATCTATATATATACATATATAAAAGAGTGCATAAGAGTTGCACTGTTCATCTTTGTTAGTCAGAAACGCACCGTTTGGTGTTTTTTTTTTAACCCTTTTTTGCTTTTTCATGGAAACCCGTTAATAATCTTTTTTGTTTTGTTTTTTTTTTTTCATGGAAAACCTTTTTTTTTTTTTTTTTTTTTTTTTTCCTTTTTGCTTTTTCATGGAAACCGTTAATCTTAATCTTTTTTTTTTTTTTTTTTTTTAATGTTCTTTCCTTTTTACTTTTTCATGGAAAACCTTTATCTTTATTTATTTATTTATTTTCCTTTATGTGTTTTTTTTTTCGTTTTTAAAAAAACTTTTGGTGTTTTTGTTTTCTTTTTATTTTACTTTTTCTTTTCAAGTTTTTTTTTTCCTAACTTTCTTGTATTTTGCTTTATCATCAGTATCATTATTATTATTATAGTTGTTGTTGTTATTAAATATTTTTTAAATTTTTACTTGTCTTTTCCTAAATTTATGCTTATACATTTTCAGTAGAATTTTGTTTTTCTTTTTTTTTTTTCTTTAATTTCTTTATTGAAAGCTCAATATTTTATCACTTTCTCTCTTAAATATTCTTTTCTAATCACTATCTCAACTTTTTCACTCAAAATTCTAATTTTCTACTGTAATCAAACCTACTTGTGATAAGTTTTCTTTTTTTTCGTTACATGATCAAACTTGTTTTTTTTTTTTTAAAAGAGTTTTCACGATAGATTAAAGGAGGTTTTCAGCTTTCTACTTTATTAATTTGGATAATATTTATGTGATTATTTTCCTTTTTTTGACATGAAAATTAATTTCCATTTCATTATATTTTTTTAACATTTAACAGAATAATAAATTTGGTTGTTAAATATGCACTTTTTTAGTTCGTTTTTGTTTTTTTGGGAAAACTATTTAAGTGTTGTTGTTGTTGGTTTTTTATTTTTTTATTTTTTTATGAAACTATTTGGTTTTTCATGTCATTTTTCCATATCTTACTTTTTTGTCATTAACTTTTTTTATCCCATTTCTACTTTGTTTTACTTATATTTCATCATTTTTCTTAAATTTCTGGCTTGTCCTTTTTCAATTTTTTTTTTTTTTTTTGTACTTCTTCCTGCAACTTTTTCATTTTTTTTTTCCTCCTTATTAGAAGCTCAACGTTCCAAATTTTCTCTCTTAAAGTCTGTATTATATCAACTTTCTTATTGTTAACTCTAATATCTTTAATTGATTGTGGTCAGTCTTCAAAAACATATTATGAGATTACTGTTGTTTTAAATAATCATTTGCAACAGAATGATATAATATTTTGATTTTAGATAACATAATATACACTGTAAATTTTGTGAAAGAACAAAATAATCAATATTATTATGTGCTTTATGTAATAAATATTAAGTCATCATGATTTTATGATGAAATGTAATTTTTGAATTTAGATTTTATTATTATATTTTGTCTTTGAATTAATTTTTTATTTATTTATTTTTCATAACGTTGTTTATATTACACAGTATAAAAACTACAATTACAGTTTTATACGTGCATTGCACGTATTTGATAACTAGTTATGCAAAAAGATTGAATGCTCCTTAGGGATAGGCTTGGACTCCAGAAACATAAGTTGCTTCAACAGACGCAGATCCTTCTGCTGCAAAGCTGTGCCATGAATAAGTCGAAAGTATGACGAAGTCTGCTAGTCTTCCGGGTGATAAAGATCCGACCTCTTTGTCGAGAAAGCAAGCGCGAGCAGCTGAAATGGTGTACCTGCCATTATATGTACAACTTCTGAGAATTCTTAAACAGGCAAGCATTATTGAAAATATCCCTAACTATAGCGCTATAATTACTACGAGTGTTTAATCTTTTTTAATTTTTTTTTTCCTCCCCAAGGTTCAGAACTTTCAATGTCGAAGACAACAACGACACTAGAGAACCTCCCCGGTCAAACGATTGACAGAAGTGGTTTATTCCTTGATTTCCTTTAAAGAAAGAGAACAAATCTGTCTATTAATTTCTAGCAATAAACCGAAGAATGTAAGCATCTATCATCTAATTGTAGCAGTCGATGACAGGCATGATATACTGATAATTGACAATGTTAAAAAGATCAAGTATTTTGATCTAACTCACGCCTTTAACGCATCATCCACTGAAATACTTTCTGAAGAATTCCATGCATTTTCCCAAGCAGGCGATATTCTCTTCATTGCTGTTCTGATACCACCTAACGGATTTACGCCTGCAACCTGAGAAGAATGCATTGCACTGAATTTTAAGATAGAATGTTATAGGGTAAAAATATTTCTTTACAAAGCATATTCTTCGAGAATGTTATTCAAATATGAGAGAGAGGGAGAGAGAGGAAATGTTGAAGCCTAATGAGCATAAATGTGAAGAGCGAAAAGGAATTTGATTCATTAGACTTACAGGCCAGTCAGAACCAAATGCTAACAAGGCATTGCTACTTAAGAGTGACCGGAACAAATAAGAACTCTTTTGAGCCCTATCGAATCCTAGCTTTTTTATGGCAGATTCATAATCATCCAAAAGGTGCTCTGGCTGTTGATAATTGGAATATTTATTATGCCATGAAAAAAAATATAAATATAAATATATATATGTAGAAGGCTTTGAGAAAGAAAACAAAGAGAATACCGGATACAAGTTGCATGTTAACAAACAAAGAGTCAGAAGCTCAAGCAACCATAAGCGAAAATGAAGCATACATTCAGAGTACGGAACTATTCCCCTGTACACTTAATCCTAATCAAGAAGTTTTTTTGAATAAATTATGGAGATGAAAGGCATCAAAAGAGCAAAGAGCAGATCCCAACTATGTGACACCCACACCAACACAAAATTTCCGTTACCTAGCTTTGCTAAGTTTACTAATGAAAAAGAAAAGGTAAACTTTGAAATAAGAATCAACATACCATAATATAAAAGTAACTTATTAGATGTAAACTAGCTAGTGATGCCACACTGTGTATATACACAGATATATGACCCCCTCCTATGCGCCTATTTTTACAGGCAGCCACCTGTGCACGCAGACTCTCGCACAATAATCCAATATATATATACATATAACCAGTACCTGTACCGAAGCAACAATCTGTAGTTTACCAAACCGGTCTGACGTACCAGGTGCAAGATGCTGGGCATGCTCAATCTGCAAGTTGGCTCCAGTCATGCAAAACAAAGGTGGAAAATTTGGATATATATTCACTTGCAATAATGATATCTCTACAATTGGAATGCTCTTTGTCTCATGCCGAACAAATCTTACCCGGAATCTTCGATCCCTTATACCATTTTCAGAAATCACTTTTTCATACATATCCAGAATCAAGTCGTTTGCTTTATCACCTATAGCATGAATGGCAACCTGAAAGAAGTCTAATTGTTGCAATTATTTGCTATTTAACCGTCAAGGTGGTCCAAAATTAGGACAGGAAAACAGACCTGAAGTCCAGAGCTATCTGATGCCATAGTCATGTTGATAAGCTTTTCATAATCCATCGTTTGTATGCCATAATTTTGAGGCTCATCAACATATGGCTGCATAAGTACTTCATTGAATAAATATAGTAAATTGCTAATTTGGTCCCCAAACTATATTCAAAGTTGTGCATTCGTCCCAAATATCTTTTTCTTGATTAAGAGCTCCCTGAACTCTTAAAAGGAGTATGATTTGGCTCTTTCCATTAAGTTTGGTTTAAAATTTAACGTAAATCTGCACATAACATCCACATGTCAGTAACTTTTTGTTCAAAAGTTAACGGAAAGGACCAAATTTCACCATTTTGGAAACTTCAGGGAGCTTTTAATTAAAAAAAAAAAAGAAAAAGAAAAGATTGGGGACCAAACGCAAAACTTTGTATATAGTTCAGGGACTAAATGAGTAATTTACCCAATAAAATAATAATAAAGGAGAGAAGGAGAGAGAGAGAATAATAACAAATCAACATTATTCAAAACACAATAAGAACAATATCATTAAACGGCTAGCAATAATGGTAAAAGCAACAGTAACAGTAACAATAAAAACAACAACAACAACAACAACAATATAGTATTCGGCCAAATATATATGTGTATATCTCTCTATATATGTACAATATATGTTTTCGCGAATGAGTCTTTACAACATAATACTGGCCCTCCAAACATTTACCACATAGAATACTTATAATTAGTGCGTGCTGATGCAGTAATTAAAGGAAGTGATTATAGGCAATCGGTTTTAAAAATTATTCTTAACCATCAGCAAGGTCTAGGATGCCAAGGTATTATTGTTATTACCTCATAAAACAATGCGCTTCTAGAACCTAAAGACCCATCAGCAAAAGCTTTGACACCACCCAAGTAAATCCATTGGCTCACAGCATGACCCATTTTGTTAACAGCATCCTAAGAGTGACAATACAAGTTTACAAGCAAACGTAAGTGTAGTGTAGGAATATATAACCTTTAAGAAAGCTAGTGAAGATTAAATAGAGCAGAAGGAATAAAAGTAACAATACAAGTTAGTTAGAAACAATGTAGGAAAACTTAAAATTTAAGTAAGATAAAAAAGATCAAATAGATCAAAAGGAATGAAACCATAAAGGGGACATGCTCATCTTGAACAAAGTTTGGCACCTCTGCCAATCAAACGAAAGAAAGGGCGGTGAATCTTTTTTTGTCCGAAAGAAACATGATCTTTTTTTTCTTTGTTCCCTTTTTTTCAGGAAAAAGCCAATATTCAAGTTTGTTGTTGCAAGAAACCAAAGAAAAAAGAATAGAAATAGCAGTTAACAACAAAATTTTAACCAAATTGGATGAAAAACATTAAACTTTTTTGGTGACGTTGTAGTGAGAAAAATTCATTTCATAACAAAGGCAGAACAGTCATCTTACAAATCTGAAACATCCATGGACTTCTTCGTTACAAGAACCTAGACATGCAAAACTGACAAAAATGAAACTCACCAGAGCAGTGTGCATGGGTATAAAATTTCACTGTAGTAACAACCACTACACTCCAGATGATCCATTATATATGATTTGAACTAATGTAGTTGTTAAGTAGTGTAAAAGACATGTAAACATCTTCCAGTCACCAAACATTTGCTATTTCAGATAGTCGGAGTAAGAAACAAAGAATTAGGTAAGAGTCATGGAAGTGAACAGCATTGTACAACGCACAACTAAATGTGACCAAGTCTCCAACGGAAAAAATAAGCAAACCCTAATCCTCAACTTCCCTGAAGAATCAGCCCATTGATAAACATCTGCCAAAAAATAATGCAAAAGTTACCTTTCAAAATGAAGTAAATGATGGTTTAAAAGACATAATCAGTGAGCTGCAACAAGGAAATTTAGAACTCTGAGAGCATTGAAACAGATTAACCACTCTGTGGAAGAAAACTGCAGGAAACATCTAAAATTAATTAATTTTAATATGGGATGACGTAATGTGCATGGGTATTCATTTGTGTGTATGTGTGTGTGTCTCTATGGATATTTGTTTGATTTTTTGAACATGTAAATGAATAACACTGCTTATTGAAGGTTTTTATATTTTCTTGTGTAAAATATGTAGCTAATATAGTTAAAGAAAACCATATACTAATATTTTTGTTTTTTCCTGAATGAAACTTGTAGGTTACAAATTCGATGCAACCATAACTTTGGTAAATGGTAACAGTAATTCTTTCCTATAGACTGGTAATACCTGATACGCAAGAAGATGGAAAATTTCAAAAAATTGGGACTGGCAGCAAACACTGATCAATTTTCAAAGAAACCTGAAAAATCTTCCCATGGAGGCTCCAAAGAGGACCCGGGCAAATATCTCCCGAAGTCAACAACGGTAGTAACACCCCTCATCAAGGCATAATTGCTGGCTCTTTGCAAAGCTTCCCTTCGTTCATCTACAGATAGCTCCGGAATGAATGTGACAAGAAGATTCATTGCAGAATCAATCAGTAATCCAGTAGGTTCTGCATAACGACAACAAAACAAAAGTTATAGCCACATTATTTCACATGAATACATAAATGCAAAAGACCTTATTCCTGCAAAGATCCCCTTATTCCTTTCTGTCCATACAACCAAATAGACAAAATGCGTAATTTCACAAAATCTTAATCTTTTTCTTTTTTTTAAGGAAAATTTTATGTTAAAAGAAAATTTTATTTGAGTTCTGTAAAGTACCATTAACAGATTAGTACAACCACTTGCATAAAGAAGGATTGTAGAAACCACAGCTAAGAAGATCATTCCAAATTAGCTGTGATTTGTAATGTATAAAATCCCGAATGGCATCTAACATGTAGATTTTGGTAAGATTAGGTGTATAAGAAAGTTATAGAGCATCCAAGGCACATATCAAGTCAAACATTACCTCCAGAGGCAGTTCTCACAATGATTCCACCATTAGGATCTTCTGATGAGTCACTAATGCCAGCCACACTTAGCGCAACTGTATTTGCCAAGCCCATATGGCCATCCATTCTCGATAACCAAACCTACAAATACAGCATTTTGTGAGAATTGTATGCTATTGTAAATAGTGTTCACGAAGCCAGAATCAATCTCTTAACCCCTATTTCCCTCCTCATATAGGATAGTACCAAAGAACTATTATCATATGGCTTACAGGAATATCAGGTGTAACATGATCAATCCAAGATGCCGTTGGCAAATCTCCTCCCCAGAGATCATTGTTCCAACCGCCACCCAAAATCCAGGAACCTGGTCTTGTATCTGAAAATTATTTGCTGAAAAACTTAAGTATTCTGTAAATAACTATTACTAAGCTATTTACGGAGAACAAAATCCTAATCATAATATAATAATGAAAAAAACATAAATAAAACTGAAATAGCATAATCCTAAAAGACAATTATACCTTTCAAGTTCGAAACAATAAAGGTAACTAAATCCTAATCTCCATCAACCATCATCCTCAATACATAATAGTTTTCTTTCTACCCAAATGTCTCACATCAGTAATGATCACCCTGGGGAAATCCTAGCAAAATGGCCTACATTCAAAATAAAGCAACTAGGAATCATGTGTGGAAAAGATTCCAGTAACGACAGGATTTAAGGTCACCACACTTAATTAGATTGGTATGCATTTAGTCAAGTAGTATCGAAAAAGAATGGCAACAACATGGCAGACCAATAGCGATCGACGGGAGAAGCACGGTGGTTCACCTCTGTACATGCTAGGGAAACGATCACCAGGGATGGGTAGGTCAACTCAATCTAAGGTGGTTACATGTGGCTGTTGGCACTTTGCAGCAGCTAGACATGCTATGATGCTACACTTGTAACTAATATTGTGAGAAGAGGGGCAATCCCTTTAGTGTGTTTTTCGACACATTGGACCCTACATCAAGGCTACTTTCAGCGTTCTGTATGGCAAAGCACAGGCTTCAAGACAAGCACAGAGAGAGAGAATTATAGGGAATTAGGAAGGAAAGAAATTTGGTGAAGTATCTTAATCCTCAAGTAAAATCACCAATATGGTTTTTCAGAAAGAAAGAAAAAAAGAAAAAAAAAAAGAAGAGAGAGACACACAAATTCATGTATCAAGGACCTAAAAACATTCCAAAAATGGTCAAACTGTTTATGCAAAAGAAACCAAAGCTCAAGATGAAAGTAGAAGCTCGTCTATCTTCAATCAAAAGCTAAAGCACTCAACAAAAAATCATGCCTATGGAAAATCAGAAGCCACAAATATTGTGAGTCATCTATCATCCACATTGGGATAATTATATTAAATAGGATTACCTCCTTTTGATTAATGATGAAATTAGTGGCAAAGGAAAGAAAAAGCAGCCTCAAAAAGAAAAATAAAACAGAGAAAGTAAAATGGGTTTTGAGGATTAAGATTATAATCATGAATTGGGGCTTTATTAGTTCCCATAGTTTGTCAAAGTTTATTGATTTTCGTTCTGATTTAGTTTCCTAGTTTTAATTGTTTGTTTGCACTATTTGCAAATAAAATGGTTTCAATATAATTGAAAGTTGAGGCTTGACTATTCAATAAAATTAGATTAAGAAATTGTTCCTCTATTACCTTTCCCTCTAATTTAACCCCTTTTCTTGTTATCTTATAATCTCCTATTTTTCTTTCTATCTCCATTTTATTTTTCTTACACGTTCCACATCCATCTAGGGATAAGATTAGGCCTAAGTAAATGATGCAAACCCTGTTGTAAATCCTAATAACAAGGAAAAATAACTACAATAGATAAGATAATATCAAGTCTACCAGTGCCTATAAATAAAGAGTTGTAATTATGTTGAACTCATCTGAGATCTTCCAAACCAATACAATATCAATGCTGTATAGGCAGCAGAGACTCACTTTGCACACTTTTCTTAGTTGATTTTGAACTTTATAAATCAATGGCATCCTAGAGTATAAACCTTTATTTTTTTTTTCTTCTTTTTTTGCTATTTAAGAACCCAAATATTATGACTGAAACTTACTTCTCGCTGCTTCTTTAACCCTTCTAACGAACTCATCCTTTTTATCTATGCCTCGCAGATCCACCTGCGCCAACTGTATCCATTGGAAATGTTAACATCCTATTACTACCACATACAAACATGAAAATGGGTAAATAAGATCTTTTTCCCCCCTTCCCCAATTGTTACATTCAATGACGGCATTTGGCCATTGATTAAAAAGTACACATAAAAAACAGAACAACATTTACAATAAACACGAGTGAACATGGTAAATACAGCCTTTAAATTCAATCAAACAGGCTGCGTTGGATCCCAAACTATTCAAAACGTATCGAGCTTAAGTGACTGTACTACTCGGCGCCTAAACTAACGTTAAAAAAAAAAAAAAAAGTGTCTAAGAGAGGGGGCGTGTTCTGGGTAACGGAATATGAAATTAACCTTGGAATCCCTCTACAATAACACTTTCAGAACCATCGTCTATCACATCACAATATCTAATAATCTTCTAAAGAAAAACAGTATTAGCGAATGTGAACAATGCTCTAAAGCCACCCAAAATAGAAGGAATGTATATATGTGTGTGTGTGTGTGTGTGTGTGTGTGTAATGGAGGTAAAGCAGACCTGCCGTCCACCCCAAATTAAGTGAAGATGAGAATCAATGAAACCAGGAACCACAATCTTTCCGTTGAGATCCAACACTTTTGTCCCATAACCAACTAGCTCCTGCATTTACACAAACATTACTGAAAGAATCAAAATGGTGTTTTTGGTGAATAACTATTTTTTGGTTGTCCAAAAAAAAAAAAAAAAAAAAAAAGACAGGGAACCTGGAGAGAGGAATAGTTGCCAAGACGGAGAATCCTGCCATGGCGGACAGCGAGGGAATCGGCGAAAGGAAGAGAATCGTTGCTGGTGTATATCACGGCGTTCCTCAGCAACAAGTCCGCCGTCGTCTTCCGATTGAGAGGGAAAGAGAACCAATCAGGAGGAGAAGAAGAAGCGATGATGGCGAGGAGCACAGCGATGGTGGCCGAAACCAATACAATCAAGGACTTGGACTTCATTTTTGGAATCTAAATTCTAATAATGAACTTCTTGTTCTAGATCTAATTGCTAGTGCTACCCCCTAACTTCCTTTTAAATAATAAGTTCCTTTTTTTTTGTAATCTTCCCGCTTCTCACTTCCAACCACCAAGAGATTCTGTTTTTGTTTATGTTTTGTTTTTTTTAAGACCACATTTTATTGGTCGGCTTAAGTTGGAGTTTTGATTGGAGTTGAGTTATAGAATTTGGTATTTAATCTCCATTTGCTTTATTGGTTGGAGATCAAATTTTTAGATTGGAGTCGATTAACTTTTCAGAAACTAATTATAATTTTTTGTTAGCTTTTTATAAAAAGGATAAGTCTGTGGTAAAATTTCATTTATATAATATATCGGTAGAGTTCATTTTTAAACCATCGTGATGTAATAGAACGGTTGAGATATTACTCGTGTATAATAACTATAATGTATATTAATCCATAATATTATATACTAAAAATAAAAAGATAGAAATTCAAAAAAATTATTAAAAAAAAAATAGTCTTGCAACTGTCCACCGGCGGGCCCCCGACGCTGGCAACGACACCAAGGAGGCCCCCCGCTTCCCCGATGCCGACACCCCCCCCAAACGTCGACCATATCTGGCTTCTGGGGGGGGAGGGGGTGTCGCGGCTGGGGAGCGTCGCCAACGGCTGGGGAGAGGGTATGTGTAGTGTTTTCTTTTCAATTTTATTTTTTTGCATATTATTTTTAAATTTTTAGTTTATATTAATATGAGGTAATGTGTATTATAACTATCATATACAAGCAATAAGTCAGCAGTTTGATTACATCTTAACGATTTAACAAGGGGCTCTACCGATAGAGTATATAAAAGGGGTTTTACCGCAGCCTTACCCTTCATAAAAAGATAAAAATTGATATGAAATTTTGAGTTGGGAACGGTACAACAAACGCATCCTTAGTTAAAAATGAATTGTTTAGAGTTCAAAAGGAGCAAAAACTTACAATGTGAACAAAACATATATATATATATATATGTATATGTATTATTATGGATCTTATTTCATTCGTCTCACAAGTTTGTGCAGATTTTGAAATTGAAGGAAAAGACCCAAAAAAAATAAAAAAAGAAAAAAGTTTGGAGATGTGCTCCCAAACAAGCTCTAAAAACTTAAAATGTATTCGGGAAAAAAATCAATATGTATTTTATTTCGTTCGTTTCAATTTTTTTGTTATTTTTTTAAATATTAAGATTAATAGTATGTCACGTCAATAATTCCCTTAAATGAAATAGTGGAACTAGATGAGAGAAGCGATTTGAACTGTTTCGCATAATTTAAGAGGAGAAATGACATAAGATACATAGTTTGGGGGAAATTTGTAAAATTAGTCATTTGGTTTATCATCACTTGGGCAACGTGAATTTGGATTCACCCGTTCACCCAGCACCTAATATTCATTTAATCAAATTATCTTTTACATGTGCTTAATTTCGTAATTTTTTTTTTTAACGATTTTGTCATAGATGAACTAAATGGTAAAATACTTGATAAATTCATGTATGAATAGAGATATAATTTTAAGTTTCAAAAAGTAAAGTGAGAAAATATGCTTTACTTAAGAATTAATGTTTTTTTTTTGGCTAAAAAAACATTAAATTCTCCTTTTTTTTCCCCTTTAATTTAAGTGAAGATATTAGAAATTTACATCTTGTATTCAATGGAGTTAGGGTATCTTTTTTTTTTTTTTTTTATTTTTGAATTTAGAATATTAAAATTCTATACCTTTAGGTGTTATACATGTAACCATGGATAAATTATTACTAGATTAGACATATAACCACGATTTTTAGTATTTTTGAGTTTAGTAGAAGAAGTTAAGAAAGCGTCATAAAATAAATAAATAAGGCGATTTAAAAGAGGAAAAGGGAAAGAAAGGAGGAGGAAAAACTGCACATACATGTGAGAGCAAAAATTTAAGAAAATTAGGGTGAGTGACATATTTTAGCCATCTAATTTAATTGAGGATCAAACTATTTTTCACTTAACAAAATGATAATTTATATATATTTTTTTTAAGATTTGACTAATCAATAATTGACTTAGAAATAATTGATTTACTTTATGGTTAACCAATCTAGTCAATTATTGATTTAACAAATTAATAATATTATGCAGTCAATCACTGATCGATAGTTTAAGAAATTGATTGATCATTTTTAAAAATATCTTTTAACTTATTTTTAGAAAATTTCTATCATTTATTAAAAAAAAACTTCTAAAAAAAAAGACTATTCACCTCTAAATCTTATAATTTAACAGTAATTTCATATTTAACTTTTGTTAAAAAAAATTATAGAATTAAAATCCTCGCTCCAAGCTCCACTAAAAAAAAAAAAAAAAACCTATGCAGACACACTTAGTTCATTTGATGTTTGAGTTGAGATAAAATTTTTAAATTTGAGTTGAATCTTTCTAAGAAATAATTATAAATTTTATTAATTTTTCAGAAAAAAAATAAAAATAAAAATAAAAAATTTAAATTAAATTTGAGTTAAACTCATTTATCAAACATAAACTTAACTTCTGTTCCTAAACTAAACTATATTCTAAACTCATATACTACTCTTTACCCCCACAAAAGGATAAAAAAGACAAAATTTCAGCAAGTATCGTCTACAGCCTAAGATTCGTGGAAGAAACAGGAGAGAAACCTTTGTTGATTTAAGCTGGGCGGTTCCCCCTGACCATGTCCTCCTCCATGACCATGACGAAGAAACCCGCAGCAGCAGTTCTCTACCACTACCCCTGTCCCGACGGCGCGTTCGCCGCACTCGCCGCCCACCTCTACTTCTCCGCCACCAACGCCGCCGTGTACTTCTTCCCGAACGCCGTGTACAGCCCCGTTAGTCCCCAAAGCCTCCCTCTCGGGGACATCGACGACCTTTACCTTCTGGACTTCGTTGGGCCTCCAGGCTTCGTCGCCGAGGTCGCTTCCCGTGTGGGCCGCGTCCTCATTCTCGACCACCACAAGACCGCCCTCCATAACCCTTTTCTGGTTGCTCCCAATGTCTCCAACCTCATCGATCTTAACCGCAGTGGCGCCACCCTCGCTTTTGATTATTTCAAGGACCGAATTGATAATGACAAGGTTCTCTTCTTCCTAATATTTATGTTTTATTTATGTTTGATTAGTTTATAAGTACTTAAAGAGCAGAGAGAATGTTAGTTATGGTTGTTCCATGGAATCTATTATGTTTATATTGTGAAGATCCGAGAGAATAAGAGAAATTTGAGATTTTTAATGGATTAAGCTTCTGTCTTAAAAGATCCCAATACCCTTATGTCTATTATTGTTATCATATTTGTATGATATGGGACTTGGATTTCCTGTAAAATAGTGCTCTATTTGAAGTCATCAATCTTGTAGTGGATGGATCAGATCACCAATCTTACATTGGATGAATTGGACTATTCGCTTGAGCGTTGTGGGCTCTGATATTAGGTGAAGATTAGAGAGAAAAAGAGAAATTTGAGATTTCTAAGTAATCGGACTTCTATCTTAAAAGGTCAACTTGTCAAGTAAAGTGGCTTAATACCTTTATATGTCTATTATTATTATTTGTGGGACTCGGGTTTCTTTTTTTCCTTAACATATATGTATATATGTCTGTGTTCGTGTGTCAGGTGCGTGCTGAATTTGAACGTGTTAGGAGGTTGTTCGAGTACATTGAGGATGGAGATTTGTGGCATTGGAGGCTTCCGAATAGTAAAGCTTTCAGTAGTGGCCTAAAAGACTTGTTTATCGAATTCGATGTCCGAGTAAACCCATCCTTGTTTGATCAGGTTATATTTTCTCCACATCCTTTTTTCTTCTTAAAACAATGCTAAGTTGTTCTTAATTGCTAACGTTTATTTCCATGCTTTATATATGGTTTGCGGGCAGTTACTTTCTTTGGATTTGGAGAATGTGATTAGTCAAGGCATGAAAAGGTTGGCACAGGAGCAGAGATTGATAGACGACGCTCTTAGTCAGTCTTATGAAATTGCAATTGGCGGTGGTTGTTTTGGACATTGCCTGGTAAAAGTCTTCTGTTTATAAAACTGTAAAAATGAAATCTCATTAATATGAAAACATTCTATTTAGCAAAACGGTAATGTAGAAGCTAAGCCTTTTATTTTTCTTTTCCTACTGTGTAAGAGCAGATAATGTAGTTCTCAAGGGTCTGAGGAGAGTTTATGAGATTGAGAACAGTTTTTATGTATACATTGTTCCGGGACTTGTGAAAACTTTTAGTGTTTTTAAAGCTCTATATTTGAAAGGTGTCAAGGTCGTTTTTAGTTTGCATTACCGGATAACCTGATTCTTATGCATGCTTTAGTTCACTCCTCTGTATTGGACGCATGTAAAATTGAACTCGATTTGAAACCTCTTTCCTTTGCATGTTTATAGGCTGTCGATGCAGATTCTATTGCAGGGTTGAGGAGTGAACTTGGTCACCAATTAGCTACTAAAAGCCACAGTCTGGAGTTAAGGTATGTTTGATTCTAAATTAGTCATTTTGTGGTCAATGTATTTCTCTCTTTCTAAATTGGAGGCTTCAAATTTTGTTCTTTGTGGTTGTTTAATACAATTTTTCATCCGAAATAAGTAGGTTTGGAATAAGCTATTCTATTCTTATTGTGCTAGTTGAATCATTTGGGTGAACCAGATAATTTATTAAAATAAAAAGAAGAAGAAGAAGTTCAAGTGTTGAAATTTATGTTGAATGATTGGGTTTTCTTGAATTTTATGTTTTTTGTGCTGCTAGAATATTGTCACAAGTGATTTGCTATATCTATTATCTATGATCTAGTTGATGTAGACTTTCATGAAAACATCGAGCGTCAAGCAAACTCAAGACGTTGTAGAATTACTTTCGAGTTATCTCATACTATGCAATTTGTAAGTTTTTATTATCTTGAGTACGATCCTGAAGCAAAAATAATGAAACTAACCTCTCTCCAACTCTTTGGTTTAACTTGTATTGTTGAAATTTATTTGATACTTTGTTGGCTTCTAATTATTTGAGTTGTGGTTCTCATAACATGTGAGAGTTGACAATGCTGTTTAATATTTCTATAGAGATATGAACATTACCCCTATCGGATTTTATTGTTTGCTGATCAGATTAGAATACCTCCGTTCCCACTCCATAAGAAATTGGCAGGAAAAAAATTAGACTTCACTGAAACATGAGAGAGTTGACAATGCTGTTTAATATTTCTATAGAGATATGAACCTTACCCCTATTGAATTTTATTGTTTGCTGATCAGATTAGAATTCCTCCGTTCCCACTCCATAAGAAATTGGCAGGAAAAAAATTAGACTTCACCTGAACAGAAAAGTAAAAAAAAAAAAAAATCTAGAAAACATTAGAATTTTCCAATTTGTGTTTGTATCAAAATAGTCCATCATTAGAAATAGACCTAAGAATACGCTTCATCAGTTGTTAGTAGACTTAAAGGCAAAGAGAGGACCCTTTTCCTCGTTATAGAACTTTATGAATCTGACAGAACTTAGTAGAATTTTTAGGCATATTACGTTTAAGCCAAACAAAATTGTTCGATAAACTCTCTTGAGACGGCTTTCAAACTAAAGCTACTTGGAAAACGTATCAAACAATGATGAGATCCAATCTAGATTTTGGATTCGCGTACAATGTTTGAGTTATTATTTGATTATGGTTTTTCCTTTTTAGAGTACGACTGGCTGACTTGGTCAAGCAAACTCATTCCATCAAGTAATTTTACACTTAAGATGAGCTCTACTGTTTTTTTTTTATATTTTATATTTTATTTAATCTTTATGAGAAGCGTAACCATGTTCCTTTGTGAGTTTAATCATTAAAGGCCGGTCGGACTGTACATATTTACCTATCGCATTTACTTGTTAAGAATCGGAATATTAAACTATCTAATTCATTGAAAAAATTTTCAATTTATCAAGTAAATATTTTTGCTCTATTTAGGGGCATTGGGGCTGTTGTATACATAGTACGGGAGCTCGAAAACGATCAGATGCTTAAAATAAGCCTGAGGAGTGTGGAAAGTGAAGACACAACACGCATCTCAGAGGTTAGTTTCTTCTTGTTAAATACTCTTAATTGATTTTTTAAGGACTTGTATTATTATTATTATTTTCTTTTTATAGTAGACTTGAGGAAAAAATATAACTTTTTTTTTTTACCAAAAATTTTTGGCAGAATTTTGGAGGTGGTGGACATCGAAATGCCAGCTCCTTTATGTTGAGCTCGGAAGAATTCAATCGATGGAAGGTCTTAAAAAATGCCTAGAGAAACATGTAATTTATGGCTATAAGTTGTTGCATATATATTGTATTGATTAGTCCCTATATATATCTTTACCCTATACACTATTTAAATAACGAAAAATCCAATATTTAAAAATTGTATCTAAAATGACTGGAAAAGAAGAAACAATGCTGGATACAATTTGATCATTTTGACCAAATCCAAAATTTTTGTAGATAGAGGCAATCATTAGTTCCAAGCATGAGGCGAATTGAATCCTATACATAAATCAGTTAATAAAATAATAGAAAAAGCTTTTATTGTGTTGATTAAATTATATAGAAATTCTTGAAGACAATAGTTAAGAAAAATAAGTTCTTCATTACTTAGAATGGAATAAACACTTAGAATAATGGAAGAAATTATAGTTGTTGAGAAATGTAAAATCGTATTGATACGACCCTTATTGTGAATCTTGATCAATTGGATCGTTTTGTTGTAAACCCCATTGTGAAGCTTTTGTAAACACCTTTTCAGGTATTCCTTTAGAATTTCGTCCGAGAGGGAGAGTTCCTCAAATTCTATGAATTTTTTTAGAATATTCTTTTCTTGAATATCATTCAAAAAATTTTTGGAAGGCCTAGTATTCCACCGATTATTAACCCAAGATTCCAGATTTTTATTAAATGTAAATGAGAGAGAGATCCACCAAGACAAAAATACTATTGATGCAAGATATAAAAGGGAAATAAATGCGTTCTTTTTTGCCATTTTCTGTGAATTTTGAAATGAACTCATCTCATTCGTCGACTCTCTCTATATGATACTAAGATTTCTATCAAATATCAGTTCTATTACATTACAATGAGCCTATTCTCTATTTTTTATTTGTGATTCCTTATAATGACAATGGGTTGGTCCTTGAATTTATAAAGAATACAAAAGAACAATATAGAAATACAGAAATAGAATAAGAAAGATTCCACTTTAAATTGAATGAAGAAACAAATAAACTAGAATATTCTATATAATATTCTTTCAAAATATATTATTCGAGGCAATTGTCCCTTTTGGATGAATGCACGAAAAATCCATTTCAAATAATGTATAATGGATGAATGCACGATAATGTAGTTATTATTTTGACTTTAATATATATATATATATATATATATACTAATTTAGATCTAGTCGAGACTAGTACTATTCAATTCAACATTTTGTTCGTTTGAGCTTGATTGTGTCGTAACTCTATGATTCAGATTAGGTTTATCGTTGGATGAACTGAATTGCTGTTATTGACCCCAAAAAAGAAACGGTAAGTATAGCTAGTTCGTAAACAACTAACCATCGCACTGTAAAAATTGGATAGGTTCTATCTATAGTCATTGGGACGTCCTAAAAAGATCTACTAAATTCATCGAGTTGTTCCAAGGGATCAAAACGGCCAGTTATTAATGAAATTCATTGTCGGTTCTCTATAAAATACTCGTTTGGATGGAGCTTCCAAATACATCGTAAGCTAAACCCGTGCTAACAAGTAACCAATCGGCAATGAATAGGGAAGGTATAATAATGCTATGAATGACCCACTAGCGAATACTGGTAATAATATCAGCAAAAGAATGTTCTCCTGTGCTTCCAGACATGTTAAGCTCCGCATATTCTTGTACAGTTAAGGGGGGTCGACTTCGTAAAAGATGAAATCAGTAAAGGGAAATTTACTGAAATTGAATCCTTATGAGATCATCAATAATGTACTAATGGTTTCTTTAGAGTATATCGAATCAGTATAGCTATCTTTCTCCTGACACAACAACGAAATTTCATAATCAGTATCGAAATGAAGTGTTAAAGAATTTCTTTTTTATTTTCTTATTGCTTGTACATGTAGAATTTGTACCATTCAATATAGAATTCCTCAAATTCCTCTATCACTAAGTTTCATGTTGTACCTGTAATAGTACTTATAATATAATAGTATAAAAGTTTTCTCTATTATTAGCTTCGAGCTAGAAACTGAGGATTGGGTAAAAATGCTAGCATAGTATTAAAAGAAAAAAAGAGCACAATAACTAAATAAAATAAAAATTCATGATCCACACATTGTTGTTATATTAGACCCAAAGGTAAGGCTCTTTCTTGACCTAATTACAATGATAAGGCTTTGTAGTATGGAAAGACAAAACGTAAAAACTAGTTTTGAGTGATAATCGGATTATTCTTTTTTTTTTTTTTTTTCCTTCTTCTTTTCTTTTCATTCCAGAGATTATCTGAATAAATGACTATTCAATTAAAAAAGTTCAAGTTAAAGTAAAAAAGTAAAAGGCATTTTCGTTATAAGCTAAGATCACTCATCATTATAAAATAAATAAAAAAAATGTATTCGTCGAAACAATAAAAAAAGATCCAAATAGAGATGATTTTCCAATTTTTGCCCATAGTGATTCAAAGAAGGTTTTATTTTTTAATGAAGTTAGAAAACAATTCCTTTTTATAATTATTTAAAATTCATTAATAATATTCTATATATACTAATAGATATTAAATATTTATAAATATTGGTTATTAGTTTACTCAACTCAAGAGTTCCTCAATGAATCTGTTGATTTGAAATTTTGAGATGGGTAACTGTCACAAAGGAAGAATTGATTTCTTACCTATGTTATTCTATTTTTGTTTGGTCTGTCGTCTCCAATTATAATAATAATTCTAATAAGTAATAATTCTAGTAAGTGATGAATCAAAAATTTTAACTTTCAATTGAACTTATTCTTTCCTTTTCAATTGGTATTTTTGTTTATCTTCGTCTCTTTTCTTTCAAAAATTGAAATTTAGGGAAGTGCTTTATAAACATATATATAAAAAGAAGATATTTCATTTAGTCCCTTCATGTATACTATAACTAGTTATTTCAGTTTTCTACTAGCAGCTTTCACTATAACCTCAGCTCTATTTATTGGTCTGAACAAGATACGACTTATTTAAAATTAATAGAATGAACAATTCATAAAAAAAAAAAAAAAATTTCTTTTGTGGTAGTTCATATATTCTATAGTTTCTTGCTGTGTCCATTTTCAATTCTTGGTCATTGAGATTCATGGGTAATACTGATTAATATATAAGGATAGATATTACCTCTCCTTTTCACCTTTCAAAGAAATTGAAATGATTAAAGTTTTTATGTTTGGAATCGTCTTAGGTGTGATTCCTATTATTTTGACTGGATTATTCATAACTGCATATTTGCAATATAGACGTAGTGATCACTTGGACCTTTGAGTAACTAATATCTCCTTTTTATTTTGTTTTTGTTTTTTTTTTTTGATTGACCTCCTACTTTCTTTAATCTACAGGAGATCAAATTCAGATTGCTATTCAATTTTTTAGTCTTATTTTCGACCTACCAAATAATAGCAATCTAATCACGCTTTGTAGGATTTGAACCTATGATATCGGGTTTTGGAGACTCACGTTCTACAGAACTGAATTAATAGCACTTTATTATCACAAAAAATATTTTGTGACCTAACTCGTCTTCGATATATATACTATCGTAAATAAGAAAATTAAAGATTGATTTTGTATAGCCAATTTTAATCAATCGCAATGACCCCTTATTACTGTTCATAAGATAAGTAATAGGTAGGGATGACATGATTTGAACCCGTGACATTTTGTACCCAAAACAAACACGCTACCAAGCTGCGCTACATCCCTTTGATAGTATTGTAGAGAATCGTTGTCTTGTTTTCCACATTTTTATTTCTTTCAGTGTTATAACCAATTATCTTGTCATTTCTTTCTTTTCTTTTTTTTTAATCTCATATCATATAACATATAATAGTAGACTTATATTATATACGTACTAAAAAAATATCAAACTTGCCGTAAAAAAATAAATATTTTTCGGGAATTCTCAGATAGAAAGGGACGCATTTCTTTTTCTTTTAAGAAAAAGAATATCTACTAGACTAAATCATTGTACATTTCAAGTTATACATTTTAATTTGCAAAATAACGAAATGGCTGGAATATCATAATACATTATTATATAGAATATTCAGTACACACCAACAACATAAATTGTACCAACAATTAGGATAAGCACGAAAATTAAAGTTTCTATAAATATGGATACCCTCAATACATCGAAACTCATTGCCCATGGATAAAGAAAAGCTGTTTCAACATCAAAAATAACAAAAACTAAAGCAAATATAGAATAACAGATTCGAAATTGTAACCAAGCATCTCCCATTGGTTCTATTCTCAATTCAGAACTAGAAAGTTTTTCTGGTCTTTTGCATATCGGGGGCTAAAACTCCAGAAATTATAAATGCAAAAATAGAAATAACACTTGATATAATTAGAAATACCCATAAAATATTATATTCGTAAAGCAGAAGCATAGACCTACTCCAATTAATGTAATGTGGAAAATGTATTAGATTAGTCAATCCAAATTGGAAATAATAGTCAAGTCAATCATAACTGTTTAATCAAAATAAGCATTAATTTTGATCAAATCGCTTAGTTTTGTTTGTTTGTTGCGGTATATGTTTTGTTTCAAGATTCTCTACATCCACTCAAATCTCATTTATATTCCATTAACTTCGATTTTATTTGATTTTATTTCGATAGAGATATAATAAATTTAAGTATTAGCTATATATTTCTCTTAATACAAATAAGAGTCCTTCGTTTTTGCTTTAATTTCAGATTATGTCTAAAGAATTAAAAAAAGAAAAAAGAAATGAGAATTCTATTTGTAATTGTAAACTTTTTTTTTTAAAACTTTATTTCTTTTATAGGTTATAGGGTTATTCTTTTTTTATAGGGCTATACGGACTTGAACCGTAGACCTTCTCGGTAAAATAGATCAAACTTACTATTATCAAATTTATTTGAACTATTTTAAAACATGCATCTTTTTGCATTGGGCTCCTTCGTTAACTGATAGAAATATTGGTTAGTCTACCATATATTTTTTAATATAAATATATTAAGATATATAAAGATAAAAATATGGCACCATGTGCTCTGATTCATTATGTGAATTCCAATCCAGGAGCACTACCAAAGTGTTTCAAAGAAGGGTTATCCTGACGTAGGTCCGCTTTTGGTCTAGATCAACTTAAGTTAAATGGAGTCTCTATCGCTTCGCTAAAATCAAATATGAAACTTTATACACCTTAAAGTTCATAAGATAGAACAAAAAGATAATTTTTTTGAGGACCTTATACTCATTAGGCTTAGCATTGAATAAATAGGGTATTCACCTTATCAACATTTAAAATCAATGATGGGTTCGTTTCTATATTGGTGCCCATTTAGGCACCCGAATCGGACCAAACCATTTGTTTGTCAGGCTATTGTTCTCTTCTTTTGTTCCCAAAAAAGATAGAGTAAGACATCAATTGCTCAATAAGATCAAATCTTTTGATTCCATGATGGACTCCTTTGAAAAACATTAGCGCGCTTGTAAACGAGGTACTCCACCTAATTGAGCTATAGCCCTTATGCTTGTGATACATATTTTATCATGTAGATGATTTCTTGTCAAGATGAATATTCCATGATAAAATTTATATCTCTTTAATCTCTTTGATTGGTATTGCTCAAAAGTAATATTCAATACATAATCTATCTATGTGAAAGATCCCCATTTATTTTTCTTTGTGATGATAAATGACCTAGTTAACTTAGTGGTTAGAGTATTGCTTTCACACGGCGAGAGTCATTGGTTCAAATCCAATAGTAGGTAGATTGGTTAAATAACAGCCTCAATCATATATAAATAATATATAATGAGTTTTTCTACTCATTTGTTTTTATGGATTTTGTATATTTTTTATCCTACTCTATTTCTCTATTGAATTTTAATATCACAAATTATTTCGTTGCATTAGGATTCGATTCTACTTTATTGGATTTGATTCTTATTCAGTTTTCAATCGTCAGAAGCAAATTAAGGAGTATAAACATAACTTCTGTTTATACACCTTAAATTTGCTTATTTTGCTTATTCGGACACACCAACAACTAGTTACGACGGAAGTGATAAACCCAATACATTAGTTTCAGAGATATTGCAAATGTATCGGATCAGATTCTATACAATAATAGTCCCTGAACTGGATTTAAATAATATATATAGGGTAAATTGCTGTAATAGTCCCTGAACTTTTAAAAAAGGTATCAATTAGTCCTCAAACTTTTTTTTTTTATCATAATTTTTTTAATCAAATGATCCCTAAACTCTTGGAAAGGACGTAAAATGATCATTTTTACTAAGATCCGTTCAAAATTAAAAGGTTTCACTTAAAAAAACCAAAATGCCCATAAAAATCCTGTCTTCCTTCCCTTTGCAATTCTCAGACCAAACACCATCAAATAATCAATTTCGAAGATTGTCAGAACAAAACAACCTCCTTTAAAATCAACATACACTAAAAGCAGCAAATCAAACATTCAAAACAATCGATTTAAAAAAGTACAAATCCAACAACCCGTATTCATTACATCAAGTTTCATCATGAAAAATAAACAATACGGCTTTGATGGACAAATCATAAACTAAATCAATGAAAAGGTAAAATGAGATGAAATGCCATGTAGCTTCTAAATTTTTTTTCCTTTTTGTTGAAGAGAGAAAATGGAAGCCCCACATCCAAGCTCTAACTCAATCCCCAAAACTGGCTATCAACATGTTCTTTTTTTTTTTTGCCCCCCTTTTTATTGAAGAGAGAAAATGGAAGCCCCACATCTAAGCCCTAACTCAATCCCCAAAAATGGCTCTCAACATGTTGAGCCTTCTTCTTTTGTGCATTTTTATTTGTAAATGCTTTTCTGTTAGCTATTTTAAAAAAGCAAATAACCATGAACAATGATTTTTCGTCATTGCTGTGATCAACAATTGTCATGTGGCAATTTTTTATTTTTTATTTTATTTTATCTTATCTTATTTTTTATCTTATTATTATAATTTTTTGCTTGTCTATCTCATAAGCGTGGGGTACATGCTCGTCAACTAATAAAATGGAAAGCAATGGTGAAATTTTTTTCCTAGGAATTGATTAAAAATAAAGAAAATTCTCAAAACATAAATTTTTTTTTAAATTAAGAAAAGCATGTGTTTAAGATAAATAAATGAGATCATTTCTCGTTGCAACTCTCGCATATTATTCTATTGTGCATGCACTACTTGAAAAGAGGGATTACACGACGGTTTTTAACCGTCATGTAAAGTTTACACGACGGTTACCCAACCGTGTGTAATCCAGCCTCGTGGAAGATAACACGACGGTTTTTTACCGTTGTGGTATCTCAATGTTACACGACGGTTTTAACCGTTGTGTAATCTCGGTAAACCGTAGTCGAAAGAAGTCATGTGGCGACATTACATGACGGTTCTACCTAGATCCATCGTGTAATGAAGACATTACACGACGGTTCCAGCTGGAACCGTCGTGTAATGTGGGTACATTACACGACGGTTCCATTTGGAACCATCGTGTAATATAACAAGATTACACGACGGTTCCAACTGGAACCGTCGTGTAATGTGGGTACATTACATGACGGTGGATCAAACCGTCGTGTAATGTACTATGTAAAAAAAAAAAATTTTGGGTTTTTTGGTGATTTCCCACGGGTGGTCTAACCTGTATGTTATCCAATACATGATCCAAGATATTAACTTTATTGATCAAAGTAAAAATACACACCAATTATTACATTACAAGTTTATACATCATAATTAATGAATTCCGTTACATGGCTAGCCCATTCTCCCCTAATTAAATCCAAATCCTGAGAACTAAAAAGTTCTTTACTTTCAAGTGCGTTAATTCCATTCAATACTATATCCCTCATAAAACCTAAAATAAAATAACCACATTCAACACTTCCCTCTTGGAGAGGACAAGGACGGTTCGAGATTTTGGTTTTACAGTCTCGTGTCCTTCTAATCCCTTCTCCGGCCATAGTCTTCCAATCCGTTAGGGCCCTAGCAAATTGGTAAAATTCAAACTAATTAAGATGCATATAATTATTAAGATTAAAAAAATAACATATTAAAATTGACTTACATGTTCATTAGCTCAGTAAAATTGTCTCGTTTCTTCTCCCGAAGAGGATCAAAATAAAGGACGAGGTCTTCCCATGGGTCAATGACACCCAAAACCCAATGTCTCCCTCTATTATGTGGCACAAGATAAAGCCGTTCTTTGGGTGCGTCATGCAAAAAGCTGAGAAGATTGGTGGCTCGCTCTCTCCTGCCAGCATCTTCAGTATCTGTTCTCACCGGTGAGATCAAACTTGGAAACACAAACACAAACTTCTCAGCTTGCCCGTTAATCCTACATAGTTCCTCCAAATATCTGCATAAGCGTATCAAAATTGTTACTCTACCTGACATATAGAAGAATTTCCCGATAAAAAAAAATTTAAGAGAAAGAATGTCGTACCTCATGTAAACTAATATACAATTCGCATTGATTTCTTGTAAATTAATGAACTCATAAATATCCTCAAAGCTCAGAAAGACAGGCATTTCAAAACCCATGATCGTGTATGGTATTAGGACCTCAATCTGATTACGTTGACACATGGAACTATATGCATAATAAGCCAAAGGCCTCATCGCCCTGTTCATGTTATTAAAGCCGAACACCAGTTGTTGTTCTTGCGCACCTTGTTGTACCTCAGTTCGAGAGTCGATCGTTTTATTTCCAACCTTTTTTTGGCATTTTTTTCCTGGCAGTTGCTTGGTCAAGAACGTGACTAGGCCCTCGACTCGCCATGTTCATACTCGCATCGAGCTCAACTAATCTTTTAGGCCAAGCAACAAACGCATTAACAACATCCTCCACAGTGGTTGCGTCGTACGTCGGTATACGTAATGGTGATTTTTTTTTAATTTTGGCACATTGATTGACACTCGCACGTTCCCTTCCCCCAGTGGAATCCCATGCACCGTATCGGTGGGAAGGCTCTCTAGCCATGCTCTTCCAAACGCAACAAGCAACTGTCCACCCTGCACTTCATCGAAAATATAGAGCTTACACTCCTGACTGTCGACCGGCATCGTTGGCGGATCAGAAACTCCATGTTGTTTTTCTTGGGCAGAGCAACTAGCCTTAAAGCTGTTGTGTTGGTCCACGGTTGGCACATTGTTGGGATCAACTGACGGCTCCACATCTTTGTTCGCACATAGACCACGCACCAACGCCTTTAATTCTTCTATTTCACGTCTCATTGATTGTACTTCATTGTCTTTACTCGAACTTCGATTTAGGTTAAAGTACTGAGACGGCTTTATGAACTTTGATTGCCCACAGACACGGCCTTTGTGTTCGGGTCTAGATAATGCGTGCGACAATACATCACTAGTGCCAACTGATTCGAAAGTGCCTTGGCTCTCCTGTGTGTTGTACTCCATCTACAAGATATTTAACAGAACTCATTTAAGCTAAAGGGTTGTAAGTACGTATAGTAGTGATGAAGAATTCATTTTTAGTTAGTAAACTTACTATCAACTCGCTAACTTTTTGACATGTTGGATCTTTCAACTCTCCATCTGCGACTGTCTGTTGCTCTAGTCACAAACCATCTCTTTTTTCCCATTTCCCAGTCTTCTTAAACTGTGATTTAACATCGTTAGTATAAATGGAATACAATTTAGTACGAACAAAATTTATTGACATACCATTTCCTGGTCGAGCTTCCTATATCCGTCTCGGCCTCCTCTTGATGAGTATTCGTTGTTTGTCCTCATTTCGCTTCCACGATCAGATAGTTGTTGGAATTGTGAGGATGTTCTATACTGAACGAATTTCATCCAATCCTCTTCTTCAATATTGGGGTAGTTGTCAATAACTTTTTGCGGCCGTGTCCACACACTTTCTTCTGTTAGAAATTCCTCGACAAACGTCTTGTACAGATCATACCGAAAATTCCTTGCAGCTTCACCACATAATTTTAAACAAGTACTCCGGAAGCTTTCATCCACGGTGAAAGAAGTAACAGTTTCTTTCCAAATAATATCTTTCAATCCGTCTAAATCATGAGATCTCCAATCTTGTATCCATATTGGAACGTGCTCTCGAGCGAGCACACCAATCTAGTTCATCAATTCATCACTGTGCTTCCCTTCCGGTTGTTCTTTCTCGTCAAACGTGACTTGAATTCGTTCACCTCTTTTCCTTGCCATATGGACGCGTTTCATTATTGTTGCCCTTCGCCTGCCATCGACAGTGGGATCTATCGGGTTTTTCCTTCGTGCTCGTCCCTTTTTGAAATGTTCCATTGTATTCGTTCACTTATATTTATTGCAAAATAAAAAATAAAAAAATAAAACAATTATGTTGGACCAATATAATCGAATCAAATTAACTTTAACTACAAACCACACAATACATTAATTTTTAAACATGGCACAAAGGTGCACAAACATGCGCGCGCGCCCGCACGCACAAGGGTGCTAGGCGCCACCCGCGGGCGCTAGGCGCCTGGTGCCCCCCTTCGTGCTCGTCCCTTTTTGGAATGTTCCATTGTATTCGTTCACCTATATTTATTGCAAAAAAAATAATAATAAAACAATTATGTCGGACCAATATAATCGAATCAAATTAACTTTAACTACAAACCACACAATACATTAATTTTTAAACATGGCGCAAAGGTGCACAAACATGCACGCGCGCCCGCACGCACAAGGGCGCTAGGTGCCACCCGCGGGCGCTAGGCGCCTGGTGCCCCCCCACGGGCGCCAGGCACCTGTCGCGGTCTCTACGGTCATAGGGTGTTTTGAGGCATTCTTGATGTATTTTCATACTAGGGGACTTCATGTAATCTTGATATAATTATGCTATGAATATTTATCAAACTCTATAAAATTTTCGATAAGAAAAACTCAATTTGACATTTCATCGAGCATGCTGTGGGCGGGAAAAAATCATGTGCATGTAAAGTGTCAAAACCATTCACAAACCATTAATCTACAAAGAGTAACATTATAAACAAAAACACCCATGTTCAAAAATGGATCTTTAGTGACAAACAACAATACAAAAGAGCAAATGTGTTTTAGTTTATATATGAAGTTACCTTGCTTTTCTTTGAAGAAGACTAGGCACGGCCACACCAAGAGAAAGGAGGCGGCGGCTACGACGGCAACGGCGGTGGCACCGACGGCAACGGCGGCTTGACCGGATTTTAAAAGAGAGGTGGCGGCGGGTTGGTGAAAGATGTGGGTACTTGAGAAATGTAGAGATTGTGAAGAGAAATGAAAAGATACATGGAGAGAAATGGAGAAGAAGTTGTATTTAAGTAATGGGTTTTCGTGCGGATTTCGAAAAATGAAAGTTGAAAATTTTTAAAATTTTTTGACGATTACACGACAGTTTCTTTGCAAACCGTCGTGTAATACTGAGGATAACACGACAGTCCCTGGGACCGTCGTGTAATCCCCTCCGAGCACTATACCCGGGGATTGTATCCAGGATTGGCAGGGGTCCCCCAGACCCACGCTTCTACCACCTAACGTCTGACACAAGTCCTGCCACTGCACTCGTCAGCTACAGGCGCCGCCGACCTACTTCTGCAGCACATCACATCGCCACCAACCACCACCTACTCTGGTAAGAGCTGCCCCTACAGGCGCCAGCAACAACCACATTTCTGTGCATTGTCCCGAGTCAGGGGCACGTGGCACCGACCCATTGGGCCTATAGCGCCTGCAAGCCTAGCTACTACTCACCTCCCCGGGTGCCCTAAGTAGCCGACCCGGCTGGGTTGCCTCAAGCACTCATGCCCACAAGAGGCGCCTATAAATAGAGAAAGAACCCACAAATTCAGGTATGGTCATTTTTCCTTGCCAAAGCTCTGCCTTTCCCTTTGCTCATCAGTTCCCTGATTGACTTAAATATCGGAGTGCCCGAGGCAGACACCACACTGGTGTCCCCATCATTCCGAGGTGCTTTCCTTTTGCAGGGGACCGACGGCGGAGCGACTGGCCAGTCTCGACCGGACTGCCCGACCATCTTGGGTGTTGTTGCCGGAGGCGTATTCGGCATCAACATTTTGGCGCTAGAAGGAGGGCCCCGTGCCTTTACAGCAACCACAACTTCTCCACTCGCGCTCCCCGAGCGCTCAACCACTCTAGCCATGGATGAGCAAGACAACCAGGATTTCCAAGACATCGATAACCCGGCTCCCATCGGTTCGCAGAGCACTCGGAGGCCTCAGCGCGGAAGAAGAGCCCGAGCACAGCGCAGGCCCACACAGACGGAAATCCTTACCCAGAACGTCAGGAACATGACCGAAATAGTCAGGGCACTGGTGGACACGCATAGGGAAACAAACAACGTTCAGCTCCCCAAGGAACAACCCGAAGCGACCGAATCCACGCCGAGTAGGCCGTCCAGGTCGGCCAGCCGGCCTCGTAACCTTTCACCCACGGGCGACCGGAGGAGTGGTCGGTCGCATCGGGAAAACTCCGGACGGCGGCAGCAAGACGAGGGTGAGCGATAAGAGAAAGAGCACTCGAGGAGCCGCGCCCAGGTCACTCGTTTGCGAGCAGCCGTGCCACAGGCAGTGGACGACGACCCGGATGGGCGCCGGGGAGACCCTGTGAACGTGCGAGGGAGCACGACCTCTGTGTTTGATCGCCTGGGAAGACCAGGAATCCATCGACGCTTAGGCCGAGAACGTTCCGTTGATAAGCCAACGAAGGAGGAGGACTACAACCAAAATAGGCTGGACCAACTCCAGCGGCAGCTGGACCAGCTCGTGGGCCAACAGTACGAGATGGAGCAAATCGGGGCGGTAGACCCGCCCTTTACCCCGGCCATCATGGCACCGCCTTACCCGGCTAGGTTCAAGATGCCATCAGTGGCGTCTTACGACGGTTCCACAGATGCAGATGAGCACCTCGAGAACTACCAGGCGCACATGCTGATTCAGAACACCAACGAGGCTGCCCTATACAAGTCGTTCTGCCCGACTCTAACTGGAGCTGCCCGGCAGTGGTATCGAAGGCTGGTTCCTGGGTCAATCAGCTGCTTCAAACAATTGGCGGACTCCTTTACCGCTGCATTCCTGAGTTCAAAGACCAAGAAGCTAGGAGCGTCCCACTTATTCGGCATCAAGCAAGGCGAGTCAGAAACGCTGAAAAAGTATCTCGAGCGCTTCGACAGAGCCGTCACGCAGGTCGAGAGCTGCACAGACGACATCCTGATGCAGGCCTTCCGGGAAGGCATCAAGAACACCCGCCTTGTCTGGACGCTCACCTATGACAGGCCACCCACCTTTGCGCACCTGAGGGGGATCGCTTGGAGGCATGTCGAGGCCGACGAGTACGTCAGAGGACGAGGGCTTGTAGCCCGAGAACAATCCCGGCTTCTCAGAAGGAAGTCGGATAGAAACCAATCTGACTAGGGCCGACAAGATAAGGGGAAGGCCGTGGTCGCAGACAACAAGATCGAGGCCAACTCCGGTCCGAGAACACCAGTGGGAAGATTCCGCTAGTACACCCCGCTGGTCATGACCATCGAGCACGCCTGAATCAGGTGTCTAGTAGGGGGCTGCTCCAAGACCCACCACAGATCCGAGCAGACCGTGCTCGGAGGAACCAAAACAAGTACTGCAACTTCCACAAGGACGTGGGCCACGGCACGAAGTACTGCATACAGCTTCGAGACCAAATCGAGCTGTTGATCCGGGATGGCCACTTGCGGGAGTTCGTGGAAAGGATAATCACCCCAGCTGGGACGAGCAGAATCCTGGGCCGAGCAATCGGACAGACGAGCCGAAACAAGAGCACATCGTCCACACCATTTTTGGTGGAACGGCTACTGGTGATACCGCGAGTTGCCGGAGAAGTTATGCCTGCGAGGCTAGGCGGTTTGCACGCAGGGAATGTCTCAACATGGCGGAGCATATTTTCAAGATATGCTGTCAGGATAGCGTCCCGATCACCTTCACGGATGATGAGGCAGACCGGCTAGTCCACCCACACAACGATGCACTGATCGGGGAGATCCGAGTGGCCGACAACGTCATCCGTCGTGTCCTGATCGACAACGGGAGCTCAGCGGACATCATGTTCATGGATGCATTCTTGAGGCTTAAGATCAAGGGAGCTGTGCCAACACCCGCCCAAACCCCTCTATATAGGTTCTCCGGGGAGTGCATCCGCGCAGCCGGCAACGTCCGCCTTCCAGTTACCATTGGGGATGGCTTGGAAAGGGTGACCCAGATGGTGGAGTTTATTGTTGTAGACCGGCCGTTCGTCTACAACGTCATCCTGGGGAGACCAACCCTCAATGCAATAAAAGCGGTAGTCTCCACCTACCACCTGGCGATGAAGTTCCCCACTGAGGGTGGAGTCGGCGTATTCCGGGGAAATCAGGAGGGTGCGAAAAAATGCTACATGGAGGTGGTCAACAAAGTGTGTTGAAAGGCCCCTGCCCCGATCACTGTGGCAGCCATCTTCACGGTGGACGAGATGGAAGCCCTGGTGGAGAAGTCAATCGCCTGAGCGACTTGGACCCCCGGATACCTAAAGAGGAGATCCGAGCACACCCGGTCGAGGAATTGATCCCCTACCAGCTGGACCCCGAGCATCCGGAGAGGACGGTCATGCTCGGCTCGAGACTCAACCCGGTAACCCGAGCAGCACTCGAAGGGTTCCTCCAAGAACACAAGGACGTCTTCGCCTGGTCCCACAAGGACATGCCCGGAATTGACCCGGCGATGATGTGCCACCAGCTGAGCGTCAATCCGAGACACAAGCCCGTGATCCAGAAAAGGAGAACCTTCAACCCGGAGAGGTATGAAGCCATCAACATGGAAGTGAAGAAGCTGCTTGTAGTAGGTTTCATCCGGGAGGTAACCTACCCTGAGTGGCTGGCCAACGTGGTCTTAGTCAAGAAGGCTACCGGGAAGTGGCGAGTCTGCATAGATTACACCGACCTCAACAAGGCATGCCTAAAGGACTGCTTCCCGCTTCCCAGAATAGACCAACTCGTCTACACGACGGCCGGGCACGAGCTGCTCATTTTCATGGATGCGTACTAGGGGTACCACCAGATACCCCTGAGTAGATCCGACCAGGTCAAGACGGCGTTTACAACCGACCAGGGTCTGTACTGTTACCTAGTCATGCCATTCGGCCTCAAGAACACCGGGGCGACCTACCAGCGGCTGATGAACAAGATGTTCGCCCCGCTCATTGCGAGGTCCATGGAAGTGTACGTGGACGACATGTTGGTAAAAAGCCGACACACGAGCGACCACATAAGGGACCTCCGAGACTGCTTTGACACCCTGCGACAGTACAGGATGAAGCTCAACCCCGCCAAATGCGCGTTCCAGGTGGAATCGGGAAAATTCCTCGGGTTCATGGTGAACCACCGGGGGATCGAGATCAACCCCGCTAAGGCCTAGGCAGTCGTGGACTTACAGCCCCCGCGGACGACCAAGGAGGTACAAAGACTGATCGGGATGATCGCAGCCCTTTCCTGGTTTGTGTCACGGTCCACCGACAAGTGCTTCCCCTTCTTCCAAGCGCTCAAGGGAAAAGGCAAAATCAACTGGGACAAAAAATGCGGAGAAGCCTTCGAAGGCCTAAAAGAGTACCTGGCGAGTCCGCCACTGCTATCGAAACCACTCCCCGAGGAAGTACTGTACGTCTACCTTGCCGTCTCTGAAAAGGCCATTAGCTTCGTCTTGATCCGACAAGACGACAAGGTTCAGTACCTCGTTTACTATAGCAGCAAGGCGTTCCAAGGAGCAGAAGGGAGGTACACCCCTCTAGAGTAGTTGGCCCTGGCACTGGTCTCATCAGCCCGTAAGTTGAGGCCCTATTTCCAAGGCCACCCAATCCGTGTCCCAACCAGCTACCCGCTTCGCTAGGTTCTCCAAAACCCCGAGTTGTTAGGATGAATCGTGAAGTGGGCCATAGAGCTCGGAGAGTTCGACATCGAATACATCCCCCGCACCGCGGTCAAAGCTCAAGCGCTTGCTGATTTTGTGGCCGAATTCACGGGTGCTCCCGGACCGACTCTAGAGTACTCGGAGAAGGCGGTTGATGCGCCCGTGGAGGACGGCCCGGCAGCTAGTAACCCGAGCAGCGAGAGGTGGAGGCTATTCGTTGATGGCTCCTCTAACTCAGGGGGCTCCGGGACGGGACTTGTCCTAGTGAGCCCAGACCAGTACAAGACCAGCCAAGCACTTCGCTTCAACTTCAAGGCATCCAACAATGAAGCGGTGTATGAAGCTGTTATAGCCAAGCTTGGTTTAGCCCGGGAACTCGGAGTACAAGACATCGAGGTGTTTAGCAACTCGATGCTCATCGTTAATTAGGTAACCGGGGAATTCCAGGTGAAGGAAGAGCAAATGGTGAAGTACCTGGAGAAGGTGAAAATCCTTCTCGGTCAATTCAAGAGCCAGGTTGTAACCCGGATACCGCGTTCCGAGAACATTGAGGCGGATGCCCTCGTTCGGCTCGCCTCGGGGAACGACCTAGAAGGTCTTGTCTCGTTCCCCATAGAGCGACTTGAGCAGCCGAGTATCGAGCGAGAAGAGCAGGTCCTCTGTTATGAGAACGCAACGACTTGTATGGACCCGATTGTTCGTTACCTCACCGAGTCCCAACTGCCCGAGAATCGAGAAGAATCCCGGAGGGTCAAGAACACTTCGGCGAGGTACACATTTATTAATGGAAAGCTGTACCGCTGAGGACACTCTGCTCCGTACCAACGGTGCGTCGGTCCGCTTGAAGCCGAGTACCTGATGAAAGAAATACATAGTGGGGTGTGCGGGAACCATTCCGGGGAGAGAGCCCTATCCTTCAAATGCCTTCGGCAAGGATACTACTGGTCAACTATGGGCAAGGATTCGATGGAGTTCATCCGGAAATTCCTCAAGTGTCAACAGTTTGCTAAGGCAATCAGGTCTCATCCCGAGAAGCTCACCTCGGTGGTATGCGCGTGGTCGTTCACCAAATGGGCCATCGACCTGATCGGACCACTACCAATGGTCCGGTCACAACTTTGCTTTTGCCTCGTGGCAATAGACTACCTTATGAAGTGGGTCGAAGTAGAGCCCTTGGCCCAATAAACGGAGGCAAAGTGCACGGGTTTTTTGTGGAAGAACATAATTTACCGATTTGGGCTCCCCCACACCGTGGTCACGGATAACGGGAAACAGTTCGATAATCCCAAGTTCATCGCGCTCTGCGAACAGTTTGGCATAAATAAAGTGTTCTCCTCCCCCGGGCACCCTCAGAGCAATGGACAGGTGGAAGTCGCCAATAAAACCATCAAGGAAAACTTGAAAAAGAACATTGAGAAGCACTAGGGGACTTGGATCAATGAACTACCCCGAGTACTATGGGCCTACAGGACGACCAAGCGCACTGTAACCGGGGAGACCCCTTTTGCTATGGCATTCGGGGTAAAGGCAGTTATTCCGGTTGAGGTAGGGTCACCGAGTCTCCGAGTAAAGAACTACGATGAAGAGGACAACTCCAAGCAGATGTTGCCTGAGCTCGACCTAGTCGAGGAACGACGCAAGCAAGCACTGATCCGAACGGTCGCACTAAACAAGGTTGTAGCTAGGTACTACGACAAGAAATTCCGGCCCCGAGTCTTTCGAGTAGGGGATTTAGTGTTGAAAAAAATATTGGTCCAAGAACCCGGACTCGGCTCGTTCGGTCCAAAATGGGACGGACCATACAAGATCACGGAGATAGTGCGGCCAGGGACGTACCAGCTAGCCGACCAGGACGGTAGACTTCTTGGACATCCGTGGAATGCCGACCACTTGAAGCGTTTTAATCAGTAATTTTTTGTAAATCAATGTAAATGCTGGATAAATATATATATAATGGTGTTTCCTCGGAATTCAATGTGTAGTACTGGTACAACATTTGCCCTTGCAGACCCCAACTCCTGTGGTTCCCGGACCACGGAGTCAGGTCCCATGACCGGACACTGACCGAAAGGAGGTGCCCGAGTAGGACCCAACATCTGCCCTTGCAGACCCCAACTCCTGTGTTTCCCGGACCACGGAGTTAGGTCCCATGACCGGACACTGACCGAAAGGAGGTGCCTGAGCAGGACCCAACATCTGCCCTTGCAGACCCCAACATCTGCCCTTGCAGACCCCAACTCCTGTGATTCCCGGACCATGGAGTCAGGTCCCATGACCGGACACTGACCGAAAGGAGGTGCCCGAGCAGGACCCAGCATTTGCCCTAATAATTTAGACTTGACTACACTCACCCGAACAGGGTTGATGTTGGGCCAATTTTAGATTTACCCAAACCAACCAGGGGGGTAGGGAGTACTTGGGACAAAATCTTACATAGGTGGAAAATAATAAATAGTAAATGCAAAAAATAGTGAATGAAATATTCATTAAAAATTTCAATGAGGGGGGGTACAGTTTAGGCACCCTCGAACCCAAAAAAAAAAAAAAAAAAAAGAAGAAAAAAAAAGCAAACATAAGAGTAAAACATAAAAACTTCAATCCAGCTGGTCTGGAAGGGTGAAGTCGCTCACTGACACATCAAGTTCGGGAGTGGTCGGCTGGTCATCGGCAGGCTGCTCAGGGGCGACGGGCTACTCAGGGGCGAGGGGGTTCTCGGGAACGTCGGGCTGCTCCGGGTCATCGAGGACCACCACGTTCTCGGGCAAAGGAGCAGCACCGGATACTTCACCCTCCTCCAGGGCCTCCTTGGCGGCGATTTCCTCGGACTCCTCGGGCACAAAGGACCAGTCTACCCCGACCAGTGATGGGTTGGCCGCGATAAACCCGGCCTTCATATCCCGCATACCCTCTTGGTACTCGGCAACTAGGCTAGCTTTGAAGTCCTTGGACTGAAGATAGTCCTTCACCGCCCGAGCTCGTGCCTCTTCGAGTGCGACGGGAAGGGCGACCTCAATATATTACTTGTACTCGGCTCGGACGGAGGCGAGATCGCGTTCGGCCTTACTCATAGCCTCCCCCATCTCACACCGAGAGGTCTCCGCCTCTTCAACATCCTTCTCGGCCTTCTGAGCCCATTCCTCCGCGAACCTCGTCTTTTCCTCAGCCAGCCTCATCCTCTCCTCAGCGGCCTTAGCCTTGTTCTCGGACTCCTTCCTGGCCTCCTCTGCTGCGTCTTTGGCGGCCTTTGCCTCCTTCTCGGCTCTCCTCTGGCGTCGGCCTACGCAGACTTCACCTCGTCCGCCATTCGGTTAGCGTACCCCCTATCAACCGCGCTCCCGGAGAAAGCGAGACACAAAGCCTGGCGATAAGTTGGTTAGATGGGACACCAAACAATTATTCCAAGAAGACCACAAACAAGTACCATGACAGTACTTACCTCGATCAGCTTGTTAGTACAGTCACTGATGGCCACGATGCGGTCGAAACACTTGGAGGACTCGGCCACTTTGACGTTGAGCTTGTCCTCGAACTTCGTAACCAAAGCCCTGTGGACCGAGGACTCTTGACTAGACGGCTCGGCTCAAGGAGGCGGAGCAACGTCGCGAGACCTCGGTTCCTCCCGGTTGCTCCGAGAAGCAGGCAACAGGACAGGTGGCTGGTCCTCCCGTGAGTGGCTCGAGCGGGCTTCATGGCGGCCTGTTGGTCGGTCCTCCCTCAGTTTGTCCGAGCGTGCCTCGGAACGGTCCGATGGCCAGCTGGTCTGTGAGACCGGGGGCGCAGCTACCCTGACCGGTGCAGCCGGGGGCACCACTCCCCAACTTGGCGGACCTGTCGAAGTCCCGGCCTATTCCTTGCCCTTGCCAATCTTGGCCATTTTCTGTAGCCGGGCAATCCTCTCCTCCCCATTCGGACGCTTGGTCCTGCACTGCTCACGATCAGCCATCGATTCTGCAACAAAAAAATAGAAGTTGGTAAGTGCTTGGATAAACAAAGCCAAAAGAAGACCAAAAGAAAACGAAACGACCTTCGATCTGGAGGCCCCGGGCAGGGAAGAGTTTCTGGATCACCAGGTCCATGTCCTCGTCGGTGACCCGCGGACCCCAAGTTCCAGGGGACGGGTCGCTAGACGATGGTTCATGGACCGTAGCTGCCGGCACCCCCTGTGGAACTCCGGACTGATCGTGCGTGGTCGCGACGTCGTTGTTGCTTGTCCGAGAGCGATAGTGGACGGCAGGCTCCGGCATACGTTCGACTGTGACCCCTGGTTGGGAGGTCCTCGGTTGGTCGTCAGGATGGCCGGACGTCGACGAAGAGCCGATCCAATGATGCTCTTTTAGGCTTGCCTTGGTTAGCAGCCTATGCTGGCTCCGTTCGGGGTCAGATAGTTCCCGAAGCGCATCTATCTTCACCAGGGTTAACTCCGATATGTGTGGTGCCGGAGTCCACACATAGCCCCTCCTAAACGACACGGGAACCCTCTCCGATGGAGGAACTTCGTCATAAGGGAGGTGCCCGTGCAGCCACCAACCACATGCGTAGAACCATAGGTGCTTGAACTGCTTGTCGGAGTCCGGGCACCCTGTGATGAACGTTCCTTTGAAACCTTGGAAGTAATATTACCCCTTGGACGATGGAGCCATCTTCATCCTGTAGAGATTTTGGAAAGCCCCGAATGGTAGCTTCTCGGTGAAGTTTGCAGCCCACAGAATGAAGCATCCGACCAGGATGTGGTAGGTGGACGGGAGGTGGACGGGAAGGGAGATCGTCTACTCCGGGCACCACCAAGTCCATCTCGTTGGGGATGCAAAACTCTTGACGGAGCGCGGCATGGTACCTCTGAGTAACGGCGGACGTGTAATAGTCCGTGGTGTACATCGGGCGATCGTCGGCTAGGTCCACCATCTCCATGACAGCCCTGCGGTACCCCTTTAGGTCATTGATGCGTATGGTCCGGCTACGAGGCTGCTGGCGAGCCTGGATTTGCTCCCTAGACGGGTCGGAGCTCTAGAGCCCTGGGCGTCTTCTCGGCCAGATGTACTGTTCTGGCTGGCTGTCCTCTCGAGCGAGGTCCCTCCCTCAGCCGTGAGGTTTACCACTGAAGCCGGTTGCACCTGAGCTGCCCTGCCTAACTCTTCAATGAACCGGCGGTCCGGGAGGGTACTCGGACCCACCTGTAAAATCTCTTCCAATCAAGCGGTGCCCTCTTGTTCTCGGTTGATTGGTGTGACTGGGTCGCTCGGAGAAGGAATGTCCAAGATACCCGACAGGTGGTAAGGTGTTCGGCCCCTTGGGCCCGTCGCCTCTCCAGTCGACGACGATCTCGTGCTCGAAGTTGAAACCGAACTCCCCGTGACGTCCTGGCTCTCGGACAAGCTATTGTTCTTGGAGTCCAACAGATCACTCATATTGATAATACTCGAATAAAAAATTTTTTATTACCTTCACGGATGTTCTCGGCTCTTGTCTTCAAAGCAACTTCACTCGGCAGTCCCCAGCAGTCCTGGCAGCTCTCGGCAGATGTTGAGTTTTTTTGCAAGCAGTGGGAAAAATAAGGAACACCCCCCGCTATTTATAGGCGAGGGTCCAGCGAGAAATCCGGGTGCGGGTATCGAGGCGACAATTCGGTTTTCCGCCAATCCCCCCTAGATTTAAAATTTGAAATTTGAAGATTTGAAGTGCCGCTCTGCCTTCCCACCTATCATGACACAACATGTAGCAATTATCGACACGTGGCACCTTCCAATGTGGGCCATCTGAACAAACTTCTCTGAGAACCGGACCATATCCGAACTGCCGACTACAACCCGACGACTAGAATGGAGGTCGAGCAGTGAACGACCAGACGAATACACGGAGCATCCCTGGCCACGTCAGCCCAGAGATGCTGGGGGGGCTTATGTTGACGTTGTGATCTGCTCCGGCCACAAAGTACCACTTCCGACCGCTCCCGGCAACGTTAAAGCAAACGTCCGTCAGCCCGGACCGGATTCAAGTTTCCCGACTACGACTGACCAGATGCGGTTCTCGGAGAACACGGATACGACCACTTCCTGCAGTCCCACCAGGGTGAACGGCGTACCGGGTTAGGTTGTGCTCCGAGCACTCTACCCGGGGATTGTATCCAGGATTGGCAGAAGTCCCCCGGACCCTCGCTCCTACCACCTAACATCTGACACAAGTCCTGCCACTGCACCCGTCAGCTACAGGCGCCGCCCACCTACTTCTGTAGCACATCACATCGCCACCCGCCGCCACCTACTCTGGCAAGAAATGCCCCTGCAGGCGCCAGCGACAACCACCTTTCTGTCCACTGTCCCGAGTTAGAGGCATGAGGCACCGACCCATTGGGCCGATAGCGCCTACAAGCCTAGGACCTACTCACCCCCCTGGGTGCCCTAGGTAGCCGACCCGGCTGGACTGCCCGACCATCTTGGGTGTTGCTGTGGGAGGCGTATTCGGCATCAACAAGTGCAATATGATCAAAGATCCTAAAGGGCATTATCAAATATCCTCGCTTGTTGGAGATCACTACTCTTACCGTCATCTGAAATCTGGGAATTTGATTTTTAATATGAAGAGTATTTGTTAAAATCATTTAACAGTACACAATTTAGAATGCCAATTCAAGAAAAATAAGGCACCAAAATGCACATCAGAAGATAAAATTTTTTAAATAAGGGTAAAATTGCTTCAGTGGTCCCTGAACTCTTTAACAAGGTGCCGATTGGTCTTGAAACTTTTTTTTTTTATTAAAAGGTCCCCAAACCCTTAAAAAGGGTGCAAAAAAGGGTAAAACCCTAACGGTACTTAAAATTTGGACAAAAAAGTGCATGTGTCTTAGAAGATGTATCAATTATTGTCAAAATTACTAAAATAACCCTAATAAAAAGAAAAAAACAAAAACACCCAATTTTACTATTCATGTTCTTCCCACGAAACATTCGAGTTTCAGTAGAATTCAGAACTCCTTCTAAGCTTTTGTATTGATACACCCTAAACTTATTATATAGTTACAATTTATACTCTAAATTTATAAATCTATATAGCAATTTGCACCTCATTGATAAATAATGTTGATTTTTTAATTAAAATTGATGCTTCACTTGAATGTATATTGTTAATAAATAAAAATAAAAATAGTTATTTATATCATGAATTAACAACTCATATACAAATCACATATCAATTTCCCTTAAAAGATTAATATTATTGTTAATGAGGTGTAAATTGTTACATATTATAAATTTAGGATACAAATTATTAAAATTAAAAATTTAATATGTAAATTATAACTCTATGATAAACTTAGAGTGTACCAATGAAAAACCCCCATAAAAAATAAAAAAATAAAAAATAAATAAAAAAAATAAAAACTCAAAACTAGGTAATGCCATCAAACAAATTAATCCATTATTGAACTCCCCAAGCCACTGTCCCCCGCTCCCTCTCTCTCTCCAAAATTTAAAAAAAATGCCACAAATTCCATTTCCGTTTGTTGCTCAAATTCTCGGTCACAGATGTTCGCCGCCGCCGCCGCCTCCCTCCCCCATCGCTAACCTATGAAGCCACCATCCATGGATAACCCGGATCTACATGAACACGGAGGCCACGGCCCCCTCGCATAACCGCCGCGAACCCAGTCCACGAGAGCCCGGAGCGAACCGCCCCCATGAACAGCCGCCGCTAACCCATTCCACTCAAATCTAGCCGCGATGAGCTCTCCCCCAACCCCGACGACAATTCCCTTTTCCACTGTGGTCCCCGCAAATCCCCTTAACATCTTCGACGAACAAAACCTGCAAAGATAGAGAGAGAGCCACTGCGTGAGCCCTCCCCCAACCCCGACGAGCCACACCTTTACCTTTGCTGCCCCCGGCGAAACCCCCTGTCATCCCTAACGATCACAACCTGCAGAAAGAGAAGGAAAAGGAGAAAGACAGAATCGCTTTCTTTTTTTTTTTTGAAGGCAATTTATTTTTGGGAGAGGCTGTGGTAGAGCCTTTCCCAAATGACTCTACCAGTAGAGTCTCTTTTAAAATCGTTGAGAATTAATCGAACGGTTGAAATGTTGTTGGTGTACCATATTTATTATACACCTTACCTCATATAATCTTTCTCACCCCAAGTCTTCTCCGTCGCCGGCGACAGACGCCGGCAACCCACCCCCGACGCCGGCGTCCCACCACCGGCCCCAGCCCCAGCCGGCCGGTCGGCCGCCGGCGACCCCCATTTCTCTCTCTTCCCCTTTCTCTCTCTTCACCTCTCCTGCGGAGACCCACCTCCGGCACACCCCCCCCCCCCCCCCCGCCACCGGCCCCTAGCCCCTAGCCCGCCCCCGGCCCCCCACCCTCCTGCCTTCCCCTCTCTCTTCCTGTAACGACCCACCTATCGTAGGCCGTTACCTTACATACTTACTTAAGAACATACGAAAATTTGAGCTAAATTTTTTTTTATACAAACGATAAATAACTTGAACTGGGAAAACCCTTTAGTCATTACTTTCATACATACATGTACATATACTTAATCACTTATCATAGTACTAAAGTCTTGTACTCAAATACAACTTATTTAAAGTATCATAAATTTGACAAAAAGAAACGTAGTAGTTCCCAACCCACAGTTTCACAGTTTTGCATCACCACGCTCCACTGCCTTGCATCAAGGACTGCCATAAGTTTGCTTACCTACAGCATAAACATGAACTATGAGCTTTTGCTCAGCAAGCACAACTATCTAATCCGCAAAACATTTCATGATAACATAATGCATGAACCATTTATGCTTTCTTACTGTTTTCATAGGTTAGCTTACTTTTTGGGCCCTTACATAACATAAATGTACGTACCGTGGCGCGCTGCCATGGAGTGGTTGGGGCGGCCAGTCCTGTCCAACTCAAACCATGAACCAAACCCGACCTAGTGCGGGTCGATACGACATATAGCATCTTGCTTATCATGATACTTAAAACTTGTTCTTATCTTGTTTCATACTTGAAACCTTATTTCATGATCATAAACAGTTTCTTAACTGAAACTGGGATTTCATATCTTACCAAATGACTTATCATTAATGAGCATGCTTCGTGATGCCATAATATCAAAATACTCATCATATGAACATACGTGCTATAGACATTCATTCTGTATTTAACAGCAGAAACTTGAAAGCATACATGCCATAACATTTGAACACACATACCATAAACAATCGTCATACACACAACATCATGAACTTGTTATCATACAAGCCATAAACTTGAAGGCATATAACAACAATATTTTTGTTTATGCTGTAGGCGGAGTCGTACTTACCGTTATTTGTTCCTTGAACTAAAATACTTCACTCAAACAGGTCCCTTTCCTGTTTTCAAGAACATCATAGGATAAGTATCATCCTATCACGATATCGTAACAATTCTAACTCTTTAAAGTACAAACCCTAAAACTCAACTCCTTTTTGAATTTTAGTAAAACCCTTGAATTCTGAAAACTGGGTTTTTAAACTAATTCATTATGTTTGATCCTTTTCGTACAAATATATTTTAAATTTGAAAAGGTTTTCTTCATGAAAGTTGTAGATCTTGAAGTCTCCTACAACTTTTGTTTTTAACTCAAAACTCAAATCTATACTTAACTTGCTTGTTTCTTTCTTTGAAAATTCTTCGACCATATTTACTATTCATAACTTGGTCTCGGATTTTTGCAAAAACAAAGGTCTTAGAGGCCTTATTTTCAAAAACTGTCCACGTTGTCCCCTATGATTTTCCCTTTTCTACAACTTTACAGTTTTGACTTTTTCTAAAATCGGCCTCTAGAGACCTCGAAATCTCGTTTCCAGAAAAACCGTCCAGTTTACAACCCTAAACAGGCATTTCAAAACCATAGTGCATAAAACATAACAAACTAGGCTCATGCTTATTCTTAATGGTCATATACTCAAACCCTAACTGAAACTTGAATAAAGAACTAGAGGATTACAATATTTACCTCAAGTTCCTCGGATGAAAATCTCAACTAGGGTTTTGAAATTTTCTTCTTACTTCTTACACTAAACCGAACTCTCCTCTTTTCTTGCTTTCTCCTCTCTCTTTTCTTTCCTTTCTTACTTCGGCTCCTAAGGGCAGAACTAGGGAGTGTGTTGCTTGCTTTACTTTGCTAACAAAATGAAATGAAAGAACCTCCACCTATTTATAGATGAATCTCTAACTCTTGGACTTGCTAACTAGCCCTTAAAGGAACAACAATTGCTCCTAAACTCCCATGAGGTGGCCGGCTCTCCTTGCCCCTTTTTGCCAAGTAGAAAGGCTATGGGAGCTTACTCATGATGGCTAGGGGTCATGAGGTGTCGTTCTCCTAAGTTAGCTGACCTTAGATGTAGTTTGGAGCTTGTTCTTGTTCACCATAAGCAAGGCTAGTTTGCTTACTAAGCCAAGCTAGGGTGTGTGAGGTGTCATGTGTTCAAGTGATCCTTCTTTTGTAATTTATGCATTGATCCTTAAGGCCAAAATATTTCTCCTTAGTCCCTATGTGTTGGCCGGTTGTTCTTGCTCCAATTTGACAAGCAAACCTAGCTAAAATGCTTGCTCATCTAGGCTATATGCTTGAGGTGGCATTGCCTTGTGATGGCCGGCCCTAGGGTGAAGTGTGCAAGCCTTGGCTTGCCAAGGGGGCTAGGCTAGGAAGTCTACATGGCTGATTCATCTAAGCTAGGCCAAGGGATGTGTCTCTCCCTCATGTGGCCGATCATAGGTAGCTTTGGCAATGCATAAATTTTCCATGTGTGCAAGGTTCAACTTGTCTCTTATCAAGGTTAATCATGATGTGTTGCTTCCTTATGTGGCCGGCCTTTGATGCTTAGGTGTGCAAGCCTTGTCTTGCCAAAGGTGTAAGGCTAGGAGGGTGACTCATGCAAGCTATAGACTTGAGGTGTTTCACCCTCATGTGGCCGGTCCTTGTGTGCCAAAACCACTAGCCAATTGAATCCTTGAACATAACCAACCAAGCCACAAATCAAGGTGCTTAATCACCAATTTAAAGTATGATTTGTCACCTTTTATTGACACCTAAATTCTTCCAATTTGCATAATGCTTTTCAAAAACAAGATTCCTTGCTCACAAGGCCATGATGTGGCCGGTCCCTATGGTGACACATGGAAGAATGTGATTGGTTCTAGCTAGAGTCATTCAATTCAATCTTAACTTGTCTTCTTTGATTTCCAACCAAGCTAACCGAACTTGAAATGGATCATTGACTTAATTAAACTAAGAAACTTTACTTAACAAGTCTCTGGTTCAAAAATTTACATAATTACTGATAATTCCATAATTTTTCCAAAATTGCACATTGGCCCCTAAAGGCAAAAATATTTGCACTTTAGTCCCTGTAAGTTGGCTACTTACAGCTAAACTCCCAAATATCAAATTTCTTGCTTGATCATGCCTTACAAATCTTCTTAACTTCTAAAAGTTCAAAATCATGAACTTTTCTTAAATTTACAAATTGACCCCTAAAAAATAAAATATTTACATTTTGGTCCCTGTATGGTGACCAATCATGATAATGACACTTGTCATCTGAGGTGTCATCTTGTAAGGCCTTATTTGGCTTATCTCCTAAATGCAGTCCATTTTCATACTAACATAGATACTTAAATACTATTTTCAACTGTTAACAGTATAATCGTACTGGACCATTGTCCAAAATTTATCTGAACTGCATATTGGATTTTCTTAAGCTATAAACTATCACATAGAATCATAAATCATAATTTACCCTTTTAACAAAGGGTCTTAAACTTGCTTAAATAAATTATCGAATCTTTTAACAAAAGATTCAACAACTTTTCTTAGAAAACATATCATACATATCACATAAACAGACTTTTGATTCTTAACGAAAGAAATCATAAACTTATAAAAAGTTTGGTCATTACACTTCCCATCTCTCTCTCTCTCTACCCCACCCCAGCCCCGGCCCCCCCACACCACCCCCGACGTGAGAAGAGATAGAGAAAGAGAGGGGAAGTCGCGGGTGGGGGTGGGATGGAGGGGCGCCGGGCGGCCGGGGGTGGGGGGGCCGAGGGTCGGGAAGAGAGAGAGAGGGGAAGAAAGTGAGAGACGAAGAGAGAGACATAAGAGAGATAGGGAAGAGAGAGAAAGGGGAAGAGAGAGAGGGGGAGGTGGGGGGGTGGGGAAGCCGGGGGAGGGGTGTCGTCGGGCAGGGTGGGGGGGCCGGGGGGCGGGTTGGCAGCTGGGGGCCGGTGGTGGGGGGGTGTCGGAGGTGGGTCACCGCAGGAGAGGAGAAGAGAGAGAAAGGGGAAGAGAGATGGGAAGAGAGGGAGAAGAGAAAAGAAATAAAGGGGAAGAGAGAGAAAGGGGGGTCGCTATCGGTAGATTAAATCTCAACGGTTTAAAAAGAGACTCTATCGGTAGAGTCATTTGGGAGAGGCTCTACGACAGCCTTTCCCATTATTTTTATGTTTCATGTTTTTTTTTTAACTTAACTTTTAATTTTAATTATCATTTTACCAAATTACCCCCCCCCCCCCCCCCCCCTAATTATTTCATGTGCACCTCACATGGGGTAAATCCGTCCAAAACTTAATAGCTGTTAGGGTTTATTCGGCACCTTTTTCATAAACTTGTTTGGGCAAATGCGTTGTACGTGTTGAGTTGTGATGAAAATTTTCATAGCGTTTAATATGAAAAAATATTTTCTAAAGATTATAAAAAAATACAGATTAATAAAAAAAATTGAAGAGTTAAACTTCATAATGCAATTATAAAATACACTATAATAACAAAATCAAATATTCTAATAAATAAGATAATAACACATAACTCATTTATTTTTATTTTTTTCAAAACATATAGAGTTGCATTTTGTTATCTCAAAAAAGGTTTTAATCCCATTGTTGGCTATACAAAATAAAACATTGCAATAAGAAAAAAAAAATGATTGGAAAAAGAAAACTAAAAACGTTTTGAAAAATATGATAATGAAGTAAAGGGTAAATAAAAAAAGAGTCAATATGAATATTTTACACACATTTTAATTTATATATAGAGTCACATACACACATGCGTCTGCAAACAAAGTTTAAAAAAAGAAAAATAGTTTATTTTTATAAATATTTTCAGCCGTAGAACAATATGCTAGCAGCAACATTTATACCTACTTGTTCAAAGTTTTGCATCAAAAATAAGTATAGATGTAATGCTAATACATTCCTAAACTTGAGTTCTCACATGACAAGTTGTAGTAGGCGTTATCCTAAGCAATATTGGATATATGCATATTTCCTGCATAACGAGCTCCTAAAACTACAATAGGACGGATGATCATTCCAAAAGCAGACAAAAGTAGGAAATTTCTAAACAAGAAAACTCGATCCAAACACAAATTTAACATGAATATGCCCAAAAATAATGGCAAAATAACATAAAACCAAAAATGAAATTCCAAAATGAAAGAAATCTATTAACTTTGTTTTGAAACCTGAAGGCATCATTAATTCACAATAAAAAAGAACTCTTTTTCCTGTTGTTTGAATGAAGCTTTCTAAAGCAAAAGAGGAAACCCAATATTCTAAAACAATATATATATATATATCCGTGTGTGTGTGTATGGAATGCTAAGAAAATGTTCTCTCTCTCTCTCTCTCTCTTTTGATGATAAAGCAATTTCAATCTCCAATCTGCTACTTTATCTACTATTTTATAAATGTAGGAATATATTTTGTTTTCGGAAGGTGAGAAAACAAAAAGAAAAATGAAAAAAAAAGTCTCTCACCAATGAATCTTTTTTATAAATGTAGGAATATATTTTGTTTGGCTTTTCAACTAAAATTTAACTAATATGTATTTTTTTATCTCAATTTTTATCTTTTTCTGAAAAATCAATAAAAATAATGACTAAATTTTTAAAAGTGTTATTTTTAAAATAAGGACCAAACTGTCACTTTTAAAAAATTTTAAATATTATTTAAATTAATTATTATATATATATTAAAAATTTATATAAAATAAATATTAATGCAAAAAAATATTTTCTTTCCTCTCCTCTCTCACACTTCGTACTCTCTTTTCTCTCTCTCTCTCTCCTTCTTTTCCCCTCGAGCAAAAGAAAAAAACAAATCCAAAAAAAACCCCATCCCACTCACCTTTCTCTCTCTCTTTCTCTCCCTCCCCTTCTCTTCCGACTGTGTCAGCCGGAAAAAGACCCAAAACCCAAAAACTCCCCCCCCCCCAACGCACTCTTTCTCTCTCTCTCTCTTTCTCTCCCTTCCCCGTGTGTCAGATGCACAGCAGCCAAAAAAGCCTCAAAAAGTTTCAAATGAATTTTATTCGTTTCTGTGGTGTTTGAATGAATTCTTTCGTCTAATTTTTTTTTCTTTGTTTGGTAGCCCGTATTTCTCTCCCCGTTTTTCTTTTCTTTTCTCTATTTCTTAAATTTTTTTTATGAAAGAACGGTGAAAAAGATGATGTATTTCAATGTAATAACCGAAATTTTTACGGACTCATGATTTCCTTGTATGTAAAAAAATTTAAGTCCGTGCTATGTGTTTATGTGATATTTCATGAAAATTATGAATATCAATATGAAATTCATAATTTTATCAGTATATGTTTGAGTTCTCGTTTAATTAAATATGAGACTCAATAATAAGTTTATTAGGTCAAGAACGAGGCCTTTTAAGGGGGAAAAAAAAAAGGCAAAATAAGAATTTACGATTTTATTCCGGTCAAAGTTTGACCAGAATGATTCAAGGCATGATTATGACGGTACTTCAGTATAACAAGCAGTATGAAAATTATACTGTGAAAAACCTTTATCACAGATGAGATAGTAAGAATATGGACCGAAACCACTCTAGAAAAATCAAGCACATTATTTAGGATAATAAGGGCTAAGTAGCTTTAAGTTATAAGAAAAATCATTACACAGTCCAATAATATGCAGATGAATTCTGGACTGCAGTCTAGTGTGACAGTACTATTATTAGTGAAAGCAGTATTTATAATATATGCATTAGTATGAAAATGGATTGCATATTAAGAGGAAAGCCAAACAAGGCCCTAATGGGAGGACACCTCATCTAGGATAAATATGTGAATTTTGGGATTTTTGAAAAATTGGAAAAAATGGGTGGTAGCTTTTGATTGGATAATTGAATGGATGAACATGAAAGGCTTACTTGGCCTCCCAGACATCCTAATGGCCGGCCACCTCATTGGATTTTTGAGCAAATATTTTGCTTTTGAGGACTAAAATGTAATTTTAGGAATAAAAATAAATCCAAAAAGAGAAATTATTTTATTTGATTCTACCCCAAAACTCTGGCTTATTTTCACCTCATCCTCTTTTCCCCTTAGAAACCGAAACCAGATAGAGAAAAAAAAAAGTGTGAAGGTCGGTTTTTGTAGAAGGAAGCAAGGAGGAAAATTTTTGGATCCAAAGTCTAGATCCAACTTCAAGGTGTTAAGGTAATCCTCCAGGAATCCCTAAGCCTTTCAATTAAGTTTGATTCACGATTTATGTGTATTTCATGTGGGTATGTAAGGGCATAAGTTCATTTTATTTTTAATGCAATTTGCTTAGATTTGTGCTTGATTAGAGTTAGTGGTTTTGATTTATGGTTTAGTGCATGTTTATGATGATATGTGTTAGAGATTATGTGGTATGTATGAATGCCTAGTATGTGTTTGTAGTATGTCCCCACACACTCAAGAATGATGTTGCATGGATGAAAATTGAATTGGTAATGTATGTTGCATGTAGGGTTCAAGAAAACCCTAAAAACCCTAGTTTGGTGAAGATTCACCATATGGGTTTGCATGAAGGATTGTATGAATGAAAATGAATGCATGGCAATAAAAACATTACATAACGTGTTGCATGCTTGATGTAGGCTTACGGTTTTAACCGTTTGAGGTAGTGTGTGCGTAATTTTATGTAAGAACCAACCAAAATGAAAATTGCCAGTTTCGGATCAAAACTGGGCAGCAATCTGGAAACAGGATTTTGAGGTCATTAGAGGCCAAATTTGAGAAAAGTTAAAACTACAAAGTTGTAGAAAACTGAAAATACTAGGGGGCAATGTGGACAGGTTTTAAAAATAAGGCTCCAAAGGTCTCTGTTTTCACAAAAAATCCAAACCTGGTCATGCCCAGACCCTATGCACGGCCAGACAGGTTCAACAAGGAAAATGAGTAGGTTAAAGGCATAACTGGTTTTTGAGAAAAGAATGAAAGTTGTAGGGTTTTTCAAGACTAAAAATTTCTTAAAGAAAACTTTTCCAAATTCAAAACAGATTTTTAGATAAAACTGAAGTCTAAAAACTGTGCAGGAAACAGGAAATTCCTGCACAGGATTTTCAAAAGCAATGCAAAAAAGGAAATACCTGCACATACACTAATAACTGGCAGTATGAAACTGTTTTCAAGGATAGCTTTCAAAACTTGACAAGTTTATTGCCCTAACTCAAGAAAAATTACAGTTTTGTAAAAATATTGAAAGTTCACACAAGGATTTTTATCAAGAGAAGAGAAAAATAAATAAATGGGCCAAAATGCTATTTTGAAAACACGGTAACAATATGATGAGCAATGGTAACCGGATAGGATACCCAAGTTACTGGGTTGGGCCTAAAGCCCATGGTTACCAATAGTAACCTAATAGGGCATAGCTTTAAAAATTGGGCCTTAGTAACCCAATAGGGTTTGATCCAAATATGACTTGGGCTTATACCAAGGGTTACCCGAAGTAACCTAACAAGATACTATTTGTGTTTGGTTATAAGCCCTAGGGTTACATTTAGTAACCAAATGAGTTATTATGAGTGTGTGTGGGGGACATATAAGTAGGATTATTCGTGGATGTTGGTTAGGATACCAACATTTTATGAAAAGATAGGACGATCCTTACCTTACTTCCTTTTTGAAAAGCAGGAAGTAACCTGTTGTTGCAGTCTGATTTGGAGCAACAAAACCTAGGACGTAGCATAACAGGTAAGTACAAACCTCACCTATAGTATAGAAAATAGTAAATGCTATTTTCAAGTATGACATGTTTTCATGTATGCCATGATATGCCAAGATGTGCCATGTTATGCCATGATATGTCATGTGTATGTATATGTTATGGTTAATATTATGTTATGTTATATGTTTTGATATAGTGACATCATGAGGCATGTTCACTAATATTAAACCACTTGGTAAGAACATGTTTTTAAGTCATAAGATAAGACAAGCAAGGTGTCGTACCAACCCCCCACCAGATCGTGGAGGATTATACATGTTTCAAGTTCAAGATACTAAGACCTTCCGCCAGATCGTGAAGGGTTATGAATATGATTCCCAGAATTGTTAGGGACCTTGCAAACCTTAACTTTCTGTAGAATGCGCGCATTTGGTATGTACACAAGGGGCCCACATGTTAAGCAAGATAATAAGTTCATAATAAGTTCATAATGGAGCATAAGAGATATATAATTGATCATAAATGGTTCATGCATAAGTTACATGATACTTGATATGTTTTGTGAGATTAAGTTTGTACTTGCTGAGCGAAAGCTCATCAGTATATTTCATACTGTAGGTAAAAAACCTGCAGCTTAATTGATGGGCCATGCGGACGATGCGGTAAGTGAAGGGCGGTGTGGGATACCACTACATAAGTTTTTCCGCAAGCTCTCTTGAAAATATATATATATATATATATATATATTAGAATAAATTGTGTTATACATGAGCTTTGAAGACTTGAGTTAAGTGTAAGAAGTATGTATTTTTTTTAAATTATTCTCAAATTTTTAAGTAAGTTTAAATTATTGAAACCGAGATATAGTTTAAGTAAGTATGGTAACGACCTTACGTAGGTCGGGGCGTTACATTCAATGCATTCCAAAAAAAAAAAGATTGGATGTGTAGATACCACAAAAAAAAATAAAAATAAAAATAAAAGACTCCTTTCATGAAATAAATAAATAAAAAAAAAAAAGAAAAGAAAAAAAAGGGAAAATGTATTCGTTGGAGTCCTTTTGTTGAGCTATTCCTTTGTGTTGATGAGTGAGATTTGGTCAAATGAATATACTGGTTTCAACATTCAATTTTTACTGTTTGGAAGTTGTTTTCTCTTTGGTTATATATATATATATATATATATATTAAAAATTTATATAAAATAAATATTAATACAAAAAAAAATCTTTTTTTCCTCTCCTCTCTCACACTTCGTACTCTCCCTCCCTCCCTCCCTCCCTCGAGCAAAAAACAAAAAAAAATTATTAAAAAAAAATCCCCCATCCCACTCACCTCTCTCTCTCTCTTTCTTTCTCTCTCCCCCCTCTCTTCTGACTATGTCAGCCGGAAAAAGACCCAAACCCCAACAACTCCCCCCACACTCACACACACTCTCTCTCCCCCCCTTTCCCGTGTGTTAAGCCTTAAAAAGTTTCAAAACCTAAGTCTCTCTCTCTCTCTCTCTCCCCTTCCCTCTCCTCCCCTTGTCAGTTGAACGGCAGCCAAAAACAAAAACAAAAACAACACCCAAAAATGGTGCGTTTTTTACTACTAAAAATAAATAGTGGATTTTTTTTTTTTTTTTGAAAAAGAATCACTTTATTAAACAATATCATCAATAGAAACAGCGTTTGAGACTACACTTGGAGTCTCACTAATCCAAACATTGGTACACTTAGAGTTGAAACCAAATCTGGCCAAAAGATGAGCAACATGATTAGCACTCCGACGGATATGATGAATACCTGTACTCCGCAATTGGGCAAACAACTGTTTTCCATCCTCCAGAATCAGACCTTCCGTAGAGAGTTCCCGATTGTCCTCAACAGTTGAAACCACATTAATAGCATCGGTTTCCACCACAATATCGACACACTCGATTTCTTTTGCAAATCTCATGCCCTCACGAAGAGCTAAACACTCGGCTACAAAGGGAGAAAAGGACCCCGCAACTGATATGGCCACTCTTTTATATATGTAGGATTCGGGGATCTATTAATAAAAAAAAATAAAAAAAAGTTTACGGACCAACCGGCATCATAAATAAAAGTTCAGAGACCATTACGGTAATTTACCCTTTAAACAATTCAAACTAGTACATGATCTAAGTACCTCTTGGAATCGGAACTGCATTTCTAACAGAGTTTCCCTTTAAAATGACACCAAGAAAATTCTCAACTAACTAGGTTTCTTTGCTATTCTCGTCTCATTGTATCAATATATGTGTAGGTATTGAAGGTGCATCTACAAAAACCCATAATCCAAACAAACTTTTGATGGAGAAGACAAAGAGCCTGACAGCCATTGGAGAAACCACCGTGAGGAGATTGGAGATCCAGTGCTTGCGGAAAATAGGACGGGCGGCCACAATTTTCCTCGCAATTGTAACAAGGGCGACTGCATTCTTTGTGATTCTCCAACCAGCAACGGAGGCAATCTCTAGAACGGCAACAAGACTGTGAGGACTCGCGTTTCTCATGCTCCCTCATGCTCGCGACGTCGATAGCAACGACATCGAGATCACGAGCTTCAGATCAGTCGTGACCTCCTCCGAATTGCGATCTCCACTGCGAGGTCTTGCCATTCTCGAATTGCTCATGTTCGAGAGTGTTGTTGGACGTCATTCTTCTCCTCGTCGCTGGTGCTCTTGACTGAATCGGCGCCAGCTGCTATGGTTTTTGATTGGCTGATTTGCAATCTGAATTTGGGGTTTTTGTGTGGGTAGTCTTTTTGGGTTTTTGTCTTCTTGTTTACTTCAATATTCTATTTCGTAACTATAATTTCCATACGTGCTATAATTTTGAAATATTATACTCCAATATGCTAGATTGCCCATTCTCTCTTATTTATACAGTATCTCTTACTCTATATATATATATATATGAATCAATGGCTTTTTTAGTCATGCATTCCTTACTTGCCACGTGACAACCACGTCATCTCCATGAGTTTTTTTTTTTTTTTTTTTTTTTTTTTTTTCGCACGTACGAAGCCTATGCCATACAACTAGTTAGTAGAAAAACATGAGCAAAACAAATCCCCAACCTAGCACTGATGTCATTGCCGGTGGAAGTTGCCACCAGAGACGAGAACAAGTACATGAATTGTACCTTTTAGCGTTATGCCAAGTGTCGAGCCTCAACAAAGGTCATATAAAATCATGATTGCAATGTTAGATTGTTAATTTATTAAGTTTTGACTCTCGACCCATTTGTCTAACACTCTATATTGGGATCTATATGTGCCATAAGGATAGAAAATCAGTTATAGGGATTTTCTGTAAATTTGACATTTTGATATTAATAAAAAGAGATTATTCATGTTTAATAAGTTGTGTCCTAATTTCTTTCATTTGTTGATTATATGATTATTTTGAGCAAACATAAAATACTCCTAGGCTGTTGGTAGTATATCGGATTACCATATGTATACGGGGTATACATAAAATACTCCTAGGCTGTTTAATATGTATACGGGGTATACATAGAAGACGTGGTGATTTGATAACAGTCTAAATAAATGGTCCGCAATCGATGAAATAAGATTTGGGGATCTTATTTATGATAAGATTGTAAAGGTTGTCTATTTTCTTGGAGGGATAGTTTGTCTTGACCATCGGATTAATTTCGAGTAGAAACTTTAATGTATACCAGTATTGAGGTATGACATTGGACTGGACCTAAGGTGTTAATTGATTCGGTTTAATAATTCCATTTATAAGAATCAATGACACTTTGATTATCATCCTGCATTAATCTTAATTCTGAAATGAATACTTGAGTTCGCATCCATGACTTATGCACTTTGATCCACTATAGGTGAGACACTGATAATTGATGGTCAATATACTTGTGTTTTGGGTGTATGACTTATGGATGGAGGAGATATCAAGATTCATAGATATAGTGCTGGGAATTTGCGCAGCCCGGCCCGGTCCGGCCCAAGCCCGATGGGCTTTTTCAAAAATCAGGCCGGGCGCAGCCCGTCCCAATGCAAATCCGGGCCGGCCCGGATTTTTGAAACATAAGCCCAGCCCGGCCCATGGGCTTAGCGCCGGCCGGGCCGCGCCTAGTCCAATTTTTTAAAAAATTTATTTAATTTTTTTTATTTGTAATTTTTGAATAAATTTGTATATTTTTTATAATTTAATAATTTATCTTAATATTTTATCTTAGATAAAAAATAAAAAAATTTATACTTTGTTAAAAAAATTAAAATTTTTAATAAATTAATATATATATATAATTTTAAATAACGGGCGGGCCGGACCGGCCCATCGGGCCTAAATATTCGGGCCGGGCCGGGCCGGCCCGCTGGGCCTAAGAGGAGAGCCCAACCTGCCTCTTACTCTAGGGCCGGGCTTTTACCGGGCCGATAAAATACGGGCCGGGCCTAAATTACGGGCCGCGGGCCGACCCGTTGGCCCAGTCCAAATTCCCACCTCTACATAGATACGGAATTCATAGCTATCTTAATGATAGTACATGTTATCTACTTAAAGGTATTATTCGGGAATTGAAAGATAATGTAACAAGATCTTGACCATCGGTTTAATTTGTGTTCTCTGATGGTTTACCGATTGTATGGCTTTACAATTGGTGGTTATTTCATTAGAGAATAATGGAACTTTAAGTTAAAATGATTGAAAAGGTAAAACAGAAAAAATCCTTAATTCAATCATGGATAACATATGGAGATTAAGCAAGCAATGAATAAATCATGGAAGAAGCACTGCGTTAAAGAGAGCTTTCGTAATACGGTATGTAAACGGGAGCTTAGCTTCAGACTTTTAGTGAATAGTCCTGAAGTTGATAATTGATGAATAATTAATCCGGAATTAATTTTTCACAATTATAGGAGCCTCTTTACATATTTCCATTGGATCCCTCTACTAGCTCATATAGTTCCACGAAGCGTCTTGGGATTTGTTTCTAATGAGATCGGTAAATTAAATGGGAATTTAATAATGTCTATCAAGACATAGTACTCTCTAACATGCAATCCCGAAAGGATTGGACATGTGAAATTAATGTAGACAAATAATGTGATTTGTCAACATATGATTGGTTGTAAATAAATAATTATTTGTTAATTATTTAGTTAATTGAATTTTGGAAATAAGGTTGTGTTTGAATTATTTAATTTATGTAAACAAAATTTTTCTCTCCTAATTATAGGGCATGATTTTTTAATGGATGGAGGGAAGAAGATTTTGTTTCAAAATTGTTTAAATATATTACAAATATTAAATTATTAATTGATTTAAATAATGTAGCTTATTTGATAGATTTTCTTTTCTTAAAGAATGGTGGACATTTTTTTGGTGGAAAGGAAATCTAAAATATACCATTTATTTAAATTAATTAAATATGGTAATGTTTGTGGAAATATTTATTTAAATTGAAATAAGAAAATCTTATTTAAATTCAAAGGTTTAAAAGGAGTTTGAATCAAGATATGATTAGGACTTTTTGACTAGTTTAGATTCTTGATTTAAATTTGAACCACCATTCAATATCCACATGAAGGGGAGCACGAATTTTTTGAGATTCTCCAAGCAAAAAAACCGTCCATAAAGTTTAAAGAACCTAGCCCGAAATTCGAATGATCCTTTGGTTCAAAAGATTATCCAGAAAAATAATTATTAATTATTTTTCAAGTATGAGATATTTTGAAAAAGGAGTGGTATATTAATTATATAAAGGCTAGGGGTTCTTGAAAAAACCAACCATCATATCATACTCATAGGTGGACGGTATTTGGGAGAGAGAAAAAACGCAAAAATCTAGTTTTTTGTGCTTGAGAAAAATTCGTCCTTCTTGGGTGTGAGAAAAAGAGAGAAATTTTCATTGAATCAAAACTGTGAGGAAGGTTAAGCCAAGTGATATTTTTCATAGAAGGTTAACCGGTTCCTGTTTTGTAGTTTTGAAGAACGAACCCGGATCGAATTCTCAACGAGGTACATCGAAATTGAGAAGGTGGATCTAGACTTTGGAAGAATTACCGGTCGCTTGGATTCATAGCATGTGTGCCCACACACACTCTAAGGCGTGGGGACTCGAGAATAGTAGAGAAGACACGTTGGTCGACGCCCTAGCAATTCCGGAATCCAAGAAACAAGATACGTTTGATCATGTATTTAATTTATTGTTATATACATCATGAGCTTCTTTTCTGAATTGGCATAAAAATTTTAAAACTTCCGATGCGCCGTAACTCTGATATCGGAACCGTTTTTTTTCCAACACTCTAAGTGTGAGAAGAGGTGTTAGATTGTAAATTTATCTCATATCACTAAATTACTGGCTTCTTGTGATGTTTATATGTATATTCAACACCATCTCCCTTTAAGTTAGGTTTTGAGAGTGAGTTCTACTCAAATCTATTTAACAGCGACAAGGATGGAGTCGCGATGCGGTCAGAGTCGTAACCTTTGCTTGTGATGGTGACAATATTGATAGGGAGTAAGTGACGACGAGCAAGTAAGCTTGAGCTGGATCCGGAGGAAACAACGAGGGGTATTTCAGGGTGTTTTAGAAAATTTTAATTAAAAGATACCCCTAAAATATTTGCTACTGAATTTTATTCCCCTTCCAAAAAGTGTTATTTCCGTCATAATTCTCCCTCTATTTTTTTCCATTAAAAGTATATTCCCAATAATAATTAATTTGCTCAAGTTACGTGTTTAATTCAAATATTTTCTCATGTGCAGAATACACGTACATATATAGAATTTTTTCAAGACGTCAGCCATCAAATATTTTGAAATTTGTCATAATATTTATAAGAGCCAGAAAGTAGTTAATTTAATACATGGATGGTTTCTCAGTGATTAATGGGACAACCTTTCGTTGGCTATTTATTTTATTTTATCGAATGGCTATATGAACATTGACCAATCATAAAGACAAGCTTTGACACGCATTCTAACTCTAAAAATCTTATAAATTCACAGAAGTAATTTTGATCCAATTAATAATTATCTGTGGGACATGAAAATGGTTAGAAGCTACAAGTCCACTTATTTTTTAGCATTAACAATAATTTTCTTCACTTTTGTCGATCATATAGATATGTTCATATTCAACCTTTCTTTTTAGCGTACGAGAGATAATTAATATGTTGAGTGTAAATTTTTTTTTTTTATTGAAATGAAAAAGGAAGAGTTGAAGGATCAAGAGTACTCTTGAGGCACATCGATCGATCACAACTAAACCTAGACAACGATTAATCATCATAAAAGATTGACGTGAAGCTTTATAGAGGTCGAAAAATGATCAACCATATTTATCTTACACCTTTAATTTGTTATTTAAAAAATCATATACCTTTTTTTTTTTTTTAAATTGGTGGAAAATAATGTTCTACAAAATGATATTCTAAATTTTTTTAATATGTCACATTGTAATGACTATAATATGTTTAGTAAAACATATATATGTTACAATCTATTTTTGTATGCAAGCCGAAAAAAAAATATGGATTATTAAATTGATATATATCGTACATGTTGATATTAGTTGCATAAGGGAAACATATAAAAACAAAATAATCCATGGAAACAGTTTCCTTTAAGATTTTGCTTTTTTAAAAAATAGATGATATTAGTATTAACAGAAATTTTGTGCGTGAACTCACTTATAATTTCATTCATGTACGTTTCTTTAAAGGAATTGACTGTTTAGCCTAACGGTAAAGGTTAGTTCAAATTCCTTCATCCATATCAATTTAAAAATAATGTGTCATTATTATTATTATTATTATTTGTTTTAACGACAGAATCCCTTCCGAAGAAAAGAGTGAGTAAACAAGTTCCTCTAGATGATGGGCATAGATGTGTTGATAACGAGGATAGCATTCCGAGATGCCGGAAAAAAAAAAAAAAAAAAAAAAAGCGGAAGCATATAAAAGATGCTTTTGTATAGTACCCTGTTAAAACCATGGTCAACTAGTGTTTCTAATCTAATAATTTGGGTACAGATATATATATATATATATATATATATATCGTACATAGGTTTTTATTCGTATGTTTGCTTTTGAAATAATTTTTTTTTTTTTTTTGTTCTTTGAAAGAGAAAGTCATTTTATTTTGGAAATAGATTGTTGTTTGGATGTGTAAAAAAAAATTCCCTATTTGAAATAGAAGAGTCTGAAATTGGTTTGGATATCAACTTAGAAAGTCCTCTCCTTTTCAAGATGAAAAGAAATGGTGTTTAAAATAGTCCATTAAGAAAGGATTTCAAAAATGTAATGTAGAAAGCAATTTTGAGAATAAATAAGGTATCCATTTACAAAATAGGTCAAAATGTAATGTACAAAGCAAGTTTTGAGAATAAATAAGTTGTCATCCTTCAATAGTGGAAAACGAGTTTAATACCCGTGCGTTGCACGGTAGAAAAAAAAGTTAAAGACAAAGTATGAGGATAAATAATATGCATTAAAGGCAACTGATTAAGGTAGATAATATAATTATAATAAGTCTGAGGATTTAGTTTGTTTTTTATATATTCAAATTTATATTAAGATGTCAGAGTTATATATTAGTATAAGATATATATATATATTTATACATACATAAAATTCTGAAATATGGAATTTTTTTCCGCTGAGTAAACTGGTGTCATTTATATTTAACTTTTTTCATTTTCTCCTGTGATTTGTAATAATAAAAAAATTTCTATATGTTAGTAAATTGATGTTTATGGTTAAAATACAAATTAAAATAAATTTGGTAATTTAATATGTAATTATGCATAAAAAATAACATTACCTTGTCTCTTTTCGTTTTATTGATGGATCACTTGGAGATACAATTTGAACTTGCGATGGAGGAGGTTGATGCTGAGGACTAAAATAATAATCATATAATTATGTAATAATTAATGATATATAAATATATGTTAAATGAGAAAATTTAAAAATTGAAAATAACAATATAAATAACAATATACCTTGATTCCACTTTTTCAATGATAGGTTCGTTAAAAGTGAGCTGTTTTATGCTGTCTTTTTGCCTCCTAGCTGGGGTGTCTCTGGGTCAAAGGAGATTAATTATTGGGGTTAGACTTCGTCTTCCCATTACGTCGTTAGCCTTCAACTGTCTATCAGACGAACAATGAACTCTCGATTCAAATCTACAATATCTTCACATATTTGGGCTGGATCCAGCTTATGATATTACTTCATTCAATCGTGAACAATGATCGTCCGTATAATTGGGCCGGACCCGATTTAAGATCTTAATTCATTCCATCATGAATTATGATCGTTTGCACTCGAACATCGAACCTATTAGTTCAAATACGATCAGGCGTACACCGAATCTAATGCAAGCCACGAACGACGCGTTTACAAGGCCCAGGCTATGTTTCTCTATCATCGTTCGTCGCTCATGCTTGACAAAAAACTACAAGGGATACTCTCCATAACCGTCAAGTCCACAATCAACAATGACATGTCAGATTTTTTATGATAACTGACAAGCCCATGATTGACAATGACGTCACATCTCAATAACTGCTAAGCCCACTATATGTGATTCATCTTAGTAACCGCTAAGTCCACATCATGACATGTGTCCCAAAAGACATTTCAGCGAGAACCGCTCACCTGGAATTACGGGTTCAGACCCACTATTCTTCCTCTATAAATAGAGGAAGACCCCTCTTCAGAGAGAAACCTTTTGTCTGATTCTTACTTACACTGACGCTGCCAAAATTCCCTCAAAAAGTGATAATTCATTGTATTCAAAATATTCATATACAGTGAAGAAACCACACTCATAGAGCACGTAGCACACAATTGGCGAACCTCTCTAATTTCGGTGTTGTTGATTCTCTTTTCATTTTTCTTACTTGGTTATTTTAATACTATAATGCTTTGTGAATTTCACCAACGATTTCCTAGGGCCCAATCGATTGTTTGTTTCATTTATTTTACTAACTCCTGTTAAAAATTTGACAGTAGATTCCCAGCATCTACATTAATGATGGTAGAATTTCTTCAGAAGGCCTAGTTGTCGGTGTAGGTAATAACATTAGTTGCACATCATCATCAAAGTTTTTTTCAATAACTACATCGATTAAAGCACCTTTGAGACTAAATTGGATAACAAATATTTTTGATATGCCTTTTAGTTGGTTCAGGATATGAGGGATAATATTTGGATCAGTGTGTCCTTCCTGGATTGTCAGTATAGAGCAAGGTTTATTTATTAATGATTGAACAGTTTTTCCGAACATGACAATGTTCATCCCTCCAGTGCCGTCTTTAATTCGTGCATTGATTTTGTACCTGTTGGAAAGATTTAATATTTATTTAATTTTTAATTACTTTGGTATTTACATATATTTATTATTTTACAATGAAGATAAAGTATATTACCAGGTGATTGGCATTGTAATTAAATATCCATGGCTATCACACCACTATGAGGTCCCTGATTGTTTTATTTGTCTATAACATCTTGGACAGGCACTATAGAACCAACCTTGGCGAGCATCAAGTTCGATAATGGTTGCTGTAACAGTTAATTTTGTCTCCTGTTGGATAGATAAATAATGTTTATTAAATTATATTTTATATTTTATATATGATAATTAAATATTTACCTGATTTTGATATGGATCTAGAGCCTGAAGTTTTGTGATTGTGGTTCGGTTCACGGTCTTTTGTTCCTCTAATGATAATGTTTTTTTTTCGATCCAGCACTAAAATCAATTCCCTGGATAGAATAACTGAATCTATAGAAAATTAATATCTTAAATGAAGTTAGTAGATTTTTTTGAAATTAATAATATTAATAATTATGATAATTTATGAGTAAAGATTTATAATATCTTTTTTTGATTTTTTTTTTTTTTTTTTTTTTCAACAATGTCTGGATCAAGGTAGTATGAAGTACCAGTAGTGCTTGCAACATAAAGTCCACCTGTATATGTATAATAGTAATAGTTAATGATTAATGATATAAAATTTTAAAACTTTTTATTTGAGAGAGCGGGAAAATTATTTTTAGTTGTATATATACTTACCCATATATTGTTTAGTTGTCATTGCTGAAAATGCTATTATGACTGGTTCAGACATTGTTTGAATTGCATTTTCGTCAAAGTTTTCTCCAATTTCTCCCCAGAGAGTGACATTAAGTGTTTCTTCTCTGTTGAATAAAATAAATACAAATAAACAATTTATTGATAATAAATTATGAAATTTTTAAAAATATGTTTTTAATAATATATTATTTATAGTTACCTGATATTTTGAATAACCAAACTTTGTCTTTTTACTGATCTATCATTTATAGTGAATTCTTCTATACCCTTGACTAAGATAACTCAACTAATCACATCTAACACAATATAATAATAAGAAGTTATTATTTATTAATTTTAATAGAATTAATTTATTAAATGCAAACTAACAAATATGAATATCATATATAATTTACCTAACAGAAGATCATTGATGTCGACTTTTGATGTTAACTGATCGAACTCCACAAAATTAAATTTATGTTGGGGTATTTCTGGTATGTCTCCCTCAACGTTTTTAAAAATTGTGGATCTTGCGATTTGCAACATTGTTAAGTGAGGAACAATCTTATACCTTTGTTTATTGTTAGTGATGAAGAAGTTGTTGATTTCATATATATTACCTACTTGTATTTTATTCGTTATGAATTCAGCATCTTTCGCACGAATGAAACCGTGTATTGCTTCATCCTGTTTAAAAAAAATTTACATGTTCATATGTTATTATTATTATTTATATACTAAATAATGACTAAATAATGACTTGAGATGCATTTTATTAGTAATATAATATTTATAAAAAATAAATTAAGTTACTTGTTTGTCAACTAATAAGCAGTCAAGGCTTATTAATCGTCCAGTCTTATAGTCAGTGTTCCTCCAGAGTCGACACACTCAAGCACATATAGCTTGATGCGTTTCCCTTGGTTTCAGTACTCGTATTGGACAGAACATTTTCTATAGATAGCAAGAATATATATAAATATATATTAGTTTATAGGAGGAATTTAAATTTTAAAGGCTGCAAATATTGTTTTGGGTAAAATAAATTAAAACAGAATTAATTTTATTATTATTATCATCATTTTATAGAAATTTGTCATCTTTGATGAATATTATTCAATACTTCTCTATAAACAATGTTTTTTTTAATAGCATTCCATAAGTATGTTTTTTCTGTACCCCCATAATCATATATAAAAAATAAATTATTATGTTTGTTTTTAATCGCTTGTAAAATTTCATTATAAATAAAATGTTGTTCTTGATTTAAATTTTGTACTAAATTGATATTTTCTTCTTTTTAATTTTATATCATAATTGAGTTTTTCTCTTAAAAGATTATTGTTCAAATCTTCAATTAATGATCTAGTAGGAAGTGGAAAATTATAATGTGATAAAGAAGATGAATTTAAATATAATAATTTCTCTAATTCATATAATATGAAATTATATAATTCATTTTCGGGGATTTCAAAATTTAGATTATTAAATAATTGTCTTGCTTTCTATAAAATATCTTCACACAGTAGTTTCTAAAGTTTTTGAAGAAATTTTGTTGGGTCAGAAATATTACAAAATAATATAATGGTGAAAAGTTGTCGAAGTTGAACAGATGTTGACCAAAATGATGCTTCTTTTATTGATTCATCTCATTTTTTATCATCTCCCAATAAACTTAACGTATAGCAAGTTGTTTAATTTGTAGGATAAACAATATTATTAACTGTTCGAAGTGAATCATAACTTGTTGCACCTTTTTGATGATTCAATAATAATTTTAAGTAATATAACTTACCAAAACTTGGATGAATATAAAATGTTCTTCATATAATATGACCATTTTGTCGATAAGTCCAAACTTTATTTTTATTATTCCACACTCATTTCATTGGAAATTCTGTATAAGTAAGTTGTTGGGCATCTTTATTAGTTTTATTAATTTCCATCCACTTGTTAATGTTGTTTTTTGAATTTGTTGTTGACGTATTATATTTTGAAGTTGTTGATTTTTATTAAATGTGATGTTTTTGCATATTTGGTAAATGAATAGAAAGTCGTTGAATAGCTGAATTTCTATGATGGATTGAATATTCAAATATTATCCAAATTGCTTCATAAGGTGTGATATATCGATAGTTAAGATAAGCTTTTATTTATCGACTTTTTTGTAATTTGTTTTTTCGTTATTTACAGTAATAACATTATCTTCAATAACAACTCGTATTCTCTCTGGACCTTTTGTTAAATATTTGAATAGATAGTTAATCAGCATAGATTAGGAACATATTTCAACATTAATATGAGCACTATATTTTAAGCATAATGTTCGATTATATGGAACAACATATCTATTATCAAGTTTAATTCTTTCTTTCATAACATTAAATTATGTATCTCTATGACGATAAAGAACAACACCATTTTCTTCTATAGTTATTTCATTTTTTTATCTATTTTGGAAAAATTTTGAAACATTTAGAGTTTTGTTACATGGTGCGTTTATTTTTGCATATCTACATGGTCTGTGTATCATATATTCAGTTATATTTTATAACCTAAAGGATCTTTTATTGGATCTGAAATTTCAGCATAAATAAATTTGTCTATTTGTGTAGCATTGTGGTATTTATGTTCAGGATGTAACCAAAATAGCATATGACAATGAAGCAAATCACATTTTTGAAATTCCACCATGTATAGATCTAAAAAAGAAAAAAAGGCAACAAAAAAAAAACAAATAAATAACACAAACAAAACAGTAATGTTAGTTTTTTTAATTTATTGTAATAAAGTATTATAATAATAATTGATAGTTTATTTTTTGTTATATAAAATAAATAGACTCACTTGCTATTATAGCTCCAAAAATATCACCTGATTTTATTGTATTTAACAAATAGTCTAATTTTATTTTAAATATTCTACTTATAATATCTGGTCTGTCTTCAGATTTTGTCCTGAAATTATATTTTGACTTTTCCTGATTTTTGGCCATTTGGGATTACATGTAAATATTTAAAATATATCAGGATTTCCATAATGTCTACAAATTGCCATTGCATCTTGATAATTTTGAATCATATATCTTGGACTCCTTGTATAAAATGATGGTAAAATAATTCTTTTCCCTATTGCTTCTGCATCTGTATCACCTCTAATTATAACATCTTGGATACCTTTGTAAATTTCAGATCTTAAATTATTTTTATTTTTTCTAACATAATCTAAACGATCTTCTTCAATAGACGCATAACTATCTACAATATATTGTTGGAAATGCCGTCCAGCTCTAAATAATGTATTTCATTCATGTAATCGTTGTTGAAGTTGAAAAGCATAAAATGATCTCATTGATATTCAATTTCTACGTGATTGTCTGCCAATAAATTTGGATTCCATTATATCAATTTTATATACATCTTCTCCATAAGGAAATAACAATGAATATTTTAATGCCATATAAGATGGATAAAGTTTATTGATTTTTTGTAATTCTTCAGTCTGACTATGAATAATAATATCCATACCTTTCTCATATAAACCAAAATCTCCAACAATTAAACCATTTATATATGTTGAAGTTGGAAGATCATATTGTGTACTATCTCCTTATCATCTTCCAATAAATCTTAGTTTCATTGATGATATTTGATTGTTTTTATAAATATCTCTGACGCTTCTAAAAAGTTGAACTAATTTGTTTGTTTCATCTAACATTATAATTAATTTTTGAATTTAAATTATTTAAATCATTATCATTTGAAAATGTTGCTATTATATTTGAATTTCATTTTCTGTACCATAACTATATAATTGCGTAAATTTTGGAGAATTATTATTAACTGGAAGTAAAGATCCAATTAGATGATGAATTTGTCCACTAATCTAGAAAATATATGGTCCTGATGAATTATTAATACTGATTGAATATTTGTTTGAACGAAGTAAAAGCAAACATAAAATTATAAATTAGAATATATTTTTTTTCTAAAATTCACACTTAAAAGTCCTCCATAATAATCTAATAGTTCATCTAAAATTGGTGGTGTTTTTTTTTTTTTTTTTCTTAAAGGTATCATCATTTTTCCATTTTGACAACATAAAAAAATTTTGGTGGATATGTATTTTGTATTTGTTCATTCTTTCAAAATAATGCTCCACAATATTGACATACACAATTACAATCTCCAATATCTATATATTCATCATTTGAATGTAAGTAAAAAATTCATGTAAAGAAAAAACAGAATATATATATATATATATATATAAAATGTCAGTGAAAAATTTTGTTCAAATTTAAAATTCTATGAAAAATAAAGAGAGAATTTAAGATGAAGAAATTACTTTTTTGAATTGACGGTAAATTATAATCCTTCGAAGATGGATTTTATGTTTCTTCACCAGTGTCATAAGTTGAAGATAATTGAATAAATCTATTTCGAAAATCAGTAATAATTTTTGTATTTAATTCTTCAAACTGATTGTTTGAAAAATGTAGATTTGTCGATGTAGATGCTTCATTACTATTTGTATAATTTTGTTTTTTCTGACCTTTTGAACGGTTTGAATCATTAGTATCTTTATGAGTTTTTTTTTCATTCCTCTTAATTTTGTTTTCTTTAATATAAAATAGAAAAGCAACAGTATGAAATATTGTTAAAAGATCAAAATTATACATATAAATGTAAAAAAAAAAAAAAACAATTAAACACTTTATTTACTAAAAAAATGAAGCATTAATAACATAACAATATTAAATATTAAAATACATTTAAAATTCAAACAGTAAGAAAATTCAATAACTTAAATAATGCAATTAAAAAGTAGAGAAATAACTAATTAATTTAATAAATAATCTAGAAATATATTACACATTTAAAAGAATCTAATTTTAAAGAGTAATATTAATATACAACATCAATAATTTAGTTACAATTATTATAAATATATGTTTTCTATAATAAAATCTCATCACAAAAAAAAAAAAAAAAAAATCTGCATCTTTTCATTTTGTTGTAAATTTATTTAGATCTTATATTTACAAATTCCCATTAATTACTTTTTAATTTAAATTATTTACTTTCCCTTCATTTTTTAATAGTATAATTTAATTGTGTTACTGCATTTTTTAATTATATTAATTCATTTTTTTCCACTAAATTTTTTGAATTTAATATTTTATCATTCTTATATATTTTTAATTTATGCAGTTTTATTTTACATAGCTAAAAATAATTGAAGAAATTATTTTTTTTATTTTTATTTACCAAAAAAAAGTGAAACAATAATAACATAATAATATTAAAAATTAAAATTAAAATAAAATATTAAGCATAAGATTTTTTTTTTCATTATAACAAAATGTAATAATATATTTCAATTTAAAAACTATAAATAAGAAGTAAAATTAAAAAACTGAAAATTCAAACAGTGACAAAAATTCAATAACTTAAGTAAATGGATTAAAAAATAGAGAAATAACTAATTAAATTAAAATAAATTTAGAAATATATTACACATTTAAAAAATTCTAATTTTAAAGAGTAATATTAATACACAACATCAATAATAATTTAGTTATAATTATTAAATATATATTTTCTATAATAAATTCTCATCACAAAAAATATATTATATATATATATATATATAAATCTTTTCATTTTGTTGTAAATTTATAGCGATCTTATATTTACAAATTCCCATCAATTATTTTTTTAATTTAAATTACTTTGCCCTTCATTTTTTTAATACTATAATTTAATTGTGTTACTGTATTTTTAATTATATTAATTCATTTTGTTTCTCTAAATTTTTTTGAATTTAATATTTTATAATTCTTATATATTGTTTTATTTAAGCAGTTTTATTTCACATAATAAAAATAATTGAAGAAAATATTGTTTTTTTTATTTTATAGTTTAGTTTGTTTATTTCTTTTTAGGTATATTACATATTATTTTATTAAAAAATTGTATTTATTAATTAAACAATAGATTGATATATATATATATATATATAAAATATTTGACTTTGTTAATCTGCGTAATTGTAACCACTCACTTTTTATTCTGTCCCCCTTTCCGTAAGGACTTTTGTATAAAGTTTTATTTATCAAATTTTAATTATTTATAGTATATAATAATTGATCAAAATGTTATTTTTTACTGTATTTTTCAAGTATTTTTTAATGAGAACCTATATTTCCTAAATTTAATAATAATAAATTTTTTTTTTTTTTTTCATTATGATCAGTTATGTTTTAGAATTTAAATTGAAACAAAATAAAAATCTATATAGAATAAAAAAAATTTGAGATGGAATAATAAAATAACCTAATTTACCAACATGTTATCCACTACTCTATTTTTTTATGTATTTTTTTTTCAATAAGAACTTGCATTTATTAAATTAAATAATAAATAAATTAAGTTATCTCTATTCATTATCACCAGTTAACTTTTCCAATTTAGATTTAAACAAAATAAAAATCTATACAAAATAAGAATCTGTTGTAACACTATGAGATTACATAATATAAGAAATTAAATCATACAACCAAAATTACAATAATTTCTAATTGTAAAAACATTTATATACAAAAATTGCTTCAATAAATTTAAATATTACAACAATGTAATAAAAAAATCCCCAGGCAATAAATTTTTTTTTAAAAAATATCAAACTATAAAACAAAAAAAAGGCATAAACAACACTAAAAACGCAAGATAGTGAAAAAACATAAATTTAAACATGCATTATACTTAATTACATACACTAATCTAAATAAATAACATAATATATATATATATAAAAAAAAAACATTATAAAAATTTTTACTAAATGTTTTGTTACAAGCTCAGATCTTTTATATCATTAAGAATATTTATTAAGAATAACTAAAATACAATTCGACGTCATCTTTGATAGTTACCAAGTGAATTGTTTGAGAATGTGTTAAAAAAAGCTATAAATGTTTCCAGCGAATACAAAAAGGAGGAGAAAAAAAAAAATAAAATAAAATAAAAAGATGAAATAATACAATAATATAAAAACACAGTAACATAATCAGTACTGTTATGTTGTGACAAAAACAAAACTAACACAAATCCCAAACATCCACGGCAACAATAAAGATGGTCAAATAATATTTAACAGTTATCTAACATATGCTATCAATGATACCATATTCAACAATATATACCAAATAAAACAATAAATCTGGCATATATATTATTATATATCTAAACAGAGATCAACATAGTATGCTAAAATTGTAATCCAAAAGTTATTCTCAACAACATTTACAACAACAGAACAGAAAAAGAACAATAGGGAAAAAAAATGAAAAAATTTACCATAACAACAATAATAAAATAACATCATATAGATAAATAAATAGTAAAGTTTTATAAATCATATAAAAATAGAAACACGATTCAACATAATCATTGGCCAAAATATAATCATAAAGACACTCAAAATCACAAAGAATCACCATATTTATAAAAAATTGCCAAATCAAATAACATAATCATCTAACTTATAATGACAATAATATCACAAAACATTCATAAATAAGAGAAAAATAACCGTGTACACTGTCGGTTAGAAAAAAAAAAAACCAAAACCAGAAGAGAAAGAAGGGAAACACAATAAGAAAATTGAATATCTTTACAACATCATCATCATAATAAAAACATGTTGAGATAGTGTAAGAGAATTAATATATAAAATCAACAGAAAAACCGACAGAGAAAACATTGAGAATAACAAAGTGAAGAGAAAAAAATAATATATTTCATAAATATTAACTGTAAAAACAACACACCGTTATAATACAATAAAACAAAAATCAACACTAATTAAGAGCTTTAAATAAGAACAATATGTGAATAAAAAAGCACGTTTGCACAAAAATGGATGAAGGTTCAAAGCAAACTAGTTAAGAGAGATTTACAAAGGTAGTACTGGTAAGGGTGGGAATAAAGTAATAAATGAAGAAAAACTTTATTCATAAGGGATAGTCGGCTAAATAGGATAATACCAAAATTTTTAAAAAAGAGTTAGTGGAACAGAAAGAAAAAAACTTTTTTACACACACAACAAGTTACATCTGTAAAACATCAGACAAAAATACATTAATTCACAACAGATAAGAGATTTTAACTAAATTAGATGCATTAATGATAAAGTTGCATCTATAAAAAATCTCAGTCAAAGTAATCATCAGACTGTAAACCACAGAGTTATAGTAAATAACACGATTACAAAAAAAAAAAAAAAAAAAAAAAAAAAAAAAAAAAAAAGACAATTTAGAAGCATTAAATGTTAATGACAGATCAACTAACGTGATTATAGCTACAAAATTGAATAGTGAAAAAGTCTAACAATCCATTCAAATGTAACCAAATGTTACAATACATTTATGAAACAGAACAATCATTTATAACAAATAACAAAATCAGAGCAAATCAGAAACTTACACACCGGATAAACAAACTGTAAACAACAAATATAATAGAAAAACTATAAACTTAAACAATAAGAAAACTTAACAATTCTATCAAATCTAGTTAAACAGTAGGAAAAAAAACATATAGGCTAGAAAGTTAATAAGTAAAATTACAAATTTCTCACGGATTAAATATAACAAATTAAAGAATAATGATAATAAAATACCACACAAACACTAACCTTATCACATTCAACCATTACAAAAAAAAAAAAAAAAAACCTATTTATAACAAAATCAAACCACATAAAAATAAAATTTTAAGGGGAAAAAAAAACTCATGACATAAAGACTAAACTGCAAATCTAAATATAACAGAAAATCATCAACATACAAAATATAGAGATAAAATTTGCAAACAAAATCATCAGAATATTACTCGGGGAAAAGAAAGACAAAAAATACATAAATATAAACATAACAGAGAAAGAGTCCTCAATCTTCCACTTGATACTTGCATTCCTCCATTTGCCACCATCATTATTCCAATCTACAAAAACAAATTACCAAAAATCAAATATCATTACCAATATACATAAACCTAAAATAAAAAAAAATAAAAATAAAAACTACTGAAATAAATTCAACAAAAACAAAAACATACCCTATCTTCTCTTTAAGTTTTTTACTCTGCATTTGTTTTCAAAAATCAGTCAAAAAATCAAAAAACAAATCAAAAAATACTCATAATTTAAAAAAACAAAAAAAAACAAAAAAATGGAAACAACAATGAAAAAAAAAAAAACAACACAACAATTACACTCTAAAATTCAAACAAAAAAATCGACCAACATCAAAAAAAAAGTATCAAAAATCAAAATTTAGGGTTCGGAGACAGCAAAAAAAAAAAAAACCAAAAATCAAAACTTACCGTTCGGAAAAAGAGGGAAGAGAAAACCCAAGAGAGAAAATCAACAGTGAGTAAAAAATAACAAAAGAGCAAAAAAAAAAATTTGAAACAGCAATGAAGAAGAAAACAACAGAACAAAAATTAAAATCTAAACCTCCAACACAAAAATCGAACAACATCAAAAAAAAAAAAAACCAAAACCAAAATTTAGGGTTCCGAGAAACCAAACACATGGAAAAAACATAGGAGAGAATGAGAAGATCATCAACAGTAGAGACCGAGAGTGAAAAAGAGGGAATGAGCAGCGGAAACAACAAAGAAAACCAAAATCTAGTGTTTGGAGGCCAAAAGTCTGAAGAATAAGGAGAGAGAGAGAGAGAGAGAGAGAGAGAACAGTAGAGAGAGTGTGTGTGATAACATGAACAATAGAGCAAGAAAGTGAAAGGGGAGGTATGAGTGGCAGAAGCAAGAAAGAGAAGGGGAAATTAGGGTTTGGAAGGTATAAATGTCCATCCACTGTGGAGGAAGCAATCGGTAGGCAAACATAGAAGGGTAAAATCATCCTCACAATAACAAAAGGGCAAAACTGTCCGCTCATTGTGGAACCCTTAAAAAAGGCGCCTGATTGAGGGGAAAAACAATCCTTTTACTATAGAAAGAACAGTAAAACCTCCTTTCTTTTAGTATATTAGTATAAAGTGGACCAAATACTCTTTTACTGATTTTTTGACCTATTTTTTAAATGGATTCCCCATCCAAACGTCTACACTTCTAATGATTACTCGTGCTTAATGGCATGTGTTATTCCTTTCGTTATAAGTATAACTGTTTGTTTACTTCAAGGGAAAAAAAAAAGGTGTAAATATCTATATATAGACCAAAACCATTAGTTTATAACGAAACTCTAATTTTCACTTTTTAAAAATTTTATATGTGTGTGTATATATATATGTATATATATGTATTCATTATCTATATTTAAAAGGAAGAATCCATTATGAACACTGTTGATAGGAAGCTAAGAATTCAAAAATCTCAGCATCCGGTTGTGACTGGATACACTCGTAGCGATATCAGAGCCAAAGTATCTTGGAGGATTTGTTTCAGATATTTGAGTTTCAAATATTGATCAAGACAATCAGATTTTCCTAGCCATAATCTACTATTTCAAAGATTCCATACATTTAAATTCTAATATGTAATCATTTTTGTATTTTAAATGTCGCGAAGGATTATCTTTTAGGAGGCTGTAAATACATGGTAAAGTGGCCTCTGTAAACTCGATCTCATAGCTTGGTAGATTACACCACTTGTAATTCTAAAAATATAGTGAAGCCCCAAGCGACTGAGAGGACGTAACTAGCTTTTAGGCAGTGAACCTCTATAAATCTCTGTGTTCACTACTTTCTTGCACTTTACTTTTTTCCGGTTTTATGTGTTCTTGCGGCCATGATTGTTCTCGGGGATCCCCATCATTGTGGGATTTGTAAGGCGAGTTTTACCCATCAACAATTGACGCTAGAAGGAGGGCCCAACAACCTCCAAAACCCTAAGAAAAAAAATGTAAGAATCCCCTTTGAGAATGGTCTGATGGCAAGATGCCAAAACCGGAGAAGGGATGATGAAGAGGTACCCGCCCAGGAGCTGCCAACACCCCACGCACTGAGAAGGCCCAACACTAGGACCGCGTAATTGGAAGGCCATGTTGATGAAATCACCAATGGCCTGAACGAGTTGCGGGAGATGATGGCACTGTTCCTCGAACATGCATGTCAACCTAACAACACCGAGATGAGTGCAGAAGTTGTTGTTCCGTCATGAAGATATTGTTGATGAAGATGGCCAGTCTCGTGGGGCAACCAACAATCCTGAGCCCCAAAACGCTCAAAATGATCAAGTTGAAACCACTGCCAAGACCCAAAACCATGCTAACGCAAGTGAACAATTTGTTGGGAGCCGACAAAGAAGGAACCAGAGGAGGAATAGGAGACAGATTGGAAACTAGGTGACCCAAGTTCAAAGAGCCGAGATAGGAACACCTGGCACTCTACCTCCAAACCCAGTGGTAGACTCCGGGATAGTCCAGAATATGGGCCAATCCTTGCTGAACGAAGACCTTTGCGAGCAAATCATGTCAATAATCATGCAGACCTAGGCCACAACACTAAACTCAGTGGCTAAGGTCACTAAGAATCTCCTGAGTCGCATGAGGGAGTTGGAGATCACCATAAACGGTGAACCTCGTGAGAAGGTCAAAGAAGTTGCTCACCCATTCACAGTTGAAGTAATAGCAGTACCCATCCCCGAAAAATTCAAGCTACCTACCATGCTGTTATACGATGGAACAACTGACCATGTTGACCATCTGTGATGGTATGATACTCATGTGAATCTTGACGGGGCAAGGAACTGGTATTCAAAGTTGATGCCAAATTTTATCAGTAGCTGGAATGATCTGAAGAAGGCATTCCGTGATTAGTATATCAAAGTAAAGAAGATTGCGACTCCCAAAGAACGCCTCATGTCTATGTACCAAGGCCCCAATGAAACTCTGAATGAATGGTTGGCCAGGTACAACAAAGTGGTAACGAATCAAGAACTACTCAGAAAAAGCTTGCCTACTTGGTGCCATTAGTAGTATGAGTACCGACATCCCTTTTCGGAATGATCTAGATGCCGAGCTCCCGTAAACTTGGAAGGAGTTCCTCAACAGGGCCACCAAGTTTATCAATGCGGAAGAAGCTCAGATCCTTCAAAATAAAAGACCCATGTCAGTTATGATTGGAAACAGTGAAGAAGAATCTTCAAATCGGAAGAAAAGGCTAGCCAATAAAGACAATAATGAATCTTCTAAGAAAAGACAAAAGTCTGGCAACGATGATAAGAGCCTTTAACTGTTTAAAAGGTTTGAAACTTACACGGAACTGAACACTGGAATAGAGGACATCTACTACGACATCCGCCACTGAGATCTTTTGCGTCGACCCCCGCCAATAAAGAAAGATCCAACTAGAAGAGATCAGCCCAAGTACTGTAGTTTCCATAGAGAAGTCGGACACCTTACTTCTAACTGCAATGACTTGAAGAATGAAATAGAAGACCTCATCAGGCGGGGCTACCTGAAAGACATGGAAGATAGCAAAAAGAGTCAAAGGATCACAAGAGAAATGATCGCCGAGACGATAGGAGAGATGACAGACACAGGGACAATTGAGATCGGAGTGTTGATTGTGGTGAGCCGCACAATGAGCCAGCAAGTGTGATTTGGACCATTACTAGAGGCCCTTATTGGAGGGGAAACTCAAAGGTCTCAAAAGCAATATGCTAAAGAGGCCAAAGGAATTATTCACCACACAATGATGAATTTACAAGAAAGGCTGCAAAAGTGGCAAGACAGTCAGCTGCAGAGATCACTTTTTCTGAAAAAGATTCACGAGGAGTGCAATTCCCTCAAAATGATGCTCTGGCTATCGAAGCTGTTATCGGTAATCATACAGTACACCACATCCTTGTGGACAACGGAAGTTCTGTCGATATCTTGTATCATGGTGCCTTTACTAAGATAGGACTCACACGTAAGTAGATGGTGCCTAAAATTCAGTTGCTGTATTGTTTTACAGGTGACTCCATAACCCTAGAAGGGTTGATGCAGCTCCCAGTTACCGTTGGAACTCACCCTTTCATGGCTACCACTATGTCTAGTTTCCTTATGATTTAGGGAAAATATCACAGTACAACATTGTGATAGGGAGACCGACTCTGAGGGTGTTAAAGATGGTTACTCAATATACTATCAGACGATGAAGTTCCCAACTGCCAGGGGTATCGGACAAGTGAAGGGAAATCAATACAAGTCCAGGACTACGTACATGGATGCCGTACACGATTACACCGAAGCACAGCTGTGTGAAACACTAAGATTGGAAAACAGGATGGTACTGATGATGACAAATTAGGTACTAGGCCAGTCGAATACCTCATAGAAATATAGGTTGACAAACGTAAACGTATAAACTCTAATGCATATTGGATCGTGTCACCAAAAGTTTTTGAAATGTTGAGCATCTCAAGTTCTATTATCAATAAAAGTCTATTAGGATAGACTATTATGATTTTTTTCCCTCTTTCTTAGAAATTTAGGTTACTTTTTTAATTTTGTTTCCAATTTTATGGTTAAGTGTACCGTTATTATTAATAAAAGTTCAATAATATTTATGTCCAAATTTCTTTTTATTACTATTATTATTATTTTTTGCATAAAACTTTCCGGCCACCAAGTAAAGCTACATTTAAACATGTCCATGACCAAACATTGATTAGTCTTGGACATGGGGGCCAAGTACCAAATTCCTAAGGGAAGAAAGAGAAGGCGGATACTTGAAAGGGTCATCCATTTACAAGCCAAAGTTCCCGAACAATTCCCCCAAGGGAAGAACGAGGGAACGGTTACCTAAAATCCCCTCGTAAGGGTACAACATCAGCGAATGACTAGAGGCCATCCATTATTTTAAGAAAAACCCTTGTAAAGGAATCACTCAAAAGCGGGTACCTAAATGGCAACCCTTATTATGAAGCTATTACTAACAGGTACCTGTAAGTCATCCAATACTTAAAAAATTTTTGAAGAAGCTACTGATATTAAAACAAGCTACTAGAGGTAAAATAAGCATAAATAAATATAAGTCAAATGCTATAACCCAAGCACAGGCAAAGTTAATACAAATTTGGGCATGTAAGCCTGTTGTTCCAAAATAACTTGTAGGGCCAGGAAATACAAAAATATAAAAAATGAAGAGTCAAACGGCGTGGACAACATTGTTAGGCAGGCTCAATTCAGGTCCCCGTGGTATTGGCAGCATGCTCTTAGGGGCTGAAGTCAAGGTCAGGACACCTCTTACGGCATTCTTCAACCGAGTCATCTATCTAGCTGTAATAGAAGCCATCCTTGAGATCATCTAGCTCCTTTGACCTCTTATACGCTTCCATTCCTTAACGACACCGAACCACCTAGGCCTAACGCTTGGCTATCAGCAACCCTTCCAACTCGATAAATCGAGCCCTCGACGTAGACAATTCTCACTCAGCTGTCTCTTTGTCAGCCTTAAAGGGAGCCACCAACGCCCGCTCATTGTTGGCTATTTCTTTCTCTGCCTGTGCCTCAAATCTGCCAGTAGTCAGTTTCGACTTGAGATCCGTCACCTTCTTCTTCAGAATATCGATCTATTGACCACCATTGATCAGCTGCCCATATGTCGACAAGATCGAGATGAGACCCCTGACAAAGAAACCGTGTAGCTAGAAATTTGGAAGAAAAATGAGCACAAGCAAGGAAATTCCAAGAGCTACAACGTATACTTGGATATTGCCTCCAATTCCCGAGCGGACACAATCTGATGCCCCGAACTCCATCAGGTTAGACCATGACTCCACATCGACGTGCTGGCAAGCAGCATCGAGATTCAGGCTGAGGAAAGGCAGCAATCGGGAGATGACTTCGACCAAGTGAGGGTTGGGGTCCACATCAGTGGCTGGAATATGACGCCCTAGAAATTCATAAACTTGATTCATGAACTATTATCATGGATTTCCTTTATTAATATACTTCTAATGAATTATTTTGATGAATATCAAATTTCAAGATCATGAATGATTGTATATATATCATCAATGATGATGTCAATGATCTAATAATGTTGAGTTTCTCTATTTAAATGAGAAATTATAAATACATAAAGATGAGTTGAACGACATAAATCTATACGAAAATTTTATTATGTCGTACTAGAGGGATAAATGTTAATTTTTGGGAAGAACCCTGATTTTTATTAGTAGGTCAATTTAATGATCTTAGTATTTATTTTGGTCATGTCAATAGTTAAGTTTTGAGAGATGATTAGGAAATTAATGTATCACATAGATAGAAGATGAGTGATTAGTATTTACTCTTAGAAAATCCAAAGGTGGAAGATTGATCAAGAATTGTGCTTAAGTTTGAAATCAATGGTGTAGATTTTATGTTAAAGCACTACAATAGAATGTGGATACCACGACGGTCTTTTGACCGTCGTGGTAACATTTCCACGATGATTTTTAACCATCGTGGTGACATTTCCACGACGGTTTTCTAACCGTCGTGGAATCCAGGGTCGTGGAATCTTTTTAGATTCCACGACGGTTTTTTAAACCGTCGTGGAATGGACAAAAATAGGGCCTAAATGTGGACATTTAAGAACATACCACGATGGTTCTATGCAAAAAACCGTCGTGGTAGGTAACATTAAAAAAAATTACAAATTCATTTCATTTCCCACGGGTGGCAAATCCCTTGTGTTATCCATTATTACACAGCCAAGAATAAAATGATAAATAATCTGTAATTACCTAGGTCACAATGTACAACAATTAATATAAGTAGAGTACAAAATTTATATATTGTTTTGAGTCAATATTGTATAAACCGCATGATAAATGTAGCCCACTCTTGCCTAACCAAACTCATGTCAGCTTCAGTAAAAATCCTTGGTTTGAAGTAAGGCTAGTCCATCAACAGTCAAGGTTATTTCTCGCATGACAGCTAACACAAAATAACTGCATTCTACATAACCTTCCTGTATAAGACAGCGAATAGTATCAATCAACGTCTCGTAGTTACGTCGCTTTTTTATTCCTCTTCTCACGAACATCTTCCAGTCATTAAGTGCCGTAACAATTTAACAATTTTCAAAATAGTTACAACAACAATTATGTTATGTCAAATCAGAAACATAAACATCAAAAATACGTACAACGTAATTAGGTCTTTAAAATCATCACCCGGTACGTTTCCTAGAGGATTAAAATATAGGACCGAGTCATCCCACGGATCAGTAATTGCCAAGGTCCAATGTTGGCCGATGTTATATGGCATGAGAAACAGCTTTCCCCTTGGTGCATTTGTTAAGATCCGTAGAATATTGTTGGCTCTCTCTCGGCATAGACTTCCTGATCTACATTCTGTTGAACTGGTGAGACAAAGAATGGAGAAATTAACTCGAAATGTTGAGAAACGTCTGTTCTTGCACAACAATCCGCTAAGAATTTGCAAAATAATTAGTCAACTTGTTACGTAAAAACAACATATAAAAGATTAACAAGGCTAACTAATTTACTTTTGGAATGAAAAATGTATTACCTGATGTAAACCATTATGCTATTTGCACTAATTTCTTTAAATGTTACGAAATGGTATACATCTTCAAACCCAATATATGGGCATGTCATCGCCAATGACGAACTGTTGTATTGGGCACACTATTTGGGTACCGTTACGCATGGAACTTTGTTCGAAAAATGCCAAAGGTCTCAATTCGAAGGGAATTTCACTAAAGTCGAACGAAGGTAGTTCTTGTTGCACCGGTTGTTGTTGTACCTCCTGTTGTGACTGTATTTTCTTCTTCCCTGCTCTCTTTTTGGTTCGTTTGCTTCCCTCAGCTTCTCGGTCGGTAGCATGACTGGGACCTTGACTTTCTTGGCTCAAACTTGTTTGAACGACGACTAATCTTTTCGGCCAAGCAACAAACCCACCGACAGCTTCTTCAATACATGTGGCTTCGTTCATCGGAATAGGTAGGAGTGCAACTTCCGCTTCATGCACAATTTTGGAGGGAGATTGTAGTTGACAAGTATGACTGGCCACATACTATGCCGACTACTCATGTTACTATATAGGTTCATTCCGTCCATCGACAAACCGAAACGTAAATTTCTTGGTTCTGCGCTAAAATCTGGATGATCGTCATCAAAGGTCTTCCATAGTGGTGCATCGGCTGGATGGCTAAGCTTGCCATCGTCAACACAGTTATCATGATGTCATGTCAAATTCTTAACATGCTCGGCATTACGGAATAAATGACGCAAACGTGGAGCTGGTGGAATGTACCATAACACCTTCACCGGCACTCCTTTGCTACCATTCGATGGTATATTGCCCTTATTCATCTAAATCTTCATAGTCTTTCCGGTAAAGGATGCAATCATTTGGACAGTATCTTTTCATATTTCATTTCCAAAGTGCTCAACGTCTTCTTCGCCTCGTACATACTAGGTGTCACTTTGTTATCTTCCGGTAGAACATCTTTTAGAAATTCTAAAATAATCGTGAAACTAGAATTCATCCACCCTCCGACGCTTTCATATTCCATAATTTAACCAATGCCCCTAATTTTGTATATTTTGTACACCCGACATACAAGGGCGTTTCGGTATCATTAATCATTGCCTCGAATAACTCCGGACGGTGCACAAAGTTTTCTTCCAAATCATTTATCATATTGAACATAGTATCACCAACAGTTTCCTCAACAATAGGCTCTTTACCTTTAGTACTCGTCGATGTATATTTAATATCGAAAAAATCTTCGCCATGTAAATACCATGTTTGGTAAGAACAAATAATCCCATAAGCGCGCAAATACCCTCTAACATCATCAATAGAATGAGATCTATGATTATCACAAATTTGACACGAACACGGAATCTTATCATCTTGTATGTGAGCTTTGGGAAATGACAAAAATTCTTCCACATCATCTTCATATGCTTTAGACAATCTATCAAACACATCCATTTCCGATCCATGATTTGCAAATCCTAAATCAAGAAATCAAACTTTTCAAAGTCAAGGTGTGCATAATTTTAAAATGCATGCATATCATTTTCATTTAGTTATAAACACCGGCGCATTAATTAATTCATGAATAATTAAAAAATCAAAAAAACATAACAAAACTAAAAATTTAAAAAACCGAACTGGGGAAAAATAACATTTCCATCATGATCACTTAATTAAACACCATTTGCAGTTTTTAACGTATCAAAATTGATCCCAAAACATACAAAATTAATCTAAAATCATAAATACAAAATACAGAGGAAAACAATAAAAAGCTAAGTTAGTGTGATCATGACTTACAAGAGAGATTGATGATCGATGGTAGATGGTGGTGGTGACGTCCCACAGCAGTGTACTGACTGTTTTCAGAGCAATCTGATCGGATTTTGGTTTACTGCAGCTGCTGTATTGATGTATGGAAAATCAGGGCAACGCTCAGTTTTGTCTGAATTTATCACGAATTTTGAACAACGATTTTTAAAAAACGATCGTGGAAGGCGAAACTTCAACGTCGGTTTTTAAAAAACCATCGTGGAAGACTAGGACTTCCACTATGGTTTTCAAAAACTGTCGGGGAAGTTCCGGTCTTCCACGATGGTTTTTGAAAATCGTCATGGAAGGCGAGACTTCCATGACGGGTTTTGAAAACCGTTGTGGAAGTCCCAGTCTTCCACGACGGTTTTCAGAAACCATCTTCCGCCCTGTGTTTTTGCCTAACTTTTGACGATCGTTTTTTAAAAACGGTCGTTGAAACTCCATCGTGGAATCCACATTCTGTAGTAGTGAAGAATCCTAGGCAAATCAATGGCCAAGCTTTGGATGATAAGTGACCAATGAGAGCTTAAGGTAAGGATTGGTGTGATGGAATATCCAATGGATGAGAATAAAGATGACAACTTTTGATCAAGGTGGAAAATTTGAAGAAAGAAAAACAAAATGAAAATGAGAAAATAACCAAGGGGATCCGGATTTTTGTATCAAAAATCAAGAAGAAATTTGAACAAATGAGAAAAAAAGAAGGTAGTGCATGCGTGCAACCTCATATAAGAGATGGCATGGTTTATTTTGACAAGTTGACCCAAAGAAGAGACAAGTGAAAATGACCCCTTGTCACACCAACTCTCTCCCATAAGTGGCGGCAATGAAGGGGAGAATCAGTCCAAATTTTTCAATTTTTACCCCTCAAAATACAGCTCCTTTAAAGTAAATCTTGGCTCAAAACAAGCCCCGAACATCTCATTTTATTCTCACACAAGTTAAGCTCAAAAACCCTAGCTTCTCTAGCCACCACCAAGCTCAAAACAAAAAAAGAACCACCAACACTATTCTCCATCTTCAACACCCCTCTAGCACCCTCCTCCCTCCATTTTCAAGCTCCAAGCAGCCCCATTACCAAGTTCAAAAAAGTGTGAAACGGAGTTAGAGGACGTGTTTCTAGAGGTGACCTAGTAGTATTATTTGTGTTTTAGTCATTTTTGGAGAACGAAAGCATGATGTTTAGCTAGAATCTTAATGTTAGACTTCTTCTTACCTAGGAAAAAGTTTTGAGAAGAACTTTGGAGGTCTGAGATCTTAAAGGATCCACAGAGTATTTTGGTAAGATCTAAGAACTTTGTTAGAGCTTGTGGATGTTGTGGTAATATATCATGCATTAGAAAATTTGATATGCAAAATAAATTATATTATAAGATTCTACAGAGGATAAACTTCATTTTAGGCTTTGAAATCACTTGGTTTGCTTTTGTATGTCTAAAGTTATGAGCATTTGAAGTTGTGACCCAAAACTAGAGAGAAAATGAACCTCTGGGCTACAGTCTAGCCAAGGGTTTTATGTACTCCGAACCCTTTAGCCTTAAAATTTTGGATTATAAGTTATATATCTAAAAACTAGATTCTTTAAGCTTTCCAACAAGGTATCATGTGCCTCAAACGGATAAATGTGCAGTTTTTGGTGAATTTTACAAGTTTGGACTACAAACCGAAAGTCTTTGTTGGAATCCTGTACTAGCCACGGGTTTTGTATATTTTGGGTTAGTAAACCATAATGTTTTACCAAAAATTATTAGCATATGAACTAGACACCATAAGCTTTTCAATGACATATTTTTTCCTTATTTGAACTTGTAAGTAAATTGTTATGATTTTTCTAAGTTTACCCATAATTTTGGAATGTGTGGTACATAAGTGGGACTAACAGTAACAAAACCTAAGTTTACGATATAAAACACTCAAACAATAAAGGAAATAACTTTACCGCTGTAAAGTAGACATCTCAAGCTTCAAAATAAGATATCATGCATTTAAAACGGATATGTACATAAATTTTAATAAATCACACAATATTGTATTGTAATCTGATAATTTGAGATTTTACCATAAGATACTTAGGAAAACGTCCACATTAATGTTTGAAATGCTTGAAGTCTTGGAACAAAAAATATAAAGACAGAAACTAGATACTTCAAGCTTTCCAATGAGTCATCAAGTGTCCAAAACGGGATTATACTCAAATCTAAATAAATCTTACAAGTTAAAATCCTACACCGACAAAACGATTAAACATTAAAATGTGACATAAGGGTAAGTCAGAACATATGAGCATATTTAGTTATGAAATGAGTTGGTATTAAGTGTATGATCAAATAATGTGAAAAACCCTAATTTTATAAAGTTAAATCACAAGTTTTAAAATGGGCTAAGATAAAGTACACTAGAGGGTTACTTGGCATATACCAAGAGATTACCTTAGCCCAACTAAATGATCATAACTAAGGGGATTGGGCCTTACAAGCCCAATAATATATGGGAGGTATACACTTAGGTGACTCCTTGTCACCTTGATTGATTATTAATTAAGAAATAAATAAATAAATAAAATAAAAATACATAACCAAATGTAATTATGCTAAAAAAGTTAATTAGTAATTAATAAAGTAATTAATTAATTATAAGAGTTAGTAGGTGATAATTAGCTGTGAAAGTAAGATTATTATGTTGAGTAATTACATAATTATAATACATGATTAATTAGAGATTAATTAATCATTAATCTTTAATATTATTATTAAAATAACAATGGATGATTAATTAGAGATTAATCAAATTATTAAATATTAATATGAGAATTAATAAGTAATAATTATTATATGAGAAAGAATATTAAAGTAACATAATTAAATTATTAACAATATAATTATCAATAAGTCAATTAAAATTATGTAATTTAATTATAATTACTCAATTAAATAAAGTAATAATTAACTACTATCTAATTAATTAGTTAATTAATTAATTAATCAATTGATTAATTAATCAATTAAATTAAATTAAATTAAATTAAATTAAGTAAAATTAAATTAATTAAATAATAATAGTATAAATTAATTTAACCCTTAATAATTAATGTTGTGTATTGGATAACACACGGGTTAGGCCGCCCGTGAGAAATCATCAAAAAATGCAATTTTTTTAATTAATGTTGAACTTTACACGACTGTTTTTACTAAAACCGTCGTGTAAACCCCACTTTACACAATGGTGTGCTAAATGATCTGTTGTGTAAGTTGCACTTCACATGACGTTTTTTAACAAACCGTCGTGTAATATCTTCATTAGCAAGTTTTGGCACCTTATTTCTCTATTCGACGACGGTATTAACCGTCGTGGAATATCGCCTAACCGCAAAGGTTTATTAACCATTGTGGTTTTTTAAACCTTTTCATGATGGTGGGTTACACGACGGTTGTCTAACCATCGTGTTAACTTTAGATGACGGTTAATAACCGTCGTCAAATCAACAATTTTTACTAGTGAGCGGCAATGAGATGGCGAGGACTCGCGTTTCTACCTCTCCTTCATGCTCACGACGTCGATATCAAAGGTGTCGGTATCGTGAATTTCAGATTCATCGTGACCTCTTTCGGATCGTGATATCCATTACTAGGTCTCACTATTCTCACATTGCTCGTGTTCGAGAGTGTCGCTAGATGTTGTTCTTCTCTCCATCATTGTGCTCCCAATGGAACCGGCACTGATATCAATGTCGACCACAGCTGCTATGGTATTTGATTGGTTGATTTGCACTCTGAATTATGTGAAACTGGGGAAGGTGGGGGAGAGAGGTTTAGGATCTTATCCTCTGATGCTAAATAGAAATTAAATAAGAAAATCACAATAAAAGTAAAAAAGAGAAAAAGGGAACACATGGATATTTAATGTGGATGTGCTTATGTCAACGGAACAAAATCAATGAATTCATTAATTAATGAGGAGCACTGTGAATTAGCTCCCATATATAAAGACAAGTTTATAAGTACAAAATCGAATAAGTTGTCTAATACTAATAAATCTATTAAAATCAAGAAATATTCTAAATTTAATTACAAATAAACTAAAAGTTCCTATAATTACCTACAAAATAATTTTCCTTAATTTTAATACTGACTTTTTAAAGATATATTTGTATGAATGGCTAGTGATGATTGACTGGGGAGAAGAAAGAGAAGATAAATTTAGGAATTTAAAAAGAAGAACAATTGAGAGGAAATTCTGAATCATCAAATATATATATATATATAAGTCCATATATACACCCACTAGGTCTATTTTACATACTTTTCTTTTTTTTTTCCCTCTTTTAAATTGTTTTTCTTGCAAATTTTTAGTTAATAAATGAAACTGTAAAGATATATATTTTTTATAATTTCCACTTTTCTTTATGTGTTAAAAAAAGGCTTCGTGTCTAAATCTTCAACAACAAAAAGGAGAGAGAGAGAGAGAGAGAGAGCAAAATGACATAATAATAAAATGAAATGTTGGTGTGGAAAGATATTTAAAATCACTACTATAAAATTGTGAATAATTGACAAACATTGGACAAGAGTTTTAAACAAGTCCGTCCAAAAACCCGAGATGGACGGTACACGAAGACTGTCATTGAAATTTGTGTATATTGTTACACTTTAGAAATTTCTTGGACTAAATTGTTAAAATAAAAAATTCAGGTAGCAAGTTACTAAAAGACACATGACAAGTTTAGAGGATAATAATGTTAATGCATGAGCAAACCGTAACGTTCTCCAAAAGGAAAATTCACATCCTTATAAAATAAAGCTGGGATATTATATTCCATTAAGAAACAACATCTAAATATCACATTGATCCAAAGTTAAATTGATATATAAATATAATATCAAAACCTATAGAGCCACAAAGATCTATATAATTTTGCTCTATAGCCACCAAACCAAACCATTTCATATAAGTAAAAAACTACAACAACATCCAATGCAAGATTACCCAATTAATACATAGAGTAATATTAAGAGAGATATACAAGAAATTTTTTATCATCCTTTTGGAAAAACGAACGGTATATTCCTTATTTTTATGAAAAAAAAAAAAACAAAAAAACAAAATCCACCCCATGATTGTATTATTTACGTCCAATAATCTTCTGTTTATTAGTTTGTGAAAGCCAGACGTGAGATATCGTCCCCTCCAAAAGCAATGTTAGAATTAGGACACCAAGAGTCGTCGTCGGTGATAAACTGCATCCATGAATCATCTTTGTCATCTTCCTGATCGGCGCACAACGACGATGCAGTGGGAATGTCCGGCGACATGGTTTCCGATTCATTGATCACACCTTGCGAGCTCTCTATTAGGGATATACTGCATTGACCTTGTTGTTCTTCAATTTCGGAGCAGATGCCGTTCTTCTTGAACACCCGGCATAAAGCATACGAATCCTGCAAGTCAAGTGCTCTTTTTTATTTCTTTTGTTTTTTTGTTTTTTTGTTTTTTTTTTTCCCCTTTAGGGATTCTATTGGTTTTAAGATTACATTTTGAGAAAAGATTGCTTATGACATTAGTCAATAGATGTCAAGCCACAATGCCTAACTTAAAATTATAAAGAGACACCAAAGTCGGGATACCAAACCAATAATACTAAGAAACTCTAGTATATTATTTTTTTTTTTTTTTTTTTTTTTTGTTGATATAGAGGATTCACACTTTATATCATAATCAGATATGAAACTATTATCAGATTATATTAGTTTACTGAAATATTTGTACAAAAAGAAAAGCTAATATGGTATATAACTTGGTACCCAAAATTAGGTAGAGTTATCTCCTTATATACATATATATATATATATATATTTCTAAAGTTACGTAGAGTCTTATTAATAAGGGAATGAGTCTTTATTTTCAAACTCATGTGCCAAACATACTACAAAAGTAAAAGTTCAAACTGTTTCGTGACAATAAATTAAGCATAAAATTTGTTTGGATTTGAATGGTTGGTGGTCAAACTAGTCAATAATTGCCATTGGCAGCGTGAGTGACGTATCAAAGAGCATGCGGATAATGCAATTTGTTGTTATGGCTTTAAATTAATTATTATTATCTCGCAAAAAAAATAAATTGAAAAAAAAAGAAAAAAAAATTGGCTTGTTTGAGACTTTGGAATAAAGTTAAAAGTAGGCCCTAGACCTTCTTACAACCCGAAAGTGATGTGAAGCTGCTTTTGGAGGCCAATAATAAACATAAATTATCTAAAGAATCTTATATTTCTAGATCAGAGAGCATAAACAAATAGGTCTAAATAAAGTTTTGAGTATTAGGATTTTTTTATTTTTTATTTTAATTTTAAGTCATTATGTAGGATTAGGACTAGGAGGAATGGAACTTTTGTCTAATTGGGGGAAAAAGGACAGAGAAAAGCTCATCTATTCTTTCACAACTCTGACACTCAAGAGATCTAACACTGCTGCAAGCAACGAATATGCACCATTATTATTATTATTTTTTGTTTTACTTAAAATATATCACGAGTTTTTTTTAATTAAAAAAACAAAGAAAACAGTTGAACCAAAAGTTATGACGATTCAGTTTATTAATGATTACAAATTGGGGTAATAAGCGGTTGTAGTTTAATTATTTATAGACTACTTTTAACCGATAAAAAAAAAATTATATACTGCATTATATATGTGCTACACCGAGAAGACTGTGGTTCAAAACAAATATATGTTAATTAAAGAAAAAAAAAATGTTTTTCTCTCCCCTCTTACCCTAGTTATGGCGAGATTGGTAATCATGCATTACATATATATATATATATATATACACACACACACACATTAGTAATGCATATATATTATACGGAAGCTTCTTCATTTTGCTATTTTCATTTTCAGACGCTTTTCACTCATGTTTTGCCTTTTTGTTTGATTTTAAAATCTATACATTTTCATCCAATTGAATGATTATGTTAGTGACCAATAAATATGTAAAATGCTAACAAATAAATTATGTGAAGTCCCATAGCTATTAGATATTGTAAACCTGTTTTTCTAACCAATATCTAGAATCTGTACGTAATTCAGTCAATGTAAGTGTAAACATAAACTTGCAAGAAAAGCATTACTTACGTACTTACATTTACCTGAATTCCGGAGCTATCTTCGCACTCTTTATCATCAAGGCGATACTCATGCATTACCCAATCGGTCCTAATCCCCTGTGGTGCTCGCCCACGATAGTAAACCAACGTCTTCTTCATCCCTATAGCCCGATTCTGACACGTGACTCTCCTATCTTACCTGTTGACTTCCAATACCCAGCTCTTGTTGCTCTATTTGTTCTAAACCCATTAGGGTATTTTCTATCCCGGGGTCCAAAGAAGTACCATTCTGGATCCCTACTTGGCAAAAATGATTTTTCTGATCATACAAGTAAATTAGAGTTATTTCTTAAAAATGGCAAAACAAAAAAACAAAAAAACAAAATCTACAGGTAATAAGATAGGGTTCTTGTTTCATTGTCGAAAGAGTTGGCATTGCTTCAAGTTAGTGTATACATATGCATGAACTATAATGTCATTCTCTTCCTCCTGAACCCTTTTTTTTTTTAGTACTATAATTGAAGAGAGACGGGTAAAAAAAAAAGAAGAAAAGAAAAGGAAAATTTTGTGTGGAAAATTTAACAACCTGCTAATTCCCAAGGTCGCATTTGTAGAGATCAACTTCGGGAATAATGTCGAGCTCAATCTCTGGCCATTGATCTTCCTCTTCAGGTAGTAGTTGACGAGCTCTTCGTCCGTCGGATGGAACCTGAAACCAGGAGGTAATCCGACCGGAGCCATTTGATTGATATGATATTCTTTTTTTTCTTTTTTCTTTTTTCTTTTTTCCCCTCGACTTTTGGAGGGTTTTCACTTCTTCCTAGCTAGTTGGTGATCTCTAGCTTCTTGATTTGTTATTAAGCTCTATCATTCTTATTGCAAGCATCATGATATACTAACAAAAAGGAATACTAGTCCCTTATCTTTGGGGTCATTTTTCACTTTCCCTTTTGCAGATTCTCAGACAAACGTTCTTCTTACTACATCCCATGTCTACTTCTATTCCAAGTTTTTTTTTTTTTTTTTCTTTTCATGCAAAATTCCGCAATAAACAAACACACGTGTTTTACGTATATATGATCAGCCCAATAGCTGCATGACCCCTTTTCTTTTTTTTCTTTTTTTTTTTTTTAAATAAATCCCTCTTTCTATCTAGGGGGAATTAGTAGCAAATACTCTACTTGGACATGTCTATAATAGTCTCTCTCCACATATTGAGGAACTAAAACAGCCCAAAGATCATGTACAATTTTATTTTAAAAGCATTTACATGGTTTTAATATTCTTAAATCGTATACGTATTATATTGTCTTGCTGAGCCCAAGTCAGCAAATGAGAAGGGAGGGGATTCGAGTAAAAGCCAAAAGTTTGAAATTTGAAAGCATTTTCATTTCTTTTTAATAAGTAGGAATCATGGACTCCATACATAAAATAAGAATTCTTTAGCAGTAAGCTGTCATCCTTGAGACAATAGTATATGATCACATTCAATCACGCAGCAGTAGCATATAACATTGTAGCACATGAGGGGGAAGAAAAAATAACAATTAATTATGGTGTTTTGAATTTGTCTTTAGTCCAAGAATTTAATTTTTTCAAGTCATTTTAAACGTTTGAACTTATCAATAAGTATATACTTACATATGTTCAACTGTCCAATGACTTTCAGATTCTTACGACTATTGAAGTTTTGTTCATCAGTGAAGTTATCAATTAATTAGAGTTTCATGTAAGTTCAATGATAGTTTCTTCGGGAGATCATACTCTTTTTTTTTCCTTTGGATAGATTTTTTCCACTATATTCTGTCATTATGGGATTGTAATGTGTCAACTTCCACAAATTTTAAGCAGAGTAGTAGATCTTATTCTTGACTAAAAAAGTAAAAGCAAATATTCTGTCCAGTATAAGAATTCGTAAGGCTCAAAATATAACAGTGTCTCAAGTATTTTTCTTTTCTTTTGTTTTGTTTTTTTTTTTTTTTGGGTACATTTTTCCTTTTCCTATTTACCAATCATGAAAGTGAATATGATGTTTATAGGGATAGGTTAAACGCACATGGTTTGGAGCCAATAGTAATGGAGATCTTGAAGAAGAAGAAGTAGTGAAGATACAGAATTATGGACATGGGGGAGTGGCACTTTTTGTTTTTTGTTTTTCTTTGTAAACCCATTTCCTAACTTTTAACGTAATAATTACTCAGCAAATAATATGCGCCTGTAGGATTGTCTCATCACTCATGGAGTATCTACTTTCGGTTTTACTTTGTTTTTTTTCTAGCTTCCCTTTTATCCTTTTTCCTCTTTATTTTTACAGTAGTCTTCCAAGATCTCATTGCTATATATTTTAGTATAGTGGACAAAAGTAGGTTCTTATTTGACATCTCACCTCATCTTTTCAGAACGTAAGCCACCCGCAAATCCCCCTTTATCATCTTTAAAAACTTACATATTATCCCCCTTATCATCTTACATCTATATATATATATATATATATATAGTTTCATATTGTATTTGTTTATGTACTTCCTTAACTTTATGATTACTCTTAATTTATCTCATAAACTTTAAAAAACTCTGACTTTATCCTTAAACTTTCAATTTTAACATCATTTTATCTCTTCTATCAGAATTTCAGTTAAAAACAGATAGAAAAATAAGATAATTAGTCTTACTAAATCCATTGTATTAGGATTCTTTCTAAAAACGAATGAGAAAGACTACGTGATTGTACTTAGCTCACTTTTTTTTCATCTGTTTTTAACTTGAATTCTAATATAAATGATAAAGTGGGATTAAATCCAAATTCAGAGAGCCAAATGAGTGTCATTTAAATTTAAAGGATAAAATAAGAGTGACCCTAAAATTTAGGAAAATAAACAAGAATAATGCTTAAGTTTTAAATTCTTTTTCTCATATTTTCTTAGAGTAAGTTAAACAAAACTACGCTTTTATTTTTACAGTTGGCTGTCAGACAAGATCTAGTAGCGTGATCAAATAGAAACTCTAAAGAAAAGTAATTAAGGCCATTAAAGAAGTGCATAATACTGTCATCAATATGATGTAAGATCTGATCGCATGCATGATTGTGCGTCCCAATTTTCAGTTAAAAAAGTCATTTCTTTTATTTTATTAATTAGTTGTGTAACATGCATTTCGCATATTTGGTATAAACAAACAAAACAAAACAAAAAAACAAAAATAAAAATAAAAAACACCATATCGCATTGATTGGACTGCCATGCAAGTAGCCACGTGATGATGACCGAACTGTCACGTGACAATAAAAGAGGGAGTGACGAAAAAAGCACATTCACGCTTTTAAATATAGCTTATGCATATTTTGTCTCCTTTTTCTTCCCACAATATTAGGGGTCATTTGGTATGACTATTAGAGATGAAAATTCGAAGGTTGGTTTGAAAATATGTGTTTGAAAGATGTATTAATTTGAAATGAACTATCATATATAAAATAGTATAAAAATTTTAAATGTGCTTGGAAAAATATGTAATATGGATCTTATTTCATTCATCTCTCTCTTTTTTTTTTCTTTTTTTTTTTTGTGATTTGAAAAAAATTCTTATTTCGATATAAAATAAAAAAGTTAAGTATTTTGAAGTTTGAGTTTTTTTGAAATAAAAAATAAAAAGAAAGCGAGATTTAAATTTGGGAGTTTTGTTATTAAGTAATCGAACTATGTTTATCATTGTTGTTTCAAACGAGGGCCGAGACCAATCACATGGAGAGATAATCAATGGCATGAAAATATTTGAGCATCTTCTATAGCGTGGTTAATTAGTCCTACAAAGGGCCACATATACCATATGTGATTACATGTATATAATCTAGCTAGTGATAATTTTACACTGACTATTATAAAATATAAAGTTTGAATCTCTTTTTCTAAATTCAAAATATATATATATATATATATTTATATAATAATACATAAGGCGCACGACTTGTACTGATGAATGATAAAATAATTATCGACTTGGAATTTTGTCTAATTCTCTTTTAGTCAATCATCAAGTCACTTTACTTGCTTTGATAGAAGGATGCGATTAGAAGCAACAAGAAAACTGTACGTAACGTTGCTGAGTTGACTTGAGCTACCTACCTAGAACTTAGAAGGCCTATCTAGCGCTTAGTTTTGTACAAGCAAGAATGAATTCCTGTAATCACTTTTTAAACTTCGTTTTGTGGGGAAAAAAATAGAAATCAGTTATTCATAGCGCATGATACAGTTGTGACAAACTAACTTAATACATTTATCAAATAATATCCCTGACATATATCTATAACCAATTAATTTGTTTCTTCACTTTGCCCAAATAGATCAAATCCAATTACCTGATAAATTGATAAAGATAGAAATTATGTCCTTAATAGAACACATCTTTAATATCATATGTAGAAATTATGTCCTTAATTAATAGAACACATCTTTAATATCATATGCTTTCTGGACATTAGCCCTAACAGAAGACTAGTTACTTCATTGTTAATAAGTTTATGGTCTTCAAAGATTTCTTAGATACAAATAATACCTCCACGAACTAAAGGATTAGGACGGAAGAGAAATGTCAAATTACATCTTCGTCTTGCTATATGTAGATTTCTTCTTGCTCGTGCGTTGGAATGAAGTACTTGATGATCCGATTATCATGAAAAACATAAGAAAAATGTCAACAAAGACAAGACAAGATTTAATTACAGACAATAAAAGAAAAGGACAGAGACAAAAAAAAATGTCGTAATGTTAATTAGGAATGTTTCCTATCATATTAATTAATTGGAGTTGCATATTGTTACTTCTGATAGGATTCTACCTTTTCTTTTTTTTTCTTTTTTTTTCTTAGTGTTCAATACTACATAAGTTTTCCTTAAAAACCGATGGATATTGCCGGTATTGGTGATGTCAGTTTGAGGATGTCAAATGGGTATGTGTGGAAAATTCATCAGGTGAGGCATGTACCAAAACCGATGCGCAATTTGATTTCAGTTGGACAGCTTGACTATGAAGGACATAATGTCACATTCAATGGTGGTGCTTGGAAAGTAACTAAGGGAGCCATGGTTGGTGCTAATTCTGCTGCTAATTCTGATTTTTGGCTTTGTAAGCTCGAGCACATGAACGAGAAGGGAATGAAAGCGCTTCAGTCCAAAAGGAAGCTGCCAGGATTAAATCTGTTGAGCACAAATTATGTGAAAGCTATATTTTTAGCAAGCAGATAAGGGTTAATTTCTCTTTGGCATGGAGGGAACAAAAAGCTGTAAAGTTGGAGTTAGTTCATAAAGACGTATGAGGGCCTTCAACTATTACTTCCCTTCAAGGCTCTAATTATTATGTGATGTTTATTGAGGATGGGAGCATGAAGGTATGGGTGTTAGAAAAAAAAACGTGAAGGACTAATATGGAGGAAGTTATCTTATCTTTCATTTAACTAAGCATGCCTTTATATAGGCTTACAAAAACAACCGTAGAATACAAATGGTTAAAAACCATAAATGTCACCAAATGCCCATAACAACAAAAAAACTCCCAGATTAACTCACATTACTACACATTAAACCACAACCGGTTACTAAAAAACCAAAAGCCACACATTGCCACAAATAAAGTTTAATAATAAAAACCTTTTATTTTCTCAACACCCCCCCTTAAACTTGATTTGTTACACCAAGTAAACTCCTCATTTTGATGAAAGTCTCCAACTTGAGGGGCTTCGTGAAAATGTCCGCCGCTTGGTCTTGTGACTTGATATATTTGAGTTCCACCTTTTTCTTCGTAATGCAATCCCGAATGTAGTGAAATCGGGGTATCGATGTGCTTGCTCCTCCCATGAAGCACCGGATTTTTGGCTAAGGCAATGGCCGATTTGTTGTCAACAAAAATCTCCATTGGACCTTCCATTTGAATCTTCAACTCCTTCACTAAGTTTCTTAGCCAAATTGCATGACATACACATGAAGTTGCCGCGACGTACTCCTTCGCATGTTGATAATGTGACTATGGGTTGCTTTTTTGACATCCATGTGAACGCCGTTTCACCAATAAAAAATACAAACCCCGTAGTGCTCTTCCGATCATCCAAGTCACTACTCCAATCACTATCACAATAACCAACAACATCAAAATTGCTAGAAGAGACATAGGAAAGACCATACCCAATCGTCCCTTTGATGTACGAAGTATCCTCTTTGCCATTTTGAAATGCGTTGTTGTCGGCTCCTCCATAAATCGACTAATGATTCCAACCGAATAAAGAATATCCGGTCTTGTGCATGTCAAGTATCTCAAACTTCCAACCAAGCTTTTGAAAAGTGTAGAATCTACCTTCTCTCCTCCATCTTGCTTGGTGATTTTGACTCCACATTCCATCGGTGTTCCAACCGGAATAGCATCATTCATGTTGAACCTTTTGAGCACTTCTTTAGCATAGCCCTCTTGGGATATAAAAATCCCATCTTCACCTTGTTTGACCTCGATCCCAAGATAGTAACTCATGAGACCAATGTCCGTCATTTCAAACTCCTTTGCCATCTCCCTTTTGAACTCATCAAACATGCTAGGATCGTTTCCGGTAAATACTAAATCATCAACATATAAACAAATGATTAGTATGCTTTCACCTTGCATTTTGATGTAGAGGGCATGCTCATAAGGACACTTCATATACTTCTTCTCTTGAAAGTACTTGTCAATCTTTGAATTCCATGCTCTCGGTGCTTGCTTCAAACCGTAAAGAGCCTTCTTCAGTCGAAGCACTTTGTCTTCTTCACCCTTGACTTCATAACCCAACGGTTGCTCCACATAGACCTCCTCCTCAAGAATTCCGTTCAAAAATGCCGATTTGACATCCATTTGATGTATCTTCCAATGATTATGGGCTGCCAAAGCAATAATCAAACGAATAGTTTCAAGGCGAACAACGGGGGCAAATACCTCATCATAGTCGATGCCGTGTCGTTGACTATACCCTTTCACCACTAGTCTCGCCTTGTGCCTCTCAACATCGCCATTAGCCTTTCTCTTTGTCTTGTATATCCACTTCACTCCGATCGGTTTGTGCCCTTTTGGAAGCTTAGTCAACTCCCATGTGTCGTTTTTCTCTATCACTCGAATTTCTTCATCCATTGCATCCTTCCATTTTTTGTTTGCAATGGCTTCTTGGAAACTAATGGGCTCACAATCACCAAAAAGACAATAGAGAATTATGTCATTTTGATTTTCATTTACCTCATTAAGTTCCCGTAGACTTCGGGTTCCTCTTGGGCCAATTTCGTTCTCCGAATCGCTGGAAAATACCTCCGTTCCGCTGGATGATGCATTGCATGACGCTGAGCCTTCAGATTGACCGATCAGTCGACCGGGGGGGTGGGTGGGAGGGTGTGGTGGTGGTGGTGGATGTGGTGGAGATGGAATGGGCAAAACTTCACCCATTTCGTCCCTAGTTGGCTCGTCTTCTTCAAAGTATGGAAGGAAATCATACTCCTCCTGTATATTCCAATCCCAAGAGACTTCCTCATCAAAAACAACATCACGACTAATAATTACCTTCCCATTCAAAGGATTGTAGAGGCGATAACCCTTTGAACTTTCGTCATAGCCGATGAAGATGAGTTTCTCGCTTCGATCGTCGAGCTTGGTCCTTTTTTCTTCTGACACATGAGCATATGCAATACTCCCAAACACCTTGAAGTGACCAATTCCGGGCTTTCTTCCGTTCCATGCTTCTTGAGGCGTCTTGTCAAGCACACTTTTGGTTGGTGCTCGGTTTGTCAAGTAGACCGCACAAGCTACGGCCTCCGCCCAAAATTCCCTCGGCATCTTCTTCGTCTTTAGCATGCTTCTTGCCATGTTCAAGATTGTCCGATTCTTCCTCTCCGCCACGCCATTTTGTTGCGGTGTCCTTGGCACCGTTAACGGACGTCGGATGCCTTTTTCATCACAAAACTGTTTGAACTCATTTGATGTGAATTCACCACCTCGATCGGTTCTCATGGCCTTGATCGTAAGGTTGCTTTCATTCTCCACACGCACCTTAAATCTCTTGAAGATTTCAAATACTTCCGATTTTTCCTTCAAAAAATACACCCATGTTTTTCTAGAAAAATCATCAATAAAGAGAAGGAAGTATTTACTTTTACCATGAGACTCCGGTTTGATCACTCCGCACACATCGGCATGGATGAGTTCTAGAGGCTTCTTGGCTCTTGTCATCGACTCCTTCGGAAAACTACTTCGATGATGTTTTCCGAGTAGGCACCCTTCACACACTTGGTTCGGCTTGTGAATGTGCGGTAAGCCCCGCACCATCTTCTTCTTCGACAAGTCTTCTAGACTCCCAAAATTGAGGTGCCCGAACCGTAGATGCCATAGCCAAGAGGGATCCTCATAACACGTCTTCAAGCATTTCGGAACATCATTTATACATTTAAAGGAAACATTCGGTTTTTGGTCATGGAGACTTTAGCAACAAGTCTCTCATGATTATCTCTCAAATACAAACAATTGTTTTTCATTTGAACTTCAAAACCTTTCTCTAACAATTGTCCTACACTCAATATATTGTTTTTACATTGGGAATGTAAAAAACATTTGTGATATATTGATGTTCTCCATTTTTTAACCGAATGAGAATTTTACCTATTCCTTTGATGGCGGCCAAAGAATTGTCTCCAAAGGCAATATTACCTTTTGCCATCTCGTTCAACTCCGCAAACATCTCGCGGTTTCCACACATGTGATTCGAGGCTCCGGTGTCAAGATACCACATGCTATCTCGACTTCTTCTTCTCCCTTTGAAGCCATGAATAAGGTCCCGTTCTCCTCCGCATAATTGGACTGCTCTTGATGGGTGTTGGATGTGCCGGCGGTTGATCGGTCCTGATGCTTCCGGTCGATCGGCTCTGAGTAACACTCATTCGCATAATGTCCATATTTATCACAATTATAACATTTTACCTGAGATTTATCTCTCCCCGACCTTCCACCACGTCTTCCACGACCTCTTCCTCTTGAAGATTCACACGAGTTTTGAGAAACGTCGGTGTTGGCTTCACCTCTTCCACCATGGCCTCGACCACCACGACCTCTTCCACCATGGCCTCGACCACCGCGACCTCTTCCACGTCCACGATCATTCTCCTCCTTGAGTTTGAGTTGGAGAAGTTGTTCAACGGTCTCCGTTTGCTCCATCTTCCTTTTCTTTTTCTCCTCATAGGCTTGCAACGAGCCTATAAATTGTTCAATCGTCATGTCTTCGAGATCCTTCGTCTCCTCGATTGTCGTGGCGATGATCTCAAACTTAGTGTTTAGGCTCCGTAGAACCTTCTCCATGACACGAACATCGGCGATTTCTTCACCATTCCGTCTCAATTGGTTGACAACGGTCATTACTTTTGTGTGATATTCCGCTATCACCTCCGTCTCCTTCATCTGTAATGATTCAAACTCACCACGTAAAGTTTGCAACCGTACCTTTTTCACACAATCGGCTCCTCTCTGAGTCGATTGGAGCTTGTCCCACGCCGCCTTTGACGTCTCGGCATTGGCGATGGTCTCGAACGTGTCTTCGTCCACCGATTGGTACAAGATATAGAGGGCCTTCTTGTCCTTCTTTCTTGTCTCCTTTAACGCGTCTCTTTGCGCTTGATCGGCTCCAACTTCCGCCTCTTGGAAACCATTCTCCACGATCTCCCACACGTCTTGTGCTCCTAGTAACGCCTTCATCTTGATGCTCCAATTGTCGTAATTGAGCTTGGTAAGCATCGGTAGTTGAAGCGGACCCATTCCTCCACCGTTGGCCATTTTTCTCTCGGTTTTTTTTTCTCTCTCTGCAAGCTCTGATACCACTTTGTTAGAAAAAAAACGTGAAGGACTAATATGGAGGAAGTTATCTTATCTTTCATTTAACTAAGCATGCCTTTATATAGGCTTACAAAAACAACCGTAGAATACAAATGGTTAAAAACCATAAATGTCACCAAATGCCCATAAACAAAAAAAACTCCCAGATTAACTCACATTACTACACATTAAACCACAACCGGTTACTCAAAAACCAAAAGCCACACATTGCCACAAATAAAGTTTAATAATAAAAACCTTTTTTTCTCAACAATGGGTTTATTTCTTGAAGAATAAATTTGAGATTCTGATGCTTTCAAAAGATTTCAAAAGATTGAGAGCAATGGTTGAGAATGGGACAGATTTGAAGGTGAAGTGCTTGCAGTTAGATACTGGGGGAGAATACATTGATGATGATTTCAAACTTTACTGTGATGATAATGGCATCAAGATGAAGAATACCATTCAAGGAAAACCTCAACAGAATGCTGCGGCTGAAAGGATGAACAAAACCGTAATTGAGAGTGCTACGAGCATGAGATTGCATGCGGGGTTTCAAAAGATGTTTATGGAGTGAGGATATTAGCACTGCGGCCTATTAGATCAACAGAGCTCCTTAAACACCATTGGATTGCAAAAATAACAAAAGAAGGTTTGGAGCGGCAAAGAGGTAAACCTTTCTTTCTTAAAAGTGTTTGGTTATGTTTCTTATATTCATATTGATTCTGCTACTAGTAATAAACTTGATGTTAAATCTAAGAAACGTGTCTTTATTAGCTATGGTGTACCAAGTTTGGTTTTCGTTTTTGGGATGACCAAAGTCACAAGGTTATCAAGAGCAAAGACATGATCTTCCATGAACGTGACTTGTATAAAGACATGTTAGGAGCAGATCCTAAAAGCACAAGTTCTAAAGTTAAAAAGCCTGAGGAGATTTTGTTGAGAGACCTTCTGGTGATTGATGTGGAGAATACTGGGTGCATAGGCTGACCGCACGAGTAGATCTGGCAGCGTATGGTCCCTCGCCTCTATACGTATCCAGAGACAAAATTGCTTCAAGGTATAGAAATTTGTTTTCAATACCCATTGGAAAAGAGATCTCTCTGGAGCCAACTGCATAAGATCGACCAGAACCAACAGCGCCTTCTTCTTATCCTCTAACAGCAAGTAATGTCTTGAAATTGTTATAAGAAGAATATGTGAAGAAGGTGCTAGTAGATTCAACATGCATGGTGAAAAAACCAGTGAATACCCCTTTGGCTGGTTACTTCAGACTGGCAATCACCTTCCATAGTGCAGGAGCGGGCCTACATGGGAGGCAGTGAAGTGGATTCTCAAGTATTTATCAGCCTTATGTTTTAGGGAGTCAGACTCAGGATTACAATGCTATGTAGATGCTGATATGGCTGGTGATGTGGATGGCAGGAAGAGTACTACTGAATAACTGTATACAGTAGGTGGTATAACAGTTAGTTTGGTTTCTAAGCTGTAGAAGATAGTTGCTCTTTGCACTACTGAGATAGAGTTTGTTGCCATGACTGAAGCTAGCAAAGAGGTTGTATGATTGCAGTCTTTCTTTGAAGAATTGGGTCAAATACATGGGAAGTGTGTATTACATTGTGACAGAGTGCTATTCATTTATAAAACAATCCTGTTTATCGTGCTAGGACAAAGCATATTTAGGTCTGCTATCACTTTATAAGGTCGACCTTGGAGGATGAAGTCTTAGCACTCAAGAAGATTCAAGGGAGTCAGAATCCGGCGGATATGTTGACAAAGACTGGTGAGAAACTAAAGTTGTGCGCAACTTTAGTTGGACTTCTCTCTTAAAGATTGAGAATTGAGCCGCAGCAGATGAGCAATTGATGGTGGATTAGTCTCCAAGTGGGAGGTTGTTAAGTTGTGAAGCATAATTAATACTCTACAAAGAAACGTCTTACACGGATCTGACCTTTTATTCATTAAAGCTATTTTGGGTATTTCACACTTGAAATTTCAGATGTTCTAGGCTTTTTTTTTTTTTTAGGGAGCGCCATTATTAGGATTATTATTAGAGAGGTTGGAGAGCATGCAAAGTACGAGGGTGTGAATTTCTCTTGTAAACATCTTAATCATCATAATGAATTACTACAGTGGCTAAAACAGAATTTAGTCTCACATTTAAACAAACCTATATAAAAATTTGCTTATTCTATGATTATTTTTTTTTTCTTCTATGATTTTATTGCTCTTAGTGACATAAAATTAGAGCGCTAATTCTTAACATGAGTAATATAGTTTTCACGTGGTAGGTATCATAGATATAAGTAGATTCCTTCGAATTAAATAAAGAAAATTAAAGACAAAGGGAGAAAGAAGTAAATAGATGTTTTACATAAATAATTTAAATAAATAATAGGTTTGAAAAATTGCTATTTATCTCAATATTTCATTTAAAACCTTACTATTTATTTTAATTATTTTTGTAAAAATATTATTTATTACGATTTATAAATATGTACTTAATTCATATATCAAACGTGTCGTGCTTATGTACCGAGTTAGACCATGCTCCCCTACAGCTCTACATATCACTAAAGAACCGAACATACCTGCAATTCGTGGAACACTCCATGAAGGATGCAAATTTGTCGTATTTGGTTGGTTTGACAAAAACCTTGTCCAATCTTGAAGCAAAATTGCGAGATCGTTGATTTTGTTGTTGAGACCAACACAACAATTTGCATGCATCGTACAAACTTTGTGAAGATCCCTACTTGGCTGACAAAACCCTCCGAAGTAAGCTGTATCTAAAAATCTCATTTTTAGTCCAATCCTCTTAATGAATGGATCGAACTTTATCCTGTTAAGTACGTCTTGGTCATGTAGCTTTGGAAAAGCCCTTCTGGAGAAGTACCAAAACTTGTAAAAATTTATGGTCCGATCGTTCGATCTCACGTAGGTAAATCCTCCGTTTGGTTTGTTGTGTCGATCATAAGAATTTCCATTGAACGAATCACATGCAATTTGGAAGTCCGCTTCTTTGAAAAAACGTGGAAATGGATCTCTTAGCCACATTATATCAGTATCCTGTTAATTATAAAGGTGGTTGAACTAAAGTTTAGTGGGCAATTTTCACAAAAATGCATGTCTCCTTACATAAATTAGACACTTTCACCCTCTAAAATTATTACATTCCTATTTGACAATTCTTTTGGTCTCTTTTCTTTGCAATCAGGTCATTCTGTAATTAATTTTTGGCAATCAAAATTGGTTTACAACGAAAATCTATTCACATATTTACATGTCATGTCTGTTAATATATGGGAATTTTGTGAAAATTAAAGGGCTACAGTGTAATTTAAATTACCCTTACATCTAATTATGTGCACACCATATCCAGTAACCATAAAGTAAATATTTTGTTTTAAAACATAGATCACATATGAGAAAGTTTTTGTGAGCGTACAGAAGTTTAAACCCAGCACCGATGTGATAAAAAAATATTAAAATAAAAACAGTTACTCTAAGACATTATTAATTAACTATATTCCCTAAAAACTTGATAAAGATATAGAAGAACATTAGTTTCTACATCTTTTAACACAACTAGATATGCAAGACTTATGTGCCAAAAGAAAAAATTGCTCTGAGACAAATATTAACTGCAATCACCATAGTTTTCAAAAACTAAGCTTGTGTTTAGTTCACTGGTTGGAGATGAATTTTTAAATTAGAGTTGGTTGACTTTTTAAAAACTAGTTATAATTTTTATTAACTTTTTAGAAAAAGACAAAAATTGAAATGAAAAAATATAGTTTAATTGTAGTTGAGTTGGAATGCTAAACGAAGCATTAATATTAAGAGGTATATCAATTTTAGTTTTTATATTTAAAAATTTGATCACTATAGCCACATCGTTTATTCATACAGGTTCAATAAACAATTTACTACCTGTAACATTAGTACAATAATAAAGTGTAAAAATAAATAAAATAAAATAAAATAAAGGAAATAAGTAATCAAACATATAAACAATACAATCATTCACAATTCTAAACATTTAAACATTAATTATAATTACTTATAGGTAAGTAAAAAATAGATTATTTGCTATTGTTATTGTAATTTTTTGTCCTTAACAAAAAAAAAAAAAATCCCTTGACTAGCTAGTTATTCTCATCTATGTTTTAATCCCAGAAGGAGTATAGTTCGAAATCCTTCACCCAAGGTAAAAACCGTATATATATATATATATATATATATATATATATATTGACACATATATGCAGCAAATATACGCATATAATAATAATAAATAATGATAATAATGATTCAGAATAGAGATGATAAAAATAATACGTACCGTAAAGACGAAGCTATAACCCATCTGAAGAACAGAAGACAAAAAGTGAATCCTGGTCCACATCATGTCCAAGTAGCCAGACGACATGAAAAAGCTTCGCTTGTGAAGTTGTTTCCACTCTTAGTGCGGAGTTGAAAGCAATGCCCGTGAGGAAGTGAAGTCAAGCAGCGACCAAACGCCTTGTCGTCTAAGCATACTACCACCAAATGCTTCAGCAGTCTCTCTGTGTCGTTTCCAATCCTAAAGCTCTCCACAAACAGTTCGAATATCGAATTTGGCTCTGCCCACGCGTCGTTTAGTGTTGTTATTATTACCGTTTTGTTGTCGTCTTCCATTGTTGCGTTTCTTAGAATTTTTTCTAATTCATCACCGTAATCTGCAATCTGATATATACTTATATACAATTAAGTGGCATTTATAAGAATATTAGAATCAAAAAATTGAATTTCCTCATGTTTTAAAAAACTTTAAAGGTTCTCTAAAATACATATATATATATATATATATATATCAAGGTTATAGGTCCCGTACTATAAACATGTAACACTTTTCACTTCATGAACTTGGAATAAGGCGGAACAAGACATCGAAGGGTATAATTGTAATGGACTAATTAAAGTTGGGTCTCAACAACAACAACAATAATAATCTATCCATCTGTAATCTATCTATCTATATCTGTAACATATATAGAAATGTGAATTTGGTCACTGTCGACTTTCTCATATTTTCCTATTCAAACTTTTGGTCTTTCTATCTTTTCCTTTTTTTTTTTTTTTTTTTTTTCCCTCTCTCTCATTCATTATCTTGCTTGGCCTTGCAACTTTTTTTTTTTTTTTTCCGTTTGCTTTTTGCCCCCCCCCCCCAACTCTTTGACTTTCTTTTGCTTTTTTTTTTTTTTTTTCCTATCCCCACCCCCTTAACTTTCATATCTTATATTTTTTTTTTCCTTCTAAAAATTATTTTTATTAAAGCAATTTTCTCAAATATGTATTCATTGACATATTTTTCTCACAATTCTCGAAAATACTAGTTAACCAAATGTGACTTTTATGTACACCCCTTTTTTCTAACAAACGAATTTGAATAGTTTTTCTTAATTGCATCTCTATTTAAACCTTTTCAAGTACACCTTCCTGACATTATTTTCTTTTAATGTCATTCATGTTTTACATATGAGTTAAACTATAGTTTCTTTTTTTTTCTTTTTCTTTTTTTTTTTTTTTTTGCCCTCCCATTTTATTCTTCTACGCTCTCCTTAATTTTTATAAAAGAAATTGCTTGCTCCTAAAGATTTATGGTATTCAATAACAAAAGATTAGCGCATTGATGCATATCCAAAATTGTTTTATAGATCAAGTAAAATATAAATTATGAAAACAAATATAATATAAAAAAAATTGTGACGAATACTTTTAGAAAAAAATAGCTAACTAATATTTTCTGTTTTATTTTTATAATTATGTTGTCTTATTAATTGATTAAATTGTTCTACTAAACTCTTGAGAGCATAAAATTTTATATCTGTTTATTAAAAATAAATAATAAATAACATACCAAATAAGTACGTGCGCGAAACAAGTAATAATGATAAAGTTGGGTCTTTTCCAAAGCATCAAATTAAGGCTGTGGTCCCCTAGATATTACCTCTCAAAGTACCACTTACACCACAAGCACCTTCACCAGCCACTAGTTGTCCACTAATTCCCATCGCAACTGCAGGTCGTATGTTACTTTACTTCGCAGGTTTGACAGTAATTAATTAGGGTCTGTTTGGTTCTCATACTTAATTCAAATTAAATTATATTTTTTTTATCATATTTTTTATCTTTCCTGAAAAAAATTTTGTCTTTTCTGAAAAAATCAACAAAAATTACTATTTAAATTTAAAAATCTCAACTCAACTCAAACTCAACTTATATACCAAACACCCCCTTAATCTATTAGTGGACATATATATATATATATATTTATATGCATAGACTTTATAGCTGAATTTTATGTTTTCAAGACTCCCTCAATATTGTTTGGTTTTTCGGTAAATTCTTTCTCTCTCTCTCTTCCCCTTATCCTATTTGTCCCCTTTCTGTCAAATGGACCCGTAATATTTTCAACTATAATTGATGGGTCGGCCACATGCAATGTTATTGTGGATTTTTACTGTTTTACTGTTTCAATTTTTTTTTTAATTTCTCATTTCTATAGATAGATGTATTGGATATTATGGTGATTGATAATTATTTAATTTGCAGCCTAAAATACATCGATTTTCCTATTCCCTAGGCTATTCTATAATCATACAAACCAAACCCTAGATTAAAACTGCTATTAATTTCTAGTTCTAGAATTATTAATAAATGATCATTTCACTTTTCCACTAGAGTTTTCCCGGAGGTAGGTATAGAAATTATTATTATTATTATTATTATTATTGGTGAATAGGTATAGAAAATTAACTTTTTAAGGAGAAAAATTTTACAATAAATTAGATGCATTAGACTAATATTGTTATAGTTGTTAATTTTCAATGTTATTTTTATCATTAATCTTCTTCTTGTTGTTGAAAAGAAAAGAACTTGTAAAGACATTAAATCTGGCAAAGAAAATAAAAAGACGAACTTGGAGACGGTAAAAATAACAAAATCATAGAAGACATTACTCTTAGTAACAAAATCATATCGGGGAGTTTTATGTTTATATGATCGATGTACTTTATATTTGACAATACATATATACATAGAATACACATAAACGAGATGAAACAAATTAGTTGATCAAAATTCCTGAGAATTTATCAGTTCAGATGGCAAATATGTATACGGAAATTAACACAGGAAGAAGATTAGTTTATCTACATGATCTGAATATATATATATATATAGTATATATGTTGTTGTGGTGTGTTGTGTGTGTGTGTGTGTGTGTTTATTTACAAATATATATGTATATATGTCAGAACAACATGAAAAGCCATTCATAACGTAAAGGAACTTAAAAGAAATGAATTGGAAATAAATATTACCTGTAGAAGTAGAAGAAGAAGAAGAAGAGAAAGAAGCGGCGGGCGATATATGAATAAGAAACAGGAAGAAATGGAAAAGTATGGTTGAAAGAATTGTAAATCAGAAGAACGAAGAACATCCGAAAGCAACTGCAGCCAACAACAATTTGCCTCTCATTATCCGCCCAACTGATGATAATCCTGTATAATTTTTATTACTTAATTTACTCTCTTTCTTCTCTTTACTACTATTATTGTTGCCCCTCATCTTCACCGACTTCACAAACTGAATTATTTGCCATCTTTTTTTTTTCCCCTTTTTTCCTTTTATGGGAGCTTTTCCTCGGCTTTCTTCCTTCAATCAATGTGTTTGTGTGGTGTGTGTGTGTGTGTGTGTGTGTGTGTGTCATTTGTGAGAAGTCAACCTCTAGAATGATTTTGCATTCTTTAGAGATTGTATATTAAAATTATTTCCACAATATTTAGTATTATGTTAGTTTGTTTCAAGATAAGTTTACGAGAAATAACACCTTTTAAGCTGGCTAAATGAACAATCTTGTAAATTGACTTGTTAGCTTAGGGGCATTACAGCAATGATCAGATGTGCGCTCTCGAGAGAGAAGGTTGCCGGCAACCTAGTGACGGGCAACAGCCGAGAGGAGACAAGAGAGAGAGGAGGGTGGAGGGAGGAGAGAGAGAGTGAGTGGGAGAAAGGTTAGGATGTGAGGATAAATTGGTATTTTTACCGTTTCATCTAAATAAAAAAATAGATCAAGAGGGCAAAAATCCAAATTAGAATATGCAAATGAGGGGTTGTTTGTCTCACTTTTTTCAGGTAGAAACCTATACATCTCTTCCAAAAGGTAATTAGGTGGAGAGTTATGTTTTAGTACTGCTTGTAATTTTTCTCATTCTAATATTAAAGTTAATCATTTTAATGTTATAAATAGTAAATTATCAACTTTAATATTATATGAGTATAAATATAAAATGTGTCAACTTTATGATATTCTTGCATATAACCCTACATCCAATATTATTTCTCTCTTCCAAGGGGAAAAAAAAAAAAAAGAAAAAGAAAAAGAAACCCAACTCATGTGTAAAGGGAAATTACAGTAAAGGCTATATTTTAATAATGCTTAAAGTAAATACCATAATTTGAAAATGTATAAACTAAATAGCATATTTATGGTAAATTGTTTATTTTGAAAATTTTTTAAAGTAATTTCATGATAAATATGCTTCGAAAATTAAATTATTAATGAATGATATTTACTGCAAATATTTTATTTACAAGTATATTTTTAGGATAATTTTGTCAAATATAATACACCTTAAATTCTTCTCTTTTTTTTTTTTAATCATAAATATGTAGTTTACCATCACTTAAAGTATTATGTTATTTCCCTGCTTCTCCCTATATACACAAGTCGGAGAAAATTGTAGTCCAATGGAAAAGGGAGAAAAAAAATGAGTATAATTTAACCTCTGATCATCTATTTCGTACATATTTGACTAGGAGACATACATTTATTAAATAGAGAGAATTTGATACATACATATGTGTATATATATATATATATATATATATATCTTGAAATTATGTACAATAATGTGATGACAGTTGACCAAATTGTTGGAGGTTTAACATTTCTAGCTAGTAGCTGCAAGACACAATCTCATCTGCAGCTTATTTATTGTGTTTTGATTAATGGATTGCAACAACAGAAAAAGAAAGCCCAGGTGATTATGCATTGGGCTTGAACTGCTTCCTGAGGAAGTAATAAATCATTAGTACTGACCCAACCATAATGCACCACCAACGGCTCCAAATGCTCGGGACACCGGCATCACCAACTTGCCGGTCGTCTAGCTGATTCACCGGTGAACCCTCTGCAGCCCTGCAGATTTCCCAAGTGATCAATATCATTTTCATCAATTGAAGATTGAAGCAATATTGAAAAAGAAAACCAGTTACTTTAGAAATATGATCTTCTTTACTAGTTTACTCAAAACCTTGTTAAAAATCTGATATTTACCTGTCATTGCCTTTGTGCTGGTGGACTTTGGATTTCGATGTCGTTGCTGCCTGCTCCCATTTGGGAGTAACTTGCGGTGTCGATTGAACTTCAGCTGGTGCAGGTTTTTCGACTGACGTTACCGGTAGGGTCTCTTCAAATGGAATTGGGATATTCTTAACCTGCAACACCAACGAAGATTATTTTCACCATTAGTTCAGTCATTTAAATATACCAAACCTGCGAACATGTTGCGATTAGCCGATTTAGCATAACAGTATTTTCATACCCGCCTTAAATGTTCGTACCTAGAGTTCAAAAATAAATATAAAGTAAAATAAAAAATATTCTCACCAAGTTCCTGAATTGGAGACTGTAAAGCATGTGAATGTATCTTTGCTTGGCTAGCCTCTGCTCCTTGCTCATCTGCCTCCAAAATCCATAAGTGGCTCCCATGTTCAACACCTTGTTTGCATAGATTTTCCATGTGTAGCTACAAAAACCAAAAACCCAAAAAAAAAAAAATATATATATATATATATATATATTCTAGTTAAACAAAAGATTTCAACGTTTTTCCACATGCCGAAGGTTGTCAAGTTTTGTTACTGAATTTACCACTCATTATCCGCTGAAGACCTGCATTTGAAATCGTGTTCCAATACTCGGAATCCGCCTTGCACTTTTCAAAGAAATCAGCAATCTTGTTGCTCGATTCGGTTCATTGTTTGGGTCAATATGGAAGCCTGAGACCCCGTCAACAATGATCTCTGCAGGGCCTCCTTGATTGTTGCAAAGGTGGGCAGTCCACAGTTCATTGCCTCAATGACTGTCAGGCCAAATGCCTCATATAATGCAGGCTGCACGAAAGCACCCTTTGTATCTGCGATGTGGCGGTACAAACTCTGAGTTCCGGTACCTATCAGTTTGTGCTGCAATCCACCTAAGCTGGCCCTTGAGTTGGTATTTCTCTATCAAGGTATGCATCTTCTTTATCTCAGCGATTTTCTTCCCTGTCTTTCGATTTGGACGGATCAAAGAACCCCGCTACAACAACAAGATTCACAAAGTCTCGCAGCCGCTTATTCTTTCCATACCACTCAGTTAAGCCTGTAATGTTCTTGACAGTGTCTAACCTTGCCATTGAAAAGATTATCGGTTTCCTCTTGTCTGCCAAAAATCCTCTGTTTACGGAGCACATTAAGATTCCAAAAAAGTCGACAATCAAAATGTTATTAATGAAGAACGAGAGGAAAGGACAGAAAAGTTAAGAATTTGGAGAGAAAGAACAATAGAGCGGAATTCCAAATGTTCAACACCATTAAGACTTACAAGTGCTCGTTGTTGTCCTCTTTGTTGTAGAGCAATTCTTCAATGGCGGATTTGAAAGTGGTAAACCGCCTCTCTTTCTCTGTGTAGGGAAAGTAGACAGTTTGGTCAGCTCCAGGAGCAGCAATGTTGAATTTCGGTTCGAAGACATTGATGCCAGAAACCACTCGGCAAAGTCCCGGCATGGTGAATGCTGTATGGCTTTCATACTGTCCCGGTCGATCCTTGCTGATGATAGGAAACAAAATTTTAGTTAGCGAACACTCTCCTAAAGGAAGAAATCATCCCTATAGTCCATAAGATTAGTGTTTTAAAAGAGAGAGGAATGACTAACCTTCCTGCAATCTCTTGGTATGTGCTTGTGATGATGAAATCCGTAGCATTCATAGAGATCAAATCGGCCATGAACTGACACGAGAAATGGTACTTTGGATCCAACTCCTTCCATTTGGCATCTGAATCTTCATACTTGGTTTTCCTCCAAAGCATGAGCAATAGTTCCCTGAAAAACACGAGTCAAAATGATATTTTCTATAGAGTTTTTTTTTTTTTTTTTTTTTTTTTTTTTTTTTTTTTTTTTTGGGTTCCTCAGTTGAAGACAAGACCTGGGTAATTCCTAGTTTGCTAGCCATCAAAGAAGCCACCAGATTTCCATCAGTGTAGTTCCCGATTATGAGGTCCGGTTTACATTCCATGTGTAAAAGAATTTTGGCAGATGCATCCTAAGACGAGAAAGTAAAAGAGTATAAACAAATTTTGAATCAAATAGAGAACAGCAAGAAATTAAGAAAAAAAAGTAAAAAATTTGCCTGAGCAAATCTCTCGAGGTAAGGATAGATATCGAATCGAGAAACCCATTGGCTGAGAACTCCGTTATCTGTCCTAAATGGAACTCTGAGGATGTGACTGTGCATTGTGTTAAAGATAGGCTCCATCTCCTGATTGCACTTTGTTCCCTTGGCATCTGGGATCAGTCTTGTCACCTAGTTTCACACGACAATAAAATCAATCAACGAGAAGGATTCGCGAATGAAAAAAATAAAAAATAAAAAATAAAAATCCTAGATTTTGATTCATTTTTAACTCACCACAAGAATCCGAGGCTTAAATGCAAGTCCTTGCTGCTTAATTCTTAGCAGCAACTCCTCCTCCATTGCTCTCACTTGATCAAGAATGTAAACCACCTAATTTTATAAAAAACTCCATTTACGTGTTAGTGCGTGGACTTGAATATGCATGTCTTGTAAAGTAGAAAATAAAATTCATCACCATTGATCATGTTATCATGTGCGTCAAAACTGCAACATAGTATTGTGGGATCCAGTTATTTAAATTTCTTTAAATTGTCACACATGTAAGTGATGCATCACCAATAATGATAAATAGCGATACTCTAAAAAGTATGATCTTTTAAAAAAAAAAAAAAACCATTAAATGTAACTGAAACTAAGGTGACAATAATGGTGATTGATTGTGTTTATAGACCTGGCCTCCGGTATCGGGCAGTCCAAGGACATCAGCCTGGCCAAAGTAGCCATGAGGAGAGAAGATGACAATGTTGAATATGGTTGGCAGCCTGCTGAATATCAACTCCAACTTCTTTGGATCTGGTGCCTGCAGCACCTCAGAGACCGTCCTCATCGTCTCTCTAACTCTCTCGGCTGTATCTCCCCACCCTTTCTCAAATCCCCACTCTTTCAAACCTGATCGTTTCACACAAAAATCAGCAAAAGAACCAAGGTCACTATTTCACAATTTCTCAAATAACAACATAAAAGAAAATGGTCACCTCTCCTCAAATCCGTGGAATGGGGTCTCTTTTGGGAGAGTGGAGACATGGCTTTCTGCTACAATCAATGCACCCTGTAGACCTTCAACCGTGTCCAGCGTCTCGTCGATCATAAGCTTCTGCATATTCCGAGAAAAAATAATATTTTAAAAAAAAAGAGTTTACTAATTTTTTTTTTTAGCAACAGTCTTTTAAGTATTTGTTTCCATGTTCTTCAGTCATACACGTGTGTATATATATATATATATATATATATGTATTTGCGCTTACCTCTTCTCGGTGGCGGAGAGCTTGCAAGTATTGGAGAAAGTGTTTGGCATTGGCTGAGTTGGAGGTGAGCTTTGAAGACATGAACTTTGAGATGAAAGTGAGTCCATTGCCTATAGAAGATGGAAGGGTTGTGCGCGGGGTTAAGAAGTCAATTGCTCCAAAATTAATTTCCAGAGCATTTTCGTCATTTGCCCTGCACCAAATATCGATCCCCAAAATCCTCATTAACTTCAAAAAAAAAAAAAAATCTTCTTGAACATATATAAATATACATCATCATTTTCATGCGTACCTATACACAATGCATGTGGTTAAAGTTGTTCTATAAAAAAATAATAATAAATAAATAAATAAGAAAAGGATATAAAGTTTTGGAGTACCAGTTCTCATCAAAGATGGTCTCTTTGAATTTCAAGAAATCCAAAGCAGAAAATTCCATCAACAGAGAGATCATCAGCATTAACCTTCACATATTCCCAGTAACCAGGATTTGGTCTTATTGCCAGACCAACATATGGTGGCACCACAGCTGCCTCCTGCATTTTTTTTTTCATTTTTTTTTTTTTTTTTTTTTTTTTTTTTGAAAGTATAGAAAGGTTTTCACATTATTAGAAAGTAAAGAAAGAATTAATAGAGCAAGAAATATGAGAGAGAAAAAAGAGTTTGTGTAAATACTTTAGTGGAAACAAGGATGTAACCAAGCATGCCTTCAAGAACTTTGTCTCTTTCAAGCTTGTCTTGTATTGATTTTTCCACTTCTTCCATTATGTTTTGCCCTTTCATTAACCTTTTCCCCTTTCCAACAAACCTTTCCAATTTTCATCACACCACCACCAAAAAAAAAAAATTTAATAACAATATTAATAATAAGAAAGAGAGGAGTTCAACAAATTATTGCCTAATTATACAATACAAACATACATAGTAGTTTTATTCCCCTTAATTTAAAAACAACTGAAATATTAATGTTGCCAATATTAAAATATGCGAACTATTATTTTAACGTTAAAACCGTCAAAAGTTAACATAGAGCATGATCAGAAAACAAAAGTTTTTGAAACATATTTATATATAAATAAATATATATGTATACACACACACATAGATCATTCAGTTAGGGTCATCCACACATTGTAATCATAATTTCTTAGTAAGCATATCTTCAATGTGATTGCAACATAGTCTACATAAATTTACAACTTTACCTCCAATATTGATGTCTAGAGTTTAAAAAACAATAATTATAAAACAATCAAAAAAAAGTACATAAAAAACTAAACAACAACCAAAAAAAAGGAAGACCTGGCAAAGCATCTCTTCATATGATAGCGGCTCTGCTTCAATGCATCAGGCATGTTGTCAGCAATGGTATCTGACCTCTTCAAGACATGGTTGGAAGCCATTTTCAGTAATTAATTAATTAAAAGACAAGTAAAAAAAATTTTAAAAACAAATCAGATAAAATTTTTTTCAGGAACTGATTTTAGGGTGTTGGTTTTTTTTTATGTTTTTTAGCTTGTTTGATTAAGAGTTGGGTGATGTATATATATGACAGGATTGGTGATGCAGTCACAGAAAAACTGCTAGGAAAAGTAAAAGAACATTCTTTAATGCCGTTTGTGGGGAAAGAAAGATTGGAAGGAAAATAAGGAATGCCGCGCCCCCCCCACCCCCCCCCCCCCTTCCTTTTTTTTTTTTTTTTTTTTTTTGTAGAATAATTTTTGTAAGGAGAGGGAAAGAATTTTTTGTGGGCTTTGTGCGACTTGTAAAAACGTGACAACTTCATGGTGGACTCCCCTGTATTTTATTCTTTACTTCTTCATGCATCAACAACTACTACTTTTTTATTTGTTTATGAATTATGAGGTCTAGGAATTTTGGCCCTACTTAAGACCTTTACTTTTCACATCCACTTGCCGTGATTTGCACCTTCTAAACACTCCTTTTTCATACATCTTAAGAGATGATTGGCAAGGGAGGGGGAGGGGGGGAAAAAGTGTAAACCTTATGAGATGGATAATTCCATAGATACTTTATTAACGCAAAAAAATAAAAAAATTTTGAATTGAGGATATTTTTCAAAACAGAAATAATAATTTTGAAATAAAAATATGTACAATAATCAGACCAAAATGTAAGAACAAAAGGAAATAAATTTCTTGGATAAGTTTACGTACCTAAGGGGGTCGTGCCGTATCATGCAAGGGAGCAATACATGCTAATTTGTTGTTTTTGTGACAATATGAAATGAGAACTCAATTCACTTAAAATGTGCAAAGGTACAACCCAATGATATTATTTAAGTAAAAACAAGCTGTGATTTTAAGCAGCGACAATTATACTAATTGGAAAACGAAGTTCGTCTCATGGTTTAGAAGTAGATGTTTAGCTTCCGCATTAGAATTGAGAATGGGCAACCTTTCTCCCACCACAACCCACCCCCCCCCCCCCCCCCGGCTTAAATCCAACCTTGGAGGCGGTCGCATCACTTGCTTGTCATGCAAGGTTCAACAATGCCCAATGGCAAAAAAATCCTCTCGTCTATGCAAAGTATAATAATGCCAGTCCATTCGCAATTTTAATTAAGAGTTTCAGTGATCAGATTGGTCGAATTAGGTATCCATAGAGAGTCATCTCAAAATTTATCGTCAATGTTAATGTCACATCTTACGAATTACAATTGGCTGCAATTGAAAATTTTGCTTTTCTTGGGTTTGGTTTACCTCTCCACCACCACCAACGAAGACAGATTAACCACCACCTCCTCCTCGCATATCCCCTCGCTATCGCTAACACAAACCATGATCTCATTTGTTTGACTGCTTTCCAGTACATCCTTTTCCATCGGAACGCCAACCTCCAAACCTCCGACAACACAATCCGAGAAGCACAAGGAAAATTAAGCAAGAGAGAGAACATTTACAAAAGATTCTCAGAAGGATATCATACCTTCTGAAACCTGGTGACAACGATGACCATCACCGCACCATTTTTTCAGTTCAAACTAGTTCTGGTTTTGGAATAAAATGCAGATCAAAGTCTCTCAGCCGAAGAGATCAACCAAGATGTTTGTACACAAGTTTAGCTAAAATCCATAACAAAACACGTACACCAAAGGCTTAAGCAGTGGCAGTACTAAAAAAAAGTATAAATAGATGAGAACTAATTTTTAAGGTCCAACCAAAAGTTTGCCCAATGACTTTCAGCAAAATAAACCCTAACAAGAAAGCTTTAACAGTAGAACATCACCCTCTTGACATTGTCCTTGAGGGCAGGCAAGGGTCTCACAGCAGCATTTGCACCAGGGGCACGCATGGTTCTGGCACCTGGCCCCATTCCTCCGCGTCCAGCAGCAGCACCACTTGTCATCGAGCCACTGTCGGAGGTCTCTGGCTCCATGTAGAACCGAGCACGGAATGCAGCAAGATGGGCGTAGTATGCAGGGGGCACTGCCAAAATTAAACAATTTATTAAATTATCAAAACAAAGGCATTGACTCATAATATCACATCAAAAATCAACCACAATCTAATGCATAAAATAAACGCGAGTATGATAGAGAGAGCACCTATTGAGACAGAACGAGTGCATCGTGCATAGCTGCAAGAATTAAAAGATTTAACGGTTATTTAAGAAAAACTGGTCAACGCCAAAATTAATTCCTCCATGAAATATAACATAAATGAACAATGAATGCTCCGTATATACCATTATTTCATGGAACATATAGGATCAAGCACTAGACTTACGTGTAACACAGATTATTTGTGAGGGACTGCAACCCATCTGCAGTGAACTTGTTTTCGTCCCAGAGGACATGATAATGAGCCGGTCGACTGGTACCCTGTTTAAATGTCGAACCATACATAATACTGTGTCATCCTCCAGAAACACAGACGCAAATGCATACATGAAATGATGAAAACATTTAAAAGGAGCAAAGATATCCTATCTTGCCTGTATTCCAGCATGGCTGCAAAGATAGAAATCAAACTCCGTCGGATGACAAATTTTCGAGTCTACGACCGTGCCTGTTTGTCCATATGCAAGGTATGAATCATAGATATACATAGATATAAACATATGAAAAGCATAGTTTGGCAAATCCAAACAAGAGAGTAGCACACCTGGCAATATATTCCCACTCCTGTCAACTGCATTACGGTCGGAATGGTTGTTAGCAAACAATCTTGTATGATGACGCTTCTGAACCACCACAAAAGTCACAGGTGGCTGATAGTTGGGCTCCAAAGAAGCGCAGGCCTGAAATCATTCAGAAAACCAAAAAAATAAATAAATAAATAAATAAAATCAACTTAAATAACTTCAACCCATTGTTTCCAATGACAACTAACTAAAATAATTGTCCCACTAGCCATGCAAAAATAAAAAAAATAAATAAATAGCATCCAAGCAGAGCATATTTACCCTACGAATGGCGTCAAGTTCATACAGCAAAACTTGATAAAACTGCCCTTCACTGACACCATCCCTACATGGTAATACGTAATTAGTTAAAACAGCACGAAAATAAAGTTCAGAAAGAGGCAGCAGATTGACACTATTGAACATGCCTGTAAAATATGATGCGTTGTGGCTTCTGTCCAGTTGCCCTGCGGAACGATATAAGCAGTTCCCTGAAGTAAAAGGAAACATAAAAGGAAGTATTAGTCAACTCTGACCAGAAACTTTAACGTATATATGACCTCAATATAGTTTTCACTAAAACACATGCTATAACTTGAATGCTCAATTAGCTCTTTTAATAGGGATGATAGTATTGGTGTCAGTTAAGGTGAGAAGAGAAGCGATGATAGATGACCTCAATATAATTCTACGTAAATATACGACCTCAAACGAAACATATATTCCAGTCAATTCTACTAGCCAAAAAACTTAAAACATAAATATATGACCTCAACATAATCTTCACTGAAACTACACGCTATAACTTGAATGCTAAATTATCGCTTTAAAAGGGGAGGGTGTATTCGGGTCAGGCAAGTGAGAAGTGGCAATGGAAGGTGGTTAGAGAGAGAGAGAGAGATGCACTTGATCATGCCACCGGACATTTGCCCCTTAGCAGGGTCCTGCCATGTTTTGAACAGATCTTGGATGAGCTCTTGACGATGGGCTTGAGCACAGACCAAACCAGCATACTTGGTAACTTCAGGCCAATCTTGTGAAGCCACAACCTACAGCATTTCATGAAAATAATTTTGAATTCCTTCAGCCAGCAGTCAATCAAAACACAGAAAAGCATTGAAAACAAAATATACAAGCTTAAAGACGGTGCATAGAACATTTCAAAACATACAGCTGCAATAGAAGGGCTTGAATCCTCCCCGGGATGAGGATGCGTAACATCAGCACCAAAAATTATGGTAGGTCGGTCACTGACCAAGGGAATGCGCCTTGATAATGCATCAACAAGTACAGTGTTCCTCCCTCCAACCTTCACATTGATCTTCAAGGCCACGTTTGCCAGATACTGCTTGCTCATTCTGAAGACATGTTTTGTCAAACAGCATTGTGAAACAAGCCCAAGATCTGTCTCACAAATTCGTTTTAGATCACCTGGAGAGGTAAACACAACACTAAACTCAGAATATGAATTCCAAGATAAAGATGAAACAAGATGAAATCAATACATATCTGCTTCCGTACCATAAAGGGATCCATTATTGTCGGGTAAGATAACAATAAGCAGATCGAGCTCCTTCCCCTGTGGCTTCAGTTTCGTCACAGCATCATGGTATCGAGTTTTTAAAACCTTCTCTACCTGATCGGGACGACCATTAACAGGTGGGAGAACTGGTTCAGGATTGAATGCCTACAATGAAACAAAAGATCAAATGCTTCTGTCAACATCAAAGACGCAAAGTATTTGTAAGAATGGATAGCCTTCAAAAGACCATGAGCCCTATACCATGCCAGAAATATGACACATTTGAGCAAGTTCATAACAGAAACCCCTAGCCACACTTTCTTGCACATTCCGAGAAAAGTTAATGCACATCCAGTTGTTCACCGTCCCACCATTGACCATTTTCTGCAACAAAAAAATTATGGACCATAAGTAAGCCTTGAACTTATAAGAAAACAACCAAAAACTGGTATCCAATAGTAATTGCCTTACTGAAAATAATTAAGGAGAGAGACGGAGACACAGAGATTATAAAGGAAGAAAAAAATAAAAGATTAGAAACCAACTCAATGCGATTGCAAGCAACTTAAACCATCAGCTAATACTTCTAGTTAATTAAAATGAGAAAACCCTGTAAGTCATGCTAAACGCAGCAAATTAGCAAATCAGAGCCAGAACAGATGCAGAAAACCTGTGAGAAGTACCAAGACATTCACCAAGTTGTGAAATGCAACAAAAGGAATGAATTATTACAGATATCATTTTGCTTATGGTCCCCAAAAAGATATAAAACCCTCCAACATTCTACTCATAATGACAGGATTATTACACATAGAAACCCACCAAACTCCATGCCACACAGGCACAACATCCGTGGTTCTACTCTTCTAATTCCAAGCCAACCATATCTTCCATCTATCCCAACCTATTTTATTTTTAGACCACAGTAAAATATACTAGAGATTGAAAAACAAAATTCCTGCCTTTGCCTACCATGCAATCATGAAATGCAAAGTAGGATCTACGCTCCAAAACTAAATAAATAAATAACAACTTAAATTCATACAGCACCTTGTTCATCATATTCCATTGACCTACTTGAGGTAGGCAATCCTTCTCTCTGCCGGTGTCATGATATTTAAGCTTGCACAAAACAACCAAAAGTCAATTACCATCTATGCCTTAAACCGCACAAGACACCTCAAAACGAATATCTAAAAGAGATGGATAACTCACCCAAGGAGCAGGAAGAATGCGAGCTTCAACCTGAGCAAGCCTTTCACTGATTTTGATCCCAAACTCCTTAGCATAAGGATCATCACGGTAAGCATTATGGTGAACAGTCTGCACAGAGATTATTATTATTAAGCAACTCATAAATCCAATGAATGCACCACAAGACTAGAAACTCTCAATCCAATCAGAGACTGTAGTATAAATATATATTGCATAAAAAAATAAAAAAATAAAAAAAACAATTATGCCATCATCCCCAAAGCAATTAGAAAATCAGTACACTTAGGAAATAATCAATTTATTTGATGAAGGAAATGCATTTAACAGAAGAAAGTTCAACAAATGTCAGAATTCTGAAGACCTTAAAAAAAGTTAAAAAATAAAAATAAAAAATAAAAACTCCAACAATATAAAATAACCATTTTCTTTAAAGTTGGATGTTGCTCCAACAAAATAGAGAGGGGGGGGAGGGGGGGGGGGGGGGCAAATCTACTGAATTCCCAACCAATTCAGAGGACTTGCATAGTTTAAATTAACAGAATGAAAGGACAAAGCGCCACATAAGATAACATGAACAGGAGCAACTTAGCAAGGAATAAGATTCATTTTATACTTGAAAGAGGAATGAAGATTACGATCACTAGGGATGTTGTAGAAAGCATGAAGCCGTACTAAATGAGCAAGGACATAAATATACTGTCTGTCCAAGAGGTGAAGACAAACAACCACTTATACAAGAGATGGAAAACATAAATACACAAAAACAGAAATATACCCACTCGTTAAATTTGACAAAAATAGAGGACCACGAATGACAGCAATGAGCAAACCTGCATAATATCGCGTTCCCTCTCTTGAGGACGCTGACAGGTAACCTTCAGCAAAGCAGTAATCTGCCTCTCATTCAACCTCTTAGAGTATCTCTGACCCTGAACAATTTTACACACCTGAATCCAACAACTGCCTATTAGCATAAATAACCAAAAAGAAGACAATAAATAAAGACAAACAGTAATACAAGAAGTTTACCTCCATGGGTAAGTAATTTGGCCGCTGCTGATTCCCCACTTGCAGGCAAGGCCATTGAGTATGCTGAATTACGAACCCATATGTCTCATAGAAGTACTCAACAACAGATTTCATAGTACCTCTATCATCAACCGGAAAACTGAAACATGAGAATTTAATGTTAAACAATTGCAAACATAGGTTAATAAAACCAAAACACCAAAAATACATTATGCGCACAACACACGCTTGCAAACTTATTAGAGCCTATGATAGGTAATACTCACGTCAGCTCTCCTGTCGTCTGAGATGTCAGACCAGAAATTCGATACTTTCTGCGCATATTCCCACGGTGCGTCACTTCAACCTTTACTCCACGTAAAGCCTTTTTAATCTGGTTTGTACAAAAAGGAAAGAGATTCTTACCAACATTTGCCACAATAACATAAGTAGTATAAACTCTATCACACATTCATTTAAACATAACTACATATTGCCATATTTGATTGGCTAAATACAAAGCATTGCAAGATGAATACACTATGACAGCATGAAAGAAGAACAGAAGCTATTATTACAAAAAAGACGATGCATAGAAACTAACTTTCACACGATCAGCATCAGATAATGGTCTGGATGAAACATCACGATTTAGCAGCTGAGTTACAAAATCAATAACTGGCAGCGGCTCAATGAACGCAGTAGAGGACATGTCTGGATCATAACAAACCGTCACTATACCATGCCAAACAGTAATGTAAAATAAAGAAACATAATACATAAGCAGGCATTACTTATACTCAACACTAAGATCAGTATGTATTAAGAAAAAGAAGCATAAAGATTTAGTACCAATATTAAGAGACAGCCCCATTTGAGTTGGGCGAATACTTTGATAAAAGCCACGCCAGCTTTCCAAACCCTCGCCAAGAGGCTGTCTTCTACCCAGATCAGGAGAATAAAATGATCGGCCCACGGGACAGTACCTACAATCAAACAAAACAAAAATAGAATTCTTAAAGAGTCAATCGAAGACTAGGATAGTGGCAACAAAATCATACAGCAAAAAAAGATAAACACAACATACCTAGTGGTAGGCAATTCACGTAGAACAATGTCAAGCACCTGAAGAGCCTCCTGGGGTGCATCAGCTTGCCTTCCTTGCAAAAAGAGTCCTAAATGATGTAGGTCAGCCCGTGCAGCCAATTTTATTACAACCCTGAACTCCCTCTCTCTCCTGCATCAAAAGAGTATTTGTCAAATGCTAGAAAGAAAATATAAGAACATAAAAATGGCAATTACAAAATGATGCACCAAAGATCAGGAGTGGGGCTGGGAAAAAAGAAAACAGGATGCACCTCTGCCCTCCTGAGCCATCATCCTCATCAATAAGAGTGATTTTAAACTCCTTGGAAATGAAGGGGAGTGGACCAGCAGTATACAGACTCTTCCGCCCATCATATGCAGGGAGCCGCTTTCCAAGATGGGACTCTTTGTACAACTTTACGAGCTGCCCCATCACAGCACGGTTGACACCACGTGAAGTGACCTCCGGTGTAATCGTAACCTAAATAAATGTCAAAAGTTTAAAATAATTATGAAGTGACCAATCTGCAATGAAAGGATAATATTCTTAAAAGAGCAAATGAAGAGCTAGAGAACTCACGTCATACTGGTGCAAATCCTTGTCCGGGAGTTCAGCAAAGAAGTGATTAGCCTTTACAATGCACCTGACGCCAGTGCTACCCTTTCCTGGGCGGAGCGGAAACCTCATGGACTTACTCGAGGGCGGGGCAGGCTGTATTGCCTGGCTAGAAGCACCCTCCGACTCTAAGCCAATATGCTCAAAATGCTGAGCCACTTGAGAAGACTCAGGTGGCCCAGACGAAGAACTCGCCTCAGATGGAAGAGGCTGAGAGACCCCAGCTTGATGAGGAGCTGGGGTTGCTTGGTGCAGCTCGGGAACTTGCGGTCGGGCCGGTCCAACAGGTACTCCCCCACGGCCACCACCAACACCACCAGCGCCCCGTCCACCACCTCCATACCCTCCTCCACGACCCCCTCCTTGCTGAGGAGGCCCTCCCCTTCCCCTTCCTTGCTGATACTCAGGGGGGCCGCCATATTGCTGCTGCTGCTGCTGAGGTGGACCACGGCCACGACTGCCGCCAGCACCTGCTCCACCACTGCCACCATAGCCTCCTCCACGGCCTCCTTGTGGGCCCCAACCCCTACCACCACCTTGGTAACCTCCACTACCAGTACCTTGTTGGGGTTGAGAACCCCTTTCAGTAGGACGTTGGGAACCACGACCACCACCAGTACCAGCACCACCAGCAGAAGCAGCAGATGCTTCCTGAGGCTCCGAGCTCTCACCCTGCTGCTGGGGTTGATCGGTTCTTCTCTTTCTTACCATTGTGATAACTGCGTTTCCAAACAAAAACATTAACATCTTAAACTTAAAAAATTAAAAATTAAAAATTAAAAAAAAAAAACGCAGAAAGATATCGAAATTGCAATCAAGAAAACTAATCACACAAGGAACTGAACATCTGCCAAACAAATTACAACAAGCACAGAAGCCCAAAAAATTCCAAATAATTAAAAAAAAAAAAACCAAACAGAGAGGGAAAAATCGAAGACCAAATCTCACTGTTTACTAAAAAGTCCAGTACCAGAAAGCCACAAATAGACGAGACCACAACTACATCGAACGAACGAATAAACCAAAAATAAAAATACAAACCAAAAATCAAACAAAATAACCCTAGAGAGAAACTTTCTAAGAGTCCAAACAGCACAAAATCACTCAGACAAAACTAAACCAATGCACGAGATCTAGCGATCTAACACAAAAACAACAAAGCACGGAGACCAAACAACAACAACAAAAATCAAAGCGGAAACCTTGAGAAGCAAAACAGATCAGCGAGAGACAGAGAGAATAAACCCTAGCATCTCAAGGCCAAAAAAATCGACAGATCCAAAAAATCCAACTCAAACAACAAAATCATCAAAAAGCGAGTAAAAATAGCGAAAATGGGCGAGAGTAAAAGAAGAAAAAGGGAAAAAGCGGCCATGGCAGAAACCCTAAAACCACCAATACCTTACCAAACCTCGACAAAAACCGCTCTCAGAAAACCGCTTTGACGGACCCGCACGCAATGGAGACGAAACGCAGCCAATCAAGTTTACGACAGAGCACCACTCCACTCTCTCCGCTGCTTCTTCTAGAGAGAGAGTGTTTAGAGAGAGAGAGAAGGAAACAAAGCGAATACACACAGAATAATGAGGGCTAAACCGAAGAGAAGAAATTTTATTATTATTTTTTTTTCGCTCTCTTTCAATCTTTGGGAAGACCCCAACAATGTAATCCACACTCTACTTATATATAGAGGGGAAAGGTAGGTCTTTGAAAATGACTACTCCGTCCCTCTTTCTCTCTCTCGGCCTACTTTCTCTCTCTACTTACTTTCTCTCTCCCATTATTTTATTTATTTATTTATTTTTCTTTACTTGAACTCATCACCCTCACACCTCCATGGGTGTGTTGTTGACTGGCCCCCAGCAGTCACTATCCAATCAGGGTTCCAGCATGGAAGATGACGTGGCAATTTGATAAAATCGGAATAATTTTTTTATATTTTAAGCATATATTTCGTGAGCAGTCTTTAAATGAAAATTTTCATTAGCCTCTGCAAATTTAAAACACATAAATCGGTGTTCCGCAGGAAGAAAAATAAATATGATATGGATTTTTTTTTTTTAAGTTAAAAAAAAAAGTCTAATTGGATTGTTGTTTGGATGATAAGTTGGATTGGATTTTTGGAGTTTTTTTATTTATGAAAATGAAAATGAGTGAATGTTTGAAAAAGTATTTTTAGTTAAAATATAATGCTCTGTTTGGTTCGCAAGTTCAATCCCAACTTTTCAACTCAAATTTTATCTTTTTTCTCAAAAGTCTTTGTTTTTTCCTAAAAAGTTTTTTGTCTTTTCTAAAAAGTCAACAAAATTTACTATTTCAACTTCAAAATATCAACTCAAACTTGCGAACCAAACAGACCCTAAATTAAAAATTAATTGTGATTTTTCAGTAATGTAAATTCAAAAATACACACAGATTTTGTTTGCAATACGGATCTTATTTTATTTTCTTCATCATTGTGAGCATTAAGTAAAAATAATAATTTCACTTCCACTTGTACGTACTTTTGAGTTTCATGAAAATGCAATAGAGAGAAGAAGATGAGAATTTATAATGTAGCTAATTAGAAGATGAGTTTTTAAAAAACAACCTAAAAAACAAAGTTTGATAACAGACATCTGAATGAGGGCAAACTTTTTAAAGTTTAAATAGTGTGTCATCATAAAATGTGTGAATTCGAAACATCAAATGTGAATTTTACAATTGATAATGAACGACTCTTTTCTTAATAAGTTAATAGTGAAGACCGTTGATTTTTGCAACGTATTTTTGTATCAAGTAATACACATTTTTAACATTTACATTTTTAATGTAACGATTAAAAAAGTCTCCATAACTGATTATGAGAAATAGTTTTTCCTAACGTAAAATCCTTATTTCTGTTGCTTTTCACGATGATAATTTGTTATATTTGTTGGGATCATATTTCGTACTTCATTTTTCACTGTCCATGTGACATTATAAAACAGGGATATCAATTCAAGAATCAAGCACTTGCCCGAAGTCATCACATGGAAAGATCACAAAACCTTACATATTTACTCCTACAAGCAATCAAGGAAAGAATCAAGCATAAAAAGGGACTTTTCCTAATTTCATAAGGCAAGCTGTTTATGAAAAGTTAACCAAGACCAAAAGAAGCAATTTCCAATCAATAAATATGGCAAGATCTACACCAAATCAGGCAACTGAAACTTCCAATCTACATCTATAAATAAGAGGCACCATCACATGCCCAAGGCATTCCATCCTCACGAAGACCACACCCAAAATGCGACCAAGACATCTGGAATCATCCCGGAATCCCCGCAATTCTCATTCTCTACTTCTTGCAATCTCTCTCTACTTCCCGCATTCTCTGTCTCTTTCTTCCCATTCTTTCTGTTATGGCTTTCATTGTAATATTTGATCAATTAAAATGAAACACCTGAAGTCATCACAAATGACTAATTCTTATGTTGAGAGTTAACCTTTATAAATCTCTTGTGTTCTCTATTTTTAACATTTTTTACATTTATTATGTAGCTAAGTCAATCGGTCAATTTAACACGTGCTTAGTCGGTTTAACAATGCAGCCTTAGGCCCTAATCCTACTCAATCTGATTTCACTGTAGATTTTACCATCTACAATATTAATGTAATAATTTGCTGAGTGCACTATGTGTTTATAGTGCTAAGCACTAAAACAAATTCTATCCAATTATGGCCTATCATGGGCATGGATGGATCTACCCTTTTACATTGATGGGATACAATAATAATATTATTCAAAGCTACCAAACTGATTTTGTATAAGATATATATATATATAGATATATACATATACATATGTATTATAAAAACACGTTTATGGTGCCGTATAGTTTTAGATGGTTAAGTTTTTATCAAGTCTTTTTAGATTTATATGATTTTTATTTATACAATTTTGTAAATAGTTGAGAATATTATTTTGTACAAACTCTATTATAGAGATTCAATTTTGGGGCTCGTTAGTTGGGCTCTCCATTAACACAAGTGGTGAGGTGAGTCCCCATGATGAGACCTAACATGTCGAATCACCTGTTCGGAACTCCAAATCATTTTTAAAAAAATTTGAAACACGTATTAAGCATTACAACTAAAGTAAACCATATACTATGAGACTCATTTTCTAAAAATAATGCTTAGTAACATGTTATGTCCCGTAATCCTTCTCAACAATATTTTTCACATTTTGAGCTTCTCCATATTTCCATCTTACAACTCCTGACATTAAAAAAAATAATTAAAAAAAAAACATATTTTGGTACATAGCAATAAGCAATATTAGTGTGTTGTTTGTACACTAGTGCATAGCACTATAATTGTGGTGAAAACAGTAAAAAGCCTTCGGTCAATGTAGGCTTGGAACTATGGAAAGTATCTTTAAAAAGAAAAAGAAAACAAAAAAACAAAAAAAGTTACTATTTAATTGAAAGTATAGAGATGAAAGATTGTCTCTTTCCTAAATTAAATTAAATAGTGAAAGTTGAGTTTAGTGGATTTTTGGCGGATACATGGACAATAATGCTGAATATGATCGTGTTATAGTGCCAAGCACTTTAAAATGTTTTATCTAATCATACTTTTTTTTTCCCGTACGTTGCTTGCAACTAATGAATAGATATGCACTTTTAAATGGCAGCAGAAAAAAATATTGCTCCCAGCTAGTGTCTCCATACGACCACATCATTTTATACCATTGTTTGACCTTTAAAAAAAATTACATTAGTAAATGTACAGTCATTCGAGAGGGTAAGGGGAAAAATACTTTACTAATAGACACATTAATGAATCATCAATTTTTATTGTCTTGCCATATTTATTTATTTCTGCTAATCAGATTCTTTTTTTTTTTTTTTAACTTGATATGATTTAATAGTTATTATTGATGGTGAAAATTCGTCAACTCAAAATGGTTGATTCTCTCAAGATGAATAGTCATATAAATTGTAAAAAAGTAGAGAACATGAGTAGAGAACATAAGGAATGTATAGAGGTTCATCTTGTATTAATGGCTAAGTCCTCCTTGGTGATGGGGGTTTTCCCTTTTTTTGAGAACTCTAAGCTAATGAATGTAGAAATAGCACTGCGAGTCTTCTAAAGAGGAAAATCGACCTTTATATATTGGCTTGATTTTGATAAATACAATAAATTCAAATGAATAAAATAAATATTGTTGATTATCTAATTCTAGCAATTGAAATGGCCTTCTAGATCTTATGGGACGGCTATCCTCGGTTTGCTGCCGTCGAATGTCAAATATATTGGCCTCCGTTTATTTTATAAACATTTCTCAACATTTCAATTTTTTTCATTACATCTAAAATGGTATATGTGATGTTGTAAAATGTTTACCTCATTTAGCCATTTAGATGTTATTGTCCGCTACTGAGTTTTCCTTCAAAATGTTTGCATTCAAATGTTTCATTCTAAACATTTCTGTCCAAATTTTTTCTCCTAAATGGAGCAATTCTTTGGTTCAAATCTCGTGATTTTAGGGATTTTGCCAAAGCTGTAACTTTGCCTTGCTCGTAATGTCCTCGTCGCTCTTACAGACCGTTCATGGATTTCCTATTACAGAATCTAAATATTTGTAAATTTGAATTTTATTAATAAAACCTGTAATTATTTAGTTAGTTTATTAGATTAGATTTACAATTTAATTTGATTTGTAAAATCCTTAATTTTAGGAAAGTATCAAGATTAGGAAAGTTTAAATTTTGAGAAAGTATCTAAAATAGGAAAGTTTGAATTTTGTAATTTGTGTATAAATATTTTATCTCGTCAATTAAAAGGTCATGCCATATCTTCCAAAATTCTATATGGTATGAGAGCAAGTTTAGCTCTTTGGGTTCTCTCTTCATCCTATGAGCTTTGCATGTAAACGGTTGCTGGTCGAGGCTATAACAGATTGCCTCTCCTTGGTGGTGAAGATTTCCTTTAGGGAGTTTAAATATGTGACTTGCATAAGAATATTAGAATTTTTCTATCAGTTTATAATTATGTTATGTTAATACAGTGTTTTCTCCACCCTTATTATATAATTTTCTTTAACAAAATGTTGTATAATAGCTCCTTTCTTATTATGATATGCATTTGTGTAAATTAGACAAAGTGGACATTACGTAGTTGTTTTTAATAGAATGTAGAATTCAACTAAATATTTTATATTAGAAAATCTTTTAATGATTTAATAGTTTTGATTAACTTATACAATTTTAGAATTGTAACTTGTACATATATTTGTTTGTTGACAGTGAAAATCTGCCAACTCAAATCGTCCTCACAAGGTTGTACTCAGGTTTATCTCTCCCGTGAATCAATACTAGAAAATGATGAACACAGAGAGATTTATAGAGGTTCGCCTGAATGTAGACTACGTCATCTCTGTGTCCGGGGGTTGTTTCACTATGTTGAAGAAAGTACCAGTGTTTTTTTCACTTTGCAGTCCTTGTCCTCTAATGGAACTTTTCAGACAATAAATATCTTTTCTCGCCTCCCCACAGCGGTTACTCTTTCCAATTGTTGTAACTGTCTAACCTCTTTACACCACATGTCACTTACATTATCCACATTTGGACGCCCCAACCGTCATTTGGGGGCCATCTTCCCGGATGCTTTGGAGTGGTGGAAGGACGATTAGACTCCCAAAATTATCTTCGACTTTACGTCGATACATTTATTATCGCAAGTTGGCATAGTAGTGACGTCGTCGTCGAGGCACCCTAATTACTCAACATAGATAAAATTATGTTCAAAGACTGGTTTCCTGCAGATGCCTCATCAAAAGATCTCCCCATTTCTTATTGGTCAACGTCGAGATTAGGCTATATCTCGACGGTGGTGCGACAGTATTCATCATTGATCAATGGAAAAGATTGTCATTATTTTGTAAAGCATAATAGCAGATAGCATTGTATATTAGTTAATATGCCCCCAGATACACGTTTATTCTTTTACTTTGACATGCATTAGGACATACCAATATGAGTCTGCCACTATACAATATTACGTTTTTTGTTTTGCTCTATGTATACATTAGTACGCGGCAATACTAGTGTGCTGAATAGTTTTCAGTTCTCATTAATTAACAATAAAAATGACAAGGATAACAAGGTTCATTTTAGTGAAATCATTAAACATTAGTAATAGTAATAGATAGATAATAAATAATAGATTATTGGCCTAGCCTGTGTGCTCCGGTTAAAAAGACCCGAGCCCATGCTCGAGTAAAAGATGAAAGCTCAAGACTCAAGAGCCTCTTAATTAAAGCATTAACGGCTGATGATTAAAGACATTCAATTGTTTGGGAATTGTGGATTAAAAGCTCAATGGGTTCATGGTTGGTACTTGGTCATAACATTCGAAGACGAAAAGGCCTCGTTAGTGTATCAATGAGAGAATAAAATCCATAGTTCATGAGAGAATTAAACTCTCTTGTTTCAAATTGTGTTATGACGAGAAAAAAAAAATGACATACATAATTTTCAATACAAAATCTTAACACATTACACCAAAATTCCGGTTTTTGCTCTACTGATTTTAAGTATTTCTTTGTGTTCTTTTTTTTTTTTTTTTTGGTTCCTGATTGTTTTGCTTTTTCAATATTTAATTTCTTGCTCAAGGTCATTTGCCTAGTGTTGAACAAAATTTTGCTCTAAAAACTTGTATTCTGAATATGTGTTTTTTTAAGCACTATACATTAGTATATATGTTGTTACATAACTCTAACATATAATATGAGGTCGGTGGATTTGACATTATGGAGAAATTTACGGCAGTTGTACATTCATCATTGCTTGTGAATAAGAAACACATACGACTATAGAAAGAAAAAAAAGAATAGAAAAGAAAAAGTCTAAGCTACGACACCCATAGGGATAGATAGGTTGGCAAGAGTAAGTACTTTTACTAGTTTATTCCCTTCGTCCACCCGGGTTTGATTCCCGTGACCTCCCTTTAAGTCTCACTCCAGTTTCGACCGTTGAAATATGGTTTGATGATAGATTTTGGATAGTCGACTGAGAGAAATTAATATAAAAAACTTGTCTCCCTATCATATTTAAAGAAAAAGATTTCTGTATGTAAAGTTGAAAACCTGAAAATAATGAGAATATTCTTAAATCTTTTTTATTCAAAAAAATAAAAAAAAGAAGCTATGAAAAAAGGATTAAAATTGGATAATTTAAAAGTTAAAAAAAAATAAACAAGCTTGTTAATGGGGTTGGGGAGTGGCCACAAGACGAGACGAGACTTTTGTCTCCTTCCCCCACTACTCTCTTCTTCTACTACGGAGTCTCATGGACTTCCCAGTTCCCAGCACTTTCTCTCTGTCTGCTCTCGCCACATCATCATGTACTTTTTCTTTATTAATTTTTTTTTTTGGCTATAAACAATGTACTGACCTTTCCAATTTACGAAACTACCCTTCCCCAAGAATAAACCCTTTTTTTTTTGTCCTTTTCTTTTTTCATTTTTTATCTTTTAAAATTTTTTGTTGGATGCATGCCAGCGTAAAGCCGCGAGAAAATCTCGTCAGTTTCTGGAAATAAAGGGGGTATTTGATGTTTGGGTTAAGTTTGAATTGAGTTGAAATTTTTAAGTTTGAATAGTAATTTTTGTTGACTTTTTCAGAAAATATAAAAAACTTTTTCAGAAAAAGACAAAAATTAAGTTGAAAAATTTGAGTTTGAATGGGTGAACCAAACTCACCAAAAATGAAAAAGCTTTCTGAGTGAGTTATTATCGCTACTAACTGGTAAGCATTTGTCGACACAACATAATTATCTGTGACTGTTATATTATAAACAATGTACGGACCTTTCCAATTTACGAAACTACCCTTCCCCAAGAATAAACCCTTTTTTTTTGTCCTTTTCTTTTTTCATTTTTTATCTTTTAAAATTTTTTGTTGGATGCATGCCAGCGTAAAGCCGCGAGAAAATCTCGTCAGTTTCTGGAAATAAAGGGGGTATTTGATGTTTGGGTTAAGTTTGAATTGAGTTGAAATTTTTAAGTTTGAATAGTAATTTTTGTTGACTTTTTCAGAAACTATAAAAAACTTTTTCAGAAAAAGACAAAAATTAAGTTGAAAAATTTGAGTTTGAATGGGTGAACCGAACTCACCAAAAATGAAAAAGCTTTCTGAGTGAGTTATTATCGCTACTAACTGGTAAGTATTTGTCGACACAACACAATTATCTGTGACTGTTATATTCTAATTAGAGTAATTGATTAAAATGATCATTCTTTAAAAGGTGAAATTTTTATCAAATTTTAGCAGTTTTGTGAAATTTTTTATCTTCATATTTTGTCAATAAGGAATTCTTATTATAAATTACAGCTGATTTGTATACTATTTGTTTATATATATTTAATTAGAACAATATCTTAACTGGGCCTGTTTGGCGTATGAGTTCAAACTCATCACTATCAACTCAATTTTTATCTTTTTTCTCAAAAGTTTTTTGTCTTTTCTGAAAAAGTCAATCAAAATCACTATTTAAACTTATAAATCTTAACTCAAACTTACACACCAAACACCCCCTTAACTATATTAAAAGAGTGGATGTTGCCTCCACTATTCATTTTTCGTCGTCAAATACGCACCGTTTAGGGCTTTACTGTTTTTTTTTTTCCTTTTCTTTTTCTTCCCCGACTCATCCTTGAAAAGATGCTTCAGCCTCTCCCTCTGTTTTCCTCCGCCCAACTCTCACTCCTCCTTCGGCCTTCTCTCTCTTCCTCTATCTCTCCCTCTTAATCTGATCTCTCTCTATTCTCTCTTTTCCGCCGCCCAACTTTCTCTCCTCCGTCTGCCATCTGATCGCCGCCATCCCTTTCTCACTCTCCCTTTCTTTCTCTCTCCTATCACTCTCTGCCATCAATTTGTCTCTCTCTCTCTATCTCTTCCTCTGCCTGTCGCTGTTAATGTGGATGCAAGCGTCGTGATCGCAATCTCACGATCTCAGCCTCTAGATCGCACTCGCCAGCGCTGGGGTTTTTCAATTGGGGGATTTTTTTTTTTTAATTTTCCTCTAATCTATGAGGTGCGTTCACATATACAGCCCTACTCTTTTTTTTTTTTTTTTTTTTTTCCTTTTCCCCTGTTTGGTTGATGAGAAAATGGAGGAAAAGAAAAAGAAATCCTAAAAACGTAATTGTTTCATTTCAATTTAAAAACGCCCGTTCTTGCACATGAAAGCATCATTATTTGATTATGTTAGAATACCATTCTTTGTTTGTAGAAACAAAAGCTTCAAAATTGTGGTATGATTTCCTTTTGTCCATTCTATCTCCAAATTTCTTCTTATAAATATATTAATGAGTGCATAAGAGATTGTGTGAGTCCCTAAATAATTTAAAAACTCACATTTGTTATCTACACAAGTGATTGTGATTATGGACTATAAATACTTATTAGTTCTGAGCTAATTTAATATTATTTGCATTACATCTCTTGCTTTTGTAAATTTTATTTTCTTGCTTGAACTCTCTTTCCTGGTTTTTTTTTTCATATAGAAATGTGGTCAGGCCCTTGGACATTTTTCTTTTCTATGTCATTTATGATCTATACAAACAATGGACATCATGTCTGCTTTTTATGTCAACATGGACCGAATTGAGGTTGAACCCAGTCTCTATTTTTAAAGAATTTACTATTGGTTGTTATAGGTTGCTGATTACTGGCGTTACAGAAATGATTGTATAGGCTTGTAACCATGTAGTAGTTTTGATTATGCTTAAAATTGTTGCATGGATTGAGCTTTAAATATATTAGGCTTGTATATGTAGCTGTCAATTTGATTTTTAGGCATTTCTTTCATCATGAGGTTAATTTTGAAATATTGATTTCTTCAATTATTTCGCATTTCGGTCCCATATTGTTCTTATTTGTCATGGTATACAGATAACTGAATGTGAAAATGTAGTTTTTTTATCCTCAATTGATGCAACTAAAAAAAAAAAAAAAAGTGACATAAATTAATGAGATAAGAAAGAGATTGGTATCAATATTCAATGTCACGTGCCATGAGAAGAAGCATAACGTAAAAATCAATGCAGATTAATACAAAGTTCTTGATCGCTTCAAAAGTTCCTTTATTTTTAATACACTAATGTTTCTTTAAAAGTTGAATATTTGACACGGAACTTTAAATGTCAATATTTTGAATTTTAAATGAGCTTGAATAATTTACATTTTATGCTATTATATTATTGTAATTTAACTTTTTTTAATCTTTTATTTTTTGTGGTTAATGTTACTCAATATTTAGCAATATATATTTTTTTAATGTTCCATAACTGTTTTCATCTTCTCTAATACCTTACACTATTTTACGTAAAAATATTGTCCTTATCGGCTATTATTTAGGGATTTATGCAAGAAGTAAGACATCTCCACAATTACAGAAGCACCAATTTTTATCTTAGTGAAGAGTCTATAGTGTTTTATTGTTTCAAAATAAATTATTTTACATCAGGAATTTTGGTTATTACAGTGTAAATAATGGAAGTTGTTAAGCAAATGGGAATGTGAAATGAGTTGTTTTTGTTCCCTTCTTATTTTCAAATAAGTTTAGATGAGGTTGTTAACTATTATTTGAAAAATGAAATATACAATCTCTATTATATCAATCATATATCCACGCGTGCAAGCACGCGTCTTAAACTAGTTATATTAAAAAAAATAGAGAATCATTTCTAGAAGTTTCTCTTGCTTCTGTAAATCGACTCCGCTTTCCATCTTTTCTTTTTCCCTTTGGCTCGCTTGGATTCCATCAATGAATATCAATACACGAATTATGATTTTTTTTTTTTTAAAACTAATTGGGGATTAGTCTAATTCAATACCCTTTTGGAACAATAACTTTAGAATAGTGGTTATCAAATATGCTAAAACATCATAACCTGACCCTGATCCACACTAATACAGTTGATTTCCTACCTTTTTTTTTTTTTTTTTTTTTTTAAGGAACATGGTATAGATTAACAATGTTGACAGATTTTTATTTTGCTTAGTATATGTGCATCTGTTTGGATCATTAGTTGGAGTTAAAATTTTTAAATTGGAGTTGGTTGACCTTTTAAAAACTAGTTATACTTTTTGTTGAATTTTCGGAAAAAGAAAAAAAAAGTACAATTTAGTTGAGTATAAAGCCATATTTTTTATTCTTTGAATTTAGACCTTGGTTTGTTGCATGATTATATACTTTATATATATATATATATATATATATTTTGGCTAACAAAAAGATCTGGTGGTGGTCTCATTATTTCTCGTTTTTTGCTCTCCCGCAAGCAGGGTTTATACTCTTTTGAGTTGGCAGGGGATTCGAACCTCTGACTTCCTAGTTAGAAAGATCCTTAGGTTGCCTCCCATACCAACTCATCCACCCTACGAGGTCATTATATACTTTATGTTGGTCGTGTGTTTGTTGTATCAAAGACTTAGAGTATTGTTGAACTAAGACAAAACAATTTGCCCTTTAGTTTTTTTTTTCTTCCTATGTTGTTGTAAATTAGGATAACACGTAATCCGTGGGTTTCCGAACCCATGACAAGTAAGAGTTAATCTGTCCCACCTTTCTTTAACGGAAAAATTGGGCAGGGACATAGAAGGTAACATGGAAGGGCAACTTGACTTTCAAAACATTCAAGAATTAGTCCTCGACCTGTCAAGTTGTTCCAAATTAATCCTTTAACCTATTTATTTATTGAGATTTTCGATTAAAAAAAAAAAGATACGTAAGAACCAGTGACTGAGTCATCATTTTGATCTAGTGGGGTACAAAAAAAGATAACATATTTAAATTATAATTATTAGAAATTTAGATATATATTTCTTAGTAATAAAATTTTATCAGGTATGAGACATAATAAATTTGCTTCATAGGTTTTGTGGTTTTAATGCCTCTAAACATACATTTAGACACTAAACTAATACTTTAAAACTTAAAAAGTTCATAAATAAATTAAAAAAAAACTGAAAATTCAATAAGTCTTAATAAAAAGAAGAAAGAAGCTGAAAACTGAATTGTGTTTGGGTGTAATTATATAAACATGTGTTAAGTTATAAAACAATCAAAATGAAAATGAAAACAAGAAAACAACTTTTAATATGTTTTCATTTTATTTATCAAAATCATTCTCATTGTTTTTTGTTTTCGTTTTAGATTTTCCAAGCATCTGTCAAATGCTATTTATGAAGCGTTTTCATTTTCACTTCTCAAAAGACATGTGGAAATATTTTCAAAAACAGTTAGAAACAAGAAAAATACTTTAGAAAATCGGTGATGTTAAACATCATACTAATAGACAAGTGAACCTTACTATTGGGCCACATGTTGTGGGTCTTATACTATTAGTGAGTGATATTAAACATCACTAATGTTCACTAGCATTGCTCTAGAAACAAAACCAAACGGGCCCAACGGTTTTTAACTCTCTCGTTTCCTATCTCTTCTCTCCCTTCCCTCTTTTTGTTTGTGTGTGTGCCCTCTTTTTGTGTGTGCACGCGCATTTGCTTTTTTTTTTTTTTTTTTTTTTTTTTTATAACTTAAAATTTTAAACATAATAATCAATACCATAATCAAATTTATGATCATGCAATAACAAAAAATCGCTCCTTATTCCTCATCCCCTCTCTTTCTCTCTAATATGAAATTATGCACTTTAATTTATTAATAAAAATTAACCATAAATTCGTTATTTTCTAAAAATAAATAAATAAATGATTTACTAAAAAATATATTGATTTTTCCAAAACAATTGGTTTGGACGGCAAAGCCCGTTGTTGAACCCCCTTTTTGATCCATTCATGAATTTCGAAACTCAACTCAATTTAACGTCAATTAAAATAAATCAAAAAAAAGTGTACCTTTGATTTTGTCGATTGCAGATAAAATTTTTAAGTTAAAATTTATTGATTTTTTAAAAATTAATTATAATTTTTATTAATTTTTTAGAAAAAAGATAAAATCTGAGAAGAAAAATTAGAGTCTAAAAAGAGGCTAAAAAACAAACCAACGAAGAGGTGGCATTGTTTGTTATGCTTCCCGTAAAAGAAATAACATAGCTCACTCCATAACTAGATACGGTATTTCCAGTCATGTGTCCTCGGTTTGGACAGACATTCAAAGATTTGCCTATTGCTGAATAAAAGAACGTCCCCATTAAACAAAAAAAAAAAAAAAAGGGTACGGTGTCTTAGATCCGTCTAGGCTGCTCCGCTTCCCTATCTCCATCTCCCGAGTCCCGACTCGCCCATCCGATCCCTCGCCTTCAAATCGTCCTGGCCCGACGCGGCTCCCTCCAAATCGGCGGTCGGAGGAGGAGCAGGAGTTTCATCCGCGCTGGATCCCGGCTCGGCGTCGGTGTCCCCGTCATCGGTCAGGGCTCAACTCCTCCGGCGACAATTCCCAATCTTCCCCTTCCCCACCACCCCCCTTGCCGGCCATCTGAAAGTCAAAGACCAGGAGCCTCGCAAACCAGTAAATTCCTTATAAACTAGTAACTTAACCACCATTATTATAAGTAGGATTTTGCAGATGTTAGTTTTTCATTTTGCATTTCGGAGAGACATGTGGGGTGTTTTTTTTTTTTTTTTCCTTCCTTTGTGTGTGTGGCTAAAAGCAATCCTTTCTTCATTGATTAGCAAAATTGAAACTATTTTCGATGGATTGAAGTCTTATCATGCTTTGGTTGGTTGGTTACACTTATAGGTGTTTGAGTTGCTTTTGAAACAAGAAAGTTTGAAAAAATAAAATGGGAGTTGGGAGATGGGAATGGTGGGGAAACAAATGGGTGTATTGGCTGATAATGGGGTTTCACTTACTTGCCATTCTCTTCTTCACCAAAGGTTTTCTTCTCACTCGGACCGAGCTTCCCTACTTCAGTCATTGCTCCGACGTTTCCCAATCCCCTTGCCTCCATTCCTCTTCTGATGATAGCAATGCCAATCTCAACCAATCTCACAGCAATCCTCCGCAATGTTGGACCAAACCCGCCGTTGGCCGCCTCATCATCATCGTCCTCGACGCCCTCCGGTACCCCCTTTCGCTTCCGTTCTTCTTCTTTATTATCATTATTATTTTGGGTAAATTGCTCGTTTAGTCCCTAAACTCTTAACATTGTGCAACTTTAGTCTCTAAACTTTTTTTTGTAGCTGGAATGCCCTAAACTTTTAAAATGTTGCTACAATAGTCCTTTCTGTTAATTTTTGAATGAAATCTGGTAGTAATTTGATCAATAAATTCGGATTTCGTAAAAAAAAATTAACGAAAAAGATTACTGTAGTAACGTTTTTAATAGTTTATGATCATTCTAGCGACGAAAGGGAATGCGTCTAAACTATTTAAATGTTGTTATAATAGTCATTTTTGTTAATTTTTAAACGGAATATATTAGTAATTTGGTCAAAAATTAATGTTAACTAATGGATTCCGTTCAAAAATTAACGTAGAGGACTATTATAGCAACATTTTAAAAGTTTAGGGGCATTCCAGCTACGAAAAAAAGTTCAAGGACCAAAGTTGCACAAAGTTAAAAGTTCAGGGACCAACCTAACAATTTACCCTTATTATTTTTATTCCTTTTGTGCCCATTTGATAAAATCATTAATCCCAATTGCACAATTGTTTTCCTTTTTTTTTTGCCCTCCCTCAGGTTTGACTTTGTTGCTCCAAGCACCTTCTTTCAAGGTTATAATTTAAAAGAATTGCTAAAACTGTTTTTCCGTTTCTTCCATATTCTTCCTTTAAAAGTCAAATTAAAGAACAAATAAAAATGAGAATAGGTGTATGGATGTAAATATGCTAGAGTCCAAACCATGGATGGATAAATTACAAGTTCTACAAGAATTGGCATCACAAAACCCATCATCTGCTAGGATCTTTAAAGCCATTGCAGATCCACCAACAACGAGTTTGCAGCGTTTGAAGGTCAGAATCTGTTTTTCTTGCTCATTCTTAATGATTCTTATGTTTTGGATTTCCATCAAAATTGTTCAATGAGATGGTGACAAATGTTGCTAATATATTCCACCCCAATGAAGTTTTTCACTTTTTAGATTTTGCACAATCTTATATATGCATGCCATCTGAATATCGGTTTTACTTTCTTGTGGAAGATCTGCTTTTTAACTTGATCCACGTTTTCTTTCTCATTGTAACTTGATTCAGGGCTTAACAACTGGTGGATTACCAACTTTTGTTGATGTTGGGAATAGCTTCGGAGCTCCTGCCATCATTGAAGATAATTTGTTACATCAGGTTGGTTTTTACTCTTTCATATCTATATTTTCTTGACTTCTTCTCCTTTTGTAGGCTGCGAGAACCTTTTTTTTTCCCCTCCCCCCAATTGAGAGATGCTCAGCTTCTTGTTGTGATTTTTACTGAAATCGGACATCCTTGCAGTTTGTTCAAAATGGAAAACGCGTTGTGATGATGGGGGACGACACATGGATGCAATTGTTTCCTCATCATTTTGAAAGATCTTATCCTTTCCCCTCTTTTAATGTTAAAGATCTTCATACGGTATGCCTCGCTAACACTTTAACGTATGGTCAAAACTTGAAGTTATTTTGCAATTATATTTATCCCAAGAGTTTAATTTTCATTGCTTTTCTAAGGTAGACAATGGGTGTATTGACCACCTTATTCCGTCCTTGTATCAAGAAGATTGGGATGTTCTTATTGCGCATTTCCTTGGTGTGGTATGAATGTCTTGCTTGCTTTACAAAGTTTGAATTAATTTGGTGATTTGACTGGAAAGATTTGCACTATATTATTTCCCGTGGGATCTGGATCAAGTTACTAATTGCTTTGAGTGAAGACAATACTTTATTGATCACTGCATATCTAGCCGGCAATTGAGTAAAACTAACTTTCTTGTTCTATTTATACGTGGCATAGGATCATGCTGGACATATTTTTGGGGTTGACTCTGTTCAAATGCTAGAGAAACTGGAGCAATACAATATAATTTTACAGGCAAGCTTCTTTAACTCTTATGCATGAGATTTCCCGCTTTTTTGTTTCTATGTGCGGTTTGGTTCTGCGGATTCTGATTCCTTGTTTCTTACTTGTATGGATCATTCTTGTCTTTCCTCTTTTTGTGATACATCATTCAGTTTTCCCCTTTTTGTTATCAATCTTTTTCACTAATCTCCCTGATAAGTTGATATTCTACTGTGGATTTTCGTTTTTTGTTGCTCGTTTATAAAGAAACTGATCACTTTGTCTGTTTCAGAAACTAGTGGACGTGCTGGAGAGTCAATCTGAACCCAGTGGATTACATGAGAATACTCTTCTTCTTGTCATGGGTGATCATGGGCAGACCATAAATGGAGATCACGGTGGAGGTGGTCCTGAAGAGGTGAATTTTCCCTTATTTTGTCATTATTTTTTGGATGTAGTTTCGGTATAATATATATGATTTCTAACTTGAGCGACGTCAAACAGGTGGAAACATCAATCTTTTCCATGAGTTTCAAGCAGCCTCTGCCTTCCATGCCATCCCAATCTGGTGCTTCCTCTTTTGAACTAAATTCGGTATTGCCTCTGTTTCAGTGAACACCTATATACTGGGAAAGATCTTGATTCTGAATATGTTATCCTTGCTCATTTTGTTTTTCCTATGGTTATTGAATTTGATTTTTTAATTTAAATGAACCTTTCCTCCGAGAGGGTGGAAAGAAGGAATAAAGCCAATATACACAAGAAAATAGGGAAGAAAAAAAAAGGAGAAACAGTTGTAGTGAATTAAAGAAATTTAAAGAGAGATGCTGCAAGGATTAAGGAACAATAGACCAATTAAAACAAAAAGTTAGGTAAATAGTTTCTCAAAGACATACTGGTTGAGGGATAGTATCTCGGATAGATGGTTGTGGGAATTGGAGGGTGTTCAGGGTTGTTTTCCTGTAAATCATTTTTCAAATTCATGATCGATGATCATTCATTTCGTTTAAATTCGGTCATTTCATGTGGAAGGCCTTGGTTCCTACTAAAGTTTGAGTGTTTAATTGGCTGCTTGCGTTGAGTAAACTTGACCCTCGGGATATGATGAAAGGAGGAAGCCTTATCTTTATCTTTCTCCCGGATGGTGTTTTCTTTGTAGGAAAGATGACGAGATGATGGACAATCTTTTTCTACACTATTCATTCTCCTTGAGTATTTGTTATTTAGTGCTGGGGGATTTGGGATTTTTCTTATGTAATTCCAAGGGGCAAGAACAGTAGGAGACTTTGCGGCATAGTTGAACATAGAGAGCAATAATCAAATCTTTGAGGATGCAGAGGGAGATAAAAGCAAAGTTTGGGATAGAATTCGATATTGTTTGTTTCTTTTCAAAAAAATAAAAATAAAAATAAAAGAGTAAATATTCCGTAGAAAAAGGGCCAACTATGCCTCTACAGAAAGTCTAATCTCCTTTTCATCTTTTTGACAAGAAAACTACTTTTTTCAATTATAAGTAAGGAATGAGAATAGATTTTTTTGAGACAGAGCTTGAGTTTGTTTTCTTTTGGATAAATTTTCTTTTGTTTCTTAAATTCAGGATAAGAAGAATTTGCATATCAGCTCCATCCACCAGGTTAGGAAGGATATTAATTTGTTCATTTGAAATATGCGAAACTGCTTCGTGATTTATGTTGGAACTTTCCCATGTGACCTGTAATTAGTTTAGTCATGCTTGCAGCTTGACTTTGCAGCGACTATTTCAGCGCTGCTTGGTATCCCTTTCCCTTTTGGAAGGTGTGTTTGTAACTTTATTGTCTAATTTACTTTGCTGATACTCATTCTATAGTCTAGTACTTGTTTTCTTAATTTGCAATGAACTTTCTGGGTCAAAATTCTAAATCATTCCTCGGTTTTCTAATACTTGCGACGATCTTGTTTCACTGTTGATTTCTTTCAGCATTGGGCATGTGAATCTTGAGCTATATGCTTTAGGTGCAGGAGCATGGAGTTTTAAAGGATATATAGAAAAGTGTGAAAATCAGTCGAAATTAGATGAATGGATGCTCGATTATGCTAATGTGCTCTGCATCAATTCTTGGCAGGTATTCACTTCATTCTTATTGACTATTTAGTGTTAACTTAAGGGGGGATTTATGAAAATGTTCTATTTAGTTTGTGTTTTATCTGTAATACCATCACAAAATAGGGAGTATTAGTGCTACATTAACATTCATTTCAGAGAATGGTTGAGTTTGTTGGTTTCCTCTTCTTTAGCTTTGTTCTCTCTCGAAATCCTATATTTTCTCTCTTGTGGTTCCATTTCTATTTCTAGTGGTTCTTCTCCATCTTGATCCTATACTTCTTTCTACATTCTATGTCTTCTATCTTGGTTGTACCTCACAAACATTCCCCATTCGACTTACAGAGCACACTCTTATTTATTTATTTTTTATAGTATGATTTTTTTTAGCGTTTTATTTTGTTTTTTGCGAGTCAAACACTTGATGGGTGTAGTTTGTGTAGTTTAAAGTGTTCTTTGTGCGTATGTAACTGTGTACTATCTTTTTGTTTCAAAGTTAGTCAGTTTCAACTTATGAGAGGGTACATTTGACACTGGTTTCGATAAAGTTTTTTTCCCCACCCTGCTTTTCCTAAGGAAAAAGTGCCTTTCTTTCAGGTGAAAAGATATATAGATGTTTATTCTGCTTCTTCTGTTATTGGATTTTCCCATGAAGATTTGCTCCACATAGCAGACCTCTATGCTCAAGCAATGGAGAAATGGGTATCTCATACGAAGAACTTTTTCATTTATAAAAATGAAAGCTGTGATACGGTCTTGCCCGCTCTTGAGAGGCAGATTGATGCTTATTCTAATTTCCTAGCAAGTGTTGCTGAGCTAGCACGCTCCAAGTGGACTGAATTTAATTTAAAGTTGATGGCGATTGGTTTTGGCATCATGCTATTGTCAATTTGCATCCATATTCTTGCTATTACAAAGGTGAAAAAGCAAAATGCCATTTCTTTTTCTCCCTTGGGAGATTCAGGAATTTCCTTTGGGCTATTTTTTGCTTGTTTTATAGTGGCAATACGTGCGTGCAGCGTCCTCTCAAATAGTTTTATTTGTAAGTTCTATGTACTTGTCATTTGCTGTAGTAGGTGTAGGGTTGCGTTGTCCTTAATATAACAGATTGCAGTAAATTTCTCTTGTTTTCGTTTCTGTTTTAATTTATCTTCTATTGGGGTGGTGGGGGGTTCTAATATTGTTAATTCTCTGATTAGTGGAAGAAGGAAAAGTAGCAAGCTTTCTCTTGGCCACAAGTGGAGTTGTTAAGCTACGAGATTCGATCAAGAAGCAGAAAAAGATGCTACTGGAAGTAAGTAAACGTTGAGTGGTTATTACTTTCACCAGTTACCGTATACGGTTATTGGATGTAATTCTCTAGGGAGGTAAAGGAATATATGGAGGGTTGCTTGTTGTGATTCTAATTTTGAGTTCTTTGCAGGTGATTGTTTTCCTTCTTGTTATTACCATTTGCAGGCTCGCTATTGAAGTTGGATTGTCTAAGCAAACTCCAGATTTTGAGGTTTCGAATATTTATCCTTCATGGATGCTCAGGATTGCCTGTGGTCTTCCCGTTTCGTCTTTTGCAACTGAAATTGTGCCCATGATTTCCTTGATGCTACTGGCAGTCTTGCTGTACAAGGCCATAAGTAGCAGCTATTCTGAGGGGTTGTGGAAATATGTCACCGTGGCATCCATTTTGAGTTATATGCTCATAGCAATTCATTGGGCGTCTGAAAGTAATATGTTGAGTCTAGGTTCGGTGCTTGAAAGCATTGGAAGAAATTCGATTCCTCAAATGATTTATGCTGTTGGATTTGCACAACTACTATTATTGATGTTCTATCCACACTTAAACAAAGAGAAATCTTTTGATGGGAAGAAAAGCTTAGTTGCTAAAACAGTGGCCATATTATCTGCTTGGAGTTCGACAATCATAATTCTGTTGGGAAAACAAGGGCCCTTGGTTTCTGTTGCTGCCGTAATTGGAGGTACAACTTTTTTGGTACTTTGGCTAATACTTTGTTCTTTCATCGAAACTTGCATGACTAGATGATAGCTGTGGTTACCGCATTAAATGACTGACTACAAGTTTATTTATTATTATTATTTTTTTAATAAATCAATAGTACTTTCACAGGTTATTGCATTATGAGGCTGGGCAATATTGAGCACAAGGACAACAACGAAGGCATTGGAAGTTTGATGATCGACCCTCTAACTGTAGCACAGTGGAGCATGTTAGCAGTGTGTCTGTTTTTCTGCACTGGACACTGGTTTGTTGTTTATTCTTCTTCAGTGGTTTCCATATTTGTTGCATTCTCCTTCCCAATGGCTTTGTGTTGGTTTCAATAATATCTTTGGTGTCCGGAAAATAAAGTTTTTGTTTGGTGTTAGACTTGTATTTTCTATGATGTTTCTGGTCTTTAGTTCTCTCATGACTGATTGTTCTCACAACTACTTGTATCAGGTGTGCTTTTGATGGCTTGCGTTATGGTGCAGCCTTTATTGGGTGAGTCACGGGGGTGTCTTAAGTGCGTGCGTAGTTGTCAACTTAGTATCCATAGATGCGCTTGTTAGGCAAGCACTGGTGTAACAAGTAGAACTGTAAACTTTTGGTAAACCCGTTTGGCACACCATCTTATATTGAAAATATTCAATTTGAATTGAGAATCTAAAATGAATGGGTGTTGGGGAGAAAGAAATATGAGTGGTGCGGTTTTTGCAAAAAATGAAAGTGGATTTGGATTTGATTCGAATGGAATTTTTTGGGTTAAAAATGGTGTACCAAACACACGGTCGTTACAAAATGATATTTGATGTTATGATGCAACTCCCCAAGTGATGCCCAGTCACTCGGTCTTTGTTATTTCCCTCCATGTGGTAGGAGTTACTTTCTTTGACTTTTATAGAGAGGTACTTAAACCCTCTAAATGTTTTCTAGGTTTGATGAGTTCGTCCTAGTTCGACAAGCAATCCTTCTCACCATTGACACATTTGGTCTATCTCTCATCCTTCCGGTATTTGGACTTCCATTTCTTGTTGCATGCCAAGGTTCCATATGTCGGACTGAGAAACGGAAACATGCCTTGTTTACGCGGTTATCCCTGGTAAGTTAATCATCTAATTACGTTGACACAGATGCACGTTTGTCTAACTTTGTACCTGGTTTGTCTTTGCAAACAGGTCATATTCAATTGGGTCTTCTAACCTCTTGGCTCTGGCCAAGTCAGTTTTGAAACTAAGCATGAGCTTTGTTATTTTAGGTGTATTTGTTGTATGGCCTCATAGTGGCCGCTACTGTGACAGCCACTATGGTCTGTGTCGCGATTCATAGGCGGCATTTGATGGTAAACACTTTTTGTTCGTATTTTATTCTTTCATTTTCATATCAAGTACTAAACAGTGCGTGCCAATTAACTTATTTCTCCACCTTTACCACAACCTTGCAGGTATGGGGATTATTTGCTCCCAAATTCGTCTTTGATGTAGTGGGTCTTGTACTTACTGATTTCTTAATCTGCTTGGCGTCTCTCTACTATTTCAGTACACCACACAACGCGGAAGCAGATTTATGAAAAGTGAGTGCAAGAAATGCACATGATGTTTGGCTAATGTGGTTCAAAAAGAATTTGTTCAATTGATACATTTGTTAAGATCCACAGAATGTAACTCACTGGTGGATTCAAATTTTGGCTTAATCTATAGATTGGAAATGGGAGGAATTTTTAGGGGGGAAAAGGAAGCGCTTGAAATAGAATTTTAAAATGGCAAAGTGCTGTTGCATGCTTCCAATCACATATTAATTCGACTTTGCCTCTTGAATTTCGAAACCGTGTTATGCATTGGATTTTGCCTCTTGAACTTCAAAATGTGTCACACCTATTCGACTTTGCCTCTTGAACTTCAAAATGTGTCATTAAATCTCCTTGAACTTTAAAAACGTTTGAAAAAATGCTCTTTTTTTTTTTTTTTAACATTCCAACGGTTTCAAGGTATTTAAAGAAATTGTACGTTTTGTTTTCTTTGCTTGCGTGTGTGTGTGTGTATAAAAATATACATGTATACTTGTACATTTTGCATATGCGAACTTCAGTTCATTTCTTGCTCATTGATCTTATATTGCTATTAATATTATATGTTTTATGTTTGTTTCTAAAAGAAAAATCTTTGGTTGTGTTTGGTAATATTTACAAGTTTTTTAGAAAATGTCATCGCATGTTTTTGAGATGTGAAAACGAAAATATTTTTTAAATAGCACTTATTTACCAAATGTTTTAAAAAATAATAAAAATGAAAAAAAAAAAAAGATGATGAAAATGGTTTTTGTAAAAAAAAAAAAAAAGGTTGACATTTAGTTCTTAATTTTTAGATGAGTATTTTGTTTCTCTTTGAGCAGCCTTCTTTTTTCGGGTTAGTGTCACAAATGCCATTATTTCAAAGCCTCTTTACATTTTGTACATTGTCTTTGCACACTTTACTTCTTTGTAGGGGAACTTTTTTTTTTGATTGGTCCGTAATTGAGGACTAATTACAGTAATTTGTTTTGATGCTAAGACATAGAGAAAGACAGGTAAGTTTGACCTGTAATTGATGTAATTGGGGAGATGATTTGGGAATACCAAATGAGAGAAATTTGACTTATTTTAATTGATTTGTTTAGGCTAGTTCCCTGATTTAGAGTTATGATTTCTTGTATAAATATTCCACTCTTGTACAAGAGTAAATCAATGAAATTCACTTTTCTTCTCCTCGCTTTCTTAATTTCTGACATTGTATCAGAGCCTTAGGTTCTTGTCTGGGGTAATCTTTTCCTTCGATTTTCAAAGCCTTCATTGCTTCACATAGATTTCTCTAGCGACCATCATTGTCGTCATCATCCAGGCCTTAATTGTCGTTTTTCTAAAAATTTTCAAGTTTGGCCTTCATTACCATCTTCCTCCTCTGGCTTTCATTGCTACCAAGCATAGAAAACAAGAGAGACGCTGTTGTTTGTTCCTACCGCTGTGCCGAAAATTTGCGCCACCTTCGTCTTAGCCACGCCCAGATCTGAAAAACCCAAAATCCTAGGTTTCTGCTGTCGGGGTCACCTTTTCTGCCTCTAGTCGTTGCTGCCGTTACTTTACTTCCGACATTCATCGTCGTTTGTGGGTTTCACTTGTGCTAGGTTTTGCGATAGTAGGAGTTTGTTTGCCCTAGGTTTCGCGCCACCACTATTCTCTAGGTCACCGCCGTAGGATTTCGTTTGGGTAGTTTGCCATCACAGCTCCGTTTGTCGCCGTCGTGAGTACCTGCTGCCGTTGCATATTGCTCGTCATCAACACCATTCGTGTTTCTGAGGTTTCAGATTAAAGCCTTTTTTGTTATCGTTGTTTTTCCCCCTGTCCTCTGAGTACTTAAAGTTATTCACTCTAGAGTCATTTTTTGTTTAAAAAAGGGAAATTAAAAAAAAAATAACAGAGCAATGTTTGAAGCTCCGTAGGCAGGCCCACTTAAATCATAAAGTGATTGAGAAGTTAAGAACTTTTTTTGAAGAAACTTGAGAGACCTTCAGGTATTAGTTCATTGGCACATTCAGATGAGTTTCCTGTGTCCATTGGATTAAATGTCTCGGATGAAATGTTTGTCAACGCTTGGATCCTGGATTCAGGTGCTAAAGATCACATGACTCATTTGTCACAGAAATTTAGCACTTATAACCCCTGTCTAAGCAATAGGAAAATTACCACAGCCAATGGTTCCCTAACCACTGTTGCACGGATGGGAGTTGATCCAATCAGTCTCACACTCACACTAAAAAATGTTCTTCATGTCCCAAAGTTATCCACTAATCTTGTCTTCATATAGAAGCTTACGAAAGATTTATGTTACAATGTAACATTTTTTTCCTTCTCACTGTGTATTTCAAGACCAGAATTTGGGGACGATGATTGGACTTTCTAAGGAACGGGATGGACTATACTATCTTGAGACACCAAGTAAGCTGAATATTACCAAGAGCAAATCAACTTTATCGTTTCTTTCTGAACATCACCTTTCTAATAAAGAAAAAGTCTGGCTTCACCATCGTAGACTTGAACATCCATCATTTAGGACTCTTAGGATCTTGTTTCCTTCTCAATTTAGGGGGTTAGACGTTGAGAGTTTTCATTGTGATGTGTGTGAATTAACAATACATAAACGTGCAACATTTCCAACTAGCGATAAAAAAAGTTAGATTCCTTTTTATCTAATTCATAGTGATATTTGGGGTCCCTCAACCATTCCTAATATTTTGGGAGTACAATGGTTTGTATCATTCATTGATGATTGCATTAGAGTCACCTGGATTTTCTCGCTTAAACACAAGTCTGATGCGAGTACAATCCTCCCACAGTTTCATGACATGATACAAAAGCAATTTGGTATTAAAATCAAAAGGTTTAGGTCAGACAATGCTAGGGACTATTTTAATTAGATTTTAACTCCATATTTTCAGAAGAAAGGGATAATTCACGAGTCATCTTGTGTAAACACCTCACAACAAAATGGAGTTGCCAAAAGAAAGAATGATCACCTACTTGAAACAACCCGAGCCTTCTTGTTTCAGAAAAATATGCCTAAAACATATTGGGGGGAAGCAGTTCTAACAGCCACACATCTCATAAATAGACTACCTTCCAGAATCTTAGGCTTCAAAAGTCCAATGGAAATGCTCTCAAAGTTCTATTCCAATCTAAGTACTACGAACCATCTTGTTCCCAAAATATTCGGATGTATGTCTTTTGTTCATATTCATAGTCAAAATTGGGGGAAGTTGGATCCGAGGGCTGTCAAATGTGTTTTTGTTGGGTATTCCTCTACTCAAAAAGGGTATAAGTGTTATCATCCATCATATAAAAAATTCTTTGTCTCGGCCTATGTAACCTTCAATGAGAGTGAGTCTTACTTCACCATTCCTTATCTTTAGGGGGGAGAATTTGATTATGGAAGATAAGGACCAGGATCGGGATTTCCCATTTCTTGATCTTTCTTTAAATCTTCCGACTTCTGTCACACCCAGGTCATCTGTTGCACCTCTTCCAAATCCTACTTCATCTGTTGTACCTCTTCCAAATCCTAATTCGTCTGTCGCACCCTGTCGATCCTGTGATGGCTCTTGATGGTAGGATGGCTGACAAAGTGTACTCAAGGAAGCATAATTCAGTCTCCGAACCTGTGCTAATCCAAGAACCAGACCCAAGTCCTGGAAATGAGGTTACAACTCCTATCCCTCTCTTACAAGATGAGTCGAAACATAACTCAGTTGAACCTAAAGAACATGATCCTCATCCTATTGCACTTAGAAAAGGAACTAGGGAATGCACCAAACGGCCATTGTACCCACTCTCTCATGTTGTGTCATTTGAAAAATTCTCACCAACCCACAGGACTTTTCTTACTAATTTAAATAGTATTCACATACCCACCAATTTATCCGAGGCTTTATCTAATGAAAACTGAAAACAAGCTATGAATGTTGAGATGCAGGCCTTAGAAAAGAATAAGACTTGGGAGTTGGTGACATTACATGCAGGAAAAAGACCAGTGGGATGCAAGTGGGTGTACACGGTAAAATATAGAGCAGATGGGTCACTAGAGAGGTACAAGACGAGACTAGTAGCCAAAGGATATACTCAGACATATGTAGTAGATTATGAAGAGACGTTTGCTCCGGTAGCCAAGATGAATGCTGTCAGAATTTTGCTGTCCTTAGCTGCGAATTATAATTGGGATTTGCAGCAATTTGATGTAAAAAAATGCATTTCTGCATGGAGATCTTGAAGAGGAGATTTATATGGAGATTCCGCCTAGATTCGGAAAAAACATAGCTGCTAATCAAGTACGCAAGCTCAAAAAGGCGTTTTATGGGCTCAGGCAATCTCCAAGGGCATGGTTTGGAAGATTTGCAAAGGTGATGACAAAGAAGGGATATAGACAGAGCCAAGGAGATCACACGTTGTTTGTGAAGCATTCGAATTCAGGGGGAGTGACTGCTCTCTTGGTATACGTTGATGATATCATCATGATAGGGAATGATCAAAAGGAGATACAGATCTTGAAGCAGTACTTGGCTAAGGAATTCGAGATCAAGGAGCTAGGAATGCTGAAACACTTCCTAGGAATTGAGGTTGCACATTCAAAAAAGGGAATTTTCATCTCCTAGCAGAAGTATGTTACGGATCTTCTCAAGGAAACTGGGAAGCTGGCATGTAAGCCTGTGAGCACACCGATAGATCCCAACCATAAACTTGGAGAGGCCGAAGAAGATGCTGTTGTGGATAAAGAAAGGTATCAATGACTTGTAGGGAGACTAATTTATCTCTCTCTCACAAGATCAGATATAGCCTATGCTATCAGCATGATTAGTCAGTTTATGCATAGTCCAAAAGAGGTTCATTTTCAAGCTGTCAACTGAGTGTTATAGTATCTTAAAGGAACTCTAGGAAAGGGTATCTTGTTTAGAAGAAGCACGGGGCTAGTACTTGAAGCATACACCGATGCAGACTATGCCGGGTCTATAGTGGATAGAAGATCAACCATCAGGTATTGTACCTTTCTTGGTGGGAATCTTGTGACATGGAGGAGTAAGAAGCAAAATGTGGGTGGCAAGATCTAGTGCTAAAGAAAAATTTCGAGCAATGGACCAAGGGGTTTGCAAGTTACTATGGTTGAAGATCATTTTGGAAGACTTGAAGATCAAGTGGGATGGTCCCATGAGACTTTATTGTGATAACAAGTCCGTAATTAGCATTGCACATAATCTAGTACAATATGACTGGACGAAGCACATAGAGATCGACATACATTTTGTCAAGGAAAAGCTAGAAAGTGGATTGATATGTACTCCTTATATGTCTACATATCGCCAACTTGCAGATGTACTCACTAAAAGGCTTGAGTGGTATAGCTTTTCAAACAAAGGTTTCCAAGCTGGGAATGGAGAATTTCTATTCACTAGCTTGAGTGGGAGTGTGGGAAAGTTTAACCTGTAATTGATGTAATTAGGGAGATGATTTGGGAATTTCAAATCAGAAAATTTTGACTTATTCTAATTGATTTATTTAGGCTAGTTCCTTGATTTAGAGCTAGGATTTCTTGTATAAATATACCACTCGTGTACAAGAGTAAATCAATGAAATTCACTATTCTTCTCCACTCTTTCTTAATTTCTGATATATGTATATATATAAGTATGTATGCGTGTGTGTGTGTGTGTGTGTGTATATTAGAGAAAGGGGTACCTGCTATGATATTGAATGCAATAAATGAAGGATCTATTTTGTTATGAAATGTAATGGTATGTCAAACAGGAGAAACCAATGACCAAAAAATCCGAACAAATGATCTGTTTTGTAACCGTCCTAAATTTAAATAAAAGGATCTGCCTGTGATGACATCATCAAATGAAATAGAGTATGCAAAACAAACGAGAGAAATCAGAAAGCGAAAAACTTGAACATATATCTAGGCCTCCTAAGGTGGAGATCTATTGCTACTATGGGATTATTTGCAGATCTTTCAATCCGTCCAAATCCAGTGTCCCCAGTTTGATCCATAGTTGTTCTTCACAATCTAATATGATTCAGAATCATCCTCTCCATATCCCACCAATGTCATCGCATGTCTAAACCAAGCGTTTGGTTCGGCTGGGGGATGATATATTTCCTACGAGATGTCCCCCCCCAAAAAAAAAAAAAAAGGTCAAAAAATCAAAAAATCAAAAAGAAACACACATACCGTACGTTGAAGCCAAGATCTATAATCGTCTCCAACATCAGCCAAAACAACCATAGGACGGAAAAACATACGGCATATAATATCCTCTTCCTCATTAAGCACGTGATAACCAGATAGAGGATATATTCTAGAGCGACCTCCCCGTCCAGAAATGACAATTAACATATGTTACACTCTCGTACAAATGTATGCATGTATCGATAGATGCTAATAAATAAACTTAAAAAAAGATTATTATTGTTACAATATTATTGTAGAATAGGTTTTTTTAAAAAAGGTGGAAAATAATTACCGGTTGGAGGGATTGAAATGGAGCTGGATTAGCTAAGACAAAGCCCTGTTCTATGCGGCGTGTAAGCACAAATAAGGGATCACTTGGCATGTGATGTGCGCCAATTTGAATAAGATTATGATCATCAGCTAACTTCAAGTGAAGACATTCTTCATATTCCTTTCTGAATAATGCTTCTGTGCAATCAATTATAGCACCAGCCGCAGTTTTAGCCAAAAATAAAAAATAAAAATAAAAAATAAAAAAAATAAAAAAAATAAAAAAAAAATTGTAGCACTAACCGCAGCAAAAGAGGCTACTCCAAATATAACAAATTCAAAAAAAAAAAAAAAAAAAAAAAAAGTTGTCGGTCAGAAGTCAGGACTATGGCTTTGTTTGGTTGCAAGTTTAGTTTAAACTAAACTGTACTTTTTTCATCATGTTTTTTATCTTTTTCTGAAAAAGTTTTTTGTCTTTTCTGAAAAATTACTATTGAAACTTAAAAATCTTAAACTAAATTCATTCACCAAACACCCCCTATATATATGTTTATGTGTGTATATATATATATATATAAATTAAGTACTAGTATCATTATATGTTAGTTACTATATCTATGAATCATCAAAACGACATAAATCATGACTACTTAGAATCATTCTGAATTCTAATTGGGCTTAGGTATGGAAGAGATGGAAAGTACTGAAAACATAAACCAACAAGAGTTAAGAGTCAAATCAAACATTACATTAGATAGACCTTAAGAAAATCAAGTAAAGTAACATCACAATTTGATTAGTTCTCCAATTTACCTCCATCATCATGGCTGGTGGAAAAAACTGAAAATTGAAAAAAAAAAAAAAAAGTTAATAAACGCCTCAATCTGTGTTTATGAATTAATTCAAGAAATAAAAAATTTTCATATTAAATTCATGATAATTAAATTTTAAAAAAAAATTAAATAATTTGAGCATCTTTGGAGTTTGGACCAGTTCTCTACTTCTAATCCAACAAAAAAGAAAAAAGGAAAAAAAAGCGCCAATTCAGAATCAATAATTCTTCGAATAGAGTTTCAAAAAAAAAAAAAAAAAAAATCTTAAAACAGAATCACCTGAATGAAAGCCATATAAGTTGGTTTCAAAATCACAGATTGGTAAAAATTAGCGTAAGCATAGGATTGTGAACAAAAAGATAGAATATGATAATATTACTATCATCTGATTAGATCGAACTCTTAATCTTCTTGGAAAAAGACGAGAGTTGATTCACTCATTGTTTTGGTATTCTTCTCTTTTAGTTTTTTTTTTTTTAATTGACCAAAAATCCAAAAATTAGTTTTACCTCGATACAAAGTACTACTTATAGAAAAAGGTAGGTTAAGATAAAATTAAATAATCCCAATATTTAAAACAATATAAAACTAAAATTGGAAACATACTATATTCAAAATATAAGATAATATAATAAATGTTATATAGATATATAATGCTTTTATATAAGGTTCATATATGTATATATATTATGTATACAAGCCATCGGAAACTTGTTTCCGTTCTCCCTTTTTTTTTTTAATAAAAATTTATCGATTTATATATTAAGGTTGTGTTCACCAAATTTACTAAATTAATGTAATGAGAAAGGTAATGAAATTGGAAAGTAAAGTAAAAAAAAAGGTAAGATCGTTGATTTTTTTTTTCTAGTGTTTATTACTTGTCTATTGGATGGATGTAAAGAGAAACATTTCACTTTCCCTTTTTATAGTGTTTATTAATCTCAATAATCTCAATTTTGTTAATGTAGTTACTTAATAAAAAAACATTAGCACACGAAACTTATTAAGGGTATTTAAATAAATTTAGTATCTATTTCATTTGACAAGCAATTATCTAATATACTAAAAGGATGGACTAATCACTGTTTAATGCACAGTAAAATTATGTTTATATCCCTTCAGATTACCTTTGGGAGCTGGGTAGTACAGTAAATTCCCCTTTTTACCCCTTCCTCACTGTTTTTCCCTGTTTTGCCCTTCAATTTGTTTCTACCGGCTGTATTATGTACAGTGGTATGCCTTTTTTGCCCCCCAAACCCTAGGAATAGTGTTTTCCTTGCCTTGGTTGCCGCCTTCCTCACAATTGGCCATTCTCTGTTAATTTTTTTTTTTTTTCACTTTCTTTCTTTCTCGCTCTCTCTGAGCTTCTTTTTCTCCCTTTTCAGTTGTTGGTTTTCTCATCTCAAAATCCCATTTTTGCTTCCTCTTGCTCTGTCCGGCGCTCTCCTCTAATTTTTGGTTGTATGTTTTTGATGTTCTTTGTGTTTTTTTTTTTGTTCTCTATTTGTTCTTTTTGGAATTTTTTTTTTTTTTTTTTTTTTTTTCTGATTTCTTATTGTTGTTGCTTCTCCTTCCTCCTCCCTTGATGTTTCATTATTTTGGAGTATGTGCATTTAATGTTGCTGGGTTTTTTTTTCCCTTGGATTTTCGGTTTTTCATTTTTTTCCCCATTTTCTATTTTTCTCCCCAGCTCCCATTCCTCTCTTAATCTTTCATCATTTTCCAGTATGTGCATGTAATGTTGATTGGGGTTTTTTTTTTTTTTTTTTGGCCGGAATAGAAATAAAATTTTGTAAACCCTAGGTTTTGATTTTGGGGTTTTTTTTGGGTATTTTCGGGTTAGGTTGTATAATATTTTTTTCCTTCTTTATTATTAATGCATTTTTGTTTTACAAGTGTAGCCTTTCATTTGTATTGTTTTCCAAACCCTATTTTGGGTTGTTCTTACCTTTTCCGGTGGTCTCCTCTCAATTTTCGGTGTTTTTCTTTGATGTTTACTATGTTTTTATTTGTTCTTTGTTTGTTGGTTCCTTTTTTTTTTTTTTTTTTTTTTTTTGGGTTTTTGCTTTTTCAAATATGATTTTTCCATTCTTTATTCACGCCTTTTTGGGCGCCCCCCTGATTTTTTTTTTCCATATTTTCAGTTTGTCCATCTACGGTTGATGGGGGGTTTTTTTTTTTAATTTATGTCTAGGTATGAATAGTTTTTGTTAAGCTCCAGGTTTTGATTTTGTGGGTATTTTTGAGTTAGGTTGTGTGATATTTTTTTCGTCCTCTATTGTTAATGTATTTTTGTCTTAAAACTTTAGCATTTTTTTTATTGTGTTGTTGGAATTTTTTTGATCCTCTCTGTTGTTGTTATTTTTGATCTAATTTTTTTTTTGGGTTTTTTGACTTTTTTCTCTTCTACCGGTGAATGTATGTAGGAAAAAAAAAATACTTTTTGGTTTTGTTTTCTTTGTTTCAGTTTTTTGACTATTGTGTCGGGTTTTTTTTCTCTCTCATTGTTTTAATTTATATTTTTGGAATTCTAGGTTTTGAGATTTTTCTCTTATTTTCGTTTTTCATCAATTTCCTTCATTGTTTCTGTCAATTGTTACATTGAATTCTTTAGTAAACTCACCTACTTCATTTGTCTTTTACAACTCTAAGTTTTGATTTTTTTTTTTTAATTTTCTTCCACCTTTTTTTACCATACAATTAAATGGAAGGAGTGAAATAAAAAATTTAGATATGTTTTCCTTTTTGTTGTGTTTATTTTAGTAATTTTTTTTCTGTTTTTTTTTTCATATGTTACTTGATTTTGAGTTTTTGATTTTTCTTATTTTTTCCCTGTAGATTGAATCCACAAAGCTATGGGCATGGCTGATTGGGAATATGAAGCAAGAGGTTGAAGATTTTGTTTCTGTAATGTTTGTATTTGTTATTTTTTTTATTTTTCCCCTCGGCTAATAGTGTCCTGATTTTACCTCCAAATTTTTTTCCCGTTTTTCATTTCCTCTCATATTTGATGTTTCAATTTTATGATTTAGTTAGGATTGAATGGATTGTTAGCTTTTCTGATTATTCAGTTTTCTAGATTATTCATGTAGTTTCTGCCGTATGATGTTATCTGCTGTTTTTGCTGATCTGTCATGGGCATTTAATGCTTTTGCATCATTTTGCTTTGCTTGGAATATTGCTATTTGTTTTACCTCTGTTATTTACAGATTGATAATTATTTTGATTGAGAATTTTTATCTCTTTAATTCTGTCATTAATATTTTTAATTTTCGTTCTTTTTATGATTTATTATGAATTAATGTATTTTTGTCTTTATATCTGTACAAAATTTGTTATTGCTCTTTTTGACCGACCTTTTTTTTGAAACTTTTTGAAAATAAATTTTTCTGCATATTTCTTCTTATAAAAGCTATTTTCCTCATTTATTACCTTATTCCCATATGTTAGTATTAGTGTCTCTGTAATAGCTTCTTAATTGCTCTCCTCTGAATGTTTCTTAATTGTTACCTCAAATCTTCTGTTCTCCTCTTTCTGAAAATTAATCATCTTCACATCCTCAAATCTTCTGTTCTGCTCTTTCCTGAAAATTAATCATCATCACATCTTCACTTCTGTGCAAGACTACTGTTTTTAATCAGGTACTATTTATATTTATGTTTGTTAATTAGAATTTATTGTTTCTTTATTATATTACAGTTATCTGTTTTATAATTATTGTTATTATCATTATAATGCAACTATAGAAGAAATAGTTTTATTATTGGCTTTAGTTTTTTTTCCCGTTCTCCGTTTCTGTCTTTCTCCTCCTCTCTGAATAATTTTCTTTAATTGTTGTGAATGTTAGTGTTGCTGTGATGAATGTTTAGTTTTTTTTCCTGTCTCTTTTCTGGCTTTTTTCCATTTTCCTGATTTTTTAAATACTTTTTTACAAGATTTCCAGCCAAAAATTGTAACATGCTATGATGATCTCCATTTATGTATATTATAATTCATATACCAAATATATTACTTAATTTGATATACGTTGCTGAATTTAATATTATTCAAAGTGTATGTTGAATAACTGTTATATGTTATTTGATAGTCTTTATTGTTGCTGTGAATATTTGGGAATTATAATATCTATCTTCTTCTTCTAATAATAAAATTATATTGAATATATTACTATTTAATTTATTTTCTGTACTTCTTAATATTTTCTTATTTTTCCTATCTGCACAGTTTTGTAGTTTTACTATTTTTCCCCTCCTTTCATTTTTCCCATTTTTGTTTTCAGAAGTTCATTTTTTGGTCTTCTTTTCTGCCTTTACCGGTTATTCCATTTTTTTACTATTCTTAGTACTTAGTCTTTTCTTACTATTCTTTCCTTTATGTTATTTCCCTTTTCTTTTTATTAATTTTTTCGATCGTATACATATTCCCTTTTCTTCTTATTAATTCTTATTATAAGATAGTTGATTATATTATATGATTGACTATTTTTTTTAACTGCTGTGATTGTTACTATAGTTATGATGTATGTATGATTTTTTCCCCATCCGTTTTCGGTCTTTCTTTTCTTTTGTTGATACTTTAAATATTTTATGACAAAATTTTCGACCACAAATTATAACATGCTATGATGATCTCCTTTTATGTATAATATAATCCATATACCAAATATATTACTTAATTTGGTATATGTTGCTGAATTTAATATTATTCAAAATGTATGTTGAATAACTGTTAGATGTTATTTGATAGTCTTCATTGTTGCTGTGAGTATTTGGGAATTATAATCTCTATCTTTTTCTGATAATAAAATTATATTGAATATATTACTATTTTACTTAGTTTCTTGAGTTTTTAGTTTTTTCTTTTTGTTTTTATCTGCATTTGCAGTTTTGTATTGTAACTATTTTCTGTCTCCTCTTATTGTTTTTATTTATGTTTTCCAAAGTTCAATTTTCGGCTCTCTTTTTTCTCTTTACCCATTATTCCATCTCTTACTGTTTTTACTACTTGATGTTTTCTTACTATTTTTTTTTTTTTTTCTTATCTTCCTTTTCTGCTTATTAATTTTTTTCACAGTTTAGATATTCCCAAATATCTCACCTGATCGCTATTGAAGGCAAGATTGAATAACATTTTAGTTATTATTCATAAATAATCTTATGATATATGAGATCTGAGCATAGTGTAATAAATCTTAATTTTCTTCTATTTTCCCAGAAAACAAAACAGTATTCATCAAGTTTTTTAATATTTTCTATAATATGAATATATTGAATTATTCATTTGCATTAGTATCTATATATTGATTCTGTATTGATTCTACATTTTGAATGTTCATTTATCCTTTCTATTATCTTGCCTTGTTATTATTATTATTTTTTTGGCTCATTTCACACAACTTTTTCCCTGTACTTTTATTAGCCGAGGGTGATTTTTTTTTTTCCCCCCAGATTGTAAATTATTTAGATTTAATAGGAGAATTTATCTGTATAAATATTTTTGTACTTACAAATGTTTGTAATTTTTAATGTATTGTTCTGTATATATAAACCCAACATTTTGATATAAACTTGAATGTAAATATTATAATATTGTAATAACTAATGCTAAAAAAATATACTCATCATAATTATATTATTTATCTTAACAAACTACCTTTATTGTATAATATTTAATGATTTCTTTTTATTTTTTCCCATACATTCCAGAGCGTAGCACGGGTTTCAAACTCGTTAATACTAAAAAGGTGTAAGGATTCACATTCATTCTTTATATTATGTGGGGTCCAATAAATTCACATTCTTAATTTTCTAAGTAAAAGTATGATTAATTGGGAAAGTAAATATATTCTGAATTGTCTAAAGGATTGACTTCTTTGAAGAAAAAAAAAAAAGAAAAGAAAAGAAAAGAAAAAAAAATCTAAATTGCCTGTTATCATCGATGTTCTCTCTCCTCTTGCGGTCAGATAATATATCCTTTTTTTTATTTTATTTTATTTTAAATATTTTCTCTTCTTGTATTGATTGTATGTGTTTGTAAATTGGGGTTTTCTTCGTCATTGGCCGTTCTGTTATCCTCTCTGTTATGTTGGCTTTGCTGTTGGGGACTTTCTTTTAGGATTTTGGGTGACTTAGAGTTCATATTTTCTATTGACTCTGTGTTTTTATTTTTGTTTTTAACTCTGAATAATGTCTATGTTGTTGTTGTTGTTGTTGATGGTAAAGGATTTTGTCGCACTATGGTGCTCGTGCCAAAGCTTTGGTGCAGCCACATTCCGCCTCCTCCTCCTCTTCCCCCTCGTTCCAGAGTATATTCCAGAAACCTCTTATCAAGATCAACGAGAGGCAGTCTAATTACTTCGATTGTTATAAGCATTTATTTCAGGTTCTTTCTCTCTCCTTATTTTCCTTTTTTTCGCAAAACCAAAAACCAAAAAAAAAAAAAAATTATGATGATGAAAATCGATTTGGGGAATCTTCTTCACTCTACAATTTATTTCCTTTAATTTATTTTCCGTTTTATTATTATGATATTCTAATCTGTGTATTTTTTTTTTTTGTTTTTATTATTTTTACTTAGGTATTTTCTTAGTCTCATATGGAATTAAATTTAATTTGTGAGCCCTGAAAACAGAAATCTTTCGAAGAAGTGAAAGCGGATCCGTGGATACCAGCAGATGCTGTTCCTATCCTCGGGGGTTGTTTTAAGGGGACTGACCCCAAGTATAAAACATACTTGAAACAAGTTCGTGCTTACGAGGTATCTATTGGATATATATTTCGAGTCATTTTATTTATTTTTTGGCTTTTAATACATTTTTGGTTCATCATCAGTGTTATCGACCACACACTCAATTACACACACACATATATATATGTACACGCACACATATATATTTGTTTAGATGTCACTCTACTTTGTATGAATGCATGTTGATCTATGGCAAGCGGGTATTGAGTTATGTGGCGCGATTTATTGACATTCTACATCGTCCAAGGAGGTGCAAGATGCAGCGAATTTTGCAGTCGAAGAGCATAACAACACGACTCATCAGGTCAGGTCAGGTCTTGTTGTTGTTGTTTTTTTTTTTTTTTAGAAAGAAGTTCATGGATCTTTTTTATTTTGACTCTTAAAAAAAAATTTATTACATACAGATAAATATTGCATCACCTGAGACAAAGAAGTTGGAGCTGAAGAGGATTGTGAAAGCGAATGGTCAGCTGGTAACGGGAAAAAACTATTATTTGACATTGGAGAGCGTTGATTGGGGATTCTATGAAGCAAAGGTTTATCTCGATATTTCCAGCAACTTCTCTTTGCTCACCTTCCGATCTGCACTTCACTGTGCAGTCTAGGTTTTTTTTAAAGCTATTTTGTTGAGTTAATTTCTAGAACTACTTTTTACATTGGGATCTAATCTATTTATTAGATTCTTCTAATGTATGAAAGACTGCGTATCTTATTTATCTGTTGGGTTTCTAGCGTCGTTACTACTTTACTTTATGAGAATCTGAAGTGTTGTCCCTTATTATTATTATTTTTTTCTTCCCTAGATGTTTTCTATCATTTTGGTGGCAAATGGTTCATCAATTGTAAAATAAATCACTTCTATCACTTCACTAGGATAGGATGCACATACTAAATTTAGAAAGTAATCAAATGAGTTTAGAGAAAAATAAAAGTTTAATTATTTTAAAAAGAACAATCCATTTGTTAGGTCTCGAACTTTAATGTAAAGCGTATATTGTTTATTTTGTCTCCGAATTCTTAAGTTGATGTTTTGGTTTCCTCTTTTTTTTTTTTTTTTTTTTTTTTTTAAGGAAGTTGAAATGACCTGAACTCTTAAAAAGGGTATGATTGAATCCTTTTCATTAAGAGCCGTTACATTTCAAATTGAGCAAATTACGCGCATAGAGTATTTTGGTAAAACAACCATAATCTATATATGTAGATTTAAATTTAAAATAAAAGTACTAAAAAAAAAAACAGAGAAAACCATTAGGATGTTTTACATATGACTGAATTAGAGTACTGGTTTTAAAAAATTTCCAGATATCAACTTATTTACAAAATTGAAAAAAATCTATATGTACATTTAAATGCAAAATAAAAAAATACAGAATACAAAAATGGAGAAAACAATTAGGATGATTTACACATATGAATGAGTTAGAGCACTAGTTTTAAAAAATGTCCAAATATCAACTTATTTGTAAAATTGAACAAAAATAAAAAAAAACAATACACATGGCGATGATAAAAAAAAAAAATGTACCCATATATATATTTAAGGGAAAATTTGTTGGGATTTATGCCCAAAAGCATGTGATGTTTTGGATGTTATTTATGTTTGAGTAAATAAAATTGAATTATCATTATAATTTATTAGCAACCACTTCTTCTTCTCCACACTCACCTTCATTCCGCCGCCATTTTGCCTTGCCTCGCCGCACCGTCCCTGGCCACTCCTTCAACCGAGTCAATGCTAATCTGAGCTTCAACACTGTCAAAGACATGGGTGATTGACATACACTAGAACAACCTCGGGGATGCCAACCCCATCAAAAGGTCACCGATCGACTTCGACAACTGCGGTGTGGAATCGGAGGCATGGAGGAGGAAGTAGGATGCATGAGGGGAAGGGATTAGGCTTGATTGAGGAGAAGAAGAGAGAGCTACGGATTGCCGTCTTTTATCAGTAAGAAAGTGTCTACAGTTATTATTTATTATTATTATTAATACATTTTTATCTTATCTTTAATTTGGTGAAACGTGAAAACTTTTACAACAAGATCTACAAAATTATCTTAACTACAATAAAATAGTGGATATGGATTCACTATTCATTTTTTGTCGTAAAAAACACACCGCTCAGGAGCATTCACCTTTTTTTTTTTTTTTTTTGATGTCGTCCTCCCTGTACAACCAGTGATTTGGGTAGTTGATAGTTGCTTTTTGTCTCCACGTGTTGCAAATTTGCTATTGCAAGGGCTAACTTCTGAGACTTGTACTTAAAAGAAGACAAAAATTTAAGGGTTAATTTTAAGAATACCCTCAGAACTATGTACCTTATTTCATTTTACCTTATGAATTATTAAAATCATTCATTATGCCCTCGATATATATAAAACCATTCAAATTACCCCTACATCCATCTCCGTTTATAATTTAATAGAATTACTAACGTGTCATCCATTAAATTAATTAAATATATTTTAAAATAACTAAAAATAATAAAATTTTGAAGAAATATCTCTCTCCCTCTTTCTCTTTCATACCTAGTAAATTTTTTAAAAAAAATTAGAAGTTTTTTTGTACTAACCAAACCCACCCAGATTGCCTTCTCTCCACCCCTCGCCCCTTTCCACTCCCATCTTCAATGGACTTGTAGGTCAGGCATTAAAATTATCGCCATTTTTCAAGCAAAGTATTTAGTCATATCTAATTGCCTTGTACACAAGGCCTGCACTGCTTAGCTTAGTGGTGAAACCGTGACTGAAAACTTTTTGAAACAAAAATTGAGCATTTGAATCTAGAATTGAAAGGTTTTGATTAAAAAAAAAAGAAGAAACTTTGACTTAGAATTTTCTAATTGCAATCGTATTCAGAATTTGAAAATGCTCCAGCAAATATGCATTCTTTCAAGAGCTCAAAACCAAAGAAGCTGAATCCAAAGTAAATCAAGTCATTTCGCAGCTGTTTTCTCAGAAATAAAATGGCAAACGAAAGCCGAAATCAAAAAGGCTCGAACCTGGGGGTCGCGAGTTCGAACGATTTCAGCATTGGAGAACTTGTCGGTGAGCTAGATCATGAAGCAGATAAGGGTGAATGGGATTGAGGTTTGTTTCTATGAAGTTAATTTATTTTTAATTAATATTTTTTAAAAAAACTATCATTCATGTTTTAAAATATTTTAATAAATATTTAAATGTACCATGCTAGCGATTCCATTAAATTGATAAATGGAAGTGGATGGAAGGAGCAACTTGAATGGTTTTGTATATATTATGAGGTACAATAAACGGTTTTTGTAATTTATGGAGCAAAATGAAATCAGGTACATAATTGAGGGGACATTCTTGAAATTAATCCAAATTTTAATTCAAATTATAGTTTTACCATCATGTAACTTACACTTTTTTTTTTTTAAAGATAAATTGTTATTGTGATCCCTAAACTTTCATTAAAGATGTTTGGTTCGTAAACTTTATTACTTGATTGAGAGTTCCTTGAACTCTTGTAAAAGGTGTAAAGGACCCCTTTTTACCAACTGACGTTAAATGTTGGACGGTTTGCATCACTTGATCTCTAATTTTTTAAGAAAAGACTAAAGTATCCCTAAATAAATTAAAACATTTTTTCAAAAGAAACGAAAAAAAAAAAAAAAAAAAAAAAAGCTTTCATTTTCGTGTAGTAAACGCCTCCCAGACAACAATTGGAATGGAACCGTCTCCAAACCTGAGCACAGTTCAACGGAATCCAATCCTATAAACATCTTGTAGGAGTTCAGATTTTGTTTAAGCTTATACCTTTATTTTTTAATTGTTCTTTCGGTGAAACCATGCCCAAATCATATTTCCTTCTAAGCCTTAAAGTTTGGGATCAACCCGTCGCGAGCGAGTCGGCTGCCGACGTGAGTTGTGAGCCTAACATTCCCGTCACCTTAATCATAAGCTTCTTATGTCGCCAAGCCCAGATCTACAGAGGCGCCATTGAAGAGTGGAGAGAGGGATTCAAAGAGAGATTGAGAGGAGATCTGGAAGAACAACGCCGTCGCGAGCACCCCTCTGCCCCCTTTGCAAGCCCCCGACTACGAGAGAGATTCATGCGTCACGATCTCAGATGTCGTTTCGCCGCCAGACCGTCGCGGATGGTCCCCTGGATTTCCTCATCGGTTTTGGAAAAGTCGCATAATGAAAGCTCCTCCCATGGCCGCGATTAAAAAGCTTCTTCCCAATTCCCATTTTTTTTTTTCTTTTCTTCAAAATTCTGTAGAAATATGACAGATCCGTGTTTTCTTTCTTTTTCTTTTTTTTGGGAGGTAGGAACATGTTCATGTAATCTTGCATTTTTTTTTGTTTTTTTTGTTTTTTTTGTTTGGGGGGGGGGGGGGTGTTGTGGTGTTAAATCTTGAGTTTGGATAGAAATTTCAGGCCTTGTTTGGTAAAAAGTTTAACTTAAACTAAATTGTACTTTTTTCATCATATTTTTTTATTTTTTTCCCTAAAATGTTGTTTGTCTTTTCTGAAAATTCAAAAAAAATTACTATTTAAACTTACAAATCTTAACTCAAACTTACACACCAAACACCCCCTCAGTTGATTTTACTACCCCCATAGAACTATCCATGTGAGATTCACGTGCTATAAGTCCGTCCAACATTTAACGTCAAAAAGGGTCGTCTATCACCCTTTTAATGAGTTCAGATAGCTTTCACTCAAAGAATAAAGTATAGGGATCAAACGACACATATAGTAAAAATTCTGGGATTAAGAAAACAATTTATCTTTTTTTTATAAATTTTTTTTTTAACTACAAAACCTCTAAAGAAGAAAAAGAAAAAAGATATAGTTTTTTTTTTTTACTTTTTTTTGGCACATATTGATAAGAAAGCAACCTGCATTTTTTTTAAAACTTCAACCAGCATATTGATATTCACATTCTTTTTAGTGAATGCATATTTATATTTACTTTATATTCTTGTTAAAGAAAACTTTTTTATATTGAAATTACATCTATCTCAAATATGAAAAATCTCAACTAATATAATTTTAAGTGAAAAATGTCTCAATCTCTCATGTTAATTAGCTGATTTTTCTTTTTCTTTTAAGTTTTTTCAATACATCATAATCTTAAATACATAGTAAATTGTATATTTTGTTTTCTTTTTTCTTTTTATAAGGCTTATCATTATTAACTCTTTTACATTTTTTAATTTTTTAATATTTCTTTTCCTTTTGGGCTCTATGCACATCAATCCTTATTTTCTTTTTAGATGATGACTATTAGATCCGTTGGTAATTTTAACAAATCAATCCCTAAATTGTTGGTTTAGTACAATTCCCGATAAAACTAAAAATATTCTAAAATTTTGAGGTAATTTTCTATCTATGCGGCCCATAGATTAATTTGTCTTAATTTTATATCCATTTAAAAATCTACAGTACAATGTAAATTTTGTGTACCAAAATTAAAATTAGACATTTTAATTTGAAAACCATTCCCCAATATAATGTTATTTCCAATTATATATTATGATATTTGATTGTTCTTTGTTAAAGTCTTGACTTTTTTAATATTATTAATTTTTTTAACTTATTTTAATATTAAAGATTACTTTAATAATTTTTAAAACTTATAGTTCGTTTGGAAGACACAATCATTTTATATTATATTCGAATGTAACAGATGGAATGCAATATGTGTTTGGATGTTTGTTTTATACATTGCGTTTAGATGTAATGTGTGTTTGGATTATTTATATTTAAATAGTCATTCTAATATGTGTTGGTGAGAAAGAGAGAGAGAGAGTCTATGATGTAATTAGTAAAAGTGGATAGAAAGGCGAACGGATGAATTGTTTAGATATATTTGTATTATAATGGAATATATAAGTTACTCAAACACATATTACATTCCATTAAGATATAATATACATCGAATAATATTTTAAAAGGTACCATTAATAATTATAACAAAATATACATATGACGATAGAAATGGTGTTCTAAATTGAAGCATGTAGGTTAATGTACCAAATATACTATATTTATGTTTTTAATAACAAATATAACATTGATATTTATATTAGAGGTAGTCCTGAAGTTCAACATTTATCATTTTTTCTTTTAGAGATTTTTTTCCTCATGTTTTTAATCTCAATTTCCTCACTAAAGATTTTAATTTCCTTGTGATTAAGACTAAGTTTTAATTGTAATGTGTTTTGTTAATATTTATTTTTCGATTAGACTATTATCAATATGTTTTTTTTTAATCTCTAAGAAATTTTTTATTTTTCTTCTTTTTTGTATATAATTGTTTGTATTTTATATTTTATATGATTAAAATTTCAGTAATAAGTCAACGCATGTGCCTTAACTAGTTGTAAAAACGAGGCACAGCCAGACAGATGACTAAAGCCCAAAGGGCCAAAAAAAAAAAAAAAAAAAAAAGACAGGTCAATACGTGTTCAGAGTCTGCATATGGTCTCGAATTTCTAATTATAACCAAAATTTTCCAAATATAACCTTTATTTTGGTCGAGATGAAATGAAAGTAGATGACTCATTGATGGAAATTTCAAAACGAAAAGGGCAAAGTAAGGGGGAAAAAAAGACTTCGGGATTAAATCTAGATTCAAAACAGAAAAATTGGGCATAAAACTTCATAATTTTGACCCTTTTTTTTTCTTCTGTTTTTTTGAGACACGTTTTCAGTTTGACCTTTAATATGGTGACACGTGAAAACTTTTACGACAACATCTGCAAAATAATCTTATCTTAACTATATTAAAAGAGTAGATAAAGTCTTACTGTTCATTTTTGGTACTCAAAAACGGTGCGTTTTGGTGCTTCTTGCTTTTTTTTATTTTATTTTATTTTTTTCACTCTCGGTATGGGTTTAGTCAATAAATGTAAATAGTTGTTCATGATACTAACCATGTAGGTGTAAGATCTAGCTGTGTAAAAGCCTATTCAAACAGTAACTCATGTCCCCTGCTTTTTTTTTTTTTTTTCCTTTTTGCCCTTTTTTTAATTTTTGCCTTCCACTTGTGTTCCTTGCATGCAATTATTAACTTTGTTTATTTATTTAATTTTTATTTAATATCATCATATTAACATTACCAAGCATATTATAAAGGTTAAAATATGATATAAAAATTGATTCCTTTTAAATGTGTATCAACTTTTTTTTCCAGATTATTTTAGTCAAGTATAGAGAACTTTTTTGAAATCATTATCCCGATTATACATCCTATTTTATTCTTAATTTTAAATATATTAAAGAAATGACATAAACTCTTGTTTATTTTATATTTGCCTTATGCACTTCCATTTTGGTATTCTTTCTCTTTTCTTTTCCCCAAATCATTTTTTTCATCCTTTGTCAGGGACTGAAAATTGACTTTTCTTTTTCTTTTTTCTTTCTTTTTGGAAAAAAAAAAAAATCTCGTTCATCAACATTTTTTTTACTTTAATAAGTCATATTCTCAATTATTTTCATTTTTATTATAATTATGACTTAAAAAGATTATGAATTTTCTTTATAATTTCATTTGTGTCTGAATCATATGATAAAACTAGCAGCTTTAGAGGTTATAGAATTTCAAAACTTTATTTTTCATTACTTTGAAATATTACTAGTAAATTTCATTCTTCTATATTTTTTTTTTGGCCATGTTTGGTTTTGAGTTCATTTATGGTAATTAATCGAGTAGAAAAATTCATAATTCATTGATTGATTTTTTTTTTTTTTTTTGCCATTTTAATGGGCTTACTCTTGGTTAGAATTCTGTTTATGAAATTATAGATGATTTTGTGTCTTAAATGAGTTAAACGAAATTTAGTTTCTGTTTGCTAAGTTCGAATTTCCTGGATTTAATGAAAAATATTCATTTTTTGTTAAAGAGTCAATTTCTCATATTGAAGTGGGAAAAGTCATTATTGGGTAGTTCTATTAATACATTCCTTTTGATTCTCTGCATATCCCTCTTTAACAAATTCTTTAATTAAAAAAATACCCTTAAACAAATCCCCACAGAGTATAAACGTTATTATTTTAAAACCTATAATACAATCCTAATTTTTACTTTTACACCCATAAAAGAAAATTAAAAAAAACTTTGTTAGTTGGTTTCTAATTTAATTACTTGTTGTATCAGTCATGCCCCCTTTTTTTTTTTTTTGGTTCGTTGTTGTATTGTCCAAAGTTTTACGTTAGTATTTTTTTTTCAATTGTCTTGTGTTTTTTTTTTTTTTTTTTTCGTTTTATTTTCCAAGATGTTTCGTTTGGTTTTTTTTTTTTTCTTCCTTTCTTTTGTATTATTGGCTTTCATTGTTTTAGTTAGCATTATAATAGTTTGGTTATTTATTCTTTACTATACATATATTTATATATATATATATATATTTTCTTAAATCCGATACCTAATGATATCTAGTTATGTGAATTTCAAATAGTAGGAATGTGAATTCATACAGAAGAAAATATATCTAAAGCGAATATGAATTCTCTTTATTTTACATTCCTTCTGCATGGTTTTTTTTTTCTTCCTTCATTGTCTTGTTTTTTTTTTTTTTTTCCCTTTCTTTTGTATTATTGGCTTTCATTGTTCTCGTTGGCATTATAATAGTTTGGTTATTTATTCTTTACTATACATATATATATATATATATATATTCTTAAATCTGATACCTAATGATATCCAGTTATGTGAATTTCAGATAGTAGGAATGTGAATTCATACAGAAGAAAATGTAGCTAAAGGGAATATGAATTCTCTTTATTTTACATTCCTTCTGCATGGTTTTTTTTTTCTTCCTTCATTGTCTTGTTTTTTTCCCCTTTCTTTTGTATTATTGGCTTTCATTGTTCTCGTTGGCATTATAATAGTTTGGTTATTTATTCTTTACAATACATATATATATATATATATATATATCTATATATTCTTAAATCCGATACCTAATGATATCCAGTTATGTGAATTTCAGTTAGTAGAAATGTGAATTCATACAGAAGAAAATGTAGCTAAAGAAAATATGAATTCTCTTTATTTTACATTCTGCATGAGTTTACATTCCTAATAACTAAAATTTATTTTACAGAAACTGAAGTTCACATTGTCAAATACCATCATGAACCGAATTTAAGACCATTCCTATATGTGTGTATATGAATATCTTTTGTTGTTTATCGTTTCTTTTCAATTTTTTTTCTAGCAAAATTTTTATTTAACCTGCAAATAGATTAAGCGCCTTTTGATTTAAATGTTTTCAAATATGTTTAAAATATGACGTCTCTACTTAATATAATACTTTTTTTTTTCCTCTTCAGCTTATCAAATAGATCATATACAAACGAATTTACTATTTCTCAATCAATGTAAAATTCCCCAACCTATTATTTTAGTTTGTTTGTTTTGTTTTAAGGAATCTGAAAATATGAATTATAGGTTACAATATGACGTCTTTTTTTCCACTAATTATTATTGTTATTATTTTTTGTAGATATTCAGGAGTTGATGTAAACCAAAAAAAATAAAAAAGCAGGTGTGAAAAAGAAATTTGAAGTAGAGTACTTTAATTTTATAGAAATAATTTGGGATAATTTTGGAATTCATTAGAGTATAATAAGCAAATATAATCCTTTTAAATTTAATAGGGGTGTGTGTTTGGAAGGGATGGAGTCAAGAAAAGTGAAAACCACCTATATGTTTTTGGTTATGATATCTAATAAGAAAGAGAGAAATGTATTCATATTTTTCACATACTATAAATATTTTTAAAAGAATTTCTATTAATCTCTTTCATAGAATACTGATAAAATTATATTATAGATAGATAATAACTCTTGTAATGAGCCAATATTAGCATAAAAAAATAATTTTCTTAATAAAAATGTCAATCTACAAGGTTTACAAAATAACAAAATGAGTTGTATTTTGTTATCTGAAGATATTAGAATGTTTCTTATAATATGTCGTCTATATTATCATGGTTTTACGATGAAATTGATTGTAACTTTTTAATTTGTACTCTTATCGATATAAACTCTTAGGTCTTTTAACATTTTTTTAAAAATTTTTTCATATTACAATTAATTTTTTTACACTATAAAAATTTCAGTTACAATTCAACACGTGCATCGCACGTGCCACGATTAGTTGTAAAAAAAGAAGCATAGCCGCACTTATGGTCAAATCCCAAAGAAAAAAGAAAAAAAAAAAAGAAAAAGAAAAAGAAAAATACCATAGAGATATGGGCGGGGTCGACTTTGTATCCCTTCCATCCCACCGTCCAGTTAAAGGAGTCAGATACACATACTTACACATATTTGTGACAAGGCTTGGCTTTTTATCATCCAAAACGGCACCTACCCTAAATGAGTATTTCTCAAAGCGCCAGGTCGAAGACAAGAAGACTTTCGTTGGTAATGATGACCCCTGTAACCTGAGAGTTAAATAGAATATGGGAATGATGCCCCTATAAACCTCTAATCACTCGATATACTATACTTGACCAGCGTTGACTCCATACCGACAGGTAAAGTACTGTGTGAGCAAAGAAAATTATTTTCTTAAATTTGGTCTTCCCACATATATATATATATATATATATATATATAAAATAATGATCTTAAATCTAGTATCTAATGATATTTGATGATTTGAACTTTAATTATTATAAATATAAATTTCAGTTATTAAAAATGTGAATTTATCTAAATATTAAAAAAATATAAAAATAAAAATAAAAGTAAATTCACATTTATTTTAATTATATTTCTTTCTACTTGAATTCACATTTTTAATAACTAAATTTTATACTGTCGAATGTTATTAGGTATCATATTTAAGATTTTGTGAGTGTGTATGTGTGTGTGTGTATATATATATATATATATATTTTAAAGACTGACACCATAAGTATGGTGTTCTTGACCAGAGAAATCCAATAAAGAATTAAAAATGAAACCAAAAGTGACCACAGGATGTTTGAAGAAAAATGCTAAAGAAAATTATGAAAACAACATCTTTAATAGATATGTTTGTGTTTTTTTTTTAATCATTGTTTAATAGTTATCCTTTTTTTTTTTTTTTTTTTTTTTTCAGGTAATACTTGTCAAATTAGAGGTAAAAAAATATGAAATTATTATGATTTAGACAATTATTTAGAAATGTGATTTTTTAAAAGGCAATCTTAGAAATCTTCCTAAAAACTATATATCTAGTATTCTGTTTTTTCATTTGTTTAATTTTATTTCTTTTTTAAATAAAAACAAGCCACTCTTAGATTTAGGGGGGGGGGGGGGGGGGGGGGGGGGGGGGGGGGTGTGGGACTTTGTATATATTGGAGCTTTAGGGTCCGGTTAAGAAAAATTTTGGAAGTAATTTTGAATATATTTGTATTGGAATTTAGATAAGTTTTGGAGACGTGTATTTGAGGTGAAAAGTTTTTGAAAAAATATGTTGGGAGTTTTAGGTTGAGGAATATTTGAAAAAAGAAATGTTACGTGAATACATGTTTTGTTGATTTGATAATTGAAGAAAAACATAAAATTTAAATTTTGTATTTAAAAAAAAAAAAAAGAGAGAAGAAATCTAGAAACCAAATGTCAAACGCGAATTTCAAATCAAACATCAAAACCACGTCTCCTGTGCGCCCACAAATGGGCTCTAATTTTAGTACTAGACCTTTAGTTTTCATCATTAAGGTTATGAAGTCAAATAAAGCAAAAATACTTAACCTACCAATAATGTAAATATACACTACCATATATTTTTCCTCTTTTTTTTATTTATTTTTTATTTTTAACTCTTCTTTCTTCTTTATGTTTTTTATTTTGAAAGATAACGTTGTCTTTATAAGTATCAATTTAGATATTCATGTAAATAAAAGAAAAAATGAACATTTTTTCTTTCTTTAAAATTCATGACCTCTTATATAGATATTTATGTAAATGACCCAAGTAAATTATTGTTGTGTTATATCAATACATAGTTCTCTATTTAGGTTTAATTGACGTTTCTTGAACAAAACTTTAACTCTACCACTGGGTAGTTAAATGAGAGCAACACACCAATAGTCCGTAAGTACAGAAATCACAACCTTCTAGGTACTTCGAAGCCAAAAATATAAAAAATAAAAAGGAGAAGATTTTCTAGGTCCCAGCTTCTTTATAAATTGCCATTGTAGCTCTTCCATAGAGGACACATCAAACAACTTCCTTGCCTTACAAACAGAAGGAAAAAAAAAAAAAAAAAAAAAGAAGTTGAGCATAGTTATCATCTTATTGTTTCCCCTTTTCCTTGGGATGGTGTCTGCACAAGAATGTGAAAGTCAGGCATATGATGCTATATGTCTAGACCAACAATGTTGTAGCATTGATGGGTATTGTGGCATCACAGCAGCCTATTGTGGGGATAGTACATGCCAAAGCAAATGCTGGAGCGAAGAAAGAAAGAGCTGATCAACGTTGCGGAGCAAGTTTTGGCCATCCGCCATGTGGAAAAAATAGATGTTGCAGCATACATGGATGGTGTGGTCAAGGTCCTTTTTATTGCGTTCAAACCGTTTGCGATTACCGGTGCTGGGACAGTTCTCTCTCTTATTATGTATCTAGGAACACCGAGAATTCCATAAGCAAGATATTAAGCAAATCGCTTTTTGATGAAATGTTTAAGCACCGGAAACATTGCCCGAGTCAAGGATTCTACAGTTGTGATGTTTTTATCAATGCTGCTGCATCTTTTCCTAGTTTCGGTAGCACAGGTGATCTCGCGACTCGTAAGAGGGAACTTGCTGCTTTCCTTGCTCAAACCTCTCAAGTAACCACAGGTTAGCTCATCATCATAATTATCTAACCTTAAAAGTTAGTTTGTTATTTATATATTATTATAGGTAGAGAATTGATGGTTAGGGCGATGGATTGAATCACTAGATCAATATGCATGGGGCTACTGTCACATCAACACGACCATTGCAACAGATACCAATACTATGACTAATTACTGCACATCCACTAAGGGTGAGTTTGGTTCATCCACTCAAACTCAAAATTTTCAACTTAATTTTTGTTTTTTTCTGAGAAAGTTTTTTGTCTTTTCTGAAAAAGTCAACAAAAATTACTATTCAAACTTAAAAATTTCAACTCAATTCAAACTCAACTCAAACACCAAACACCCCGTAAATGGTTTATGCGCTTCCAGAAAAAAGTATAATAGTTGAGGACCCATCCAACTCACTCAATAAGTATCTCATTTAACAATTTTTGTATCATGACTCTATAAAAGATTTAGATGTATCCTAAAATTTTAGCAGAGGATCAATGTTTCATTAACAAGTATTTTTGTCTATCCTTTTCTCAGCAACTACAATTATGGGCTTGCTGGTGAAGCTCTTGGATTGGATTCAATAAACAACCCTGACTTGGTGGCAACAGATCCAGTTGTGTCATACAAGACAGCTTTATGGTTTTGGACGACTCGACGTGACAATAAGCCTTCTTACCCTGATGTTGTTATCAATTCCAATTTCAAACCTAGTCAAGTCTTGCGCTACGGCGTGATTCATAACATGATAGACGGTGTCAATACAGATAGTACCGGTATTGGATACTGTAAAAGGTATTGCGACATGATGGATGTGAGGTATGGAGATTACTTACCAACTTTAGTATGATGATCTGCATTCCAAAGTTCCCCACATCCAAATGCATGTCTTGTAAGTGAGATATATCTATATTTAAATATAATATGAATAATGGGAGAGGATCGGTCTACTATTTCTCTTATATATATATATATAATGGAAAACTTTTTATAAGCTCCTCTAATATACATCGAAATATTGTAATTTAGCAGAACTTGTTATAAAATAAACGAGCCACCTATTCATGTTTTCTCTACATAATTCTGATCTACGTTTCTATTTTTATTTTTATTTTTGTTTTGTTTTGGTGAACGTGATCAATGGCCTGCGTCATAGTCATTAGTCCCTTTTTAAAACATCCAAAGAAGACAAAAAGATGTCTAACAACAAGTACTAATAACGCTCTAACCAAAATGAGATGTTGAAAAGCATGTATATATGCACATAAATAAATGACGCAGTAATGCAGTTGAAATACTTACATATATATATATATATATATTTATATGACTACTTTCGTTCGGCACCTTATTTTTGGATACGGACGGCACTCATAACGATTAGTATTTTGAGTTGCACATGGTAGTATCTTGGGTTATATCGGTTAGTTTATTGGGTTGTCCCCTCCTCTTTTTCTCTCTCTTTCTTTCTCTCTTCCCGTTGTACGGCGAGATGTCGAACGTGAGAGTATTCCTATATATATATATATTAATATGAGGGATGTCAATGATACAAATATCTTTTATCTTAATTTGTGTCTTTTTATTTTTGTTTTTTATTTTTAGAGTTTTCATATGAAATTATTAAGTTCGATTAGTACGAAACATTATTTTCTATTTGTTTCTCAATCTATATAAATGAAAATTTTGATAATTCAACTTATTGAAGTTGAGCATTTATATCATTACATCTCAAGTATAGAGATGCATGATATGAATAATTGCAATTATATTATCTTAACAAAAAGGAAGATAAGGCTCACTTCAAAAAAAAAAAAAAAAGAAGAAGATAAGGCTGAATTTTTCCTTCTTATTTTTCTTCATCAATAAAAGGTACAATTTATAGGTACACATATCAAACTATTTTAGAAAACTAATTTTATTAAAAATAGGAAACTAATAATCGAAAAATTAGGAAATTAATTAGCAGTCGAATCTACAAGTATATAATCTCATTTTAATTAAATAAATCTTCTAAATTTGAAAAAAAAAAAACTAAATTCCAACATATATTACATATAAGGATGTTTAAAAAATAAAGAAAAGAAATATAAATGCGCCTTCTCTTCTATGTAGAACGTAGATATATAATATAGAGTATAAAAATATTATGGAAGATAGAAGGAAAAAGTAACGAAGAAGGTGTGTGAGTTCTAATTCAATCACGACCATTAACTTTTGATTTGAAGTGAGTGAGTGCAAAGCACTTCATCTCCTGTCTACTAAAACTTAAAAAATCCTTGAACAAATGATTTCAGTCAGAAAAAGTAGGAACAAAAAATCATTAATTACGGACATATTCAAAAAAATAGTTTTTTAGACGGAAATTTTATTTTCAAGGGAAAATCAAATAAATAATATTTTTAATTATAAACGTCAATAAGTATATAAAAATTGTTGATAGCGGGCAGGTGGCCACTGATTAGTTTTAGGTTTTGCTATTAATTTATGGCATCCGTACAGTAATAGTAGTTTTATATTATTTGTTGGTAATTGATTTTAGAATTAGTTTGTTTGGTTCAGTTTCTACAACTGAAAGTATTTGTTTGGTACAGTTTCTATAACTAGAGGCATTAGGTGTAATTATTATTATTTATTTCTCTCCTTAAAAAAGGCTCTTCATGTTCCTTCATCTGCCGACCCTCTCTTCCTCCTTGACTCTCTCTAGCTCTATCTGTCAGCATCTTTTTGTCTTTCTCTCTCTATTCACTGTCTCTTCCAAGGTTTTGACGCCAATGAAACTTGCCCACCTTCTTCTTCTGTGTTCTGTTTGTCATTGAAGGTTCGCAATTTTCTTTTGGGTTCCTTTTTTTTTTTTTTTTTTTTTGTTTTAAATTTTTAATTTTTTATGCTTTGAATACATCGTCATCTCTCTCATTGTTTCAATATCTTTCTCTCTCTACCCATCAACCACTGCTCTTTTCTTCTTTTTGGGTGAATATTATGAGGAGGCTGCTGTTTTTTTTTTTTTTGGCTAACGTTCCAAGGAGCCTTTTGTTTTTTTGTTTTTTTTTTTTTGGTCTTTTAAATACATCGTCATCTCTCTCTGAGCTTTTTTTTTCCCCTTCTTTTTGGCGTTGGCTGCTTTCTTCTCCTTTGTTTGTTTGTTTGTTTTTTTTTTTTTGGCAGGCGTGACAAGCATGCTAGTGGCGATTGACCCGCCCACCTCCCTGCCTTTTTTTTTTTTTTTTTTTAAATAAATTTTTTGGGAATAATCCTAGAGGTTCCGAGCGGGTTCTAACTGCTCTCAGGAACTTCCGTTGCCGTAGCCCTCAATCGGTTTCCTCCACGCCGAGCTTGGAGAACGATCATGGCGTCAGATTGGGATTTGGACTCAAAAATAGAGAAAATAATTCAATTTCTTATATGATTAGAATAGAACTTTACAATCAATTTATAGAGTACAATTGTATAGAAAAAATAGGCAGCTTTCTATACAAGAATCAGGAAACTAATTGCCTACAAATTAGTTATAAATCAGATAACTAAATTACATTCAATCTCACGATTACATGGAAGGAAATCTCGACATTCACTTTCAAGTTGGTGCTTATATGTCTCACATGTCCAACTTGTCAAGAAACTTTGAGAATACCTGATTTGAAGTTGCTTTAGTGAGCATATCAGCCAATTGGTCTTCGGATCGAATCTTAGACAATTCCACAATTTTTTCATCCAATTTCTCTTTGATGTAGAACCTGCGTACCTTGACGTGCTTCGTATGTTCATGTTGAACTGAATTATGAGCAATATCGAAGTAGTTCTCACAATATAGTCGAATTGAATGTCTAGATGGATAACCTAAATCTTGTAAGAGAAGTCTTAGCCATAATCCTTCGCATGGTCTGAGAGCCATACTTCTAAATTCTGCTTTAGCGCTTGAGCATGTCACAACATATTGTTTCTTACTCTCCATGTAACAAGGTTGCCACCTACAAAGGTAAAGTAACCCAAAGTATATCACCTGTCATCCACTGCTCCAGCCCAATCAGCAATATATACTTCTATACTCTGGTGATTAGCTTATTTGGTGAACAAAATTTCCTTTCTAGGAGCACTTTTCAAATGCCTCAAAATGCGCATGACTGCATTCATATTCTGTTCTCTAGGATTATGCATGTATTGACTCACAACACTTAACTGCATAAGTAAGATCTAGCCTTATATGAGCTAAGTACATCAATCTCCCCACAAGTCTCTAGTGTCTTCCTTTATTGGCTGATATTTGATTGAGTTCAACACACAATTTCAGACTTTCTTCTATCGGTGTATCAACATGTTGATATCCTGACATTCCAGTTTCTTGTAAAAGATCTAAGGCATAGTTTCTTTGAGATAGAAAGATTCTTGTACTTGATCGAGAAACTTCAATCCCAAGAAAGTATTTTAGAGGTCCTAGATCTTAATTCTCTAGACAAGTAATTATGAAGAGCTTTTCTTTCTTTAGGATCATTTCCCGTAACCACCATGTCATCCACATATATGATGAGTGCTGTAATCTTACCAAGTTGCTTCTTCAGGAGCAAAGTGCGATATGAATTTCTTTGATGGTAGCCAAAAGCTCACATTGACTTTGTGAACTTTCCAAACCACGCTCTCAGGGATTGCTTTACTCCATATAATGACTTCTTCAATTTGCACACCTTTTGACCCTGCTTTTTTGACACCATGTACCTTGGTGGGAGATCCATGTATACTTCTTCAGACAATTTGCCATGCAGAAAGGCGTTCTTCGCATTAAACTGTTATAGTGGCCAATCCAAGTTCGCTATCTTAGACTCGAACTATGTTGATTTTAACTACAAGAGTAAATGTCTCTATGTAGTCAATCCTGTAGGTTTGGGTGTACTCTTTCGCTACCAATATTGCTTTAAAGCATTCATTCGTGCCATCCGCTTTGTATTTCATAGTGTAAATCCATCAACACCCAACTAGCTTTTTTCCTGGTGGACAATCAACGAGTTCCCAGGTTTCATTTTTCTGCAAAGACTTCATTTATTCATTCATAATAGCTTTTCACCTCGGGTTAGCTAAGGCTTCTTGCACACTATTAGGGATAGATACTGTAGATAATTGATTTGCAAATGACTTATTCGATTTTGACAAACGATGGTTAGACACATACCAACTCATGGGATATTTGACCCTACTAAAGAATTCGGGTTCATATGTCAGTTTCGGTGTGACGCTGTGGTAATTGTCTTCTGAAAGGTCCAGACACTAACTTAGGAACATCTTTAACAATCGATTGGTTCAGTATATCAGTTGCTTCGGGTATGAGGCACTCAGTCTCGAGCGGCGATGGAGTTTTTTTTCCACATCTTTGGTCTCTGCTACGTCTTCAATTTCCAGGTGCTCATCACCATTTTGACCTTCCAGTTCTTGATTGGTTTGTCTAGTTTATGAGTCGTCACCACTAGAATCCAAGTTGCCTTCGTCCTAATTTCCAGATTCAGGGACTTCGTCCTTCTCAGAAATTTGGAGCTCACAGTTTATAAAATCATAGTCTAGAGTTTGAATTTCTTTATGGTACTGCCCCTGAAGTTCAGGCTCAGAGGAGAAATACATCGTGTCTTCATGAAAAACAACATCCATTGTGATGAACATTCGATGAGTTGGAGGATGATAACATCGGTATCCTTTTTTATTAGTAGCAAACCTTAGAAAAACACATCTCAATACTCGAGGAGTCAACTTATTGCGTTGATGCTTATGGAGGTGTACAAATGCTACTCAACCAAAGACATGAGAAGGCAAATTTGGAATAGTCGGGGCAACAACTGCTTCAGTAAGGGCTTGAAACGGAGTCCGGAAGTTGATGGTGCTAAAAGGTACTCAATTGATCAAATACACTGCAGATGTAAGTGCTTCTTCCTAATAGGATAATGGCATATGAGCTTCTATCAATGATGTACGGACAACCTCCAACGAGTGTCGATTCTTTCGTTCGGCCACCCAATTTTGCTACGGCATATTGGAACAAGTGCTTTGATGAATAGTTCCATGTTCTTCTAAATAGTGCTGTAGTTTCGAACTTTGAAAAAAGTGGTGCTGTTTTTAATATAATTTATCCTACAAGTGCTAAAAATAAAATTAACCCAAAACTGAATTGTGTTTGGGTGTATTTATATAAACATGTGTTAAGTTATAAAACAATAAAAATGAAAATGAAAACAAGAAAACAACTTTTAATATGTTTTCATTTTATTTATCAAAATCATTCTCATTGTTTTTGTTTTCGTTTTAGATTTTCCAAGCATTTGTCAAATGCTATTTATGAAACGTTTTCATTTTCACTTCTCAAAAAACGTGCGGAAATATTTCCAAAAATAGTTAGAAACAAGAAAAATGCTTTAGAATATCGGTGATGTTAAACCTTATATTAATAGACAAGTGAGCCCCACGGGCAGCATGTTGTGGGTTTCATACTATTAGTGAGTGATATTAAACATCACTGATGTTCACTAGCATTACTCTAGAAACAAAACCAAACGGGCCCAAGGGTTTTTATCTCTCTCGTTTCCTATCTCTTCTCTCCCCTCCCTCTTTTTGTTTGTGTGTGCACGAGCATTTGGCTTTTTTTTTTTTTTTTTAGTTTAAAATTTTAAACATAATAATCAATACCATAATCAAATTTATGATCATACAATAACAAAAAATCCCTCCTTGTTCCTCATCCTCTCTCTTTCTCTCTGACATGAAATTATGCACATTAGTTTATTAATAAAAATTAACCGTAAATTCATTATTTTCTAAAAATTCAAAAAAAAAAAAAATGATTTACCAAAAAATATAATGATTTTTCCAAAACAATTGGTTTGGACGGCAGAGCCCGTTGTCGAACCCCCTTGTTGATCCATTCATGAATTTCGAAAACTCAACTCAATTCAACATCAATTAAAATGACAAAAAAAAAGTGTACCTTTGGTTTTGTCGGTTGCAGATAAAATTTTTAAATTGAAATTTGTTAATTATTTAAAAAAAAATCATAATTTTTATTGATTTTTCAGAAAAAAAATAAAATCTAAAATAAAAAATTAGAGTAGGAGATGTCCCCTCAAAAAGAGGCTAAAAAACAAATCAACCAAAAGGTGGCATTGTTTGTTATGCTTTCCGTAAAAGAAATAACATAGCTCACTTCTTAACTAGAGACACGCTATTTCTAGTCATGTGTCCTCGGATTTCAAAGATTTGCCTATTGCTGAATAAAAGAACGTATCCATTAAATAAATTAAAAAAAAAAAAACGGTGTCTTAGATCCGTTAGGCTGGTCCGTTTCCCTATCTCCATCTCCCGAGTCCGGACTCGCCCATCCGATTCCTCGCCTTCAAATCGTCCTGGCCCGACGCGGCTCCCTACAAATCGGCGGTCGGAGGAGGAGGAGGAGTTTCATCCACGCTGGATCCCGACTCGGCGTCGGTGTCCCCGTCATCGGTCAGGGCTCAACTCCTCCGGCGACAATTCCCAATCTTCCCCTTCCCCACCACCCCTCTTGCCGGCCATCTGAAAGTCAAAGATCAGGAGCCTCGCAAACCAGTAAATTCCTTATAAACTAGTAAGTTAACCACCATTATTGTTTTTTGAACCTTTAACCACCATTATTATAAGTAGGATTTTGCAGATGTTAGTTTTTCATTTTGCATTTCGGAGAGAAATGTGGGGTTCTTTTTTGTGTGTGTGTGTGTGTGTGTGTGTGGCTAAAAGCAATCCTTTCTTCATTGATTAGCAAAATTGATGCTATTTTCGATGGATTGAAGTCTTATCATATTTTGGTTGGTTGGTTAAACTTATAGGTGTTTGAGTTGCTTTTGAAACAAGAAAGTCTGAAAAATAAAATGGGAGTTGGGAGATGGGAATGGTGGGGAAACAAATGGGTGTATTGGCTGATAATGGGGTTTCACTTACTTGCCATTCTCTTCTTCACCAAAGGTTTTCTTCTCACTCGGACCGAGCTTCCCTACTTCAGTCATTGCTCCGACGTTTCCCAATCCCCTTGCCTCCATTCCTCTTCTGATGATAGCAATGCCAATCTCAACCAATCTCACAGCAATCCTCCGCAATGTTGGACCAAACCAGCCGTTGGCCGCCTCGTTATCATCGTCCTCGACGCCCTCCGGTACCCCCTTTCGCTTCCGTTCTTCTTTATTATCATTATTATTTTGAATAAATTGCTCGTTTAGTCCCTAAACTCTTAACATTGTGCAACTTTAGTTTCTAAACTTTTTTTTTTGTAGCTGGAATGCCCTAAACTTTTAAAATATTACTAAAAAAGTTATTTTTGTTAATTTTTGAACGAAATATGTTAGTAATTTGGTCAATAAATTCGGATTTCGTAAAAAAAATTAACGAAAAAGATTACTGTAGCAATATTTTTAATAGTTTATGATCATTCCAGCGACGAAAGGAAATGCCTCTAAACTATTTAAATGTCGTTACAATAGTCATTTTTGTTAATTTTTAAACGAAATATATTAGTAATTTGGTCAAAAAATTAATGTTAACTAATGGATTCCGTTCAAAAATTAACGTAAAGGACTATTGTAGCAACATTTTAAAAGTTTAGGGGCATTCCAGCTACGAAAAAAAATTCAAGGACCAAAGTTGTATAAAGTTAAAAGTTCAGTTTCCGTTTTATTATTATGATATTCTAATCTGTGTATTTTTTTTTTTTGTTTTTATTATTTTTACTTAGGTATTTTCTTAGTCTCATATGGAATTAAATTTAATTTGTGAGCCCTGAAAACAGAAATCTTTCGAAGAAGTGAAAGCGGATCCGTGGATACCAGCAGATGCTGTTCCTATCCTCGGGGGTTGTTTTAAGGGGACTGACCCCAAATATAAAACATACTTGAAACAAGTTCGTGCTTACGAGGTATCTATTGGATATATATTTCGAGTCATTTTATTTATTTTTTGGCTTTTAATACATTTTTGGTTCATCATCAGTGTTATCGACCACACACTCAATTACACACACACATATATATATGTACACGCACACATATATATTTGTTTAGATGTCACTCTACTTTGTATGAATGCATGTTGATCTATGGCAAGCGGGTATTGAGATATGTGGCGCGATTTATTGACATTCTACATCGTCCAAGGAGGTGCAAGATGCAGCGAATTTTGCAGTCGAAGAGCATAACAACACGACTCATCAGGTCAGGTCAGGTCTTGTTGTTGTTGTTTTTTTTTTTTTTTAGAAAGAAGTTCATGGATCTTTTTTATTTTGACTCTTAAAAAAAAATTTATTACATACAGATAAATATTGCATCACCTGAGACAAAGAAGTTGGAGCTGAAGAGGATTGTGAAAGCGAATGGTCAGCTGGTAACGGGAAAAAACTATTATTTGACATTGGAGAGCGTTGATTGGGGATTCTATGAAGCAAAGGTTTATCTCGATATTTCCAGCAACTTCTCTTTGCTCACCTTCCGATCTGCACTTCACTGTGCAGTCTAGGTTTTTTTTAAAGCTATTTTGTTGAGTTAATTTCTAGAACTACTTTTTACATTGGGATCTAATCTATTTATTAGATTCTTCTAATGTATGAAAGACTGCGTATCTTATTTATCTGTTGGGTTTCTAGCGTCGTTACTACTTTACTTTATGAGAATCTGAAGTGTTGTCCCTTATTATTATTATTTTTTTCTTCCCTAGATGTTTTCTATCATTTTGGTGGCAAATGGTTCATCAATTGTAAAATAAATCACTTCTATCACTTCACTAGGATAGGATGCACATACTAAATTTAGAAAGTAATCAAATGAGTTTAGAGAAAAATAAAAGTTTAATTATTTTAAAAAGAACAATCCATTTGTTAGGTCTCGAACTTTAATGTAAAGCGTATATTGTTTATTTTGTCTCCGAATTCTTAAGTTGATGGTTTTTTTTTTTTTTTTTTTTTTTTTTTTTTTTTTTTTTAAGGAAGTTGAAATGACCTGAACTCTTAAAAAGGATATGATTGAATCCTTTTCATTAAGTGCCGTTACATTTTAAATGGAGCGAATTACGCGCATAGAGTATTTTGGTAAAACAATCATAATATATATATGTAGATTTAAATTTAAAATAAAAGTAATAAAAAAACAGAGAAAACCATTAGGATGTTTTACATATGACTGAATTAGAGTACTGGTTTTAAAAAATGTCCAGATATCAACTTATTTACAAAATTGAAAAAAAGAATCTATATGTACATTTAAATTAAAAAAAAAAAATACAGAATACAAAAATGGAGAAAACAATTAGGATGATTTACATATATGAATGAGTTAGAGCACAAGTTTTAAAAAATGTCCAAATATCAACTTATTTGTAAAATTGAACAAAAATAAAAAAACAATACACATGGCGTTGATAAAAAAAAAATGCACCCATATATATATATATATATATATATTAAAGGGAAAATTTGTTGGGATTTATGCCCAAAAGCATGTGATGTTTTGGATGTTATGAATGTTTGAGTAAATCCAATTGAATTATCATTATAATTTATTCGCAACCACTTCTTCTTCTCCACACTCACCTTCATTCCGCCGCCATTACCGCCTTGCCTCGCCGTACCGTCCTTGGCCACTCCTTCGACCGAGTCGATGCTAATCTGAGCTTCAACACTGTCAAAGACATGGGTGATTGACATACACTAGAACAACCTCGGGGATGCCAACCCCATCAAAAGGTCACCGATCGACTTCGACGACTGCGGTGTGGAATCGGAGGCATGGAGGAGGAAGTAGGATGCATGAGGGGAAGGGATTAGGCTTGATTGAGGAGAAGAAGAGAGAGCTACGGATTGCCGTCTTTTATCAGTAAGAAAGTGTCTACAGTTATTATTTATTATTATTATTAACACATTTTTATCTTATCTTTAATTTGGTGAAACGTGAAAACTTTTACAACAAGATCTACAAAATTATCTTAACTATAATAAAAGAGTGGATATAGATTCACTGTTCATTTTTTGTCGTAAAAAACACACCGCTTAGGAGCATTCACCCTTTTTTTTTTTTTTTTTTGATGTCGACCTCCCTGTACAACCAGTGATTCGGGCAGTTGATAGTTGCTTTTTGTCTCCACGTGTTGCAAATTTGCTATTGCAAGGGTTAACTTCTGAGACTTGTACTGAAAAGAAGACAAAATTTTAAGGGTTAATTTTAAGAATACCCCCAGAACTATGTATCTTATTTCATTTTACCTTATGAATTATTAAAATCATTCATTATGCCCTCTGATGTATATAAAACCATTCAAATTACCCCTACATCCATCTCCGTTTATAATTTAATAGAATTACTAACGTGTCATCCATTAAATTAATTAAATATATTTTAAAATAACTAAAAATAATAAAATTTTGAAGAAATATCTCTTTCCCTCTTTCTCTTTCATACCTAGTAAATTTTTTTAAAAAAAATTAAAAGTTTTTTTTTGTACTAACCAAACCCAGATTGCCTTCTCTCCACCCCTCGCCCCTTTCCACTCCCATCTTCAATGGACTTGTAGGTCAGGCATTAAAATTATCGCCATTTTTCAAGCAAAGTATTTAGTCATATCTAATTGCCTTGTACACAAGGCCTGCACTGCTTAGCTTAGTGGTGAAATCGTGACTGAAAACTTTTTGAAACAAAAATTGAGCATTTGAATCTAGAATTGAAAGGTTTTGATTTAAAAAAAAAAAAAAGAAACTTTGACTTAGAATTTTCTAATTGCAATCGTATTCAGAATTTGAAAATGCTCCAGCAAATATGCATTCTTTCAAGAGCTCAAAACCAAAAAAGCTGAATCCAAAGTAAATCAAGTCATTTCGCAGCTGTTTTCTCGGAAATAAAATGGCAAATGAAAGCCGAAATCAAAAAGGCTTAAACCTGGGAGTCGTGAGTTTGAACGATTTCAGCATTGGAGAACTTGTCGGTGAGCTAGATCATGAAGCAGCTAAGGGTGAATGGGATCGAGGTTCGTTTCTATGAAGTTAATTTATTTTTAATTAATATTTTTTAAAAAAACTATCATTCATGTTTTAAAATATTTTAATAAATATTTAAAACGTACCATGCTAGCGATTCCATTAAATTGATAAATGGAAATGGATGGAAGGAGCAACTTGAATGGTTTTGTATATATTATGAGGTACAATGAATGGTTTTTGTAATTTATGGAGCAAAATGAAATCGGGGTACATAGTTGAGGGGACATTCTTGAAATTAATCCAAATTTTAATTCAAATTATAGTTTTACCATCATGTAAGTTACACTTTTTTTTTTTTAAAGATAAATTGTTATTGTGATCCCTAAACTTTCATTAAAGATGTTGTTTGGTTCCTAAACTTTATTACTTGATTAAGAGTTCCTTGAACTCTTGTAAAAGGTGCTAAAGGACCCTTTTTTACCAACTGACGTTAAATGTTGGACGGTTTGCATCACTTTGATCTCTAATTTTCTGTGAAAAGACTAAAGTATCCCTAAATAAATTAAAACATTTTTTCAAAAGAAACGGAAAAAAAAAAAAAAAACGCTTTGAGCAAGGAAAAAAAAGCTTTCATTTTCGTGTAGTAAACGCCTCCCAGACAACAATTGGAATGGAACCCTCTCCAAACCTGAGCACAGTTCAACGAAATCTAATCCTATAACCATCTTGTAGGAGTTCAGATTTTGTTTAAGCTTATACCTTTATTTTTTAACTGTTCTTTCAGTGAAACCATGCCCAAATCATATTTCCTTCTAAGCCTTAAAGTTTGGGATCAACTCGTTGCGTGCGAGTCGGCTGCCGACGTGAGTTGTGAGCCCAACATTCCCGTCACCGTAATCATAAGCTTCTTGTAGATGCTCGGAATCTACCAGTCAATTTTTAACGGAAGTTAGCAATAGGGATTAAACAAAGATAGTTGGGCCCTTGGAAATCGTTATTGAAATTCATAAAGCAAAACAATATGAAAATAATCAGACATAAAAAGTAAAAGAGAGAGGGAAGGAGAGTCAATCAACACCAAAGATTAAAGAGGTTCGCTAATGATGTGCTACGTCATCTGTCAGTGACTGTTTTCACTATGTATGAATGTTTCTGAATACAACGGTGATTTCAAAATATACAATAGCTTTCTGGGTAAATTTTGGCAGAGTGAAAGTATGTCAGAGTTGGGAAAAAGAGAGAGAGTCCCCTTGAAGGGAGGGTCTTCCTTTATTTATAGAGGAAGAATGAGGGTTCCGGACCCGTAATTCCTGGTAAGCAGTTCCTCGGTGAACTGCCTTTATGGGACACTAGTCACGTTGTGAATGTAGCAGTTATTAGGATAAGTTACAGATACTGGGAGTAGCGGTTATTGGCATGTCAGTTATATTGAAAGATTTTGACACGTCATTGTCGATTTTGAACTTGACAGTAACGGGGAATGTCCCCTATAATTATTGTCGATCACGAGCAACGAACAAAGGAAGACACACAAGATTGGCATTATTATAACATCGTTCGTGGCTTATGTTGGGTCCGATGTACGCCAAATCGTGTTTGAAGTGATTGATTTGACGCTCGATAATGAACAATCATAATTCGTGACGGAACGAATTAAGTGCATGGATTGGGTCCGACCCAATTATTCGAACGATGGATGTTCGCTCTTAATTCGAGTAATATCATGAGCTGAGTTCGGCCCAAAATATGAAAATTTTTGTATACGATCATCGTTCGTTAAACGTTCGTTCGACAAACGTTTGTAGGCTAACGACGTAATAGGAAGACGAAGTCTAACCCCAACACTTCTTATGTCGCCAAGCCCAGATCTACAGAGGCGCCATTGAAGAGTAGAGAGAGGGATTCAAAGAGAGATTGAGAGGAGATATGGAAGAACAATGCCGTCGCGAGCACCCCTCTGCCCCCTTTGCAAGCCCCGACTACGAGAGAGATTCATGCGTCACGATCTCATATGTCGTTTCGCCGCTAGACCGTCACGGATGGGCCCCTGGATTTCCTCATCGGTTTTGGAAAAGTCGCATAATGAAAGCTCCTCCCATGGCCGCGATTAAAAAGCTTCTTCCCAAGAACTATCCATGTGAGATTCACGTGCTATAAGTCCGTCCAACATTTAACGTCAAAAAGGGTCGTCTATCACCCTTTTAATGAGTTCAGATAGCTTTCAATCAAAAAATAAAGTATAGGGATCAAACGACACATTTAGTAAAAATTCTGGGATTAAGACAACAATTTATCTTTTTTTTATAATTTTTTTTTAACTACAAAACCTCTAAAGAAGAAAAAGAAAAAAGATATAGTTTTTTTTTTTTTTTTTTTTGGCACATTTTGATAAGAAAGCAACCTGCATTTTTTTTAAATCTACAACAGCATATTGATATTCACATTCTTTTTAGTGAATGCATATTTATATTTACTTTATATTCACGTTAAAGAAAACTTTTTTATATTGAAATTATATCTATCTCAAATATGAAAAATCTCAACTAATATAATTTAAGTGAAAAATGTCTCAATCTCTCATGTTAATTAGCTGATTTTTCTTCATTCTTTTAAGTTTTTTCAATACATCATAATCTTAAATACATAGTAAATTGTATATATATATATATTTTTTTCTTTTTATAAGGCTTACTATTATTAACTCTTTTATATTTTTTAATTTTTTTAATATTTCTTTTCCTTTTGGGTTATATGCACATCAGTCCCTATTTTCTTTTTAGATGATGACTATTAGATCCGTTGGTAATTTTAACAAATCAATCCCTAAATTGTTGGTTTAGTTACAATTCCCGATAAACTAAAAATATTCTAAAATTTTGAGGTAATTTTCTATATGTGCGGCACATAGATTAATTTGTCTTAATTTTATATCCATTTAAAAATCTACAGTACAATGTAAATTTTGTGTACCAAAGTTAAAATTAGACATTTTGATTTGAAAACCATTCCCCAATATAATGTTATTTCCAATGATATATTATGATATTTGATTGTTATTTGTTAAAGTCTTGAATTTTTTAATATTATTATTTTTTAACTTATTTTAATATTAAAGATTACTTTAATAATTTTTAAAACTTATAGTTTATTTGGAAGACACAATCATTTTATATTATATTCGAATATAACAGATGGAATGCAATATGTGTTTGGATGTTTGTTTCATACATTGCATTCAGATGTAATGTGTGTTTGGATTGTTTATATTTAAAGAGTCATTCTAATATGTGTTGGTGAGAAAGAGAGAGAGAGAGAGAGTCTATGATGTAATTAGTAAAAGTGGATAGAAAGGTGAACAGATGAATTGTTCAGATATATTTATATTATAATGGAATATATAAGTTACTCAAACACATATTACATTGCATTGAGATATAATATACATCGAATAATATTTTAAAAGGTACCATTAATAATTATAACAAAATATACATATGACGATAGAAATAGTGTTATAAATTGAAGCATGTAGGATAATGTACCAAATATACTATATTCATGTTTTTAATAACAAATATAACATTGACATTTATATTAGAGATAGTCCTGAAGTTCAACTTTTATCATTTTTTCTTGAGTTAATTTCATTTTTAGCACTTGTGGAAAAAATATTATTAAAATTGGCATCACTTTTGTTTCCTTTCATTCTTAGCACTGCCACGTCATCACCATCAATTAAGATGGATGTAAAAAGTCAAAAATACCCTCAGGCAAGCCTAAATCTTATTATTATTTTTTTTTTTCACTTTCCCGCCTAGCCCCCAACCATTTTGAAACCCAAATTTTCATATAATATCTTAACTTGATTTAAAACTATTTTCACCATTTTAGAGAGAGAAACTTCCATCTAGAGAGACAAACTCTCACCGTCAGAAACCACTCCAAAAATCACTCGGAAATTGTCGGAAACCACCATCAACGCCCTCTATAAAGTTTTTTCGAACTCTGCAATAGCTGGAGAATATTATTAAACAACCCAAAACCAGTTGAAATTTATTGAGTCTCCCATATCCAAACCCAAGAAGTTGGCTGAGAAAAACATTACTCCCGAAAAGAGGAATGTTCGGCTAATGGCTTCGGTAGAGAAAAGGCCATCGGTAGAGAAAAATCCTCAAAAACCGGAACCAGAGAAAAAAAGAAGGGCGCCCGAGGGGGGGGGGGGGTGGGAGGGTCTCGTCGGGGCTGGCGCCGGGGGGGGGGGGGGGCTGGGAAAAAGGGGAAGAGAGAGAGAGAGAGGGGGTGGGGGGTCCCGTCGGGGGGGGGGGGGGGGCGAGGGTGGGAGGGCGTCGGCTGGGCTGGGGGCCGAGGGGCCGGCAGGGGGGCTGGGGGGTGCCGGGCGTGGGGGGCCGGGGCTGGAGCCTTGGGTGGAGGGGAGGCCGGCGTGGAGAAGAGAAAGAAGAAAAGAGAGAGAAAGGGGAAGAGAGAGAAAGGGTGGTCGCCGGCGGCCGGGGCTGGGGCCGATGGTGGGGGGGGGCCAGGGGTGGGTCGCCGGCGTCGGGGGTGGGTCGCCGGCTTCCGTCACTGGCGGCGGGAAGATCGCCGGCGACGGAGAAGACTTGGGGTGAGAAAGTTTAAATGAGGTAAGGTGTATGATAAAATGGTGCACACCTGATATGTCAACCGTTCGATTTAAATCTAACAGTTAAAAAAGAGCTCTACCGATAGAGTCATTGGGAGATGCTCTATCACAGCCTCTCCTTATAAAAAATGTTGACAGCGGGCAGGTCGCCACTGATTAGTTTAGGTTTTGCTATTAATTTATGGCATCCGAACAGTAATAGTAATTTTATATTATTTATTGGTAATTGATTTTAGAATTAGTTTGTTTGGTTCAGTTTCAACAACTGAAAGTATTTGTTTGGTTCAGTTTCTATAACTAGAGGCATTAGGTGTAATTATTACTTTTTATTTCTCCTCCTCTGCCCCATAAAAAAGGCTCTTTCTGTTCCTTCATCTGCCGACTCTCTCTTCCTCCTTGTCTCTCTCTAGCTCTCTCTGTCAGCATCTTTTTGTCGTTCTCTCTCTATTCACCGTCTCTTCCAAGGTTTTGACGCCAATGAAACTTGCCCACCTTCTTCTTCTGTATTCTGTCTGTCACTGAAGGTTCGCAATTTTCTTTTGGGTTCCTTTTTTTTTTTTTTTTCATGCTATGAATACATCGTCATCTCTCTCATTGTTTCAATCTCTCTCTCTCTCTACCCATCAACCACTGCTCTTTTCTTCTTTTTGGGTGAATATTATGAGGAGGCTGCTGTTTTTTTTTTTTTGGCTAACGTTACAAGGAGCCTTTTGTTTGTTTGTTTGTTTTTTTTTTTTTTGGTCTTTTAAATACATCGTCATCTCTCTCTGAGCTTTTATTTTTTCCCCTTCTTTTTGGCGTTGGCTGCTTTCTTCTCCTTTGTTTGTTTGTTTGTTTGTTTTTGTGTGTTTTTTTTTTTTTTTTTTTTTTTTTTTTTTTTTTTTTTTTGGCAGGCGTGACAAGCATGCTGGTGGCGATTGACCCGCCTACCTCCCTGCCTTTTTTTTTTTTTAATAAATTTTTTGGGAATAATCCTAGATGTTCCAAGCGGGTTCTAACTGCTCTCAAGAACTTCCGTTGCCGTAGCCCTCAATCGGTCTCCTCCATGCCGAGCTTGGAAAACAATCATGGCGTCAGATTGGGATTTGGACTCAAAAATAGAGATAATAATTCAATTTTTTATATCATTAGAATATAACTTTACAACCAATTTATAGAGTACAATTGTATAGAAAAAATAGGCAGCTTTCTATACAAGAATCAGGAAACTAATTGCCTACAAATTAGCTCTAAATCAGATAACAAAATTACATTCAATCTCACGATTACATGGAAGGAAATCTGAAAAGGAAATCTCAACACTCACTTTCAAGTTAGTGCGAAGATGTCTCACATGTCCAACTTGTCAAGAAACTTTGAGAATACCCGATTTGAAATTGCTTTAGTGAGCATATCAGCCAATTAGTCTTTGGATCGAATCTTAGGCAATTCCACATTTTTTCATCCAATTTTTCTTTGATGAAGAACCTCGACGTGCTTCGTACGATCATGTTGAACTGAATTATGAGCAATATCGAAGTAGTTCTCACAATATAATCGAATCGGATGCCTAGATGGATAACCTAAATCTTGTAAGAGAAGTCTTAGCCATAATCCTTCGCAGGGTTCGAGAGCCATACTTCTAAATTCTACTTCAGCGCTTGAGCGTGTCACAACATTTTGTTTCTTACTCTCCATGTAACAAGGTTGCCACCTACAAAGGTAAAGTAACCCGAAATATATCACCTGTCATCCACTGCTCCAGCCCAATCAGTATCAATATATACTTTTATACTCTGGTGATTAGCATATTTGGTGAACAAAATTTCCTTTCTAGGAGCACTTTTCAAATACCTCAAAATGTGCATGACTGCATTCATATTCTGTTCTCTAGGATTATGCATGTATTGACTCACAACATTTAATGCATAAGTAAGATCTAGACTTATATGAGCTAAGTACATCAATCTCCCCATAAGTCTCTAGTGTCTTCCTTTATTGGCAGATATTTGATTGAGTTCAGCACACAATTTCAGACTTTCTTCCATTGGTGTATCAACATGTTGATATCCTGACATTCCAGTTTCTTGTAAAAGATCTAAGGCATAGTTTCTTTGAGATAGAAAGATTCCTGTACTTGATCGAGAAACTTAAATCCCAAGAAAGTATTTTAGAGGTCCTAGATCTTAATTCTCTAATTCTCTAGACAAGTAATTCTGAAGAGCTTTTCTTTCTTTAGGATCATTTCCCGTAACCACCATGTCATCCACACATACGATGAGTGCTGTAATCTTACCAAGTTGCTTCTTCAGGAGCAAAGTGCGATATGAACTTCTTTGATGGTAGCCAAAAGCTCTCATTGACTTTGTGAACCTTCCAAACCACGCTCTTAGGGATTGCTTAACTCCATATAATGACTTCTTCAATTTGCACACCTTTTGACCCTACTTTTTTGACACCACGTACCTTGGTGGGAGATCCATGTATACTTCTTCAGACATCCGCTTTGTATTTCACGGTGTAAATCCATCGACACCCAACTAGCTTTTTTCCTGGTGGACAATCAACGAGTTTCCATGTTTCATTTTTCTGAAAAGACTTCATTTCTTCATTCATAATAGCTTTCCACCTTAGGTTAGCTAAGGCTTCTTGCATACTATTAGGGATAGATACCGTAGATAATTGATTTGCAAATGACTTATTCAATTTTGACAAACGATGGTTAGACACATATTGACTCATGGGATATTTGACTCTACTAAAGAATTCGGGTTCATATGTCAGTTTCGGTATACCTCTTGTGTGACGCTGTGGTAATTTTCTTTTGAAAGGTTCAGACACTAACTCAGGAGCATCTTTAGCAATCGATTGGTTCGGAATATCAGTTGCTTCGGGTATGAGGCACTCAGTCTCGAGCGGCGAAGGAGTTTTTTTTTTTTCACATCTTTGTTCTCTGTTACGTCTGCAATTTCCAGGTGCTTATCACCATTTTGATCTTTCAGTTCTTGATTGGTTTGTCTAGTTTGTGAGTCGTCACCACTAGAATCCAAGTTGCCTACATCCAAGTTTCTAGATTCAGGGACTTCGTCCTTCTCAGAAATTTGGAGCTCACAGTCTGTAAAATCATAGTCTAGAGTTTGAATTTCTTTGTGGTACTCCCCCTGAAGTTCAAGCTCAGAGGAGAAATACATCGTGTCTTCATGAAAAATAGCGCCCATTGTGATGAACATTCAATGAGTTGGAGGATGATAACATCGGTATCCTTTTTTATTAGTAGCATACCCTAGAAAAACACATCTCAATACTCGAGGAGTCAACTTATTGCGTTGATGCTTATGGAGGTGTACAAATGCTACTCAACCAAAGACATGAGGAGGTAAATTTGGAATAGTCGGGGCAATAACTGCTTCAGTAAGGGCTTGAAACGGAGTCCAGAAGTTGATGGTGCTAAAAAGTACTCAATTGATCAAATACACTACAGATGTAAGTGCTTCTCCCTAATAGGATAATGGCATATGAGCTTCTATCAATGATGTACAGTTAACCTCCAACGAGTGTTGATTCTTTCGTTTGGCCACCCAATTTTGCTACGGCGTATTGGAACAAGTGCTTTGATGAATAGTTCCATGTTCTTCCAAATAGTGTTGTAGTTTCGAACTTTGATATTCCCCACCATTTTCACTACTTGGGAAAAAGATGTTTCCTTGTGGCAGTTCGAAGATCAGATTATTGCCTATTTGCGTAGCCTCTAGACGAGGATGTCGGTTTCTTCTGGTGGGGGTGGTTTGTTAGCCCCTTAGAGCCTCAGAGGTGAGGCTTGGTTGGTTTAGGTTCACCTCCAAGGACACTGTGCATGATGCCAAGGCATGTCATGTGTTGGCATGGCCTTAGGTCGAACCTGATTTGGCTAGAGAGCCTAACAGCGTGATATGTGCGTGAGGGTGGCCCAATGGGCATGTACTGATGGCCCTTGTTAGCCTTTGTGGCTGTCCTGAGGGCCTAATAGGCAAGAGTTGGCCCAAGGCCCGTGAGACTTAGACAATTGGTCAGATTACACATGTGGGTGGCGGTTACAAGTGGTTACTAGCACCCTTTATCCTGTGGAGGCATGTGGCGAAGTCTAAGGGGATCAAGGCAAGTCAGACGGACAAGTGGCATGGTTCAGAAAAAGACAGTATGCCTAGCGGTTGAAAACTGGCCAAGCTTACCTAGGTGGCCGTACTGGGTTGGTCCAGCACTTCTAGGCGGTTATAAGCAGTTATGATTCTAGTAAATTGCCTTGCATGACTATGTTTGGCTTTATATTCACGTTGTTTGTAGAGAAATGGGATGTCATGATCCTGCAATTGTGTAAAAACACTTTGTACCCTTTATTGAGAATAGTAATAAAGGTTGGGAGGAGATTTGCTGTATGATTGGGCCTTGTGTTTGCGTGTGTTGTGGGTTTACTGTGATTCCTTACTGTCGTGACTTTGTGTGTGCCTAGTGTGGTTTAGATTGGCTGACTAAGGGTGATTCCTTGGGCCATCACAGGGAGAAAAGTCAGACTTAGTGACTGTCCCTGTGACAGTTGGTATTAGAGCCCAACCAAGTTTGGAAGGGCATGTTGCTGCAATGGAAGAATTGAAGTAGAGAATCTATCGATTGGAGAGCTTTGTCGGGGCTCCAATGTCAGATGATGCGGTTAGTTTGTCAGTTTAAAATGAGCAACAAGAGGAGCAGATTGTGATTTTGAAATCTGCCCATCGAGACTGGGTCATGGACTTTGATTCTCGAATGCGGTCCATGCTTGAAGATTTCTCTAAATTTGTTAACACTGTCAAGGAGAACGTCAACGACGTGGACACAGAAGTTGTTGTGTTGAAGAGGGCATTATGGAGTGCCCCAAATCGGTCTGAGGATGGTAATGGTTCGAAGGTGAAAGTCCCTGAATTGGGTTACTTCAATGGCTCTCGAAGTGTGAAGGAACTTGAGAATTTCTTGTGGGATGTTGAGCAGTACTTCAAGGCTACTTGTGTGCCGGAGTCGAAACAAGTTGCCTTTACTAGCATGTATCTGTCTGGAGATGTAAAGCTTTGGTGGTGAACCCAGATGGAGGACGATGCGAGTGCTGGCAGGCCTCGGTTTCAGACATAGGAAGCCCTCAAAAAGGAATTGAAAGATCAGTTCCTCCCATGTAATACCGCGTGGGTGGCTAGAGTATCTATCAAGAAATTGAGGCATACCGGAACTGTGAGGATTATGTGAAAGATTTTAGTTCGTTGATGTTGGACATCAAGGACATGTTGGAAGTGGACAAGTTGTTTAACTTATTGTCAGGTTTTTAGCCTTGGGCTCAAGCCAAGTTATGTAGACAGGGCGTGAAAGATCTTCACACGGCCATGGCGGCTACTAACGATCTTGTTGATTATTGAGTTATTGGTTCGTCTTTGGAAAATAAAAAGGAAATAACAGTAAGAAAAACAAGCCTAGTGGGAAAGATCGAAAGAAATTTGAGGGTCAAAAAAAGAATTACGGTGGGGTCAAGAAAGGTGGGGGTGATTCATCCAAGAACAAGAACAAGAACAAGGGTTGTTTCTTATGTGACGGTCCCCACCTAGCCCAAGAAAGAGAAGTTGGGTATACTGTGTGTTGAGAATGATGCCGAGTCTAGTGAAGCCCCGTCTCGCATGAACCCCCTTCAGTTGCTTAATGTACTCACGACGGAGAAGCAGATCTAATTTAAGGACTTGTTGTACGTGAAGGTGCGAGTAAACAGATAGTAAGTGAGGGCCATGATGGATAGTGGTGCTATGAACAAGTTCATGTCTCAACATGAAGTGGATAAGTTAGGACTCGCGGTGGCTAAGAGTTCGAGTAAGTTAAAAGCGGTGAATTTAAAGACAAGGTCTATTTCAAGGTTCTACAGTGGCCAACCTCGTCATTAGCTCTTGAGAAGGTGAGGTCAATATGATGGTTTTTCCTCTTGACGATTTCGATTTGATTCTCGGTGTTGAATTTTTTGTTAAGGCCAAAGTTTCAATGGTGCCCTATTTGCATGGTATTTTTATTGGTGATGAGGATAATTCGTGCTTTCTTCAAGCAATTGGACAGAGTAGTGGAAAAGGAAAGGAGATTGAACTACAATCTACCAAGCAGTTCAAGGCTGGAGTGAAGAAGGGCCAACAAGCGTACGTGGCTTCCTTGATTGAGATCAAGCCTGATGTTGTTGTTGAGGTCCCTAATTTGATGGCTGAAGTTTTAGAGGAGTTTGCCGACATGATACCTCCTGAATTGCCAAAAAAACTTCCTCCATGTCAAGCGGTTGATCACACGATCGAGTTGGAATCTAGTGCGAGACCCCCGACGAAAGCCTCATATCGAATGACGCTTTTGGAGTTAATAGAATTGCAGAGACAGTTGGATGAGTTGCTTGAGGCAGGCTTCATTCAGCCATTGAAAGCCCAATATGGTGCCCCGATTTTATTCTAAAACAAGCAAGACGGTTCGATGAGGATGTGTTTTGACTATCGAGCTTTGAATAAGATAACCGTGAAGAATAAGTACCATGTTCCTAATGTGGCTGACTTGTTTGATAGATTATCCAAAGCATCCTTCTTTACTAAGTTGGACTTGAGGTTGGGTTATTGGCAGGTTCGTGTGGTAGCGGGTGATGAAGGGAAGACAACATGTGTGACAAGGTATGGGTCTGTCGAATTTTTGGTGATGCCTTTCGGCTTAACTAATGCACCTGCCACGTTTTGTAATCTCATGAACGATGTATTGTATGAGTTCCTAGATCGATTTGTTGTAGTTTCTCGATGACATTGTGGTTTATAGTGAAACCTTGGCTGACCATATTTGTCATTGGAGGCAAGTGTTCTTAAAGCTTAGAGAATACAAGTTCTATGTGAAGAAAGATAAATGTGAATTATGCAGTCAGGAAGTGAAATTCTTTGGCCATTGGGTTAGTAAGGGGCAGATTCAGATGGATGACAAGAAGGTGAAGGCAATCCTTGATCTGCCTCCTCTGACAAAGATGACTGATCTGAGATCCTTTTTGGGGCTTGCCAATTATTATCGTAAGTTTATTAGGGGCTATTCGAAGAGAGTGAATCCCATGACAGACTTGCTTAAGAAGGACCAAAAGTGGTGCTGGACTGATGCATGCCAAGAGGCATTCGATAAGTTGAAAGTTGCTGTTGTGTCTGAGTCAGTTCTCAAGTTGCCTGATTTTGAGAAGCCCTTTGAAGTGCATATGGATGCTTCTGATGGTGCTATTGTGGGTGTCTTGGTGCAAGATGGACATCCGATTGCTTTTGAGAGTCGAAAGTTGAAAGAGTGTGAGCAGAGATACTCGGTCCATGAGAAAGAAATGGCAGCTGTGGTGCACTACCTTGACACTTGGGGGCACTATCTCGTGGGCACGAAGTTTACTGTCATGATGGATAATGTGGCTAATACATATTTCAAGACTCAAAAGAAGTTGACCCCAAAGCAAGCGAGATGGCAAGAGTTTTTGGCCGAGTTTGATTTTATATGGATACACAAACCAGGAAGGCAGAATCAAGTTGCTGATGCGTTGAACAGGAAATATGTTCAAGCATATGTTGCGGCGTTGTCTGCGGTGCAGTCAACTTTTCTCGATCGGGTGAGGGAGCAGGCATTGCTCGACTCAACCTACTCGAAGCTAAAGTAGGTAATCAGTGAGGCTGTGGTTAAAAGATATCGAATTGAAAATAACTTGTTAGATGCCAAGGGTGGCAGGTTGTTTGTGCCAAGTGGTGGCGGTCTTCGGAAAGAATTATTGTGGGAGACGCATAACCCTCAATGGGCAGGTCAGCTAGGTACCGAAAGACTGTTGGCTTTGTTGACTAAGTCTTACTTATGGTCGAAAATGGGTGATGTTGAGTTTTACGTGAAGACTTGTGTGGTTTTCCAGAAGGATAAGTTGTAGAGGAAACAAGAGGCGGGGTTGTTGCAGCCTCTTCCTATCGCTGAGAAACCGTGGGAGTCTATTTCTATGGACTTTATCGTGGGGTTTCCGGAAGTTAAGGGGATGAGTTTGGTGCTGGTTGTGATTGACCGGTTTTCGAAGTATGCTATTTTCATTCCCGCATCACATGCTTGTCCTGTTAAGGTGGCTGTCGAGTTGATTTTCAAGCATGTAGTGAAACTGTTTGGTTTGCCAAGAGATATTGTCAGTGATAGGGATTCTTGATTCACAGGTCGATTTTGGATTGCCTTGTTCAACATGATGGGGTCTGAATTGAAGTTTTCTACGGCTAATCATCAGCAGATTGATGGCCAAATCGAGAGAATGAATCAGTTACTAGAAGAGTGCCTGAGACATTATGTGAGTGTAAGTCAAAGGGACTAGGTTGATTTAGTTGATGTTGCACAGTTCTGTTACAATGTGCATAAGTCCTCAGCCATGGGGTTGAGTCCTGCCGAGTTGGTGATGGGGCAGCGGCCTCTGACTCCTCACGAGGTAGCCAAGCAAAAGTCCCAGGGAAGCTACCCTGCTGCGTATAGGTTTGCTAGGGACAAGACTGAGTTGCTAGAGCTAGCGCGAGAAAGTTTAGCCAAGGCTGTTAAGAGAATGAAGAAGTATGCTGATAAGCATCATAGGCCTTTGGAGTTCAATGTGGGATACAAAATATTGTTGAAACTTACTCCTCAAATATAGAAGAAGGTGATTTTTAAACGGTTCCACAAGGAGAAGGTTGCGAAATATGATGGCGCGTTCGAAGTTGTTAAGCGTGTTGGGAATGTTGCCTATCGGTTAAAGCTGCCTGAATGTTTGAAAATTCACCCAACATTTTATGTGAGTTTTCTTAAGCAGTTCCATGAGAATGGTGAGGGTAGTAGTCGGACTCAAGCGAAGAGAGCTTCCCCTACAATTAGAGTTATGTTTGATAAGGAGATTGAGAAGATCCTTGATCAAAGAACATTGGGGGTGAGCAAGAAGAATTGGAGAACCGAGTATTTGGTTCAATGGAAGGGTAGTGGCGTTGCTAATGCTACTTGGGAAAAAGCTGTTTCCTTGTGGCAGTTCAAAGATCAGATTAAAGCCTGTTTGAGTAGCCTCCCGACGAGAACGTCGATTTCTTTTGGTGGAGGTGGTTTGTTAGCCCCTTAGACCCTCGGGGGCGTGTCTTGGTTGGTTTAGGTTCACCACCAGGGCCACTGTCCATGATGCCAAGGCATGTCATGTGTTGGCATGGTCTTGGGTCGAACCTGATTTGGCTAGAGATGGCTCAATGGGCGTGTACTGATGGCCCTGGTTACCCTTTGTGGCTGATCTGAGGGCCCAATGAGCAAGAGTTGGTCCAAGGCTCGTGAGACTTAGACACCTGGTCAGATTACACATGTGGGTGGCGGTTACAAGGGGTTACTAGCACCCTTTATCTTGTCGGGGCATGCGGCGAAGTCTGAGGGGATCAAAGCATGTCAAACGAACAAGTGGCATTCTTCAGGACAAGACAACAAGCCTGGAGGTTGAAAACTGGCCAGGCTTTCCTAGGTGGCCGTACTGGGTTGGTCCAGCACCTCTAGGCGGTTATAAGCAGTTATGATTGTTGTAAACTACCTTGCATGGCTTTGTGTGGCTTTCTATTCATGTTGTCTGTAGAGACATGACATGCCATGATCCTGTAATTGTGTAAAACCACTTTGTACCCTTTATTGAGAGTAGTAATAAAGGTTGGGAGGGGATTTCCGGTACGATTGTGCGTGCCTAGTGTGGTTCGCATTGGCTAACTAAGGGTGATTCCTTAGGCCATCACAGGGAGAAAAATTGGACTTGGTGACTGTCTCTGTGACAGTTGGTATTCAAACCGGGTTTGGAAGGGCACGTTGCTGCAATGGAAGAATTGAAGTGGAGAGTCTCTCGATTGGACTATGCGGTTAGTTTGTCAGTTCAAAACGAGCAACAAGAGGAGCAGATTGTGATTTTGAAATCTGCCCATCGAGACTGGGTCAAGGACTTTGATTCTTGATTGCGGTTCACGCTTGAAGATTTCTTTAAATTTGTCGACACTGTCAAGGAGAACTTCAAGGATGTGGACACAGAAGTTGTTGCGTTGAAGAGGGCATTGGGGAGTGCCCCGAATCGATCTGAGGATGGTAATGGTTCGAAGGTGAAAGTCCTTGAACCGGGTTACTTGAATGGTGCTTGAAGTGCGAAGGAACTCAAAAATTTCTTGTGGGATGTGGAGCTGTACTTCATGGCTGCTCGTGTGCCGGAGTGGGAAGAAGTTACTTTTAGTAGCATGTATCTGTCTGGAGATGCAAAGCTTTGGTGGCGAACCCGGATGGAGGACGATGCGAGTGCTGGCAGGCCTCAGATTGAGACATGGGAAGCCCACAAAAAGGAATTGAAAGATCAGTTCCTCCCATGTAATACCACAAGGGTGGCAAGAGAATCTCTCAAGAAGTTGTGGCACACCGGAACTGTGAGGGATTTTGTGAAAGATTTTAGTTTCTTGATGTTGGACATCAAGGACATGTCGGAAGTAGACAAGTTGTTTAACTTCTTGTCAGGTTTGTAGCTTTGGGCTAAAGCCGAGTTATGTAGGTAGGGCGTGAGATCTTCCCACAGCCATGGCGGCTGCTGACGGTCTTGTTGATTATTGAGTTGCTGGTTCGTCTTTGGAAAATAAAAAAGGAAACAGCAGTAAGAAAAACAAGCCCTGTGGGAAAGATGGAAAGAAATACGAGGGTCAGAAAAAGAATTACGGTGGGGTCAAGAAAGGTAGGGGTGATTCATCGAAGATCAAGAACAAGGGTTGTTTCTTGTGCGATGGTCCCCACCTAGCCCGAGATTGTCCCAAGAAAGAGAAATTGGGTGTACTGTGTGCTGAGAATGATGCCGAGTCTAGTGAAGCCCCGTCTCACATGAACCCCCTACAGTTACTCAATGCACTCACGATGGAGAAGTAGAACCAGTTAAAGGGCTTGTTGTATGTGAAGGTGCGAGTAAACGGACAGAAAGTGAGGGCCAAGATGGACAGTGATGCTACGAACAATTTCGTATCTCAACGTGAAGTGGATAAGTGGATAAGTTAAAAGCGGTGAATTCAGAGAGAAGGCCCATTCAAGGTTCTGTGATGGCCAACCTCGTCATTGATTCTTGGGAAGCTGCGGTCAATATGATGATTGTTCCTCTTGATGATTTCGATTTGATTCTCGGTGTTGAGTTTTTGGTTTAGGCCAAAGTTTCTGCGGTGCCCTATTTGCGTGGTATTTTTTTTGGTGATGAGGACAATCCGTATTTTGTTCAAGCAATTGGGCAGAGGAGTGGAAAAGGAAAGAAGATTGAACTGCAATTTGCTAAGCAGTTCAAGGCTGGAGTAAAGAAGGGCCAACAAGCGTACGTGGCTTCCTTGATTGAGATCAAGCCTGATGTTGTTGTTGAGGTCCTTGATTCGGTGGCTGAAATTTTGGAGGAGTTTATTGACATGATGCCTTTTGAATTGCCAAAAGAACTTCCTCCATGCTGTGCGGTTGATCACAAGATCGAGTTGGAACCTGGTGCGAGACCCCCAGCAGAAGCCCCACATCGGATGGTGCCTTCGAAGTTAATAGAATTGCGGAGACAGTTGGATAAGTTATTTGTGGCAGGCTTCATTCAGCCATCGAAAGCCCCATATGGTGCCCCGGTTTTATTCCAAAAGAAGCAAGACGGTTCGATGAGGATGTGTGTGGACTATCGGGCTTTGAACAAGATAACCGTGAAGAATAAGTACCCTGTTCCTAATGTGGCTGACTTGTTTGATCTATTGTCCAAAGCATCCTTCTTTACTAAGTTGGACCTGAGGTCAGGTTATTGGCAGGTTTGTGTGGCAGCGGGTGATGAAGGGAAGACAACCTGTGTGATGAGGTATGGGTCTGTCGAATTTTTGGTGATGCCTTTCGGCTTAACTAATGCACCTGTCACGTTTTGTAATCTCATGAGCGATGTATTCTATGAGTTCGTATATTGATTTGTTGTAGTTTATCTCGATGACATTGTGGTTTATAGTGAAACCTTGGCTAACAATATTTGTCATTTAAGGCAAGTGTTCTTAAAGCTTAGAGAATGCAAGCTTTATGTGAACAAAGAGAATTGTGAATTCTGCAGTTAGGAAGTGAAATTCCTTGGCCATTGGGTTATTAAGGGGCAGATTCAGATGGATGAAATGAAGGTGAAGGTAATCCTTGATTGGCCTCCTCTGACCATGATGACTAATCTGAGATCCTTTTTGGGGCTAGCTAATTATTACCATAAGTTTATTAGGGGCTTTTCGAAGAGAGTGAATCCCTTGACACACTTGCTCAAGAAGGACCAAAAGTGGTGCTGTACTGATGCATGCCAAGAGGCATTCAATAAGTTGAAAGTTGTTGTTGCATTCGAGCCGGTTCTCAAGTTGCCTAATTTTTAGAAGCCCTTTGAAGTGCATACGGATGCTTCTAACCGTGCTATCGGGGGTGTGTTGGTCCAAGAGGGACATCCGATTGATTTTGAGAGTCGAAAGTTGAAAGAGTGTGAGCAGAGATACTCGGTCCATGAGAAAGAAATGGTAGCTGTGGTGCACTGCCTTGACACTTGGAGGCACTATTTCTTGGGCACGAAGTTTACTGTCATGACGGATAATGTGGCTAATACATATTTCAGCACTCAAAAGAAGTTGACCCCAAAGCAAGCGAGATGCCAAGAGTTTCTAGCCGAGTTTGATTTTATATGGATACACAAACTGGGAAGGCAGAATCAAGTTGCTGATGTGTTAAGCAAGAAAGATGTTTAAGCATATGTTGCGGCGTTGTCTGCGATGTAATTAACTTTTCTTGATCGGCTGAGGGAGCAGGCATTACTCGACTCAACCTACTCGAAGTTGAAGCTGGAAATCAGTGAGGGTGCAGTTAAAAGATATCGAATTGAAGATTACTTGTTATATGCCAAAGGTGACAGGTTGTTTGTGCCAAGTGGTTGCGGTCTTTGGAAAGAATTATTGCGGGAGACGCATGACCTTCAATGGGCAGGTCACCCAGGTATGGAAAGTAGCATACTTCGAGAAGCGGTCAATCACAACCAGCACTAAACTCATCCCCTTAACTTTCGAAAACCCCACGACAAAGTCCATAGAAATAGACTCCCACGGCTTCTCGGCGATAGGAAGATGCTGCAATAACCCCGCCTCATGTTTCGTCTCTAACTTATCCTTCTGGCAAACCACACAAGTGTTCACTTAGAACGCAACATTATCACCCATTTTCGGCCAAAAGTAAGACTTAGTCAACAAAGCCAACATTCTTTCTGTACCTTGGTGACCTGCCCATTGTGGGTCATGTATCTCCCGCAATGATTCTTTTCGAAGACCGCCACCACTTGGCACAGACAACCTGTCACCCTTGGCATATAACAAGTCATCTTCAATTCGATATCTTTTAACCACACCCTCACTGATTTCCAGCTTCAGCTATGAGTAGGTTGAGTCGAGCAATGCTTGCTCCCTCACTCGATCGAGAAAAGTTGACTGCACTGTAGACATCACCACAACATATGCTTGAACATCTTTCTTGCTAAATGCATCAGCAACTTGATTCTGCCTTCCCGGTTTGTGTATCCATATAAAATCAAACTCGGCCAGAAACTCTTGCCATCTCGCTTGCTTTGGGGTCAACTTCTTTTGAGTCTTGAAATATGTATTAGCCACATTATCCCTCATGACAATAAACTTTGTGCCTATGAGGTAGTGCCTCCAAGTGTCAAGGCAGTGCACCACAGTTGCCATTTCTTTCTCATGGACTGAGTATCTCTGCTCACACTCTTTCAACTTTCGACTTTCAAAAGCAATCAGTTGTCCCTCTTGGACCAACACACCCCTAATAGCACGGTCAAAAGAACCCGTACACACTTCAAATGGCTTCTCAAAATCAGGCAACTTGAGAATCAGCCCGGGCGCAATAGCGGCTTTCAACTTATCGAATGCTTCTTGGCATGCATCAGTTCAACACCATTTTTGGTCCTTCCTGAACAAGTCTGTCAAGGGATTCACTCTCTTCAAATAGCCTCTAGTAAACTTATGATAATAGTTAGCTAGCCCCAAAAAGGATCTCAGATCAGTCATCTTTGTCGGAGGAGGCCAATCAAGGATTACCTTCACCTTCTTGTCATCCATTCGATTCTGCCCCTTACTAACCCAATGGCCAAGGAATTTCACTTCCTAACTATATAATTTACATTTCTCTTTCTTCACATAAAGCTTGTATTCTCTAAGCCTTAAGAACACTTGCCTCAAATGACAAATATGGTCAGCCAAGGTTTCACTATAAACCACAATGTCATCGAGGTAAATTACAACAAATTGATCTAGGAACTCATACAATACATTGTTTATGAGATTACAAAACATGGAAGGTGCATTAGTTAAGCTGAAAGGCATCACCAAAAATTTGAAAGACCCATACCTCGTCACACATGTTGTCTTCCCTTCATCACCCGTTACCACACGAATCTGCCAATAACCCGACCTCAAGTCCAACTTAGTAAAGAGGGATGCTTTGGGCTTTGGACAATCGATCAAACAACTCAGCCACATTAGGAACATGGTACTTATTCTTCACGGTAACCTTGTTCAAAGCCCGATAGTCCACACACATCCTCATCGAACTGTCTTGCTTCTTTTGGAATAAAACCAGGGTACCATATGGGGCTTTCGATGGCTAAATGAAGCCTGCCTCTAGCAACTCATCCAACTATTTTCGCAATTCTATTAACTCCGAAGGTGCCATTCGATATGGGGTTTTTGTCGGCGGTCTCGCACCAAGTTCCAACTCGATCTTGTGATTAACCGCACGTCATGGAGGAAGTTCTTTTGGAAATTCAGGAGGCATCATGTCGGCGAACTCCTCCAAAACTTCAGCCATCGAATCAGGGACCTTAACAACAACATTAGGCTTGATCTCAATCAAGGAAGCCACATACGCTTGTTGGCCCTTCTTCACTCCAGCCTTGAACTGCTTGAATGAGCCTTGTCTCTGAATTCACCTCTTTCAGCTTACTCGAACTCTTAGTTACCATGAGTCCCAACTTTTCCACTTTGCGTTGAGACATGATATTGTTCATAAGACCACTATCCATCATGGCCCTCACTTCCTGTCCGTTTACTCGCACCTTCATATACAACAAGCCCTTGAATTGGATCTCCTTCTCCGTCATGAGTGCATTAAGCAATAGAAGGGGGATCATGCGAGACAGGGCTTCACTAGACTCGGCATCATTTTCAGCACAATGCACCTATCTCATCTTTCTTGGGACAATCTCGGGCTTGGTGGGGACCGTCGCACAAGAAACAACCCTTGTTCTTGTTCTTCGATGAATCACCCCTACCTTTCTTGACCCCACCTTAATTCTTTTTTTGACCCTCGTATTTCTTTCCATCTTTCCCACAGGGCTTATTTTTCTTACTGTTGTTACCTTTTTTATTTTCCAGGGCCGAACTAGCAACTCGATAATCAACAAGACCGTCAGCAGCCGCCATGACCATGAGACGATCTTTCATGCCCTGTCTACATAACTCAGCTTGAGTCCAATGCTGCAAACTTGACAAGAAGTTAAACAACTTGTCCACTTCCAACATGTCCTTGATGTCCAACATCAACGAACTAAAATCTTTCACGTATTCCTTCACAGTTCCGGTATACCTCAACTTCTTGAGAGATTCTCTAGCCACCCACGCGGTATTACACGGGAGGAATTGATCTTTCAATACCTTTTTGAGGGCTTCCCATGTCTCAATCCGAGGCCTGCCAGCACTCGCATCGTGCTCCATCCGAGTTTGCCACCAAAGCTTTGCATCTCCAGATAGATACATGCTAGTAAAGGTAACTTGTTCTGATTCCAGCACACGAGCAGCCGCTCAACATCCAACAAGAAATTCTCAAGTTCTTTCGCACTCCGGGCGGCATTGAAGTAACCCAGTTCAGGGACTTTCACCTTCAAACCATTACCATTCTTAGACCGTTTTGGGGCACTCCCCAATGCCCTCTTTAACGCAACAACTTCTGTGTCCACGTCCTTGAAGTTCTCCTTGATAATGTTGACAAATTCAGAGAAATCTTCATGCATGGACTGTAATCAAGAATCAAAGTCCTTGACCCAGTCTCGATGGGCAGATTTCAAAAGCGTAATCTGCTCTTCTTGTTGCTTGTTTTGGATTACAAACTAACTGCATCGTCCGACGTTGGAGCCCCGACAAAGTTCTCCAATTGAGAGACTCTCCGCTTCAATTCTTCCATTGCAGCAACGTGCCCTTCCAAACCTGGTTGGTCTATGATACCAACTATCACAGGGACAGTCACCAAGATTTTTCTCCCTGTGATGGCCTAAGGAATCACCCTTGGTCAGCCAATCCGAACCACACTAGGCATACACAAAGTCACGATAGTAAGGAATCACAGTAAACCCACAACACACATAAACACAAGGAACATTCGTATGGGAAATCTCCTCCCAACCTTTATTACTACTCTCAATAAATGGTACAAAGTGTTTTTACACAATTGTAGGATCATGACATGCCATGTCTCTATAGACAAATTGAATATAAAGTCACACAAAGCCATGCTAGGTAGTTTACAACAATCATAACTGCTTATAACCGCCTAGAGGTGCTGGACCAACCCAACACGGCCACCTGGGTAAGCCTGGTCAGTTTTCAACTGCCAAGTTTGCTGTCTTGTCCTGAAGCACACCACTTGTCTATCTGACTTGCCTTGATCCCTTCAGACTTCGCCACATGTCCCCACAGGATAAATGGTGCTAGTAACCCCTTGTAACCGCCACCTACATGTGTAATCTGACCAGGTGTCTAAGTCTCACGAGCCTTGGACCAACTGTTGCCCATTGGGCCTTCAGGACAGCCACAAAGGCTAACCAAGGCCATCAGTACACGCCCATTGAGCCATCTCTAGGCAAATCAGGTTCGACCCAAGGCCATGCCAACACATGACATGCCTTGGCATCATGCATAGTGGCCTTGGTGGTGAACCTAAACCAACCAAGCCACGCCCCCGAGGCTCTAAGGGGATAACAAACCGCCCCCACCAGAAGAAACCGACGTCCTTGTCGGGAGGCTACTCAAATAGGCATTAATCTGATCTTCGAATTGCCACAAGGAAACAGCTTTTTCCCAAGTATCATCAACAACGCCACTTCCCTTCCATGGAACCAAATACTTGGTTCTCCAATTCTTGTTGCTCACCCCCAATGTTCTGTGATCAAGGATCTTCTCAATCTCCCTATTAAGCTCAACTCTGATTGTAGGAGGAGCTCACTTCACTTGAGTCCGACTACTGCCCTCACCATCCTCATGGAACTGCTTAAGAAAACTCACATGAAATGTTGGGTGAATTTTCAAACGTTCAGGTAGCTTTAACCGATAGGCAACATTCCCAACACGCTTCACAACTTCGAATGGGCCATCATATTTTGCAACTAGCCCCTTATGGAACAGTTTATTAGTCACCTTCTTCCATATTTGAGGAGTAAGTTTCAACAACAATTTGTCTCTCACATTGAACTCCAAAGGCCTACGATGCTTATCAGCATACTTCTTCATTCTCTTGGCGGCCTCGGTTAAACTGTCTCGCGCTAGCTCTAGCAACTCAATCTTGTCTCTAGCAAACCTGTATGCAGCAGGGTAGCTTCCCTGGGACTTTTGCTTGGCTACCTCATGAGGAGTCAGAGGCTGTTGCCCCATCACCAACTCGGCATGACTCAACCCTATGGTTGAGGACTTTTGCACATTGTAACAGAACTGTGCAACATCAAGTAAATCAACCCAGTCTCTCTAACTTGCACTCACATAATGTCTCAAATACTCTTCTAGTAACTGATTCATTCTATCGGTTTGGCCATCAATCTGCGGATTGTTGGCCATAGAAAACTTCAATTTATAACCGATCATGTTGAACAAGGCAGTCCATAACTGACCTATGAATCGAGAATTCCTGTCACTGACAATATCTCTTGGCAAACCTAACAGCTTCACTACATGCTTGAAAATCAACTCAGCAGCCACCTCGGCAGGACAAGCATGTGGTGCAGGAATGAATATAGCATACTTCAAGAACCGATCAACCACAACCAGCATTGAACTCATCCCCTTAACTTCCGGAAACCCCACGATAAAGTCCATAGAAATAGACTCCCACGGCTTCTCGGTGATAGAAAAGGGCTGCAACAACCCTGCCTCATGTTTCCTCTCTAACTTATCCTTCTGGCAAACCACACAAGTGTTCACGTAAAACTCAACATCATCACCCATTTTCGGCCAAAAGTAAGACTTAGTCAGCAAAGCCAATATTCTTTCCGTACCTGGGTGACCTGCCCATTGAGGGTCATGCGTCTCCCACAACAATTCTTTTCGAAGACCGCCACCACTTGGCACAAACAACCTGTCACCCTTGGCATATAACAAGTAATCTTCAATTCAATATCTTTTAACCACACCCTCACTGATTTCCTGGTGAGGGAGCAGGCATTGCTCGACTCAACCTACTTGAAGCTGAAGCAGGAAATCAGTGAGGGTGTGTTGAACCATTTTGTGAAATCTTTGAAACAGGGAATTCACTTCTCCTTTGAACTTCATCAAGCATACCTAAGTCATCCTAGTACAATCGTCAATGAAAGTAACAAACCAATGTGATCCACCTAATGTAGTAACTATAGATGGACCCTAGACATCAAAATGTATGACCATAATTGGGATTGGACTTGGATTTAAAATTAATGGAAATGGAGTACGATGACTCTTCGCTAATTCACAAACTTCACATCGAAGACTAGAAACATCAATCTTTGCGAATAAACTAGGGAATAAACTTTTTAGGTACCCGAATTAAGCATGTCCCAAACGTTGATGCCCTAACCAAATGTCGGATTTCTTCTTCTCCCCCTCGGAGCAATTCACTGTAAAAGCTTGACGAAGCTTGTTGGAACTATGAGACATCAAGTCCAAGAAATTTGGCCTCCCTCGCCTAGCACCAAAACCAATCGTTTACCTTGTTCGGATGTCCTTAAACACACAAAATTCAGGCCAAAATATTAAAACACATGACAAGACTATGGTTATGTGGGAGACAGACAAAAGATTATAATCTAAAGATAGAATAACTAAAACAGAATCTAAATTCAAATTATTAGTGAGGGTTAAAGTTCCTTACCGAATTACCATTGGTATTAGAGACAAATTTTTGTGGAGATGGTTTAAGAGATGACACCTGTCGAGAATCGAATATCATATAATCAGTAACACCAGAATCAATTATTCATGCACTATTCAAAACAGGTGAAGATATATTTAAAAACTTATACCACCATTATCTGCAGCTGCTATCAATACTAAGGTCTTCCACTTCTGCGAATCACGACTATGATCCCACCATTTTGGATAACCTATCAATTCAATGCTTTGACTTTTAACATGACCAGTTAGATGGCAAGGAGAACATCTGTAGTCTTTCAAAAGGTTGTGAGTACAACAATCAAAAAAAGATTTCGTCCCAAATGATTCACTTCCATTCCACTCATCCTTTTTTTTTTTTTCTTTTTCTTTAATTTTTTTTTCTTTTTCTTTTTTTTTTTTTGTGGTTCAGAACGAGCTCTATGAAAAGCAGTATATTGAAAACCAAAACATATATTGAAACCAACAGAAATATTGGAACCGTGTATTGGTTTCAAGATGAATCGTGCATGAGTCGGTGGGTTCGTGCAAGGCGACGAGCGATGGGCGAAGGCGACGAAGACGGTGACCAGCGACTGGCGACGGCGACTGGCGATGGGCGCGTCTCGTGGATCTGCAGTGGCGTTTCAGCAGCGGCGATGGAGATGAGCAGCGGTGAACGCTTGCTGTCCAGCGGCGAACGACGGCGACGGTCACGAGTCTGCTACTGCAAAATTTATATGTTGAAGCGGCGGCTGAACGATTGTGGGTTTTATTGTTTATGGTTTGATTGTTTATTGTTTTGCGGTGGATTTGTTCTAAATCAAATAACTGAATCATATTCAATCCCACAATAACAGGAAAGGAAATCTCAACATTTGACTCCGTGTCGGTATCCAGCGTCAACTCCTCGGGGTCGTCGGAGGATCATGCGGTTGTTCATGTTGGTTTGGATTTGGATGTGAGGTTCGAATATTTCTCCATCCGACACGTGTGATCTCACCATTCCATGCGGATGATTTCACGGTGTTGGTCAATTTCTAAATTTCTAGCTTCGGTTTAGATTGTTGGTTGGAATTAAAATTTTTAAATTAGAATTTGTTAATTTTTTAAAAATTAATTATAATTTTTTGTTAATTTTTCAGAATAAGACAAAAATCTAACTCAAAAAATACAATTTAGTTAGAGTAATTATGGATTTTGATCAAATTTATTAATGGAACGAAACCCAATGAGACTCACTCCCTGATAATTTTGCAGCAACCGAATTTATAACTGTTCTAGCCAAAAAAAAAAAAAAATTTGTAATTTTAAAAAAGGAAGAATCAACGAGCGAAAGTTGTATTGTCGCATGTTCAGTCTAGATTTAGAAGCCTACTTCCTTTTAGCAAATAGAAGCTGTAACGCATTCACCAAAAAAAAAAAAATAAAAAAAAATTAGAAATAGAAGCTGTAACGCTAAAGTTCGAACACAAAGAAGTAATGAAACGTAAGCAACATGGTTAAATCTAAAGACAATTTATCATAGGATTAGTCTTCTCTCTAACTCTAGGTTGGCGCTTTCATTTGTTTGGATGCTTAAGACAGTTATAATGATGAATGAAAAAGTAAATGCTCCAATAAATAATAACCAAATGTCAAATTCTATATTCTACGTTTGTTACGGTTGACGATAAATTTATCACCAAATTATTTAATATCTAATTAGCTTAGACTTGAAAATAACATTATAGAGTAATTTTCCTTAACCCAATTAATAAAATTTAACATACGAATTATATATTGCAGTAAAGATGCCCTGAAATGGCCAAGTATAAATATTACTTAAATTTTTTGCGAAAAAAGTATAATCATCAAAATAAGTAAAAGTACGTCAGTTGCATTCGTATAAAATAGGGAAACCTTCTCTTGCTAAATGAAATAAATATTCGAGAGGTGCTATTTAGCCCGAGTAGGCTATTTTTACTACCCACGTGTTTCCTCTGAATGCATGCCATAACTCACTCATGCCTCATGTCAAACAAATTTCTACAAAAGATTCTCAATTAAAATCTTAGAATGCTGTAGATGTTAGGAATCTACGGTCAAATTTCAACCAGGATTAGATCGTAAAAAAATTAACATACATAAATTATTGGGGTCCTTGGACATCGTAGATGAAAATCACAGAATAATCATAATTAGAAAACGAAACGGATATATTAAAAATGAGAGTAGTAAAAGATATCAACACCGAAATTTAAAAAGGTTCGCTAGGATATTATGCTGCGTCCTCTAAGTTTGGCTTCACTATATATGGGTCTCTTTGTATAAAAGGTTACAGTTTCTGGGTATAATCCGATAGAATAACAATAAACAAATGGCTTTTTTTTTTTTTTTTTTAATTAGAAAAAGGGGATCCTCAAATGTGAGGAGTCTTCCTCTATTTATAGAGGAGAATATATGGGTCCGAGTTTTTAGGACAGTAGTGGGCGGTTCCCCACTACCCCGAGTAATTCAGAACACATACAAGAACGTGGGCCAAAATACCATGATTAATAATGGATCTAGCAGTTACGGAGTCTGATCTCTCACCATTCGCTGTTCGTTAAATATGAGCATTGAATGACGAACCGATCATCCAAAACGACCAACAATGGTTGAACATCAGTCATCGTTTGTTTTGTTAGGCCAAGTGCCCACCTGATTCACACTTGGTAAATTAACGGGCCTCAAGGGAACTAAGACCAAATGATCGAGGACAATCATTCGTCGTTCATCACTCTTATTGCGAGTGATAATTGTTCGTTGGGCCGAGCCCAAATGTTCGAGAACACTTGATCCGTCATGGTACATTGTTCATCGTTCATTGATCCAGTGGTCATGATAAGCCAGTTATAACATTACGGGGAGACGAAGTCTAACCCCAATAGATAGCCCCCCACTCTATCGAGCAAAGATTCTCGATAGAGTGTTTGATACTCATCATTCGAGAAATGATGCATGCTGATCATCAGGGGTGTCAATCAAATGAGTCTGGCGAATATTGATGCTAGTCAATCACAACTGTCGAGCCACAGAGAAAAGGACTCTTCTTTACACGGTGCAAGTGCTGATTGGATAACCTGAAACAATGGTTGCTTTTTCAAAATTAGAACAACTGTGAAATAATTTCTCTGCGTGGGAATCTAAAGGCCTCGTGACTCATGTTGTTTGATAAGGCATGATAGGAGCATCAGGCCGTTTTGATCTTCTCCCAGAGGGTTGTAACTCTTTGTCTCCCCCCCCCCCCCCTCTCCTTTTCTTATTTCTTCGCTTGGTGTTTGCCAAAACTATGTATGCAAATATGCTACGCAAGTATACATAATCGAATAAGTAATACAGTAGTGAGTAAAGTATCGTCTTCACAGGGATTGAATTAGTAAAAATTAATTACAGAAACCAATTGCTTCTAAAATAAATTGGAGAATGAGGTTAACACTATAATTGTAGAAAATTACGCAAATAAATGGTTGTGTAAGAAAAATGCAAACAAAAGGGTAAAACTTAGTAGGATCTAAAGCTTAGGCTGTGAATCAATGATGGGTAATGGCCAGAATTACTGATTTTCCCTCAGTCGCAAATCTGACCACGAATGCTGTAGTAATGCTATAGCAAAATTACAGTCAACCTAAAATTCTACATAATCCGCTTTCGAATGAATTATGCCTTCAGTTCCTTAAACCAAAATAAACATATTCCTATGCACTCCAGTTTTCAGAACCTAAAAATTAAGCACCAATTTTAATCTGTTGTACAAGGGAATAATATATTCTTATACCATCCACTTGTATTATTCAAGTTAAATCCAACTAAAACCAACCTTCTCAGAATTAATTTTAGTTTATTGTCCCCAACAATTGATGGCCAGTCAATCAATAGAGATTAAACACATAACACACTTGAATAAACTGGATGAAAATTATTAAGCAATTAACATAACAAACAAATCTTTATTACAGCCTCGGTTCCATCAATAATCCTAGCTAAAGAAACTAGTTCATACTTAGTGTAAGGAAATTAAAACTAACAAACACCACCAATGAATTCATGATTCACAGAGAGAAAAACAAGAAAATCCAATGAACTCTGGGTAAACTGAAATCAGAAAAATTAGGATATGAGCATGCGTGATGTGGTGTGTTCTCCTGTCCAGCCAATAGACCAAGGGTGGATTTGATTGCTCGCCTCTGGAATTTTTAGATCTCTCCTCGTGCATCTATTTCTATTTTTCTCTTTTTGTTTTCTCACAACTTCTACTTTCCACAAATGGTGAGTCTCTGCCCCCTTTCCCCTGTACAGTTCTTTTCTTAACCTTTATATACTAGGGTAAATTGAGGTACTCTAGGTACATGTGTCCCTCCAATAGCTAAGGCTGGAGACACCATAAATACAGCTGTCTGATTCTTATAAAATAGGCAAGTGGACCAACTACCAGCTGTAAAGAGAGAATTGCGTCAACTTGCACTTTTTACTATTTCTCCACTGCTGCAGCATAGGTGTAGCATCGGTTGTCTTCCAGCTTATCATTTAATTGTCTCTACTTTTCCAGAGGGCCTTCATCTATTCTACACTTTGAGCTCCTGTAGGGCAAAGCATATAATTAAATTTGAAAACCAAATTCATATTTAAGGCTAAAATTATCCATAATTATCTACCTTTTTTTAGCTAAGGAAAAACTACCTCGTATTATGTAAAATACTAAAAATTGAGGTACATTATATTGAGACATCAACAACTATTAAGCTCAAAAACATAATAAATAACTGTATTTCATAGAGTTATCACACCCCCAAACTTGAGTCATTGCTCGTCCTCGAGTAATGCCACAATTAACACAAGAAACAACACACAAAAAGACTCAAAACACGAAACACAATACACAAAACAGAAAAATCAGTCTGGTTGCTAACAAGTTGATTCTCCATCCTCAAAAGTGCTTCTTAATTCCCAGCTCATTTTCAAATTCAGCAATCATTAAATATCAGCTCTGCCCTATATGAACTCACTCTCAACTGAGATTCCTCTAAAGGTATGTGTGTGAGACTATAGCTAAGCATCTTTGAATCACTCAGGTCACTCAAGCCATGATCATTGAACCTGGTTAGTGATTTAATAGGCTGACTGCATAACTCCCTCACCACTAATTTCAGTTTACCAAACACCTAAGGTTAGACATGTTTCACTGATTACTGCTTAGGGCATTATACTGGGTGCATGTATTTGTAATTTTTTTTTTTTACCATCATGTCATTGTTACCATTTTATGCGAATGCCAACATTGGTGATGAAGACATTTGGTTACTCAGCAATGTCACAATTCAGATTTGCTATAACATACTCATATTCTGAACCACTGTTTGACGCAAAAGTACACATGTGGCTCATGTTACTCCTGGTTACTAGGCGGCGCTGAATAGCGGAGTTTTCTATTCATAAGAGCTCTTTTTTTTTTTTTTTTTTTTTTAACAAACATACCTTCAAACATCAACCCTTTTTAAGATATCACTACTTTTAATACACGTCACTTCACCCCAAAATGTTTGGTTTCCTAAAGTTTCGCTTCGAAGGCTTCACACAACCAGTTCTCAAATCCCAAACTCTCACAATGACTTGAAGTTTCCTAAGCTTTCCATAAGAACAGCAAAGCTACAGTCTAATGTGCATCGTTCTGAGTAATCTCATTCAAGGAGTGAACAAATAATAACCATGATCAATACTCAACTCATGCCAATTCATTCCATAATCTGAAAATTTTAAAACACTACTACTCTTCATTGAATTTGCTCAAACTAACTTTGCTATAGCAAAACCAGAGCATTTATTTCACACCCAACCAAAACACTACAGTCAGAAATTCTTTCATGGTTGGTTTTTCTTTTAATATTTATATTTATCAAATTAAACTATCAAAATAAACAAACAATGAAAAACAAATCAAAACCATAACTATTAAACAAAACCCCACCATAACAAACCAAAACACAAAGACAAAACAAAACCACAAATATAAATAAGCACCACACCATAACAAACCAACACACTTGCACACCCCCATACTTAAACTAAGCAGTGTCCTCACTGCTTGGAAACAACACACGAATAAACAAAATAAAAGAAATCAAAACAAAGCAAAAAGAAAGCAAATTTCATAACTCCATGTGGAAAAGGAAAAATGGCTGGACCACTTAGTCATCCTCGTTGTCCTCCTCAGTGTCTTCTGAATTCTCATCAGTGACAATTGACTCTAGCACACTCTTCGGGAACTCGTGAAATGGAAATACAAGCTTTGTGAAGTTCTTATGCAAGGATGTTTTTCAAAGTAGAATCCCGTTGTTTGACATAAGTCCAATATTGTTGCTGTTGTGCGTGCATTTGCGGTAGCATTTCCATGTTTTGATACTGCTAAACTTCTACTAGGCTCATGCGTTGCTCCATCAATTTCAGTGACTGGCAGTTTGGCATGTACTGGGCCTCTGCTACTCGATGTTGCAGCATTGCGGCTAGTGGTGGCTTGTGGGGCTTGGCCTTGCTCTTCGTCATCACAGGGTGGCTGCACCTGATTTCCTCCGGGCATCTTGATCTGTGTGATCCGTGCTATAGCAATGGTGGTGATGGCCCCTTTGGATGAAAACCGTTCCTTAGTGTCAAACACTGGGACACCTCTTCTAGAACATAAGCCTGTGATGAGGAATGGAAACCACAAACTGCCACCCTTTTTGTTAGCACAAGCATAGAGTTCTTGATAAATGATATTACCCACACTGATGGGGCGGCTTAAGATAATGGAATCTAGCAGCAATACTCGATCCTTGGACACTGTCTGAATATGCTTGGATGGCATCAAATGAGTTTTTAGAAAGTGATACCTGTTAGATCCCACATCGGTTGTGGACAGTGCCAAGATCCTCTTTATATATGGGTCCAAACCTCATTTCACAAGGTGCCTTTTGGGGTTGAGTTAGGGACTGTAATATGGTATCAGAGCCAAGGCCAATTTCCCCCGTTGTTGGGACCGGGTTTCCCCCGGCCCCCCATGTTCCTACAGTTGTTTGGCTTTGTCCACGCTGTGCGTGAGGGGGTGTGTTAGATCCCACATCGGTTGTGGACAGTGCCAAGATCCTCTTTATATATGGGTCCAAACCTCATTTCAGAAGGTGCCTTTTGGGGTTGAGTTAGGGACTGTAATATGGTATCAGAGCCAAGGCCAATTTCCCCCGTTGTTGGGACCGGGTTTCCCCCGGCCCCCCATGTTCCTACAGTTATTTGGCTTTGTCCACGCACAGCGTGAGGGGGTGTGTTAGATCCCACATCGGTTGTGGACAGTGCCAAGATCCTCTTTATATATGGGTCCAAACCTCATTTCACAAGGTGCTTTTTGGGGTTAAGTTAGGGATTGTAATATGGTATCAGAGCCAAGGCCAATTTCCCCCGTTGTTGGGACCGGGTTTCCCTCGGCCCCCCATGTTCCCACAGTTGTTTGGCTTTGTCCACGCTGTGCGTGAGGGGGTGTGTTAGATCCCACATCGGTTGTGGACAGTGCCAAGATCCTCTTTATATATGGGTCCAAACCTCATTTCACAAGGTGCCTTTTGGGGTTGAGTTAGGGACTGTAATACGGTCTTGTAGGGTTCCTTTTTTGAATACATGAAAAATAAAAGTTTTTTTTTTTTTAAACTGACACCTAGAACCCGTGCTGTGAAGTTTTGCATTCTCACTGCTGTCCAAATTTACTGGAACATTACTGTAGCAAACTTATTCATCATAAAGAAATGCTGCAGCAAAATCACCAGAATGCCACCTATGTCATGTGAATGCAGTTTTTCTCTTTTCTGCTACCGCAAATGCTGCACCACAAAAAGAAAAAAATTATCGAAAACAGAGTGGAACAAGAAATAAACCGGAAATCAACAAAAATAACAAACCAAATGTAATTTTAAATAATTGAAAATAAATGGTTGCCTCCCTTAAGTACTTTTTTTAGAGTCTTCAGCCTGACTATGTGGTAATTCAGGCATCCTATAGTGAGATGGATATTTTCTGATGGCTGAAACCATCACCCCATTAATGCTTAAGTCACTGGCTGTTAACTTTAAAAGTTCTCCGTGAGTTAGCTGCAACAATATCCACTGCTCCATGCCGATAAGCTTGAGCTACCAAAAAGGGCCCTGACCATCTTGATTTTAATTTCCCTGGAAACAAGTTCAATCTTGAGTTGAAGAGTAGTTACTGTTGTCCTGCGTCAAATTGCCTTGAGATAATTCTGCTGTCATGCCATTTTTTTGTTTTTTCTTTGTATAACCTGGCACTCTTATAAGCTTGCAAACGGAATTCGTCCATCTCATTCAGTTGCAACAACCTCTGCTCTCCTGCTAGTTGGAGGTCCATGTTTAGTTGCTTGATTGCCCAGTACGCCTTGTGCTCTAATTACACTGGTAGATGACATGCCTTTTCGAAAACCAATCAGAATGGTGACATTCCTAGTGGCGTTTTGAATGTTGTTCTGTATGCCCAAAGTGCGTCATCAAGCCTCAGCGACCAATCCTTGCGATTGGGTTGACCACTTTCTCTAAGATCCTCTTTATCTCTCGGTTTGAAACTTCTGCCTGCCCACTAGTTTATGGGTGGTATGTTTTAGCAATCTTGTGTTTCACTCCATACCTGCCCAAAAGATTCTCAAACTGTTTGCTGCTAAAGTAAGTTCCTTCATCACTAATGATCGCTCTGGGTGTCCCAAAGTGGGGGAAAATTTCTTGTGAAGGAACTTCACAACTATTTTAGATTCATTTTGTCTAGAGTGCCATGGCTTCCACCCACTTGGAGACATAGTCGACTGCTACCATAATGTACTGGTTTCCATAAGATGAAGGGAATGACCCCATGAAATCAATGCCCCACACGTCAAATGGTTCGACCTCCAGAATGTTGTTTAAAGGCATTTCATGTCGATTGGAGATGCTGCCTACCCTTTGACATCTGTCAGACATTTTTATGAACTCCTGAGCATCTTTGAATAAAGATGGCCAATAAAATCCCGATTGTAGGACCTTGGCTACTGTTTTTGTTCCTCCGAAGTGTCCACCATAAGGGGAAGAGTGACAATGCTGCAAAATGCTTTGGAATTCCTCCTCTGGGACACATCTCCTGATAATCTGGCCGGCACATTGCTTATAAAGAAACGGCTCATCCCATAAATAGAACTTTACCTCATGCATGAATTTCTTTCGTCTTTGACTAGTCATCTCTAGTGGAAATAGCCCACCGACTATGTACTTAACAAAATCTGCATACCAGGGAGCAGTAGCTTGCTGCACGGCTAAAAGTTGCTCATTAGGGAAAGTCTTCCGAATGAACTCCTTCTTCTCAGCTTCAGGCCCGGCCTCAAGTCGTGATAGATGGTCCGCAACCGAATTTTCGGAACCCTTCCGGTCTCTAATTTCCAAATCAAATTCCTGTAGGAGCAATATCCACTGATCAATCGTGGTTTAGCATCTTTCTTGGCAATTAGGTACTTAATCGCTGAATGGTCCGTGTAAATTATCACCTTGGTGCCCATTAGATGCACCTTGAACTTATCAAATGCAAATACCACAGCCAAAAGCTCCTTTTCCATAGTCGTATAATTCAGCTGAGCCTCTGTCAGTGTCTTGCTTGCATAATAAATTGAGTGGAACACCTTGTCATGACATTGTCCCAACACCGCACCCACTGCGTAATCGCTGGCGTCGCACATCAACTCAAAGGGCAATGACCAATCAGGTGACATGATGATGGGTGCAGACACTAACCGCCTTTTCAACTCCAAGAACGCCCGTTGACATTCCTCATCAAAATTAAAAGGGTGATTTTACTCCAGCAAAGTACACAGCGGCTTAGAAAGTTTTGAGAAGTCTTTGATGAATCTTCTATAAAAACCAGCATGTCCCAAAAATCTTCTAATCCCCTTTACTGATGTAGGTGGTGGCAGCTTATCAATCACTTCAATATTTTCCTTGTCCACCTCTATGTCTTTGTTGGAGACCTTATGGCCCAAAACGATGCCCTCCTGTACCATGAAATAACACTTTTCCTAGTTGAGGACCAAGTTGGTTTCTTCACACCGCATCAAGACTTGTTCCAAATTTGCTAGGCAATCGCTAAATGAATTACCAAACACCAAAAAATCATCCATAAAAACCTCCAGCGATTTCTCCACCATATCGGTAAAAATGGACATCATGCACCTTTGAAATGTTGTTGGAGCATTACAAAGTCCAAATGGCATCCGCCTTAAACCAAAAGTCCCACATGGACAGGTGAAAGTTGTCTTTTCCTGATCCTCTAGTGCTATAGCAATCTGGTTATATCCTGAGTATCCATCCAAGAAGCATTAATACTCCTTTCCCGCTAACCTGTCAAGCATCTGGTCAATGAACGGCAGAGGGAAATGATATTTGCTTGTTGCTTTGTTTAATTTCCTGTAGTCCATACATACTTTCCAGCCAATTACTGTTATTGTCGGGATTAGCTCATTGTTGTCGTTCACTGCCATGGTAACACCTCCTTTCTTCGGCATGCATTGGACTGACCTGACCTAAGAGCTGTCTGAAATAGGATAGATAATCCCTGCATCTAGCCACAATAATATAAATAGTATAGAATGTAAATTATTCGAGGTCGTTTCAAATGCTAAAATATTAGACATTTAAAGTCGTTAATATGGTGGCCCTTCACTCATTCTTGTCATTGGATTGGAATTTGAGGGTATAAAATTTGTACCCCATTGGCGGGGAAAAGTAGGCTTACCATTCCACAAAATTTCCTCACAACAAATTTTAGAATCGAAAATAAAACAAAAACAAATGCTTATGTAAGATTTAATCGGGATGGAAGAAAAAGATAATCTCAGTTTAGAGTGGAATTTCTTTAGGTTAACATATTTCAACAGTAAAAACAGTAATATTTTCTTTATGGAAACAAAAATATTTTTTTGCTTTCTTTTTGAACTTAAGGGTTAGGGGATTCGAACTTTGTATTTTGAGGTGGTGTCAAGTGTGATACTATACTAGACTATTCATGCAATCACACTGAGAGTAGTTTTACTTACGCCAAAAAGGACACAATCATAGTACATTGATCATAAATACTTTAAATAATCAAGCATAAAAAAAATCTATTGAAAAATGTATTTCCATGTAGGAGAAACCTTAATTGATAATAGTAGAATAAGACATGGATATTACAATGAAGTTATATTGCAACTTTAAGAACACTTTAAATAATCAAGCCATAAAAAAAGTAAATAATAGGATAAAAAAGATACTACAACGATATTGTGTTGAAGAAAAAAAGAATGAAAGAATTACAAGGCAATCACATGTTGACAACTATTACATCGAAAAAAAAAAAAAAAAAACAATGGTACGCCTCAACTCCAGTACTCCAATATATCTGTACCTGCATTAATAGACAAATGTTTGGGCCAAGAAATCTAAAATTTGGTGCATGCCTCTGCAATTATAGGTTTATTATGTTCAACACTTTTTAATTGAGAATCTGCAAAAAAATACAACAACAATTTTTTTCATTGCTATCTGGAACAACAAAATCAATACTCATTTTATTTGTTGTAATATTAGAAAAAGGATTATCAACTCTTACAAAAGGAACAAAGAAAATGGTTTAGCTGGTAAAATAATTACACAGAAAACCAAAAAGTTTTAGCTAGGGTCAAAATAGAACATCTCTAAACACAAAGAAACTGAAGAGTTGGGACAAGACGACTTGCTTCCAAAGGAAAGAATGAGGAACAAAAATAAAATCAAGAAGTTTGTAGAGGTCCAAAGCCTTTTCCAGGCCACAACAATATAAATGCTTGCGCCTCTGTCTCTAATTCCTCTGTAAAAAGGCTTAGCTAGTAAAAGAACGCATGCAGCATTAAAAATATTGTACCCAAGTTGCAACATAGAAGATCTGTAAAAACAAACTAAAGAGGAGAGGACTTGCTTCACAAAGAAACAATGTGCAACAAAAACATGCTCATGCCTTCGCTCATAATTCCTCTCTAATTGTTTGCTTTGTTCTTCCACTTAAACATTTTCTCACAGTATTTTCTTGATTTGAATTTTCTTTTATATGAACTGATGTGGTTACTTTCAATTTAATCACCGAGCTTAGGAATAGGCAAGTGCTATATTAATATGACTGTAATTATATCATACAAATTGAAGAATGATACTTTACTGCATATTTTGAAGATGCTATATTGATCCATTTCTCTGCTTTTATTGCCACATTTGCACCAATCCATCCTTGTCTGCAAACCACAAGATAATATAAGGATAAAACAATACTGCAAAGCCTTATACACAATGATGAAATTTGAATACACGAACTTTTAATAAGGCCTAATAGATCAACGTAAGGCGAGCTTCTATAGCCAATAAAACCATATAAATGTCCTCCAAGAAAAAAGACAGTTCCTCATCTGTAGCAGGTTGCAACAATAAATATTTTGTCCAAATGTTCTTAAAAACACCTTTTCAAGATTGAGTTAGCATTTTAAAATGGAAAAAATCAATTGATGTAAATTCCTATAGGTTTTGAACATAACAGAACCCACGACCCTTAGTGTTTCTAGAGCAAGTAACATTACTCGTTCAGGGGATCCATTTTTCTGATCCAATAAAAGCAATCTTGTGTTGTGTTTCAATGTGATACCATATACTTTTAAGCAACTCAGTGACTAAGAAAATCATCTCTACACAATTCATATCGAATAAATCTTTAGGAAAAAATAATATCAGAAGAACAGTAGCAAACTTTTCCACTTGAAAGGGAAGCGAAATCAGTTTTGGAAAAATGATGCATCCTCCTAACAATCATAATGACCTAGCGCAACAATAGATCAGGGAAAATTGATCTCTTGTGCCAGATTAGGAATTTTAATAGCAATGGACCTTCAATTGATCTGAGACCTCTAGGCTCTAACCGCAACCTCATATTTTTGAAAGAGGTTTATAAGTTTGCCAAGTCAAAGAATTAGAATGAAGAAAACAAACATTCAAACCGATAGTAAATATTTGCACATAGTTTACCATCTTCGCCAAGTTATTGACACATTGGTAGCCACACATCTCAAATGGAATTAACAACTTTTGCATTAATCAACAAAAAAGAGAGTTTATTCGTGTAATGATGCATCCTTAAAAGTTATGTAAGAAGTCACTCTTCAGGTTGCTCATAGAACCAACAAAAATCAGTTTTTGCTTCCAGCTGGACCTGCATTGTTCATAAATTAGTATTTAAGAGACGTGGAAAATAATAACGTCTTTACATATTAAGTAAAAAAAATTTTATTCCCCTTGCAATTATCATCACCCAACCTGCTACTTCTGCATGTCCAAGACATATAACCATACAACCTATATAGTCAATGAAAGTACACAAAATTGTTAAAATTTGTATCTGCAATAATTTATTGTCGAGAGAGGGGATTGAGAATCCACATAAAAAGCTTCCAAATTGACGTAGTTATTCCTAGTTCAACTGAAACTTTACCTCAATTCAATAGCATGGTCTTTTTACCCACAAAAACAAATTAAACAAGGAACATGATTTTCTATTTTACCAAAAAGCTATCTTTTCTTGTGACTCTTTTTTTATCCCTTGAAATATCCATTGTAGACCGTTGGACAATAGAAATAGTAAGGAAAAAAAAAAAAAAAAGAGAGAGAGAGAGAGAGAGAGAGAGCATTACTTATATAAAAACAAGTGCTCAGGATCACACCTGGAACCTAGTATAGTAGTAATTCTGTTTTCTGTTTTCTGTTTCCATGTTTCTAGAGATAAAAGGGGAAAATTCAACCAAATAAAAAATCATCAAAGGCAGCATATTTTCAGTACCTAAAAATCTTGAAACAAGATAAAGTTCTGGAAATTATCATTACTTCTATTCAAGCATAAATTTCCCTTGGTAGTATTCCAACTCTTTGTTTGTGGCATCATTAGGAACCTTACTGGCAGCATGAATCCATAAGTGACCTTCAAAAGATAAAGATCCATAATAATAGATAGATATAAAGAAAATGTTTCAAAATAAAATTTTGCTTTAGTTGTTTCTACCAACATTTTTTCCCCAAAAAGTTGTAAATGACAACAATCTATTAGATATAACATTTGCAAGATTGCAAGTTCTTAAATCTTCAAGAGCGTCAATAGAAAGAAATGGATTTGAACAGCTGGCATGGACGAAATAAATATATTCAAACAACAAGATTTCTAAACCTAAAATGTACATACCCTTTTATAACTTCCATAACGGCGTACCCGCTTATTTACTTTAAAAATAAGACCCTAGTAAAAACTCAAGAACAAGTCTTTTTCATTCTTGTGGGTATGTTCTCAAGTGAAAGGCAATCAAGCAATCAATGATTTATTCAAAATCTCAATGCAAAGTTTAAATAAGCAAATGATTTAAGAAACTCTTATGTTTAACCAAACTTGAAATTCCATAGCAAAAGATAAAATCAGACATTGAAAAAAAAAAAAAAACCATTATATTTTTTTTGGGTTTGGTTCGTACCTCTGATCGGAGAAGTGCAAGACTATCACTAAATATGCTTTATACCATTTAACTTTGGGGGTTTGTCCTCTCACATTGCCGGCACGACCTAGAAATCAATGAACATAAACTAAAAAATAAGCCGGAAAGAAAATTGCAAAATTTGGGAGGAAAAACAGAGAGAGCACCAAACAGAATCAAGAAGGAGATGATATGATGTGAAGAACCAACTTACCCATTGCGGAGGATCGAGAGAGAAAGAGAGAGAGAGAGAGATAGTGATACGAACCCCGTCAACTTGTGACCAAGCCTTTAATCTAAGAAGTCTCCAAGATCGTCTCTATGTTCAGATTCGATTGGAAGAACCGCGACCTGTTACCTATATGGAGGTAAGAACCTTAGTATGGTGAAGATGCTACAATCAATTATGGAAGGATTGATTGATAAATCGTTAGTGAACGCCATTGAAAATTCCGATAAGTTCGAATAGTTCTTCAAAGAACCAAAGAGAAAATTTTCTCACAATTAGTAACTAATGATCTGAATTTCTCTACCACTTAGTCGCCTATTAATATGCTGAATATTACAAAGAAAATTTTTAAAGTAACTACTTAATTAAGGCTAAAATCTGGTAATATTCTTAGTTGCCTAAAAAGAAACAATAAGCCCTTTAATTGGCTGATTACATGCCTAAAATAAAAGAAATAAAAAAAAAGGAAAGTTGAGAGTTTTAAATGGCTCTGCTATCGGCCAATCATACCCATAAAAGTCAAAAGCTTAGACAAATAAAAGGAAAGTAAATATCTTGGCATGCAAGCCTTACAATCAAACCTTAAAGTACTCCTAAACTTGCCAATTTTACTTACTAAAATTAAGCTTAACTTTGGCCGGATTCTTCTAGAACTTGAATCATGCTTGTTAAGCGCTGGTCAACTCATTCATCTCCCTCAATAGGCCTCCATGTGCATGCTTGAGCCCAAATCCCTTGAATCAACCCATTTAACGCATTTTGGAATTTCTTGGTCCGTGCCCTTGTAACCGATCCAATAGGAACTTGAATAGGATCTGTATTCCATGCTCTTGTGCTAGCCATGTCCTCATCATTCTCCTCCTCTTGAAAAGGATTTGTCCTCAAATCAAGTTCATCACCTACATCAAAAGGACTCAAATCAAAAATATTGAAGGTAGCACTTACATTATACTCACCAGGCAAATCCAGCTTGTACGCATTGTCGTTGATCCGTTCCAAGACTTGGAAAGGTCCATCCCCTCTAGGTAGTAGCTTGGATTTCCTTTGTGTCAGAAATCGCTCCTTACGCATGTGCAACTAAACCCAATCTCCAAGGTTAAGACCAACTGTTGTTACCCTTTGTTGGCTTGTTTCGCATATTGCTCAGTTCTTCGTACGATGTTGAGCTTTGCTTTTCTCATGAATCTGCTTTACAAGTTTAGCTTTTCTCTTTCCATCTAAATTCACACACTCAGACATAGGTAATGGTGATAGATCCAAAGGAGTTAAAGGATTAAAACCATAAACAATCTCAAATGGTGAAAATTTAGTAGCAAAGTGAACAGAAACAGAACAATTATAAGAAAACTCAACATGTGGCAAACAATCTTCCCATGTTTTAATGTTATTTTTAATAATTGCCAGCAACAAAGTAGATAAGTCATATTTACTACTTCTGTTCGACCGTCAATTTGAGGATGACAAGTAGTTGAAAACAACAACTTAGTTCCTAACTTAGCCCATAAGGTCTTCCAGAAATAACTCAAGAACTTAGCATCTCTATTAGAAACAATTGTTCTAGGCATGCCATGTAAACACACAATTTTCTTTAAAGAACAAATCAGCAACATGTGAAGCATCATCAGTTTTGTGACATGGAATAAAATGTGCCATATTTGAAAATCTATCCACAACAACAAAAATTGAATCTATCCCATGTTTAGTCCTAGGCAATTCTAACACAAAGTCCATTGAAATATCAACCCAAGGTTCACTAGGATTAGGAAGAGGTGAATACAAACTGTGGGGCTGCACTTGGGACTTAGCTTGCTTACAAGTGATACATCTTCCACAAATTCTCTCAACATCTCATTTCATATGTGGCCAATAGAAGTGTTCCTTTCAAACAGCTAAAGTCTTCACAACTCCAAAATGTCCCATCGACCTTCCATCATGTGATTCTCTAACTAGCAATTTCCTCACAAAGCAATTAGGCACGCCTAATTCATTCTCACGATACAGGAATCCATCATGCCTAAAATACTTACCATTTGCGGATTTCTCACATAGTTCATACTCTTCTCCCAAATCATGGTCAGTCACATATAATTCCTTAATTTACTCAAAACCAAGTAATTTAGTATCAAGAGTAGAAAGTATTACGTACGTGCGAGAAAGCGCATCTGCGACGATGTTTTCTTTACTTTGTTTGTATCAAATGACATACAGAAACGTCTCAATGAACTCAACCCATCAGGCATGTCTCTTGTTCAGTTTGTGTTGGCCTTTCAGGTGTTTCAAGGACTCATGATCCGTATGGATCACAAATTCTTTAGGCCAAAGATAGTGCTGTCATGTCTCCAAAGCCCTAACCAACGCATACAACTCCTTGTCATAAGTTGGGTAGTTTAAGACTGCCCCACTTAGTTTCTCACTGTAGTAAGCAATTGGTCATCACTCCTGCATTAAACTACACCTATACCAATACCTAAAGCATCACATTCAATTTCAAATGTTTTATTAAAGTTAGGCAAAGACAGTAAAGGTGCATTAGTTAGCTTTTGCTTGATCAATTAAAATGCCTTCTCTTGTTCGTCTCCCCATTTAAAACCAACATTTTTCTTGATTACTTTGGGAAGTGGTGCGGTCAATGTGCTAAAATCTTTCACAAACCGTCAGTAGAAACTAACAAGTCCATGAAAACTTCTCACTTCACCTATGTTTGTGGGACTCGGTCACTCTTGGATTGCACATACCTTTTCCTCATCATCCTGTATACCCTGTGTACTCACAACATGTAATGCCCTGATCTACGTAGGGCCGTTACCATACTTATTTAAACTACATCTCGGTTTTAATAATTTAAACTTACTTGAAAATTTTAAAATAATTTTTATTTTTTAAAACATATAAAAATAGACTAGTCCATATAAGTAAGCTTTCTGTGCATACATATTGAAATAAAAAAAAAAAAAACATACATACATACTCCTTTCATTTGACTCAAGTCTTCAATCCTCATATATACAGTATAACACAATTTATTCTAATATATATATATATATATATATATTCTTGGTTCAAAAGAACTTGTGGAAAATTTTGCGTAGTGGTATCCCACATCGCCCTTCATTTGCCACATCGTCCGCATGGCCCACCAATTAAGCTGCAGGCTTTTTACCTATAGTATGAAATATATTGATGAGCTTACGCTCAGCAAGTACAAACTTAATCATTTAATTTATGCATGAACCATTTATGATCAATTATGAATCTCTTAAGCTCCATTATGAACTTATTATGAACTTATTATCTTGCTTAACATGTGGGCCCCTTGTGTACAGACCAAATGCGCGCAATCCACAGAAAGTTAGGGTTTGCAAGGTCTCTAACAATTCGGGGACTCATGTAAGCCTTCACGATCTGGCGGAAGGTCTTAGTATCTTGAACTTGAAACATGTATTATCCTCCACGATCTGGCTTAAGGTTGGTACGACACTTTACTTGTCTTAGTTTAGTCTTAGTCTTGTTACTTTTCCAAGACTAATATTCTTTACTTGTGATCTTGTTAGTCATGATGCATGTGATACATGAATATGACATGACATAAAGATCACTAACATAGAATAACTTGTGGCATATTAATAAAGCATGGCATGTATATAAACATGACATCATCATAAAATATGGCATGTAAATAAACATGGCACATCATGGTATACATGTAAACAAATCATGCTTCAAAATAGTTTACTATTTTCCATACTGTAGGTGAGGTTTGTACTTACCAGTTATGCTACATCCTAGGTTTTGTTGCTCCAAGTCAGGTTGCAACAACATGTTACTTCCTTGTTTCCCAAAAAGGACGTAAGATAAGGGTTATCTTATCTTACCATAAATCATTGCATTCAATGCTGGTATCCTTAACCAGCATTCATTAGTAAACCTAGTTACATGTCCCCCACACACTACCATGATAACTCATTTGGTTACTAAGTGTAACCCTAGGGCGCATGATCCAATTTCAATCAAACAGTATCTTGTTTGATTTATTAATGAACTTTGGGTTTAAGGCCTAATCATACTTAGCATCTCATTAGGTTACTATTAGTAACCCTAGGTATAAGCCCAAGTTATATTTAGATTAAAACCCTATTGGGTTACTAAGGCCCACTTTTTAAAGTCATACCCCTATTAGGTTACTAAGGCCCAATTACTTTTAGAGTAATTCCCTATTAGGTTACCATTGGTAACCATGGGTTTTAGGCTCAACCCAATAGCTTGGGTATCTTATGTGGTTACTATAAGTAACCTAAATAATTTGACCCAATAAAATTTGGTAACCTTCCTAGTTACTATAACTATATGTCTTACAATTGTTTACCATATATCTTGGCCTAAATTATTAAATAATTCCTTGTGGGATAAAATTTTAACCCCTTTTTATAAACTATTTTAAACAGTCCCATAAATTTTGGTTATCAGTGCATGTGCAGGAATTTCCTGTTTATGCACTGTTTTTGGAAATCATGTGCAGAAATTTCTTGTTTTCTGCACAGTTTTTAAGATCCAATTTTATCTTAAATTCTGCTTAGAATTTAAAAAAGTTTTTTAAATGAACGTTTTAGACCTTGAAAAACCCTACAACTTTCGTTCTTTACTCAAAATCCAGTTCTACCTTTAACCTATCCTTTTTCTTGGTTGAACCTGCCTGGCCGTGCATACTGGGTCTGGGCAGACCAGGCTCGGATTTTGATAAAAACAGAGGCTTTTGGAGTCTTATTTTTAAAAAATGTTTGCTTAACCCCCTAGAATTTTCCATTTTATACAATTTTGTAGTTTTAACTTTTCTCAAATTCGACCTCTAAAGGCCTCAAAATCCTGTTTCTAGATTGCTGCCCAGTTTTGATCCGAAACTGACAGTTTTCATTTTGGTTGGTTCTTACGTAAAATTACGTGCACACTACCTCGAATGGTTAAAACCATGAGCCTACGACAAGCATGCAGCATGTTACGTAATTTTTTCATTATCATGCATTCATTTCTCATCCATACAATCTTCATGCAAACCCAAATGATAATCTATACCAAATTAGGGTTTTTGGGGTTAGCTTAAACCCTCCATAAAACATACATCACCATTCTCATTTTCATTCATCAAACATCATTCTTGAGTATGTGGGGACATATAACAAACATATAGTAGGCATTCACATATACCACATAATCTCTAACACATATTATCACAAACACGCATCAAACCATAATTAGAGACCACCAAACCCTAATCAAGCACATTCAAGCAATTACTACTAACCCTATTGCATGAAACTAAAAAGTGAGCTTATGCTCTTACATTCCCAACATGGAAATACAGTTAAATCTTGAATCAAACTAAATTGAAGAACTAGAGGGTGGAGAGGATTACCTAGAGATCTAGGAGAGTGGATCTATCCTTTGGTTGAGAAAATTTTCCTTCCTTTCCTTGCCTTCACAAAACCGACCACTCTTCTTCTTCTCTCTCTCTCTCTCTCTCTCTCTCTTTTTTAATTCTAAGGGAGAGGGAGAAAGTTGAAAGAGAGGCAAAAATTTGGGGTCCAACTAATTAGTTTTCTTCTACACCCCACCCTTATTTATAGGTGAAAAATGCCTAATTTTTCATAATTATTTTTATTCTTAAAATTGCATATTAGAGTCTAAAAACAAAATATTTGCTCAAATACCCCCTTAGGTGGCCGGCCATTATGGGTCCTTGGAGGCCAAGTAATCTTTCCATGCTCATCCATTTAATTATCCAATCAAAAACTACCACACAATTTCTTCAATTTTCCAAAAATCCCAAAATTCACATATTTATCTAAGATGACGTGTCCTCCCATTAGGGCTCCATTTGGCTTTCCTCTTAATATGCAGTCCATTTTCATACTAATGCAAATATTACTAATATTGTTTTCAACTAATAACAGTACTGTTATACTGGACTACAGTCCAGAATTCATTTACATATTATTGGACTACGTATTGATTTTTATTATTACTTAAAGCGACTTAGCCCTTATTATCCTAAATAATGTGCTTGATTTTTCTAGAGTGGTCTCGAGCCTTATTCTTACTATTTAAATTGTGATGACGGTTTTTCACAGTATAATTTTCATACTGCTTGCTATACTGTAGTACCGTCATAATCATGCCTTGAATCATTCTGGTTAAACTTTGACCGGGATAAAATCGTAAATTCTTATTCTTCCTTTTTCCTTAAAAGGCCTCGTTCTTGACCTAATAAACTTATTATCGAGTCTCATAATTAGTTAAACGAGAACTCAAACATATACTGATAAAATTATGAATTTCACATTGATATTTATAATTTTCATGAAATATCACATAAACACATAGAACGGACTTAAATTTCTTTACATACAAGGAAATCATGAGTCCGTAAAAATTTTGGTTATTACATAACAAATCTTAGAAACACTAGTTTTTTCGGTGCAAAAGGTAAACTTCTTCAGATTAGCAAACAACTTTTCTTTTCTTAGTACATCTAAAATAGATTTCAAATGCACTACATGATCATCCAAGTTTTTACTATATATGAGAATATCATCAAAATATACCACAATAAATTTTCCAATAAATGCATGCAAAACATGATTCATTAAACGCATAAAAGTACAAGGAGCGTTAGTTAAATCAAATGGCATTAATAACCACTCATACAATCCATATTTAATTTTGAATGCAGTTTTCCATTCATCACCCTTTTTCATTCAGATTTGATGATATCCACTTTTCAAATCAATTTTAGAAAATACACAAGAACCATGCAATTCATCTAGCATATCATTTAAGCAAGGAATGAGATGTCGATACTTTACTGTAATGTTGTTGATAGCTCGACAGTCATCGCACATTCTCCACGACCCATCCTTTTTAGGAACTAATAAGACTGGAACCTAACATGGACTCATGTTTTCTTGAACATACCCTTTTTCCAATAATTCACTAACCTGTCTCTGAAGCTCTTTTGTCTCTTCTGGATTGCTCCTATAAGCCGGTCAGTTTGGAATGGAAGCGCCGGATACAAAGTCAATTTGATGCTCTATTCCTCGAATTGGAGACAAACCGTGAGGCACCTCATCGGGAAAGACATCCTCAAATTTCTGCAATAAAGAAACAACAGAACTAGGCAAACAGGGTCAAGTTCGTTAGTGTTTAAAAATGCCTCTTTGTACAAGAGTACAATCATCAGCTGGTTTGAAAACATCGCTCACTTAATTTCTTTGGCTTTTGCATAAAAATTCTTTTGTTTTCTCTCTGCTTTTCTCTCAATGGCTGAATATATAATTGCCTTTTCTCTCTTTTTTTCTTCGGCCTCTCTCTCTTTTATACTCTTTTTCTTTTGTTCACTCTCTTTCTTTTGATTATTCTCTTTCTTTTGATCACTTTCTCTTTTTTATCAGTCTCTTTTTGCAATCTCACTTGATCCTCATATACTTGTTGCGGTGTCAATGGTATAAGAGTGATTGATCGTTGATTAAGTACAAAGGAGTATTTGTTCATAAAGCCTTCATGCTTCACACGCCTATCAAACTGCCATGCATATCCTAGCAACAAGTGTCCCGCTTGCATGTGTACTACATCACATAACACTTCATCTTCGTATTTACTGATTTGAAACACAACTAACACCTGCTTGTTCACCTTTATCTCACCACTATCATTTAACCATTGCAACTTGTATGGTCTAGGGTGCTTCAATGTGGGCAGTCCCAATTCTTTCACCATTGTTGTGCTTGCAACATTAGTACAACTACCACCATCAATAATCATATTACATACCTTGTTTTTGACGTAGCACCTAGTGTGAAAGATGTTTTCCCGCTGCACTTCTTTAACTTCTTTTGCTTGCAAGCACAATGCTCTCCTTGCCACCAATGTCAATGCATTAGGTGCTAAATATTCCTCCTCGGAAACGTCCTCCAATGGTGGTATGCATCGGTGTCGGAATCTTCATTGTCGGTCACAATTTCACCATTGTCTCGCAACACCATGACCTACTTTTTTGGACATTGACTTACTATGTGTCCCTTGTCTTGGCATTTAAAACATTTAATGTCCTGGTTCCAAGAGGTAGAAGTGTTGGTTTTACCTTGAGGAATGTGGCTTGTGTTCTTAGGCTCGGAGTTGGACGTTTGTGGCTTGTCTACCTTCTTTGTATAACTCGGTTTCCAAGAGGTAGAACCTGAGTTATGGGCTGCACGTGAACCACCCCTTCTTGAGTCATTGCTCCACTTTGATGGCCATGTGCACCATATCTTCCAACTCCACATAACGCTACATCTCTACCTTATCATGGATTTCTCGGTTTAATCCAAGTAAAAACCTAGCCATTGTAGCCTCTCGATCTTCCTCTACATTAGCCCGGATCATAGTAATCTCCAACTCCTTGTACTAATCCTTAATGCTTCGGCTTCCCTGTCTAAGACCTTGTAGCTTTTTATACAATTCCTAGTAGTAATAACTTGGAAAGAACCGCTTTCTCATCATTACTTTCATCTCCTCCCATGTCTCTATTGGTAGCTCTCTATTCTGCCTCATGTTTATAACAAGCTGATCCCACCAAGTAATGGCATAGTCAGAAAATTCAATCATAGCTAGTTTTACCTTCTTTGCTTCGGAATAGTTGTGGTAGTCAAATACGAACTCCATCTTCTTCTCCCACTCAAGGTATGCTTCAGGATCGGATCTACCTTGAAACGACGGAATCTTCATCTTAATACAACCCAAGTTGTTATGTTCCCAATTCCTAGCTTCTCTAAACCACCCTCCATGTCTCCAATTACTAAAAACCGAATCTTGATCATTTTCTTCATAAAAACTAACCCCACAATACTCTTCATCTTTAACCCTCACTTCCCTCGGTTGAACTCTTTCCCTTCTACGCATATTAGGAGCGTTTTGTGGCTGCTCCACACGTGTATTCTCCATCCGATCTATCCGTTCGTGAACCTGCTCCAATTCCAACCTCATCACACGCCTCATCTCACTCATCATGGCCTCCATAAACATTTTCGGATCAGCTAATCATATAGCACCTACGGCATTGCTCTTAGCACTATTGTGAGAAATGATTGCTGCAAAACAAAGATTGCTGCAAAACAAAGTTAGAAAGAAAAGACCTCACAATTCTCACCGTTATGTGTTTACACTCAAGAATGTGAATCACTCTATACTCGTGTTTTCACTCAAAAAAAAAAAAAATTACGTGGCTTTTAACCCTTTAATGTTCTCACTACTCTTGCCTTTTTCCACTCGATAATTCTCTTTCAGTTCTTTTGAAACTAAACAAACAATACTCAAAATTTTCAGCAACAATTCACCAAGAACTCATCAAGGAAATTCAGAATTTAAAAACAAGAATACAAGGAACATGGCGGATTAAAATTTCTATAAAAAATTTTGGTTTCTGGAGTAAGGTGATTTTCGAATTTATTGGAACCAAAATTGATGAAAACAAACAAAAATTTTTTTCGAGTTTCTTTCTGCTTTATTCTTCTACTTTTTTTTTTTTTTTTTATACAACTAGAACCAGAAATTACAAATTACAAAAAAATTAGGAAACACTTTTTTTTTTTGTAAACAAATTCGGCCACGCAAATTCAGCCAGAAAAAGAAACAAAAGGGAAACTAAATTAAAAAGGGAATAGGCGAACCTGAGACTAGAACTGAAGCTCTGATACCAAATGATACGAACCCCACCAACTTGTGACGAAACCCGTAATCTAAGAAGTCTCCAAGATCGTCTCTACGTTCAGGTTCGATTGGAAGAACTGCGACCTGTTACCTATATGGAGATAAGAACCTTATATGGTGAAGACGCCACAATTAACGATGGAGGATTGATTGATAAGTCGTTGGTGAACGCCGTGAAAAATTTCGAAAAGAATAGTTCTTCAAAGAACCAAAGAGAAAATACTCTTATAATTATTGAATAATGATCTGAATTTTACTATCACTTAGTCGCCAATTATTATGTTGAATGTTACAAAGAAAGTTCCTAAAGCAGCTATCTTAATTAATGCTTAAATCTGATAATATTCTTAGTTGCCTAAAAAGAAACAATAAGCCCTTTAATTGGCTTATTACATGCCTAAAATAAAAGGAATAAAAAAAAAGGTAAGTTGAGAGTTTTAAATGGTTTTGTTATCAGCCAATCATGCCCATAAAAGTCAAAAGCTTAGACAAATAAAAGAAAAGTAAATATCTTGGTATGCAAGCCTTACAATCAAAACTTAAAGTACTCCTAAACTTGTCAATTTTACTTGCTAAAATTAAGTTTAATTTTGACCGGATTCTTCTAGAACTTGAATCATGCTTGTTAAGGGCTGGTCAACTCGTTCATCTCTCTCAGTAGGCCTCCATGTGCATGCTTGAGCCCAAATCCCTCGAATTAGCCTATATAATGCATTTTCGAATTTCTTCACCCGTGTCCTTGTAACCGATCCAATAGGAACTTGAATAGGATCCGCATGCCATATTCTTGTGCTAGCCATGTCCTCATCAGAGAGTAGAGAAAAAAAGAAGATCGACCTTAATGGCGAAAAAAAAGAGAGAGAAAAAAATGCATCAACCATCTGTAACTTCTTGCATATCCCCTATATAACAATGAAAAATTGGAGGGGAAAAAAAACATCAAAGTATAGTTTTTAAGGGATTTGGGGCTTAGGGATCTAGGATAGGAATTCCTGCTCAGCTAAAAAGCGTTGGTGGGAAGAGAGCGAGAGCAGGGAAGGAGAAAAGGGGAAAATTTTCGAGAAACGGGTCAAAAAACGAGAAAGAAACCGCTTTTAATGAAACACCAGAAACAAGGATGAAACATTCCTGAAAGCTACAATGAGTTTGGAAGAAGAAGAGAAGAGGGTCAAAAAAAAAAAATTCTGGGAGGATTAAGAGAGTAAGGAGCGAGAAGCAAGAGAGCACAGGGCCCAAAAAAAAAAAAAAAAGAAACAGAGAAGCACGGGAGAAACAGAGGTGAGAGAGAGAGCAAGAAAGAGAGAGAGAGAGAGAAGAGAACGGAAGAGAGAGACGAGGGAATATGAAAGAAAGAAGGGAAAAAATGGGAAAAAAAAAAAAAAACGAAAAGAAAAAGAGATGACACATGGCTGATACAGAGGGCATGACGAAAATTAACATCGCCTCCTTTAAATATTGCTAAAGATACGTGAAAGACAAATGTAGAAGTACATAAAAAAAAAAATTTGTTTGAATTTTTGTCTAAGTTTTTTATTACTTTATTTTATGTATTTTATTCTTATTTGTGCTCTTGCTAAAATTAATCATGAAACTTTTACATATACATTTCTATGTTACCTTTTCAAAGAAATTGTTACATAAAAATAAAATAAATGTCTTTTGAGATTTTTATTTATATATATACATATATATATATATTTATATACACACGCGACGAGTCTCGTATACGCCACTGCCATACAGCCGGCAATTCATTCGTGGTCGTCGGATAAAAGTTGAAGGGCAAGATGAGAGGGAGAGAAATAACTGGGATACAACCTAAGAGAGGAGAGAGAGAATGGGTCGCCGGAGAGGCCTCCACGCTACTGCTGCTGCTCATCCTTGAGGTTCGGCTTCCGTGCTTGAGTCTCCTTCTTCGCTGGAGCACGCTGCAATCGAGAAGGTGTAGAAGGCTAAGCAACAATTCCGCGATGGCGGCGATGAGCAGCGTCTCCGTCGAAGGCTCAGCAACAACCAAGTGTCTCTATATTTGTCTCCGGCGACGTTCATCACGGGCTACCGAGTGCTCGACGAGAGGGAAGACCAAGTGCTCGAGGATTTCGCCGGAGGTACTGAACGATTTCGCCAATCCGACGGCCCGCCATGAGTTCCGGTCTCACTCTCTCTCTCGATCCGGGATTTTCGCCGTGGCTCTCTCCCTCTCTCTCTTCCCGGCCCTCTCTCTCTCCCCCTCCCTCCCTCGCTCTCTCTCCCTCCATGTCGGACGTCCGGCTGCCGTATAGAAAAGTATTCCAATATATATATATATATATTATTGTGTAAAACCGGCCCTACATGAAGTATCAAAGAAATAACTTACTAATTGGTTAATTAATTACCTAATTATTATTTTAAAGAATTAATTCTCTTGTATAACTCTCTCAGTAGTCTCAAAGTTCAAGTACACTAACACAATGTAATCAGAAATAATTTCATACTTTATGTTTGAAGACGTAACTGTTTAAAGTTTGAGCAAGTTATATTAGCATATGTACTTATTCGTATATCTTCAAAATAACAAACAACAAGAGGAATAATTATTTGTATTGACACATTCTTGATTCAATGTATCACGTAGCTTCATATGAAAGAAATTCTTTTAGTTAAAGTGTGAGTAATTTTGAAAACTCTTTCACGTATATACATAAAAAGAGGCTGCAACCTCATTTATATACTATATCAGTAAAGTTCATTTTTAAATCGTTAAAATATAATCAAAACGTTGAAATGTTGTTTGTATATAATAATTATAATGCACCTTATCTCGTATTAATATAGACTAATAAATTAAAAAAAAATTATCCAAAAAAAAAATTAACATAGTTTACAGTTGACGACATTTTCTTGCGGGGGGGGGGGGGGGGGGGGCTGCATTACGAGTTCCTGGGTGGGCGGGGCGTTCGTTGCCGGTTTTTGGGCTAGTAGCCGATGGGGGGAGGGACGTGGATCTGGCTTGGGTGAGGAAGGACGCGCAGATCTGATTGGGTGTGGTGGGTTGGGGGGGGGGGGGGGTGCGCAGGGATGGGTGGGCTCATCGTTGGCATCAGGGAGGGGCCTCTTCGTCAGCGTTGAGGGGTACAGATTTGGTTGAGGGAGGGGGGTCCATCGTTGGCATCGCTGGGGTGGGATCGTGCTAGCATCGGGGAGGGTGGCGTCTACCACTAGCCAAAGGTTGATTTTTTTAAATTTCTTTAAAAAAAATGAATATACCGATATGATATATAAATGAGGCTATACTGTCGACTTTCTCTGTATACATATTATGAATCTTATATAAAAAGAAATAAAAACAGCTACAATTCACATGCGTTTTGATCATGTTAAAAAAAAATAAAAAAATAAAAAAACTAAACTTTTTTCTTGCTTTTTTCTTTTATTTTACTTCTTTAACTTTTTTTTGATCCTTCACTCTTCAACTTTTTGCTTCTTCACTTGTCTCTTATTGTTTCATTTAATTTTTGTACTTTTTTCTCACCTCTAATGTCTTATAAATTTAAAAATGGTCTATTAAATTACTTCTTACTTTTCTTTTCTTTTTTTAAACTAGAATAATATTTAAAAATATCATTTTTAGTATATAAACATACGAGTCTTTTAAACTCTTTCATATGTTTATATTGAAAATTCTTATATATATATATATATATATAATATAGATCTTATATAAAAAGAGATAATAATAGCTATAATTCACATGCATTTTGATCATCCTTTTTTTTTTTTCACTATTTCAAAAGTTGGATTATACGACAGAGATTACACGACGGTTTTACGGAACCGTCATGTAAACAGAGGATTACATGTCGGTTAAACCAAAATCGTCGTGCAAACGGAGTATTACACGACGGTTCTACAAGAACTGTCGTGTAATCATCCCCTGGGATTACACGACGGTTCTCAGGGATTACACGACGGTTCTAACCGTCGTGTGATACTCCGGTTGCACGACGGTTCTCGTAGAATCGTCGTGTAATCCCCAGATTTTTGTTATACCTACCAGCAGCCCTCTTTTTATCTTACAGAACTGTTCCGCAGCCGCGAAAAACATTACAGAGACCTGCAAAATCACATCTCCTCCACTGCCACGGTCCACTAAACCAATACTCTCGCTTATTATTTGTAATTAGTGATTATTACTTACTCTTCTTTTGAGTTCTATATTTAATTTTTTTTTTGATGAATTATTGTAGATATCTAAAATTAATGGTAAATTCTCATTTTTTTTTTTGTAAAGTTTGATTTGTTAAATTATTTCGAAAGCTTAATATGTTGTATTTTAAATGCAAAAACTTGATCATTGAATGAATTGTATGATCTTTAATTTCGATTTAGGTCGTCTTGGAAATGGATCGAAAATGGATGTGGGCTAATAGATTGACTAGAAAATATCGAGATGGTGTTGAAGAATTTTTGTCATTTGCCAAAACTTACATGAAGAATGATAAGATTCAATGTCCTCGTGTGGATTGTGGAAATCATAGATCTCATTCAGTTGATGAAGTTAGAAGACATTTGATTGCCCGTGGGATTATTTATTCGTACCAAACATGGTATTTACACGGTGAAATACGTTTGAATCCAACATCGAAGAACAAAGGAAAAGAACCTATTGTTGAGGAAGATGTAGGAGATAATTTGTTTGATATGGTTAATGATTTGGAAGAATAGTTTGTGCATCATCCGGAGTTATTTGATGCAATGATGAATGATGTCGAGATGCCCTTGTATGACGGGTGTAGTAAATATACGAAATTTTCCGCATTGGTCAAATTATAGAACATGAAGGCTTCGGGAGGGTGGACAAATTCTAGTTTCACGGCTCTTTTAGAATTTTTAAGAGAAGTTCTACCGGTTAATAATAAAATACTGGCTAGTATGTACGAAGCTAAGAAGACGTTGAGCACTTTGGGAATGGAATATGAAAAAATTCATGCATGTCCAAATGATTGCGCCCTTTACCGAAATGGGTATGAGGATTTGGATGAATGCCTGGTTTGTAAGGAGTCAAGATGGAAGAAGGACAACAAGCCAATGAATGGTAGCAAATGAGTGCCGGAAAAGGTGTTATGGTACATTCCTCCGGCGCCGCGTTTGCGGCGTTTATTCCATAATGCCGATCATGCCAAGAATTTGACTTGGCACCATGATAAACGTGTTGAAGATAGCATGCTTAGACATCCAGCCGATGCACCACAATGGAAGACCTTTGATGCCGATCATCCTGAATTTAGTGCGGAACCACGAAATCTACGTCTTGGTTTGTTAGCGGATGGAATGAACCCACATGGTAATATGAGTAGTAGGCATAGTACTTGGCCAGTCATACTTGTCAACTCCAATCTCCCTCCGAAGTTGAGCATGAAACGGAAGTTCTTGATGTTAACTTTATTGATATCTGGTCCTCAACAACCAGGGAATGACATTGATGCGTACTTGGCACCACTAATCGATGATCTAAAGAGCTTATGGGAAAAGGGGATCAAAGTTAGAGACGCTTACCGTCAAGAGACATTCACACTCCGTGCAATGTTGATGTGGACAATTAATGACTTTCCCGCTTATGAAAACCTATCTGGTTATTCAGTCAAGAGTTCTATTAGTTGTCCCGTTTGTATGAAAGAAACATCTTCCATCCGGTTGAAGAATGGTAAGAAAATCGTTTACCTTGGTCATAGGAGATTCTTACAAAAAAATATCGATACCGCAAACAAAAAAAGGCTTTCGATGGTAATACGGAAGAAAGAATCCCTCCCCAGGTTTTGACGGGCGAAGACGTTTTCAAGATGGTTAAGGATTTGAAAGTGGTGCTCGGGAAAAGAAAACAAAGTAACAAGGATTCGGTGGTTGATGGACCTTGGAAAAAGCGGTCAATCTTCTACGAACTTTCATATTGGAGGACACTTTTCATTCGTCATTGCTTGGATGTGATGCATATTGAGAAAAACGTTTGTAAATTAATAGTGGGCACGTTGCTTGACATTCCTAATAAGAGAAAAGATGGTGAAAAGGCACGGTTGGATCTTAAGGATTTGAAGATTAGACTTAACTTGATCCTTACGAAAAGAGGGAATGCTACTTACTTACCTCCGGCAAAGTACACATTATCAAGACAAGAAAAAAGAAAGTTTTGTGAGTTGCTCGCTTTTGTAAAAGTGCCAAACGAGTATTCTTCCAACTTTAAAAGGTTGGTGTTTATAAAGAATCTGAGGCTGATTGGAATGAAAACACATGATTGTTATATCTTGATGCAACAATTATTACCACTTGCCTTGTGAGGAGTTTTAACGAAGGATGTGAGATTCGCAATTACCAAGTTATGCTCATTTTTCAATTCGATATGCTCCAAGGTAATTGATCCATTTACACTAGATTTGCTACAATCAGAGTTGGTTAAAACATTGTGCTTGCTTGAGAAGTACTTTCCAGCCTCATTTTTTGACATAATGATTCATCTAACGGTGCACTTAGTTCGAGAAGTGAAGCTATGTGGACCGGTGTACTTGAGATGGATGTATCCTTTTGAAAGGTACATGAAGGTTTTGAAGGGTTATGTCAAGAACTGAAATAGGCCGGAAGGATGTATAGCAGAAAGCTACATAGCGGAGGAATCGGTCGAATTTTACTCCGAGTATTTGTCCACCGCGGAAGCGATTGGGTTGCCAAAGACTACAAACATTGACTCGAAAGGACTATCCGTCGACATTCCATCGCTGGTAAATCGAGGTGAATGGGAGAAAGCTTGTCTCTATACTTTACATAATAGGGTTGAAGTGGAGCCTTTTATTGAGGTTCACCTACATGAATTAAGAGATGGAAATCCAAGAAGAGGAAGAAATGAAAAGTTGCTATAAGATGAGCACAATCGGACATTTGGTCAGTGGATACGAGGACATGTCTTTCAGAAGGACGGCCTTTCGCAAGACTTAATGAACCTTGCTAGAGGACCGTCGATGATTGTTACACGGTATACATCATACTTCGTCAATGGTTATATATTCTACACTCGTGAAAGAGATGAGAAGTATCCTGTTCAAAATAGTGGTGTTAGTATCCGTGCTAAGGCCATGCATGTTTCATCTGCAAAGGACAAGAATCCAGTCTATGGAACCATGACCTACTTTAGTTTTATTGAAGATATTTGGGAACTCGATTACTATGGTTTTCATGTAGCACTCTTTAAGTGCAAGTGGGCCAACAATAATTATGTACGGATTGACAGTGATGACATCACAGTGGTGGACTTTAGACGATTGAGATACAAAAATGATCCATTCATAATGGCATCACAAGCAATCCAAGTATTTTACACAATGGATCCCAACAATGTAGAGTTGTCCTTAGTTGTACCGATGAAGCCAAAATTGATCCGTGATGGTCAAGAAGATGAGGAAGATTGCTCCGACATTCCATCTTTCACACAGGGATTGCCACCGGTTGAGGAGATAGACGAATTCGATGACGATGTTTCTCACTTGGTTCGACCAGATATTGAATGGACACGTGTTGAGGAAGCAAAGAGAAAAAAGAAAAAAAACTTAAACATTATGTCATTTATTTTGTACAACATTACTTTTTTATTTTAATTCAACATTTATTATTTTTATTTTGTTATGTTAGTTGCACAATATATATATTGAACATTAATTTTGAACATGGATCAATACTATAGAATGAGTCATTTTTTAAATAACACACGGGTATCAATACTACAAAACTGGACTTCAATTACAAGACGGTTTTCTGACAAAACCGCCGTCGTGTAAACTAACGATTACACGACGGACCCTTGGACCGTCGTGTAAGCTAATATTACACGGTTCCGCATGAACCGTCATGTAAGCTAATGATTACACGACAGTTTTGCAAGAACCGTCATGTAATTCTCCAAAAATTTTGAAAATTTTCAAATTTGATGCTTTGAAATCCGCGCGAAAGCCCATTACTCAAATACAATTTTCTCTTCATATACGCACGAAATCCTCTTCATTTCTCTTCACCCTCTCTAGATTTCTTCAAGTACCCACATCCTTCGCCCACCCGCTGCCACCTCTCTCTTAAAATCCGGTCAAGCCGCCGTTGCCGCCGCCGCCTACCTCCTCATTCTCGCGGTGTGGCCGTGCCTATTCTTCTTCAAAGAAAAGCAAGGTGACTTCAAAGATAAACAACTAACACACAATACTCTTTTGTATTGTTGTTTTCCACTTAACACACATTTTTGAACATGAATGATTTTTTTTTTTTTTTTTTTTGATGTTGCTCTTTGGAGACGAATGTTTTGTGAATGATTTTTGCACTTTACACACATTTATGAACATGAAATTTTTACGCCCACAACATGCTCGATGAAATGCCATATTGAGTTTTTCTTTTGGACAACATGCCTGTGGGGGGCGCATGGCGCCCGTTGGCAGCGCCTCACGCCCATGGGGGTGCGGGCGAGCGCCTCACTTTGACTTGGCCATGAATTGAAGCCTTACGGTTTTAGGTTTTTTATTGACGGGATTAGTACTCGATAAGTTTGTGCAATTTTTCGTCATTTTAAAAAATTCATGTATAGTGTGCTTGGTAGTAAAAGTTAATTTGATTATATTATATTGGTCCGACATAATTGTTTTTTTTTTTTTTTTTGTGTTGCAATAAATATAGGTGATTGTTGGAATATAACATGAAGGAAAATACAATGGAACATTCCAAAAAGGGACTAGCACGAAGGAAAAACTCGTTGGATACCACTGTTGATGGCAAGTGAAGGGCAACTATAATGAAACGCATCCATATGGCAAGGAAAAGAGGTGAATGAATTGAAGTCAAGTTTGACGAGAAAGGACAACTGGAAGGGAAGCACGGTGATGAATTGATGAGCTGGATTGGTGTGCTTGCTTGAGAGCATGTTCTAATATGGATACAAGATTGGAGATCCCGTGATATAGATGGATTGAAATAAATAATTTGGAAAGAAACTGTTACTTCTTTCACCGTCGATGATTGCTTTCGGAGTACTTGTTTAAAATCATGTGGTGAAGCTGTAAGGAATTTTCGACATGATCTTTACAAGACGTTTGTTGAGGAATTTGTAAAAGAAGATAGTGTGTGGACACGGCCTCAAAAAGTTATTGACAACTACCCCAATATAGAAGAAGAGGATTTGGTGAAATTCGTTTAGTATAGAACATCCTCACAATTCCAACAACTTTCGGATCGTGGAAGAAAAATAAGGACGAACAACGAATACTCATCGACAGGAGGTCGAGACGGACATAGAAATCTCGACCAGGAAAAGATATGTCAATAAATTTTGTTTGTACTAAATCGTATGCCAATTATAGAACATTATGTCCTCATGTATAGTAACGATGCTAAATTATAGTTTAAGAAGACTGGGAAATGGGATAAAAGAGATGGTTTGTGGCTAGATCAACAGACAGGCCTAGATGGAGAGTTGAAAGATCCAGCATGTAAAAAAGTTAGCGAGTTGATAGTAAGTTTACTAACTAACAATGAATTCTTCATCACTACTATACATACTTACAACCCTTAAGCTTAAATATGTTTTGTTAATTATCTTGTAGATGGAGTACAACACACAGGAGAGCCAAGACACTTTCGAATCAGTTGGCACTAGTGATGTATTGTCACAAGCATTATCTAGACTCGAACACAAAGGACGTATCCATGGGCAATCAAAGTTCATAAAGCCGTCTCAGTACTTCAACCTAAATTGAAGTTCGAGTAAAGATAATGAAGTACTATCAATGAGACGTGAAATAGAAGAATTAAAGGCGTTGGTGCGTGGTCTATATACGAACAAAGATCTGGAGCCGTCGTTTGATCCCAACAATGTGCCAACCGTGGACCAACACAGCAGCTTTAAGGCTAGTTGCTCTGTCCAAGAAAAACAACATAGAGTGTCTGATCCGCCAACTATGCCGGTCGACAGTTAGGAGTGTAAGCTCTATATTTTTGATGAAGTTCATGGTGGACAGTTGCTTGTTGCATTTGGAAGAGCATGGCTGGAGAGCCTTTCCACCGATACAGTGCCTGGGATTCCACTGGGGGAAGGTAACGTGCGAGTGTCAATCAATGTGCCAAAATTAAAAAAAGCAGCATTACCTATATCGATGTACGAGGCAACCACTGTGGAGGATGCTGTTAATGGGTTTGTTGCTTGGCCTAAAACATTAGTTGAGATCGACATGAGTATGAAAAAGGTGAGTCGAGGGCCTAGTCACATTCCTGACCCAGCAGCTGGCAGAAAAAAATGCCAAAAAAAGCTTGGAAATAAAACGATCGACTCTCGAACTGAGGTACAACAGGATGCGCAACAACAACAACCTTTGTTCGACTTTAATAAAATGAACATGGAGATGAGGCCTTTGGCTTATTATGCACATAGTTCCATGCGTCTAGGTAATCAGATAGAGGTCCCAATACCATACACGATCATGGGTTTTGAAATGCCTGTCTTTCTGAGCTTTGACGATATTTATGAGTTTATTAATTTAGAAGAAATCAATGCGAATTGTATATTAGTCTACATGAGGTACGACATTCTATCTCTGAAATTTTTTTTATCTGGAAATTCTTCTATATGTCAGGTAGAGTAACAATTTTGATACGCTTATGCAGATATATGGAGGAACTATGTAGGATTAACGGGCAAGTTGAGAAGTTTGTGTTTGTGTCTCCAAGCTTGATCTCACCGGTGAGAACAGATACTGAAGATGCTGGCATGAGAGACCGAGCCGACAGTCTTGTCAACTTTTTGCATGACGCACCAAAAGGATGGCTTTATCTTGTGCCACATAACAGAGGGAGACATTGGGTTTTGGGAGTCATTGACCCATGGGAGGACCTCGTCCTTTATTTTGATCCTCTTCGATAGAAGAAACGAGATGATTTTACTGAGCTAATGATCATGTAAGTCAATTTTACTTTCAAGTAAGTCAATTTATTTAATCTTAATTATATGCATCTTAATTAGTTTGAACTTTACCAATTTTCTAGGGCCCTAATGGATTGGAAGATAACGGCCGGAGAAGGGATTAGAAGGAGACGAGACTGTAAAACGAAAATCTCGAACCGTCCTTGTCCTCTCCAAGAGAGAAGTGTTGAATTTGGTTATTTTATTTTAGGTTTTATGAGGGACATAGTGTTGAATGGAATTGACGTACTTAAAAGTAAATAATTTTTTACTTCTCAGGATTTGGATTTGATTAGGGGAGAATGGGCTAACCATGTAATGCAATTCATTAATTATGATATATAAACTTGTAATGTAATAATTGGTATGTACTTTTACTTTGATCAATGTAATTAATACCTTGGATCGTGTATTGGATAACATACAGGTTAGGCCACCCGTAGGAAATCACCAAAAAACCCCAAAAATTTTTTTTACAAAAAAATACACGACGGTTTCGGATGGGAGCCGTTGTGTAATGAATAAAATTATATGACGGTCCGTGCTGAGAACGGTTGTGTAATGTAGACATTACACGACGGTTCTCCCGAGAACCGTCATGTAATGTTCTACTCTACTTGTTTCGACGACGGTATTCCTTGTTTCGACGACGGTTTTAACCGTCGTGTAACATTGAGATACCACGACGATAATATAACCGTCGTGTTATCTTCCACGACGCTGGATTACACGACGGTTGTGTAACCGTCATGTAAACTTTACACGACGGTAAAAAACCGTCGTGTAATCCACAATTTTTACTAGTGTTTGTAACTTTTTTCTTGCTTTTTTCTTTTATTTTACTTCTTTAACTTTTTTTTTTTTGGTCCTTCACTCTTTTAGGCTTCTTTCTTTTCACTCTTTAACCTTTTTTTTTTCACTCTTTTAACTTTTTTTGCTTCAGTCATCTCTTATTGTTTATTTCAAATTTTCTATATTTTTTCCCTCTAGTGTCATATAAATTTTAAATACGGTCCATCAAATTACTTCTTTCTTTTCATAAGTTTTTTTGGACTAAATTAACATTTAAATATATTCCTATTTAAGTATTTATCTTATAATTTTTTAAAATGGAACCTTTGTATACATTTTTCTTTCATAATTACCAAATGAGATATTTTTTTTTGTCACTGTGCGTCTATTATTTAAATAATTTTTTTCTTCTCATAAAATGTCTAATTTATTTTTTTTGTAAAACTAAAATATTGAAGTGTCAATAGATGGTGGTAAACTTCCACCTTTAATCAAAACAGCCCTACTTGAACACATGGGGGGTGGATGAGTTGACAAATAAGACAATCTTAGAATCTCACCAATCGGGAGATAGAAAGTTCGAATCCCCAACCAACTCAGGTGAGTGTTCTTGTCTACGTGAGCTTAAAAAATGAGAAATGACAAAAAAAAATAATAATTATTCTGCTTTATCGAAGCGACGTTTTTTTTTTCTTTTAGGGGATATATTCATTTTTGGTAAACACATATGTTCCACGTGCTCAAAACTAATAAATTATGGAAGCGATAATGAAGGTGAAAAGTTTTTGTACTTCACCCCTTGTTTGCTTACTTTTTTTTTTTTTTTTGCTTGCCAATCTTGCACTTTTATATGTTTTTAATTAAAATAATGTACTTTTCAATTTATCATTTGAAATAATTTTTCCTAAATACGACCCTGCTTAAATAGTTTTGCACATGATTATCTAAAATATTAATTTTTTTTTCAAACATAATACTAAAAAATACTTCTTTAATTAATGGTAATATTGAGATAATACTTCTCAATTAAGTCAAAGGTTTTAGGTAAAATTTCATATTTTTCCCCTTAAATTTTAGACCTTATAACAAAATACTTCATGAATTTTGATTTATAATATTCGTTCTCCTTGAATTTTGAAATGTTAACAAATTTACCCCTTAATTAACTTTTGGATGGAAATTGCCAGTGTCAAGATATGAGATAGTGCATTTATATAAAATGAATGGAATGACAAATTTACCCTTTATATGTTACAAATTAATATAAAAATCACCGGATTGAATTTAAAAACCAAACCCAAAGAGAGCATTAAAATTATTAATAGAAAAACCAAACACAAACCCCAAAAGTTTAGTGGAATTCAGACACCAAACAGAGCACGACAAAGCACAAATTTCGGATCTAGTGAATAAATCCGGCGTTGGCAGTGCAAGGTAGAGGCTGAGCGACTGAGATGGGCAACAGCGATGGCAACGTAACGGCGCTGAGCTAGACTAAGCAATTGCGACAGCGACGGCGACAGCACTGGGCGAGACTGAGCGACGGCGATGGCCAACACGACGGAAGGCGGGCAAGAGTGAGCCAAATTTGAACCCAGATCCTATTCTCGGGATGCTTTGAACCCAAATTCACCATCATGTCGAGAGTGAGCCAAGCCCAGACATGATGACCATGGAAGTGATTTGCTTGTACATGGGCTGCATGGGAGTGATCCAATACATGTCTTTTATGTGTCTCAATCAGAATTGAAGGCTGTGTGTTGATCAATTGTGTTGTGATCCAATACATGTCTTTCATGTGTCTCAATCAGAATTGAAGGTTGTGTATTGATCAATTGTGTTGTGAGCGTTTTTTTTTTTTGGGTTGCCAAAGTGGTGTTGTGGTTTTTCAAGTGTTTTAGTGTGTGTTTTGTGGCTGAAATAAAGTCTGATAATTAGCTAGTTAAAGTGGGAGTTAATTAGCTAAGTTTAAGACTAGTTATGTTGGTTTGTGAGTTTGTACAGTCAATTGTAGCTGTTGGTGTGTTAAAGGTAATTAGTGTCATTAGTGTGTTTCTTAAAGTATGTAACAACCATTTTGTGAAGCTGAAAGGTTGTGTTCAGCTTTTGGTTTTTTTTAAGATGTAATTTTCGGATTTGGGAGGACAGCCTTTTGAGGAATTTAAAAATTTCAGAGAATACCTTTGTGTTTCTTTCTTTCTCTTATCTCTTGGTGGATTCCTTCAGTGACGAGATTAAGACTTATCTTGGTGGATTCCATGTGGCGTCTAAACTTATCCGTTATTATAATACTTATCTAAATACCCATATTCCTAAACACGTCCCTTAAGCTTAAAACGTCCTTAAACCTTAAAATTCTAGAATACCCTTACCAAGTCTTACAAGAACGGTATCAAGACATCTCCACCGTTTTGAGTTCGAGAAAACCGATGGCGATGAGATTTGGTCCTACCGATTTTCACTTGTGTTTTCCTTCTCTAAGGTCCTGCATTGTTGAAGGATTAATTGATTTTCTCTTTTGTTTGTAGCTAAAGAAGAAGCTTCGAAGTTCCAACCTTTAATGTTGCACCAAAAAAATCCTTTAAAATCTTTATTTGTTATTGTATTAAAATACCCTTAAGTTTCTCACAAAATATATGCTACTAATGTTTTTTCCATCCACAACTTAATTGAAGGAATAAATTTGCTAACGTTTTAAAATTTGGTTAAAAAGAATGTTACAAATCAAAATTTAGAAAGTATTTTATTATAAGGTTTAAAGTTTAGGGAAAATTTTAATATTTGTCAATAATTTTATTTTAGATCTTAAATTTACTGTTTAGGTGTTTCTACCAAAACACAACTCCTGTTCTACTTCCAACCTTTGGAAGTTGACACATGCTTGCTTGCTGGGTCTTTCCTCTCTTTTTTTAAACTAGTGAGTGGGCACCTGCATAGCGCGTGCAAAATTAGATGAAAGTTTTTTAATTTTTTTTTAAATTTTTTGATTTTCACATGAGATGTGTAACGACCCGCCTAATGTGGCCGTTACAGTTATCTTATCTTATCTTATCTTACTTATTTACTTGGCGGAAATACGAAATAAATTTTTTTTTTTTATATAACTTAAATCTTCAAAACTGACTCATAATATATTTACTGGTATAAATATATTTATATATATATGACCTGAATACCAAACTTGTTTCAGTACATACAACATTTTACATTAACTGTCAAACATAATTAAAACAAAACGCGTAATGGTTCTCATCCTAAGATTTCACAGGTAGCCTTGCCACGCTCCACCGCCTTGCATCAAAGATTGCTGACATGTTGCTTACCTACAGCATAAACGTAAGACATGAGCTTTCGCTCAGCAAGTATAACTATTAACCCGCAAAACATTTCATAATGGAACAATGCATGAACCAATTATGCTTTCATTATGATGTCTTATGCTTACATATCCTTGGGCCCTTACATAACATAAGTGTACGTACCGTGGCGCGCAACCATAGAGTGGATGGGGCGGCCAACCAGATCCAACTCAAACCATGGACCAAACCCGACTTAAGAAATGAACTCTTTTCTTTTTCTTTTTCTTCTTTTTTTTTTTTAACCAAAATTCACACTTTGTGAACTTGGCATAAAGTCGACTTCTTCTTAATGTCTCCAACACCAACCTAAGGTGTTGCTTATACTCCTTCCTGGACCTTGAGTAAATTAAAAGACTATCATCAATAAAGATGATAACAACTTGTCTATGTACTCCTTAATCCTGAACTAATGGCATTTCGATTGCAGATCGACTTTCGAAAATGCTACTACTCCCCTGAGTTGATCAAAAAGATCATCAATCCTCGGGAGGGGATACTTGTTCTTAGTCATGATCTTGTTCTGTTCATGATAATCGATGCATATTTGCAACGATCCATTGATCTTGTTTCTGTCAACGATTTTTGTCACCACATATTTGCAACGATGCATATTCCCCCCAATTTCCAAACTATCGTCTTTTCTTCCTAATTTCTAGGCGAAATCCATCAATACAAATGAATGGTCAGCCCCAGAATCAAGCAAATCAAGTGCATCATAAGTGGTGACAGAAATCTAACCTGTTGCCACCGATGAAGTTCCAACTTCAACGTCCCCTTTGGTGTAGGCATAATTCCAGGTCTGTGGTTCCGGAGCCTCTAGTCTTCCTTGTGCGATCGAAATGCCTTCAATTTTTGCTTGGACTGCTGTTAACTCTATGAAATAGAGTTATTTAGCATGCTTTAAGCTTGTTAGTTGTTGTTATTTCAAGATAATATGCCGTATTTTTAGTATTTTATATGATGTTAATTTGTTTTCTTTAGTTTTTGTTATTTAGGCTTTAATCGAGTGTTTTGGTGTTTAATCTAATTTTTGTGTTTTGATTTACAGCCGATATTCACAATGATAACTGAGAAATGGCTCACTGAAAAAGAAAAGACAGAGAAGAAGAAAGCCGAAAAATAGCCAATTCTGCAGCAAAGCTATAGCAATGTCACAGCAAAGTGCAGCAGTGAAGAATTAAAGTAAAAGCATGTGGGCCCAAGTTTGCTTTAGAGCTGGCAGTGAATTAGTTGCCCAATTTGTTTATGTATGACAGCTGTGGGGAGGCCATCCACATTAATGATGAAATGGGCACGTGCAACTAGGGCAATTTTTGGAGGTTTTGATATAAAAGGAAAAGTAAATGAATGAGGAAGGCAGCCGTTTCTGAGGAGGAGAGGAGAGAAAAACAAAGACCATTTTTGGGGAAAAGAAGAGGACGAGCGGTAGAGAAGGAAATCTGGAATTTTCAGAAGCAAGGAGTGTAGCACGGGCTTTGGATTATTGGCTGGGCAAGGAATTGCACAAGAGCATACACACTTGGCTTTGGGTTTTTCTGATTCTTATTTTACCCGAATTCTTTTGGTTGTCTTTCATTTTTCTCTTTGTAAATCATGACTTTATTAATTGAGATTTTTGGTTTTGATTTTGTTGAACAAATCATGAACTAATTTTCTTAGCTAGGATTATTGATGGAACCGAGGTTGAATTGACGATTTGCATATTATGTTGAATGCTCAGTGATTTTCATTTCAGTTTATTCAAGTGTGTTGGAGTGTTTAATCTCTGTTTATTGTTTGGCCAGCAATTTATGGGGGAAACAAACTAGAATTAATTCTGGGAAGGTTAATTTTGGTTGGATCTAGCTTGAATAATATAATAGTATAATATAGGAATATATTAATACTTTGTACAACCCATAAAATTGGTGCTTAATCTTATGTTTGGAGAACTAAAATGCATAGGAATATGTTGATTTTGGTTTAAAGAACTATATGCATAAATCTTTCGAAAGAGGATTGTGTAGAATTTTTGGTTGACTGAATGAACTTTGCTACAGCATTCTTACAGCATTTGCAATCAGATTTACAACCGAGGGGAAATTAGTAATCCTAGCCATCACCCATCATTGATTTACAGCATAAACCTTTGATTCTGCCACAGTTTACCTTTTACTTGCATTTTTAATTACTTCCATTAGTTTTTATTCAGTTTTTATTATTTTAGTGTTCAAATCAATTCTCAATTTTATTTTAGAACGATTGGGTTCCATAATTAGATTTTTGGTGATACAATCCCTGTGGAGACGATACTCTACTTACTACTATATTACTTGTTCGATTACGTGCACTTGCGTAGCATTTTTTCGCATACATAATTTTAGCGAACAAGTTTTTGGCGCCGTTGCCGGGGATTGTGATTATTGAAAATTGTTATTATAGAAACCAATTATTTGATTTTTATTTTTCTATCTTTAATTTAATTAAACTCTGATTTTTGTCTTTGCAGGTGTGGTTTTCTTGCATGAATAGGCCAAGGGACACAGATTTAGTTCCCTTAGATCCAGAAATTGAAAGAACTTTCAGAGCAAGAAGAAGAGATCAACAGGGTGCTGCTAGAATGGACGAAAGGGCTGAAGGAGCAGTAGTGAATAATAATGTCAACAATGCTGCAGCAATCGCTGATGATAGAGACAGAGCAATAAGGGATTTCGCTATCCCTATGTTGCACGGGCTGCATCCTAGCATTGTTAGACCGGAAATTCAAGCCCAACAATTTGAGTTGAAGCCTGTGATGTTTCAGATGCTCCAAACAGTGGGTCAATTCAGCGGGATGCCAACTGAAGATCCTCATCTGCACCTGAGATTGTTTATGGAAGTGAGTGATTCCTTCAAGCTGCATGGTGTAACTAAAGAAGCGCTTCGGCTCAAGCTATTTCCCTATTCTCTAAGGGATAGAGCAAGAGCATGGTTGAATTCTTTACCGCCAGACTCGGTAGCAACATGGAATGATTTGGCTGAGAAATTCTTGGTAATGTACTTTCCTCCGAACAAAAATGTCAAACTTCGGAATGATATCACATCGTTTCAGCAGGTGGATGGAGAGGCCCTCTACGAAGCTTGGGAACGTTTCAAAGAGTTGCTTAGAAAATGCCCTTACCACGGACTTCCTCATTGGATTCAAATGGAGACTTTTTATAATGGTCTCAATGCTCAAACTCGGAGTATGGTGGATGCGTCTGTGAATGGAGCTCTTTTAATGAAGTCTTACAATGAAGCTTACGAGATTTTGGAGAAAATGTCTAATAACAACTATCAGTGGCCTACTGAGAGAGTTGCTACGGGTAGGCGTGTAGCGGGAGTCCATGAGGTTGATGCCGTTACAGCTTTGACAGCTCAAGTATCTTCATTGTCCAACATATTGAAGTCCATGAATATGGCAGCAGGGGCAAGCCCGGTTCAGGCAGTGGAAGTTGTGTGTGTTTATTGTGGTGAGGGCCATTCATTTGAGAATTGCCCAGCTAACCCAGCCTCGGTGTGCTATGTGAATAATTTTAGTAGGAATAATAATCCATATTCCAACACCTATAACCTGGGGTGGAGGCAGCATCCAAACTTCTCTTGGGCAAATCAGGGAATCAGTTCTTTAGCAGGGCCAAGCAAACCAACACACCCACAAGGTTTTCAACAGCATCAACACCAAAGGCAACAACCTCAAGAGCAATCAAATCCCATAGAAGCGCTACTCAAGGAGTACATGGCAAAGAACGATACTATCATTCAGAATCAATCAGCCATTATTCAGAGTCAAGCTGCGTCATTGAGGACTTTGGAGAATCAGGTGGGGCAGCTAGCTAATGCTTTGAACAATAGGCCCCAAGGATCACTTCCTAGTGATATGGAAAACCCCAGAAGAGATGGAAAGGAGCATTGCAAGGCTATTACACTTCGGAATGGCAGACAAGTTGATCAACCAGTTCGACAACCTGCCAAAGAGGCAGAACCCTCTTCAATCCAAAATCAGCCAGGTCCTCAATCAGAAACTGAAGAAGATCAGGATGATGCAGTAGAGCGAAATGCTACAACAAAGCTCCAGCAAAGCAGATCAGAGAGACCTCCACCACCATTTCCGCAACGATTCCAGAATCAAAAGCAGGACAAGCAATTTAGAAAGTTTTTAGACGTGTTTAAGCAGCTGCACATCAACATTCCACTTGTGGAAGCTTTGGAACAAATGCCTAGCTATGTTAAATTCATGAAGGACATTCTTTCGAAGAAACGAAGGCTAGGTGAGTTCGAGATGGTGGCACTAACTGAAGAATGCAGTGCGATATTGAAGAACAAGCTGCCACCTAAGCTGGAAGATCCTGGCAGTTTCACCATACCATGCTCTATTGGGAACCGATACTTTGGAAGGGCATTATGTGATTTGGGGGCAAGTATAAATCTGATGCCCATGTCTATCTTCAAAAAGCTGGGAATTGGGGAAGCAAGACCCACTACAGTCACTTTGCAATTGGCGGACAGGTCCTTGGCTCATCCGGAAGGAAAAATTGAAGATGTGCTAGTGCAAGTGGACAAATTCATTTTTCCAGCAGATTTTATTGTGCTAGATTATGAGGCAGATAAGGACGTGCCAATTATACTGGGAAGACCATTTTTGGCTACTGGCAGGACCTTGATAGATGTACAGAAGGGTGAATTGACCATGAGAGTTCACAATCAACAGGTTACCTTCAACGTCTTCAAGGCTATGCGTTTTGTTGATGATGTTGAGGAATGTTCGGCCATCAATGTTCTGGATTCATTAGTGGCTGCTGAGTTTGAGAAGAAATGATCTCCAAAGATGATAAATGAAGATGATTTGGCTGTGTCAGATGAAGATGAGGAAGCTAGTGATAATCAAGTGTCTTGGATGGAGAGCAAACATACGACAATTAGAGGAGGGAAGCACTTCGAATCACTGGAGTTGTCAGAAAGGGCCTTTAAATCCCACAAACCATCTGTTGATGAACCACCTGTTTTGGAACTAAAACCTCTACCTGCACACTTGAGGGATAGTGGTAGCAGAAAGAAAAAGCGAAGAACAAAAAACTGGATTCACAGGACATCGACTGCACTTTGGAGGTTTTGCTGTAGAAAAAATTATTTGTCAGAAAGACATGCTGCAGAAAACTCAGGAAGAACTTTCAAAGTTAATGGACAGCGACTTAAGCATTACTGGGGTGATGGTTTCAGCCGTCAGAAGACCTCCATATCGCTTCGGGATGCTTGAAATTCCATATAGTCGGGCTGATGACTCTAAACCAAGCGCTTGAGGGAGGCAACCCTATATTTTTTTTTTCAATTTTGTTAATTACATTTGATTTGTTATTTTTGATGATTTTCAGTTCATTAGGTGTTGCACTTTGTTCTTACGTTTAAATTTTCTTTTTCTCCCTCTGGTGTAGGGTTGCAACAGATTTTTGTACTTTTGTTGTGGGATTGCTACAAGCAAAGCTGCAGCAAAGTTGGGCAGAAACTGGGAAGCAATCTGTGTAGGAATGCTGTGGGATTGCTACAAGCAAAGCTGCAGCAAAGTTGGTCAGAAACTGGGAAGCAATGTGTATAGGAATGCTGTGGGATTGCTACAAGCAAAGCTGCAGCAAAGTTGGGTAGAAACTGGGAAGCAATCTGTGCTGGAATGCTGTGGGATTGCTACAAACAAAGCTGCAGCAATTTCAAAAAAAAAAAAAAAAAAAGAGAAAAAAAAAAGAAAAAAAACATATATATAAATAAATAAATAAATAAATAATCATAATAATAATTTCGAGCAGCCCTTTAAAAAAAAAAAAGGGGGGGGGGGCCGTGAGTAGCAGTATATATATATATATATATATATATTAAAAAAAAAAGGTTCAAGGTTTTATTTCTAATTTACATATATAGATATATATATAATCATATAATAGAAAGCCCTAAAGGACCCCACCTTCTTCTTCTTCTTTTTCATTTTGCGCCGTTTCTTGCAGACATATATATACCCATTGTTGCCGGCCATCGCTTGCAGAAAAACTGCCCAGTTTCTTCCCCGTAGCCATCGCCGAGCAGAGCCTTCACCAGTCCCTCGCTACCAACCACTACCGACGCTGCCAACTCTCTAGCCCGGTCGTTGGTGGAGCTGACTTCACCATTGACGCCGACTAGCCAAGCTCGCGCAATCTCCGTCCAGCCGAAGACAGCGACGCCACGCCCACCACCGCCTCTGCACCACCCATCCGAAGCCACCTAGTCCAGCCACTGGTCTCGCCGTCCAGTCCAACCCGTCAGTGCCCGCGCTTCCACCCACTACATCAGGGAGTTCTATTTTCTCTTTTTCTTAGTTTTCCATTGTTTTGTTCTGTTTGTTGTGTCTTCTTGTTTTTGTTCTGTTTTGTGTTGTTTTGTCCAAGCAGTGAGGACACTGCTGATTTTAAGTTTGGGGATAGGTAGCTTGATTTGTTTTGTTTTGGTATAATTTTGTTTTGTTTTTCCCTGATTGTTTAAAAAAAAAAAAAAAAAAAAAGGGGTTTAATGTTTAGTCTGCTCTGGTTTTGCTATAACAAAGTTGGTTTGAGGAAACTCCATGAAGATTACTAGAGTTTTGAATTTTCAGCTTATGGATTGATTGAGCTTGAATTGAGTAGTGGTGATGTCTGCTATTTGTTTGTTCTTTGAGTGAGACTACTCTTTTCCACAATAGGCTATAGCTTTGTTTTTCTGAAGAAAGCTTAGGGAACTCTAAGTCATCGTGAGAGTTTAAGATTTGAAAGGTGGTTGTCAGACCCTTGAGGCGAAGCTTTAGGAAGCGAAACATTCTGGGGATAGGGATGTGTATTAAAAGTAATAATGTTCAAGGGTGTTATGAGTTTAAAAAAAGAAAAAAGAAAAGAAAAAAAAAAAAGAAAAAAAGAAAAAGAAAAGAATAATAAAGAACTCCGCTATTCTGAGCTACCTAGTAACCAGGAGTAACATGAGCCCCATGTGTACTTTTGCGTCAAACAGTGGTTCAAAATATGAGTATGCTACAACAATTCTGAAGTGTGACGTTGCTGAGTAACCGGGTGTCTTCATCAACAATGTTGGCATTCGCATAAAAAGGTAACAGTGACATGATGGAAAAAAAAAAAAAAAATTAATACTCATACACCCAACTCAACAAGCAGTGGATTATGTCTATCTTTAGTTTCTGCCCAACTAATGTTAGTGGAGAGGGAATCATGCATCCAACCTATTAGATCATAAGCTAAGCTTGACGATCATGATCAGAGGGACTTAGGCGATCTAAAGATGCTTAGTTATAGTCTTGCACACACACATCTAGAGAGGAACCTCACTTAGGAGCAAGCTTATAAAGGATAGAACTGATATTTGATAAAAGCTGAATTGTGAACTGAGTTGGAAATTAAGAAGCTCTTTTGAGAATAGAGAATCAACTCGTTTAGCATCCAGAGCAATTTTGTGTTTTGTGTTTAGATGTTTCTTTTTGTGTTTTGTATTTTTGTGTATTTATTTTGGCATTACTCGAGGACGAGCAATGACATAAGTTTGGGGGTGTGTTAACTCTATGAAATAGAGTTATTTAGCATGCTTTAAGCTTGTTAGTTGTTGTTATTTCAAGATAATATGCCGTATTTTTAGTATTTTATATGATGTTAATTTGTTTTCTTTAGTTTTTGTTATTTAGGCTTTAATCGAGTGTTTTGGTGTTTAATCTAATTTTTGTGTTTTGATTTACAGCCGATATTCACAATGATAACTGAGAAATGGCTCACTGAAAAAGAAAAGACAGAGAAGAAGAAAGCTGGAAAATAGCCAATTCTGCAGCAAAGCTATAGCAATGTCACAGCAAAGTGCAGCAGTGAAGAATTAAAGTAAAAGCATGTGGGCCCAAGTTTGCTTTAGAGCTGGCAGTGAATTAGTTGCCCAATTTGTTTATGTATGACAGCTGTGGGGAGGCCATCCACATTAATGATGAAATGGGCACGTGCAACTAGGGCAATTTTTGGAGGTTTTGATATAAAAGGAAAAGTAAATGAATGAGGAAGGCAGCCGTTTCTGAGGAGGAGAGGAGAGAAAAACAGAGACCATTTTTGGGGAAAAGAAGAGGACGAGCGGTAGAGAAGGAAATCTGGAATTTTCAGAAGCAAGGAGTGTAGCACGGGCTTTGGATTATTGGCTGGGCAAGGAATTGCACAAGAGCATACACACTTGGCTTTGGGTTTTTCTGATTCTTATTTTATCCGAATTCTTTTGGTTGTCTTTCATTTTTCTCTTTGTAAATCATGACTTTATTAATTGAGATTTTTGGTTTTGATTTTGTTGAACAAATCATGAACTAATTTTCTTAGCTAGGATTATTGATGGAACCGAGGTTGAATTGACGATTTGCATATTATGTTGAATGCTCAGTGATTTTCATTTCAGTTTATACAAGTGTGTTGGAGTGTTTAATCTCTGTTTATTGTTTGGCCAGCAATTTATGGGGGAAACAAACTAGAATTAATTCTGGGAAGGTTAATTTTGGTTGGATCTAGCTTGAATAATATAATAGTATAATATAGGAATAGATTAATACTTTGTACAACCCATAAAATTGGTGCTTAATCTTATGTTTGGAGAACTAAAATGCATAGGAATATGTTGATTTTGGTTTAAAGAACTATATGCATAAATCTTTCGGAAGAGGATTGTGTAGAATTTTTGGTTGACTGAATGAACTTTGCTACAGCATTCTTACAGCATTTGCAATCAGATTTACAACCGAGGGGAAATTAGTAATCCTAGCCATCACCCATCATTGATTTATAGCATAAACCTTTGATTCTACCACAGTTTACCTTTTACTTGCATTTTTAATTACTCCCATTAGTTTTTATTCAGTTTTTATTATTTTAGTGTTCAAATCAATTCTCAATTTTATTTTAGAACGATTGGTTTCCGTAATTAGATTTTTGGTGATACAATCCCTGTGGAGACAATACTCTACTTACTACTATATTACTTGTTCGATTACGTGCACTTGCGTAGCATTTTTTCGCATACATAATTTCAGCGAACAACTGCAAGCAACTGATTGTCCGAATTTCTGTTTGGAAACTGGGGGTTTGGATTCTTGTTCTTCAGGGTACAATTCCTTGCATAGTGGCCTTCCTTATCACAAAGGTAGCAAACGTTCTTCCCACACTGGGCGCACACAGGATAACTATTACTGTTATTATTATTACCCCTACTACCGCGGTTGGTTTTCTTTTGAGGGTAATTTCCCTGTTGGTCCTGGCTTGTAATATTCTCTTTCCTCTTGTTCTTTCCTAATTGTTTGAAATTTTGGGCCGAATTACTGGTCTGGCCCTTCGAATACAACTTCGGAATCTGTCGGGCTGCAACTGCTTCGCCGCGTCCTTATTCTCCTTTTTAGCCTTAAGAATTTGAATCCTTGCCTCCTTATCTTGGTTAATCCGGTACTTGGCTCTTATTGCCTGACTGATACAATCGGACACCAAAGTAGGAGGGTTATTGCCAGCACTAACTTGCTTGGCAATATCAGTCCGAAACATCTTCATCATCTTTCTCACCTTCTCGGTCTCCTGACATAAACGGGCTAACTGTTCAAATTTCTTGACAGTCTCCATTACTATCATCGACCCTTGTCTAAAACTATTGAACTAATTATGCTGAGCTGCAAGAATTTCCCGGTTGTAGTACATCGCTCTAAATTCGGTCGCGAAATCTTGCCAGCTCATGATTGTCACCTTTCTACGCATTTGCACAGTCATCCACCAATGCCGAGCATCCTTCTTAAGCACAAAGGAAGCACACAGAACCTTTTCCTGTTCTGTCAGTCCCATGAAATCCAAAATTACTTGGATATCTAACAACCAATTATCGGCCTCTACAGGGTTTTCTTAAGGCGTGACTACATTATCTTGAAGTATCTAATTGAATCGGGCTATCTGTTCCCAAAGTCTATCAGTTTCTCGCTGCTGTTCCATTAATTGTCGTTGCAACGTTGCTACTATGTTCGCAAGATCAGGCTCTTGCGGGTTTTGATTAGCTCGAGTTCGTGGTCGTACCATATTCTAATTTCCTATTAAGAAAAGACATTATCATACTTTTAATATCTTTTCTTTCATTCATAACTTATCACATCATAACTTAAATCATGTCATAATATCGTCATGATTTATCATGTCGTATCATAGCATCATCACATCATATAAAACATCGTATTAGAGATCCATCGTGATCTCATCTTATCATATCGTAACTACATCATAGATTCTTCATAAACCTTTCATAACTAGTACTTAATTATAACATCGTAACTTTCTTACGTACATTTAATACTTAGACTTATCCTTTTGTACATCATACAAAAGTACATCATTTTAGTACTATATACATATCCAATACACCCTATACTTATTATATATACTTGGTTGAACATGAGATGGAAGTGTTTACCACTTTACCATCATATGTATCCTATATATAATCCTAAGGTCAAAAAAATAATATAATAAAGGTCAGACTTTGGTCTAAATGATCTACTCGGTCGTCACGTCGGAGAACATATCCTAATCGTCGTTATCAAATAAAATCTCCTCCGGGTCATCCTCGACGTCTGCTATCTCTTTGTCAGCATCTTCTTCATCATCATCACTGGCGATGATTATTACTGGAGAATCCTCGGAAGCAGCCAAGAAATCGGCAAGGTCCACTTTGTTGTTATATGCGTTGGTCTCCACCTCCTGTGGCGGAATTTCCTACAGTGGGACGGCTGGAATAGGGTCCTTGGCAAAAATGGACCTCTCTCAAACAGTGGCTCAGGAATGCCAGCATCATCGATAGGCGCCGGTAGATAGTCGTGCTCTGGGCCACTACTTATACCATATATGCTATTATCTCTGCCTCTATAATAGCATCGTATCCTGAAACCTTTGGCAGCACTGGCCCTTAACGTGCTATAATAAGGGCATGAAAATCTGCCCATGTTACTCCTTGGATATCGAGTAGTCCTAATGTTAGCCACTGCAGCCTAGTGGTTCCAGCTAGACACCTACTGGCTAGTATTACTTGAAGGTGCGCTTTCTATGTGGCATACTCGAAAGATGATCTCTATATCATCGAGCCGCCCTGCTAGCGATATAGTCTTGCGAATCCCATCAATTAACAATGGGCTCATCCCATGAAAGACCTAAGCAGTGTCACGATTCTCGTCCACACGCCTCAGATCTATAACGTTAATTCTACCATATTACATTTACATAGTAAGTACTCATACGCATAAGTAAATCCTATTTACAATGACAGTGGCGTTGACAGGCAGGCTGTGAAATTGGATGGCAGGAAATCTCGCTCTGATACCAACTCTGTAACGACTCACCTAACCTGGCCGTTACAGTTACTTATCTTATCTTACTTATTTACTAGGTGGAAATACGGAATAAAATTTATTTATTTTTATATAACTTAAATCTTCGAAACTGACTCATAATATACTTACTGGTATAAATATATTTATATATATATATATGACCTGAATACCAAACTTGTTTCGGTACATACAACATTTTATATTAACTGTCAAACATAATTAAAACAAAACGCGTAATGGTTCCCATCCCAAGATTTCACAGGTAGCCTTGCCACGCTCCACCGCCTTGCATTAAAGATTGCTGACAGGTTGCTTACCTACAGCATAAACGTAAGACATGAGCTTTTGCTCAGCAAGTATAATTATTAACCCGCAAAACATTTCATAATGGAACAATGCATGAACCAATTATGCTTTCATTATGATGTCTTATGCTTACATATCCTTGGGCCCTTACATAACATAAGTGTACGTACCGTGGTGCGCAACCATAGAGTGGATGGGGCGGCCAACCAGATCCAACTCAAACCATGGACCAAACCCGACTTAACACGGGTCGGTACGACACAAGGCAAGCTTGCTTGCCATTTTACTTAAAATCTTTCCTTAACTTGTTCTTAAAATTAGTTTTCTTCTTGAAAACAGTCTTTTACAACAGTTTCTTACTTGAAAATGGGTTCTCATTATTACCGAGTGATTTATCTTTAGTGAGCATGTTTCATGATGCCACAATGATAAAACATAAATCATACGTACTACATTATCAAGGCATAAATCATATGCACTATATCATACATGCATGAGCTTAACATCACATAAGCAATAAAAACATTTTCCGTCTATGCTGTAGGGGGAGTTGTACTTACAGTTTACGCTAGGTCTTGGGTTTAGTCATTCCGACAGGTTACCTCAAATAGGTTACCTTCTTGTTTCCAAAAAAGAAGTAAGATAAGAATCATCCTATCTTACCATAAATTATTTCATTAAATGTTGGTACCCTAACCAACATTTATTAGTGGCCTTAGTTATATGTCCCCCTCATATGCTTTAATGATATCCCTTTCGGTTACTAAGTGTAACCCTAGGGTATAAGTCCCAATAGAAATCAAACAGTATCCTGTTTGATTACCTAATGAACTTTGGGCTCAAGGCCCAATAGTACTTGGCATCCTACTAGGTTACTATTAGTAACCTTAGGCATATGCCCAAGTTGGGTTTAATTTAAAAAAGCCTGTTGGGCTACTAAGGCCCAACAATTAAAGTGGTATCCCTTAAGGTTACCCTAAATAATCTTGGACCCAAGGCCCAACATACAATATTTGTTTTTAAATAACTAGGCCTAATAACATTTGGTAACCTATCCGATTACTATGTGTCTTACGTTAGGTTACCAATTATCTTAGCTTAATTTGCTTAATTATTTCTTTTCTTACTAAACAGGTTTTGATTAACCATTTAAAACTGTTTTTAAATAAAACTGTCTGAGTTTTAAAGGTATTTGCTGAAAACAGTCAAATCGTCAGTGTATGTGTAGGAATTTCCTGTGCATGCACTGTTTTGAAATTCCTGAATCAGAGTTTATTATAATGATTCAGTTTCACTTTGAAATCTGTTCGGATTTTGAAAAAGTTTTCTTCACAAAAATTTTAGATATTGAAAAACCCTACAACTTTTGTGTTTTTCTCAAAGCCCAGTTCTGCTTTTAACTTGTACTTTTTCCTTGTTGAATCTGCCTGGCCGTGTACATAGGTCTGGGTGGTCCAGGCTCGGGTTTTTGTAAAAACAAAGGCCTTTGGAGTCTTATTTTTAAAAACTACTCATAATTCCCCCTATAATTTTCAATTTTTTACAACTTTTCAGTTTTGAGTTTTCTCAAATTCGACCTCTAAAGGTCTCAAAACACCGTTTCTAGATCACTGCTCAATTATCACCCGAACTGGCAGTTTTGGTTTCGGTTCGTTCTTACATACAATTACGCACACCCTACCTCAAACGGTTGCAATCTTGAGCCTACATCAAACATGCAGTGCATAATTTAACGTTCTCATGATCATTCATTCATTCTCATACATTCAATTATTTATTCAAAACCCATTTGGTGATTTTCACCAAACTTGGTTTTCTAGGGTTTTCTTGAACCCTAATTCATCATTCATACATTAAATTCCAAAATCATTCATTCCACATCATTCATAAGCATATGAGGACATATAACAAACACCTAATGGTCACACACATAATCCACATAATTTCTAGGGCATACAATCCAAAACATACACCAAACCGTAACATAAGCATACCGAGACCTAAATCAAGCACATTCTAAGCTAACCAACTAAAATAAGGACATAAATGAGTATGCTTAAGCTCTTACAACCAAGCTGAAAATACATGATAACTTGGCTCAAAACTACAATAGAAAGGCTTAGGAGTTGAGAGAATTACCTCTAAACCGCGGAGATAATCTCTAGCTTGGATTCCGAAATTTTTTTCTAACTTTCACTAACTAAAATCCGACCACACTTTCTTGGGTTTGGCTGCCTATGGGGTTCGGCTGAGAGAGAGAAAAAGGAGAAGAGAAATGGCCAAAGTTTGGGGGAATTTTCCAACAAAATGGGTCAAAAAGTCACCCCCCTCCACCTATTTATAGGTGAATTTAAATTTCTTTTCTTGATTTATTTTTATTCTCTAAATTGCACTCCAAGCCTTACAAAACAAAAATTTGCTGAAAAGTCCCCATAGGTGGCCGGCCACTAGATGGTTCCATGAGCCAAAATTTATCTCTTGGTAATACTTTCCAAATTTTCAAAAAAATCAAGAAATTACATAATTATCATATGGTGAGGTGTCCTCCACCAAGGGCTTTGTTTGGCTTTCTTTCTTAAAAACAGTCTATTTTCATACTAATGTGATTATAACAAATACTGTTTTCAACTAAAACAATACTGTCATACTAAACTGCAGTCCAGAATTTATCTGCGTTTAACTGGACTGCATATAGGTTTTTCTTAAGACTTAAAGCTAATTAGTCCTTATCGTCCTAAATATTGTGCTTGATTTTTCTAAAGTGATCTTGAACCTTATTCTTACTATTTCATCCGTGATGATGGTTTTTCGCAGTATAATTTTCATACTGCTTGCTATACTACAGTACCGTCATAGTCATACCTTTGACTTTTCTGGTCAAACTTTGACCGGTCAAGGTCATAAATTCTAATTTTGCCTTTTTCCTTAAAAGGCATCATGCATAACTAAACAAGTTGTCTTGAGTCTTATTATGTTATAAGAACTCAAATATATCTGATTAAATCATATCAGACTTTTCACACAAATATTCATTTTTTCCTCAATGAGGAAATCATGAATCAATCAAAGAGGGCGGTTATTACAAGATGAAGGACTTGTTACATTTGTAATAAATTTAGATTTACTTATTTATAAAGGATTAAATTTGTGAACATATTTTAATGTAATATAAGCTTTTGTTTGGTCTCATGATCGGAGATGGAATTTCAAGTTTAAATGTTGGTATGGAAATGTGTGTTTGGTTGAAATGTAAACTGAAAATAAATTGTAATATAAATAATAGTGCAAAGTTTTAAAATGCATTTGGGAAAAATATTTAATATGGATCATGTTTCGTTCTTCTCATTCTATGCAATTAAAAAAAACTCATTTCGATTTAAATAAAAAAAAATTATGAACTTTTAAAATTTATTTTTTTTGAAAATAAGAAAGAGAGCTTTATAAATGTATAATTCAAAATTTTGAAGTTGAGTAGTCAAAATTGAAAACTTTCTTATTATTTTATTTTATTTTATTTTATTTTGTGAGGGCTAAGTTATTGTTCAAGTTTTGTAGTAATGATAATATTTAGAGAAAAGATTTTTAGCACGAATCATAATTCTTACGATCTTATTATTTGGCAATTTTTTAAAGTTACGTGGCATTTTCTTCTCGAAATTAGGTTTTAAGAAAAAATTGAAATGAGAGAAAAGATAGGGAGACTTTTATCTTATGATTTCGTTACTTCCAAAACAACTTTTTGATTCTACTAAAAACTTGTAGAATAATAATAATTAAAAAAAAAAGTTCACATCGTTTTGTCATCTTTCTCCTTCATATTCCTGAGAAACAAAAACATATCCAATCTTACTTCGAAATGGCTCGCACGAGGCATATCGCTCGGAAATCCACCCGAGGAAAGGCTCTGAGAAAGCAACTGGAGACGAAGGCCACGAGGAAGTCGGCTCGACGACTGGAGGAGTGAAGAAGCCTTATAGATTCAAGCTAGGGATGGTTTGATCTGCGACTTTAGAGCAGCTCTTGGTCAGTCTCTTCAAGGACACCAACCCCTAAGCCATCCACGCCAAGATTGTCACCATCATGCCCAAGGATATTCAATTGCAAGATTAGGTGTAACGGCCTATACCTCCCTTTAGTATGATATTGTTTACTTTAGGCCTCGTGCCAGCACGATTTTGCTCTTGGGCTCACCCCTTAAGGCCTCATACCATTTGGAGGTGGTCTCTTTACTTATAAATCATCACATATATCAATTCCTAATTAATGTGGGGCTTCAGAACTTAACATTTTCCTTTTAGCGATTGATGACTGTCACAATCACCCCTCCTTTTAATGCCCAACGTCTTCGTTGGCCACACTTCCTGTTATGATGAGGACATGGCAAGCACAAGAGCATGGAATGCTGATCCTATTTCAGTTCTAGAAGAATCTAGCCAAGGCTAAGTTTAATTTTAGCAAGTTAAATTGGGTTGTAAGGCTTGCATGTGAAGATATTTACTTTCCTTTATTTGTTTAGGCCTTTTTGGTTTTTCATGGGCGTTTATGGCTGATAATAAATCCATTTGGTGTGAGATCAGCCAATTAAAGGACATATTGTTTTCTTTTTCTCTTTTAGGCAAGTAAGAACTTTTAATTACCAGATTTTAACCTTAATTAGGATAGCTATTTTAGAAACATTTTTGTAACATTCAGCCTATTAATAGGCGGCTTTGTAATAGTGAAAAGGGGATAAGTAATTATTCAGAAATGTAAGAATATTTTATCTTTGGTTCTTTGATGAAGTATTCGAACTTATCGGAATTTTCCGCGGTGTTCACTATCGACTTATCAAACAGATTTCCACCACCGTTTGTGACATCTTCCTTATACTGAGGTTCTTGTTTCGCATTAAACAATGGGTTGAGGTCAAATATACCAATGTTCTTGTTTTTGTTGAAGCAATGGGTCAAGGTCTCCCATCCAAACCTGATCGTAGAACGTTCTTGGGTTCCTTCTTAGATTGCAGGTTTCATCACAAGTTGACGTGGTTCGCATCACGTTGGGTATAGGCTCTGATACCATTTGTAATGACTCGTGCCTCCCTTTGATATGATATTTTTCGCTTTAGGCCTCGTGCCTACACGGTTTTTGTAATGACCAACTTTTTGACAGACTCGTGATTTCCTTTGATACCAAAAAAATCTAAGCCTGTACTATGTATGTCTGTATGAAATGTATGATCTGATTTATCAGAATATGTTTGAGTTCTTATAAGTTATAAGACTCAATGTTAGTATGAGGCCTTTTGTCGAGAAGGCGGAATCATGATTTATGACTTTGTTTTGGCCCATGTATGACCAGGATAACTCATGACTTGAACAGAATGGTACTGCAGTGTAATAAGCAGTATAGGAATTATACTGTGTCTGACCGTCATTGCGGATATAGAATGAAGAATAAGGAATGGAATCACTTTAGAAAAATCAGGAATAATATTTGGAGCAAGGAAGACTAAGTAGTTTCAAGTCCTAAGAAAAATCCATACGCGATCCAATTAAGTGCAGATGAATTTTGTACTGTAGTCCAGTATTACAGTATTGTTGATAGTTAAAAATTGTATTGGTATTATCTGGATTGTTAAGGAAATGAACTGCATATTAGGAGAGAGTGCCAAACATGGTCCTAGTTAGAGGACACCTCACCAAAGATAATTATTTAATTTTGGAAATTTTTGGTAATTATGGAAAAGTGGATAATTGTGAAAAGATTTTTGGTAGATTGAGCTCCACATGGCCGGCCACCTCCTGGGACTAAATGGAAAATATTTTGTGTTTAGGGTCAAATATGTAATTTTAAGAAAAATAATAATTGTTAGAAATGATGAATTTTTCACCTATAAATAGGTGTTGTGAGGTTGAACTTGAACCATTTAGTTGGACCCTCAAATTTTTGGTTCTCTTTCAACTTTCCTTTGTAGCCTTGAAAAAAAAATAGAGAGAGAGAGAGAGAGATAGAACAAGGTGGCCGGTTGTGGTATAGTGATGGTAGAGCAAAATTTTTCTCATTCCAAGACCTAGAACAACTTTCCAAACTTTAAAGGTATTCCTATTAACCCTCTAAGAATTTCATTAAGCTTTTGATTAAGAATATATGTGTATTTCAAACATGGGTTGTAAGAGCATAAGCTCATGTCTCTTTTTTTATATATATGTTATGGTTTTTATATGGTTGGTGATGATAGATTTATGCTTAGGATATCTTGAATGCTAGCCCTAAGCATAATTTTAATTTTTATGCTCTAGATTGGGTTTTATGATTACATGTGCTCACCAAGTGTTTGTGCATATGTCTTCACATGTTTGAATATGGATGATTTATGAATAATGAGGATGATGATGATGTGTGTATGTTGGTTAAGAAATTAACCTAAAAACATAACTTGGTAAGCTAGTGAGATTACCCATATTGTGTTTTTCCAAGTAAGAAAATAAGTGTATGGTTGAGTGTTAAGATCGAATCCGACATGCTGCATGTTGATATAGGCTAACGGTTTCGACCATTTGAGGTACTATGTGTCACGCCCCGACCTACGTAGGGCCGTGACTTCGTACCTACTTAACTTACTTCTTGATTCAAATACTTTAAACTTACTGAAAATTCCAGAGTAATTTTTTTTTTCTTTTAAACTTTATTTTAAACTCAAGCTTAGACTTGACTTAATCTCATACTTATACTCATACTTATTTATAGGTACTTACTTGAGTACCGAGCTTTTACACCTCATTTGAAAGCTATCATATTCAAATTGTAGACCAAACCCGACCTAGTGCGAGTCAGTACAACACGAGGCAACTTGTTGCCATCATACTTGAAACTTTTCCTTACCCATACCATTACTTCATTATAACGTAACATAAACACATTTTACAAACATATTTTGCAAAACATATTTTACAAAACATATTTTCTAAAATCCGTGGCGGTGTCCATCTCACATTTCACAGTCCGCAGCGCCATCTCTCCACAGTTTTGCATCAAGTATTGCCGATAGGTTGCTTACCTACAACATGAACGTAAGTAATGAGCTTATGCCCAGTAAGTACAACATTCAATCCGTAAAATATTTTTAGTGCAAGAATGCAAGAACCGATTATGCTTTCTTATGAATCAATTATGCTTTCTTATATCAACTTGGTTCTGGGCCCTTTACCTAACATGAGTGCACCTACCGTGGCATGTAACCATGGAACGATTGGGGCGGCCAGTCCAATCCAACTCAAACCATGAACCATATTGTTTAACATGGAGTTGTTGGGGCAGCCAATCAAATCCAACTCAAACCATAGACTAAACCGTTTAAACCCGTCCTCGTGGCAAGTCGATACGACACAATAGAATTAGCTTGTCTTATCTTATCTTATGACTTAAAAACATGTTCTTACCATGTGGTTTAATATTAGTGTACATGCCTCATGATGTCACTATATCAAAACATATAACATAACATAATATCAACCATAGCATAAAATATCATGACATAATACATCGTAACATAAAACATCATAACATAATACAAAGTAACATAAAACATCATAACATACAACATTTGTAAATCATGTAAATTAAGTCATGATTTCTTGATAAACATGTCATGCAACAAAAATGTTTTGTCCATATTGTAAGCGGAGTTGTACTTACTTGTCGTCCTACGCTCTTGGTTTGTCGTCCAAACATGACACGACAACAATTCATATTCCTGTTTCCAAACAAGGTGTAAGATAAGAGTCATTCACATTCTATCTTACCATAAATCATAATCATTAAATGTTGGTATCCTAACCAACATCCATGAGTAACCCTAGTTATATGTCCCCCACATCTTCATGATAACTCGTTCGGTTACTTGCAGTAACCCTAGGACTCATGACACAACCAGACTTAAACAATACCTTGTTAGGTTACTTCTGGTAACCCTAGGTACCAAGCCCAGTCATATTTGAATAGTGTCTTATTAATCTTGGGCCTAAGCCCAATTATACTTAGACCCATATCCTATTAGGTTACTAATCTCACTAAGGCCCAATTACTTTTAAAGTAATACCCTATTAGGTTACCATTGATAACCATGGTTTTTAGGCCCAACCCAATAGCTTGGGTATCTTATGTAGTTACTATAAGTAACCTAAATTATTTGACCTATTAAAAGTTGGTAACCTTCTCGGTTACTATTTGTCCTCTAGTTGTTTACCATAGGACTTGGCTTATTTCACTTATTTCATTCCTTGTTTGATAAATTTTAACCCCTTTTTATAAACTGCTTAAAACAGTCCCATTAACTTTGGTTATCAGTGCATGTGTAGGAATTTCCTGCTTATGCACTGTTTTTTTTAGGAATCATGTGCAGGAATTTCCTGCTTATGCACTGTTTTTTTTAGAAATTCTGTGCAGGAATTTCCTGTTTTCTGCACAGTTTTTAAGATTCAGTTTTATTTTTAAATTGGTTTAGAATATTGGAAAACTTTCTTCAGAAAAAGGTTTAGATCTTGAAAAACCCTACAACTTTGGTTCTTTACTCAAAAACCAGTTCTGCCTTTAACTTGATGATATCCTTGGTTGAAACCGGCTGGCCGTGGACAGGGTCTGGGTAGACCAAGGCTCGGGTTTTCATAAAAACAGAGATATTTGGAGCCTTATTTTGAAAATCCGTTTGCGTGGTCCCCTAGGGTTTTCCATTTTCTATAACTTTGTAGTTTTGACTTTTCTCAAATTCGGCCTTTAAAGGCCTCAAAATTTAGTTTCCAGAAAGCTGCCCAGTGTTGATTTAAAACTAGCAGTTTTCATTTTAGTTGGTTCTTACATAGAATTACGCACACACTATCTCGAACGGTTCAAACCATGAGCCTACATCAAGTATGCAGCGCGTTACGTAATATTTTCATTATCATGCATTCATTTCCATTCATACAATCCTTCATGTAAACCCATATGGTGGGCTCTTCACCAACTAGGGGTTTTAGGGTTTTTTTGAACCCTGCATGCAACATACATCACCATTCTCATTTTCATTCATCCAACATCATTCTTGAGTATGTGGGGACATATAACAAACATATAGTTGGCATACTCAATACCCACATAACCTCTAACACATATTATCATAAACATACATCAAACCATAATTAGAGACCACCAAACCCTAATCAAGCACATATCAAGCACCCAAAGCTTTTGCATGGAAAAATAAAGGTGAGCTTATGCTCTTACAACCCAACTTGAAAATACACTTAAATCTTGAATCAAACTAAAATGAGGAGCTAGAGGGAATCTAGCTCTAAAGTTGTATGATCTTTTGATTCAAAATTTATCCAGAAAAATAATTATTAATTATTTTTAAAGGAGATAAATTTTGAAAAGGATTGGACTTCTATATTAAGGCTAGGAATTCTTAAAAAACTAATTTTTTGGTCATTCACTAACGAGAAAAACGTTTTTGGAGTGAGAGGAAAAATAATTTGGGTTTCTTCCAGATAATAAAATTTGGCCATACTCTTGAGTTAGAAAAAGATAGAAAATTCCATTGAATTAAAATTGTGAGGAAGGTTAAACCGAGTGATAATTTTCATAGGAGGTTAACCGGTTTCTGTTTTGCAGTTTTGAAGAAAGAAGTTGGATCATATTCTCAACGAGGAACATCGGAATTGAGAAGGAAGGATCTAGACTTCGGAAAGCATTACCGGTCACTTGGATTCATAGAACGTGTGCCCACACACACTTTGAGACGTGGAACTCGAGAATAGTAGAGAAGACACGTTGGTCAAACGCTCTAGCAATTCCGGAATCCAAGAAATAAGGTACGCTTGATCATGAATTTAATTTATTGGTATATGCATCATGAGCTTCTTTTCCGAATCGACATAAAAATTTTAAAACTTCCGCTGCGCCGTAACTCTGATATCGGATCCAATTTTTCCAACAAAACTAGGATCTAAAGAAATGAAATAGTAAGCCCAAATCACTTAGAATATGATAACAATTACATGACTAAAGGTAATCGAATAGAATACCAATTATTATAATAAGGTTTGTATCTATGTTGTGCCTCGTTGAGCGATAAACCAAGAATGTAGGACAATTTGTAAGTACAACTCCGCCTATAGCATAGGCAAAATGTTTTACTACTTTGCATGTTTTTCAAAGCTCATGCATTAATGTATGTGATGCATATGATTTCTGTTTTATTATTGTGCCATCATGTAAGCATGTTTACTAATGATAAATCACATGGTAAGAATAAGTTCAAATTTCAAGTGAGAAAGTGTTTTTAAGAAACTGTTTTCAAGTATGTTAAGTAAGTTTTCTTATGTCGTACCGACCTACCACGAGGGTGGGTTTGGTCCATGGTTTAAGTTGGATTGGACTGGCCGCCCCAACCACTCCATGGCTACATGCCACCATACGTACACTCGTGTTATGTAAGGGTCCAAAAATATGCTAACCAAAGAAAGCATAATGAAAGCATAATTGGTACATGCATTGTTTTATTACGAAATGTTTTGCGGAAGAAAAGTTGTACTTGCTGAGCGAAAGCTCATAACTTATGTTTATGTTGTAGGTAAGCAGCCTACTGGTAATGTGTGACGCAAGACAGTGGAAGAGGGCACAATGGACTGTGAAACTTTGGGCTAGACACCGTCACGCGTTTTGAAAAAAAAATATATATATATATATATAGAAATGTCGGTATTATGATATGACAGTTAATGGTACTAATATCTCGTAATTAGTATATTTTGTAAATATATTGAGGTGATTTAAAAATTTAATACTTGCCTTGATCAAGTACATATTTATGAGTGTGAAATTAAATTGGGATTTAAAGTAAGTTTCTAAAAAAAAATATTTACGTATTTTTACGTAAGGCGGGTCGTTACAGTTTTTTTCTTGGGCTTACAGTGCCCAACATCCTCGTTGGCCACACTTCCAGTGGGATATAGGCTCTGATACCATTTGTAATGACCCGTGCGTCTATTTAGCATGATATTGCTCACTTTGGGCCTCGTGCACACACGATTTTGCTTTTGGTCTCACCCCAAAATGCCTCATACCATTAGGAGGTTACACAACTTACCATTTTTCCTTCTGGGGACTGATGACTTGATTACGTCCAAATGTGTACAAAAACAAGCGGTTGATTGCAGCACAATTAGGACGGTCGATCCCACGAGGAGGTGATAAAAACAAACAAGAAAAGACTAGCGGAACAAAAGCGTCAGAGAAATAAGTAATCGAATAAAGAAAAGGAAGAAGTATTTTTGTGATTTTTAAACAAATTTAAAGACAATGTAATTTAAAAATAGAGAAAAATTCAATAATAAAAAAAATGGTAAGACATCGAGAATCCCCTATATATTTCGTAAACTTATTTGGATTTTTGATTCATAAAATAACTCAATTGAAAGTTTCACATCCCAAACAATCAATCGGAAAATAAAGATTTGAAGAACTTGTGAATTAAAATGTATTTGAGTAAATAAAATTCTCACGTGAAGAACTAGCAAAAATTATCTTATAAGAAATCCAAAAGCGACAATATACTATAAGCAATATTGCAGTAAAGACTACTTATAAAATAATAATATCAATATACCATATCGTGCAATAATCACATAAAAAGAGCTTGACTAAATTTATATAAAAGTTGACAACAAAATATATTGATATGAGGAAGAAATAAGAAGAAAGATAATTATTTACTCAAATGTATAAACCTTACAAACCATTAGAGAATCAAAACCCAAACAAATTCACTACACATATAGGATCATCTCTAGTCTCATCAAAGAACTCTAGAATGCAAGAATAAGAGAAAAACAATGCTAAAAACTCAACCAAAAACCAATGGAAAAAAACAACATTTTTGCTTGCTACAAAGGCTTGCTTTTATAGGCTGCAATGTCCAATAGAGATGGAGAGATTTCGGCCCACAAAATCAGCCCTAAACTGGCTGGATACACGCTAGACAATTAGCTAGGAACATGGGCTATGATCACGGGCCAAGATCTGTGTGGCCTGGAGCTGAAGTTGGCTGATTTCACGTGGGCTGGGCTGGAGTCACGGGCTGAAACTCGCGCTGGGCCAGCTGGAGGAGGAGCTGGGGTTGGCTGGAGACACGGGCTGGAGTTGGCTGAGCTGGGATCTCGGACCTGGGCTGGCAGCTGGAGCTAGAATTACGGGCTGGAATGGCGCACGTGGGTTAGGGGCTGGGCTGGCAGCTGGAGGGAATTACAGGCTGGAATTGGATTGAAGATTTGGCCTAAATATTTTTTTCCTATAAAACAAATTAAATTAAATTGAAATAAAATATTTTTACAACAAAATATTTTTGAATTAATTTTATGAAAATATCTAATTAAAACTTAATTTATTTTGACAATTTTGAACAATAAAAGTGCATTTTTGTGCACTTATCATGACTGTCACAATAGGAGAGAGAGAGGGCTTAGATTTGCTAAAAAGGAAATGAGATTTCGAGTTAACATTGTTTTTTTCCTTCTGTAATTCTCTATTTTTTTGGTATTGGAATTTATTTGACTAATTCGATTAATTTTGAGATTTTTGTTGTTTTTGGTGGAAAAAAAAAAGGAAAAAAGGAAATTGAAAATCTTTTGTAGAAATTTGTTTGCCATGTGGCATAAGGGACTTATGCATGCATTTGTTGGGGTCAGACTTTGTCTCCCCGTAATGTTGTAACTGTGTCATCACGACCGCTGGATCAACGAATGTCGAACAATGAACCGCGACGGATCAAATGTTCTCGAATATTTGGGTATGGCCCAACAAACGATTATCATTCACAAGAAGAGTGATGAATGACCAATGATCATCCTCAACCATTTCGTCTCAGTTCCCTTGAGGCCCCTTAATTTACCAAGTGTGGATCGGGTGGGCACTTGGCCCAACAAAACGAACAATGAGCAATGCTCAACCATTGTTGGTTGTTTTGGATGATTGATTCGTCAACGCTCATATTTAACGAACATCGAATGGTGAGAGTGATTCCCTAACTGCTAGATCCACGATCAATCATGGCATTTTTGGCCCACGGTCTTGTACATTTTCCAAATTACTCGAGGTAGTGGGGAACTACCCACTACTGTTCTAAAAACTCGAACCCATGATAAATAAAGGAAAACTCCTCACGTTTGAGGATCCCCTTTTTCTTAAAAAAAAAATAAAGCATTTTGCTTATTGTTTTTCTGTCGGATTATATTCAAAAACTGTAACGTTTTGTACAAACAAACCCTATATAGTGAAGCCAGACTCAGAGGACATAGCACGATATTCCAGTGAACCTCTTTAAATTTTGGTGTTGATATCTTTTTCTACTCTCATTTTTTATTTATCCGTTTCGTTTTCTGATTATGATTGTTCTTTGATTTTCATCTACGATGTCCAAGGACCCTAATAATTTATGTATGTTAATTTTTTTATGATCTAATCCTGGTTGAAATTTGACCATAGATTTCTAGTATCTACAGTTTGGCGCCCACTGTGAGCCTTTAGCCGTCATACACTGGAAATTCATAGAGCAGCCATGTCGGACAATCACAAACAACAGATGAAACCAATGCAAAATAGTCTTGATGCTCAACCTAAAGCTTAAACATCAAAAGGGAACGCTCAGATCATTAACTTAATGCACTTGGTCGAAGAGCTTACCCAAAAGCACAATACCCAATAGATGCAGATGGAAAGCATTAGTGCTGAGATTCACCCTGAAAGGCAAGTTGGCCATAATGACAACGCAGGCTGCGTACTCATACTACTATAACCCATACGCAAGACACTCAGCGGGAACGAGTGCTGGGGGTTGGCAGCAAGCCACGCCCTACTATCCTCAAGGGACGCGAGCCATAGCCCACAGCCCCGTGGCTCCAATGCAGCCTCTTTCCATGCCAAGGAACACCCCAGCAACGAATGATCCACGAACGCAGATGCAACAAGCACCCAGATCCAGTTCCAGGAGAAACACGACCCCGACTCGATGCCCGACGCGAAAATTACCACCGTCGCTATGGGTCCCATTCCTCCAGGGATGATGAACATCGAAGCAATGATGCGCAATATAATGTCCGAGGAAATGAGGACATTAGAAACGCAAATGGAGCAGCGCTTCACTTCACAGCTACATAAGGCCACGAGTTCAACTCTAGGGTTCAATGACCATACACGCGAGGTTCGTGAGACGCCCCTAACAAAGCGAATCACGAGCACGTCTATTCCCAAATTCTGTAGCGTCTCTTTTCCAAGGTTCAACGGCATGTCAAACCCCCACAATCACCTACTCCAGTATAAACATGTCGTGCAATCGACGAACATCCTCACTGGTATGCTCGATGATATGATGTGAAAACTCTTTGCACAAAGTTTGAAGGGACCCACCCTTTGGTGGTTCTGCAATCTCTCTCCCGAATCTATTGATTTGTTCAAAAAACTCTCATTTAACTTCATGAGGACCTACTCCGTCCACATTCAATCTGGGAAGACCACAAAGGACCTATGGGGAGTGGTCCTGGACCAAGCGAAATGAGGCGTGCTTATATTAAGCGCTTTAGCAAAGCAATATCTGAGATTTTCGGATTAGATGACAAATGGCGAGAAAAGCACTCAAGAAAGGCCTGAGGCACATGTCTCTTGAAGAATGAAATTTGCACCAAATATTCGCCAACCATTCAAGACGCTATGCACTAAGCCAAAGGATTTATAGACTTGGAAGAAGAAAATGGATGCGTTGAATGAGAGTTAGCACGAACCCGGGGGGAGGTAACAAAAGCTCATGAGGAGCGCGAGGAGAGTGTAACGACCCGTCTTACGTAGGCCGTTACCTTACTTATCTTACATACTAATTTAACATAATTACTTACTTACTTACTTATGTGGAAATAGAGTACATTTTTTTTTAAACAACTTGAATCCATAAATTACTATTTACATATCAAATAACATACGTACGTACTAAATTAACATTTACTTTTCAAAATTGTTGTAAAGCAAAATAACTCGTAATAAGTAAACAATACATATATTTATTTCAAAACGCATAGCAGTCTCCATCTCACATTTCACAGATAGCCCTGCCAAGCCTCACCGCCTTGCATCAAGTACTGCCAGTAGGAAGCTTACCTATAGCATAAACGTAAGTTATGAGCTTTCGCCCAGCAAGTACAACTATTATCCTGCAAAAACATTTGATAATAAAACCATGTATGAACCAATTATGCTTTCATTATGCTTTCTTGGTTAACATATTTTAGGGCCCTTACTTAACATAAGTGTACGTACCGTGGCGCGCAGTCATGGAGTAATTGGGGCGGCCAGCCCAGTCTAACTCAAACCATGAACCAAACTTGACCTAGAGCAGGTCGGTACGACACAAGAAAACTTACTTAACATCATACTTAAAAACATTTTCTTAAAACAGTTCTTACTTAAAACGTAATCTTCTTCTTACCATATGAATTATTATTGGTGAACATGCTTTATGATGTCACAATAATAAACATACATCATACATACCACATAAATGCATGAACTTTAAAAACAAACATGCAAAGTCATAAAAGAATTTGCCTATGCTGTAGGCGGAGTTGTACTTACAGTTTATACTAAGTCTTGGATTTTGTCGTTCCGACAGGTTACCTCAATTAGGTTACCTTCCTGTTTCAAAAAGGAAGTAAGATAAGAATCATCCTATCTTACCATAAGTTATTTCATTTAATGTTGGTACCTTAACCAACATTATGTGTAACCCTAGTTATATGTCCCCCTCATATACTCAAAGGATAACCTTATTGGTTACTAAGTGTTTCCCTAGGGCACATGTCCCAATAATAATTAAACAGTATCCTGTTTAATTACTTAACGAACTTTGGGCTCCAAGCCCAATAGTACTTGACATCCTATTAGGTTACTATTAGTAACCTAAGGTATAGGCCCAAGTTAGGTTTATATTTTAAAAAGCCTGTTGGGCTATTAAGGCCCAATAATTAAAGTGGTATCCCTTATGGTTACCCTAAAAAATCTTGGACCCAAGGCCCAACATATAATATTTGTTCTTAAATAACTAGGCCCAACAACATTTGGTAACCCATCCGATTACTATGTGTCTTATGTTAGGTTACCAATTATCTTAGCTTAGTTTGCTTAATTTTTTTTCTTTCTTACTAAACTGGGTTTGATTAACCATGTAAAACTGTCTTTTAATGAAACTGTCTAAGTTTGGGAAAATTTGCTGAAAACAGTCAAATTGTCAGTGCATGTGCAGGAATTTCCTATGCATGTACTGTTTTGAAATTCCTGAACCAAAGCTTACTATTATGATTCAGTTTCACTTTGAAATCTGTTTGGATTTTGAAAAATTTTTCTTCACAAAAGTTTTAGATATTGAAAACCCTACAACTTTTATGTTTTGCTCAAAGTCCAGTTCTGTCTTTAACTTATACTTTTTCCTTGTTGAATCAGCCTGGCCGTGTCATAGGTCTGGGTGGTCCAGGCTCGAGTTTTTCTAAAAACGAAGGCTTTTAGAGTCTTATTTTCAAAAAATGTCCATGCTGTCTCCTATAATTTTTAATTTCCTACAACTTTTCAGTTTTGATTTTTCTCCAATTCAGCCTCTAAAGGCCTCAAAATACCGTTTTCAGATCACTACCCAGTTCTCACCCGAACTGGCAGTTTTGGTTTCGGTTCGTTCTTACGTACAATTACGCACACCCTACCTCAAACGATCGCAACCGTGAGCCTATATCAAGCATGTAGCATATAATCTAATGTTCTCATGATCATTCATTCATTCACAAACGTTCAATCATTTATTCAAAACCCGTTTGGTGATTTTCACCAAACTTGGTTTTCTAGGGTTTTCTTGAACCCTAATTCATCATACAAGCATTCAATACCATAATCATTCATTCAACATCATTCATAAGCCTATGGGGACATATAACAAACACCTAATGGTCACACACATAAACAACATGATTTCTAGGGCATACAATTCAAAACATAGACCAAACCATAACATAAGCTTACCAAAACCTAAATCAAGCACATTCTAAGCAAACCAACTAAAATAAGGACATAATTGGTGAGCTTAAGCTCTTACAACACAAACTGAAAATACACTTAAAATGGCTCATAATTTTCAATGAAAAAGCCTTAGGAAGTTGAGAGAATTACCTCTAAACCGTGGAGATAATCTCTAGCTTGGCTTCCGAAATTTTTTTCTAGCTTTCCCTCACTAAAAATCCAACCACACACTCTTGGGTTTTGCTGTCTATAGGGTTCGGCTGAGAGAGAGAAAAGTAGAAGAAAAATGGCCAAAGTTTGGGGGAATTTTTCAATAAAATGAGTCAAAAAGTCACCCCCCACCACACCTATTTATAGGTGTAATTTTAATTTCTTTCTTGATTTATTTTTATCCTTTAAATTGGACTCCAAGCCTTACAAAAACAATATTTGCTGAAAAGCCCTCAAGAGGTGGCCGGCCACTAGATGGTTCCATGAGCCAAAGTTATCTTATTTTAATACTTTCCAATTTTCCAAAAAATCAAAAAATTATATAATTATCATGTGATGAGTTATCCTCCACCTAGGGCTTTGTTTGGCTTTCTTTCTTAAAAACAGTCTATTTTCATACTAATGTAATTATAACAAATACTGTTTTTAACTAAAACAGTACTGTCATACAAAACTGCAGTCCAGAATTCATCTGCGTTTAACTGGACTGCGTATTGGTTTTTCTTAGGACTTAAAGCTAATTAGTCCTTATTGTCCTAAATATTGTGCTTGATTTTTCTAACATGATTCCGTACCTTACTCTTACTTATCTTTCCGTAATGACGGTTTTTCACAGTATAATTTCCATACTGATTATTATACTGCAGTACCGCCTCAATCATATTTTAGATCATTCTGGTCAAACTTTGACCAGAATAAAATCATACATAAATCCTAATTCTGATAACTCAGATCAGGCAATTCATATACTTATACATAATACAAACTTTGATTCCTTGAGAAACAAGAAATCATAATTTGTAACAAAATCAGTTATTACAGAGAGAAATACAAGGTGAGAACGTACATGAACACCACAATGCAACTAGTCCAGTGATGAATGGTTGTCGAAGCACGAAAAAAAGTGTCCTTTTTCCCAGCCCAAGTACGCTCTCAGTATCAGCCCTTCAGAGCTCATCGCTCGTTTGAAAGGCTGGGACTACGTTACTTAGCCACAAAAATTGCTAGACAATCCCGCCAGAGACAAGACCAAATATTTATGAATTCCACAAGGATCACGACCATCACACTATCGAGGATACACCATTGCCGCCATTTGTTTGAAAGTCCATCGGTGTCATCTACGGGGATTTGGTGTATAGTGGAGACTCAATGACTGGAGGAAGGCCCTGCAACTCATAGCTTTGATCCTTCCGGATGACCTTGGCGAGCATTCAATCACATTTTATAGTAGTAAGGCTACAAACCTTAGTCGATCGCACGATGATGCGCTGGTTCTTATGCTGAATGTATCGAACTGTGAAGTAAGTAGGATCCTTGTTGATAATGGAAGTTTGGCCGACGTGTTTTTCCTTTTGACCCTGCGAGAAATGGAAATAGATGAGTCCGAGATAGAGAAGTCAACCATGGTACTCATCATGTTCAATAGAGAATCTATTACCATCGTTGGTAAGATTAAACTTTCAGTTTTTGCTGCTGGAGAAAATAAGATAACCGATTTCTTGATCATGGATTGCCCGTTAGCATATAACATCATCCACGACAAGCCATGGATCTACACCATGAAGGCCGCACCATCCACGTATCTCCAGAGGATCCGATTTCCCACAAAGAGGGGAGTTCAAGAGATGAGAGGAAACTAGGAGGTTGAACAAATGTGTTATCTCCATTCCATGAAGTTAAAGACAGACAACAGCTTGTAGCCATCACAAGCGAAAGAGGGGACGACCAATCGCTCACAGCCAGACATCAAGCAGTTGGACGAGATTCATATTGACCCCAATAGGCCTGAGCGACAAGTCAATGTTGACTCGCTGCCGACGAGACCATTTGAACCTAGTTGATTAGGTTTCTCGAGGATAATCGAGATTATTTTGCATGGTCACACAGCGATATGCTAGGCATGGATCTCGCTGTGACAACTACCGACTCAATGTCGATCCCAGCCACAAACCAGTCAAGCAGAAGAGAAAGAAGCTTGCTATCGAGCATAATCAGATCGTGAACAATGAAGTGTGTAAGCTAATCGAGACAGGATTCATAAAAGAAGTTCACTACCCAGAATGGCTAGCGAACATCGTTGTAGAAAAGAATAAGAATGGGAAGTAGAGGGTCTGCATCGACTCCACCGACCTCAATGAAGCATGTCCCAAGGATAGCTTTCATTGCCTTATATCGATCATGTGGTGGACGCGACTGCCGGCCACAAACTCCTATCGTTCATGAATGCTTTATCGTGATACAACCAGATCCTAATACACCTGAACGATCAGGAAAGGACTGCCTTCATCACAGAAAGGGGAATACACTGCTACAAGGTGATGCCATTCAGATTGAAGAACACTGGTGCAACGTATCAAAGGCTCATCAATGAGATGTTCGTTGATCACCTCTCTAAGATGATGGAGGTAGATATTGACGACATGTTGGTCAAGTCATAGGAGCCGAGGACCACATAAGTCACCTGATGGATTGTTTCTCAGTACTTAGACAGCACAATATTTGCCTCAATCCTTCCAAATTCTTTTTCGAGGTCTCATTTGGGAAATTCCTGGGCTATCTTGCAACCTAGCGAGTGATCAATGCGAAATTATCACACCTATTTTCTACTCGTAAGTGCACGAGCTCATCAAGTAATAAAGTAGTGAGTGAGTATCGTGTCCCACGAGGATTGTGTTCCTAAAATCTAACTAAGTACTATGACTAAAATAACCTAGTTTTATCCAGACAAGTCCAAAATAGAATGATGTTAACAGAACAAAATTAAAATGCTAAACTAATTTAGTAAGCAAATAAAACGATGCAAGGAGTGTTTTAGGATTGAAGGGGGCTCCAATGATAAGGTAGCTAGGGTTCTTGATTTCATCTTGCCTAGTTATTCTAAACCTATTCAATGCTATTGATCTCCCTTAAACCAAACATTAATCATGAATTTCCTAAAATAATACAACTCCCTCTCTCGAGTGCCGAGTCAAATCTATGCAAAACAACCTAATTAATATCCCTATTAAATAAGTTAGTTATGCATTCATTAAGCTATAATTCATTTGTGATTACCTAGAGCATATTCATCTCCCGATTCCAATACTTACTAGGCTGTGTTCAACAAATCCCAACATGTGCAAGTGACTCTCTCAAGCCTAAATCCACATATCTAAATCCTCTGGCCAATCTTTCAATTGATTAAGGCATTAAGCTAAGAAGAACACAAATATTTGGGCATGAGAAATATCAAATAGCATTAAATATTCATAGCATAACTATAGCAAGATTACATCAAGTCCCCTAGCATGAAAATCTAGCAATCCATCAATGTAAACTCAAACATATTCAAGCTTGAACAAATCTGAAAATACAAGAAGAATCCACAAAAAATAAAGAGCTACTAGATATAAGAACAAGAGGAGAAAAGAAGAAAAATAAAACTCCAATGTAGTGCAATTCCCAATCTCCAGTATCTTCCTCCAATGATCCTCTGGAATTTAGGGTTTATTTCTTTCGTCTCCTCTCTTTTCAGTCATTTTCTCTCTCTAGCTCCAGATCCCCCTTCTCCTTCTTCTCTCTTCCCCTCTCTATTTTTTTAGGCTTGTGGTATAGAGAAGGCCGAGTGCCTCAGCGCGCCAGGGCTGGATGGCGCGGGCACACACCCTCCCCTCACTCTGACTTGGCCGCGAATTGCGGACTGATGTGGGAGCGCGGGCGCACCCCTTGAGAACACGCCCACGCCTCAGCTGTGGGTACTTTCTGATGATTTCTTAATTTTTCATCTCCTTTTCTTCCAAATGATCGTTGTTTTCTTTCTTTTCTGAAACACTCACAATCACATTAAAAAAAAAAAAAAAAAAAAAAAAAAAAAAAAAAAAAAAAACAACTAGATGACTTGAAGATTTTTACAAATTATCCAATTTCAGGACATTAAATAAGTGAGTAAAAACTCACTTATCAAATACCCCCAAACTTGAACAATTGCTTGTCCTCAAGCAAACACAAAACACTTTCCCAACATCAAAACAAGAAAGTATCCAGAAAAAAATATTAAAAATAAATAAAAATAAAATAAAATAAATAAATAGAGATAAATAAATAAATAAGTAAAAATAAAATAAACTAAGAATTGTGAATTAGATCTATGCAAGGACTAGTCTGTATTCTCAAAGGCATCCTCAATGCTCCAAAGTTCAAGGGAAATGCATCATTGAGAAGTTTTAGAATTTCAACTCTAGCATCAACCATCAATTCATTCAAGATTCTCAATGTGTCCATGTGTGTACCAACATTTCAAAATAACCATCTGGACTCGAATAGACTCATACACCCAGGTAAGTAGCGACTCCTCTAGATGATAAGTAAGAACCCACCCATAGGCCTAACCTTCGTGTCACTCTCCACTAATTTAGGTAAGATTGTCATTCCAAATCACAAGGTCTTTTTAAGGTTGTAATATAAGGCCAAGGATACGGATAGGTAAGATAAGGATATATGTGTGTGTGTATATATATATATATATTTTGTGACCTTAAGCATGCATGCATCAAATAAGATATATAGTTGAGAGCCAAACTGATGCAACCCTAACTCCCTCACACTTTAAATTAAACAAATCATAATAACCACCCACAACTTCTTTATTTACAATAATCAAGTTGACAATAAGTAAGGAGAATGATAGTTGAGAACTATATTTGAAATATACTAATATATATATATATATATATATATATCTTCTTCTTCCCCTTTTTTTTTTTTGAATTTTTTTTTCGAATTTTTTTTTAAGAAGTTATCTACTAGAAGCAAAAACATCTCTAGGGTCAGCTAATGAGAAAATGCCGAGCATTGACACGATTTAATCTCCATTGGCTAAGGCTCTCTTACGCTTCTTAAATGTTAAAGATACATGCTTAAGGTAAAAGATAATAAAGGAAAGGTAATAAAAGGATTAAATTATGTGGATGAATGAAGGCAAAAAGAAAGAAAGAAAAAAAAAAAAAAAGAAAGCTAAAGGCTCAAATGGGGTAGACTAAGGTTCAATGCATAAGGGTTAGCTTCAAAGGCCCAAACGATCCAAAGAAGTGCATTGATCATCTTTAAAATGACAAACAACCTGAGATTTCACCTCAAGCTTCACTAAAGATAGGTTCTAGGGTTTGAGAGCTAACAAGCTTTACCTAAAGTCTCAGAGCATCATCAAGTCCAAACACTCAATTTTTCACGATTTAAGTGCTCAAAGAAGTTAAGACTCTAGAATGAATATCAAGTAATGCGAATCAAGCACACAGAATTCTCAATTGAGCCTACATTTCCAAAGATCTACGGAGTAAATGGAGCCAATCTTATCATTGAATCCCCAATCATTGCACTTCATAATTCACAAATTTGATTTTTTTTTTTTTGAACATGCATAGAATGTGAATGTGATTATGCAAGAAAACACTAACTAAATATCATCATTCCTAATAAACACATGAGATGATTAGAGGAAGCATATGAAACAACCAAAATTTTGTTCAACCCCCCCAAACTGGCAAACAACATTGTCCTCAATGTTGGACCATATAAAAGCACAAGGACACATACCTCGGGGATGAAGTTACATCCCCTCATCGTCATCACTTCACTCTCGAGTTTCTGGTGGTGATGGTGGAAGATGGTAGGGCCGGAGGAGATAGTTGGGATAGGCGGGAGTAGGTTGGTAGGTCGGGCTTTGAAATGAGTGAAATGGGGGAGCTTCTCACTGGGGAGCACGCGGGCGCGCGCCTGAGGTTGCGCGGGCGCCCACCTGTCTCGGTACTGCTGGGGATCGTGGGGGTGCGAGCCTATCCCGATTTTGCTAAGCCATTCTATTCCCTAAACTTTCAATCTCTAACCGCCTCTCCATCTTTGAACCCTTTGATTTTTCTTTCAACTCTTTTCACTCCTTTAATCTTCTTGATGCTTATTAGAACATTAAAACAAAAATATATTTATCTTTCAAAAACATTAATTAAATGCAAACCAAAAATTAAAAATAAACGTAAAGATGAAAATTGAAAAGATAAAGGAAAAGAAAGCTTGGGTTGCCTCCCAAGAAGCACTTGGTTTAACGTTTCCAGCTAGACGTGGTGATGCTTCCACTCAATTTGGGTCTGCAAGAGAGATGCTAACAACTTTCCGCTCTTCTCCTCCATGGTAATGCTTCAATCTTTGGCCGTTCACACGGAAAGTTTGCCCATCTCTTCCTAGAAGTTCAACTATACCAAAGGGGAATACTTGCTTGATTTCAAAGGGTCTGGACCACCTCGATCTCAATTTTCGTTGGAAAAGTTTCAACCGGTAGTTTAAAAGCAATACTTTTTGCCCTGGAAGAAATTCGCTCCTTAAGATTTGCTGATCGTGCCACTTCTTTGTGTGCTCCTTGTAAAGCTTTGCATTCTCATAGGCCTCATTCCAAAATTCCTCAAGTTCATTCAGTTGGAGTAGGTGCTGCTCACCAGAAGCGTTCAAGTCAAAATTCAACTTCTTGATGGCCCAAAATGCTTTGTGCTCGAGCTCCACCAGTAGATGGCAAGGCTTCTCGAACACCAACCGATAGGGTGACATTCCGATTAGTGTTTTGAAAGCTATCTTATACGCCCATAAAGCATCGTCAAGCTTTGTTGACCAATCCTTACGGTTAGTATTCACTGTCTTCTCCAAAATAAGCTTGACCTCCCAGTTAGAAACTTCCGATTGACCATTGGTTTGCGGATGGTAGGCTAGGGCGATTTTGTGCTTTACTCCATACTTGGCCAACAACGCATCAAACACCTTTTTGCAGAAGTGCGTCCCTTCATCACTTATGATGGCTCGAAAGGTGTCGAACCTTGAGAAGATGTTCTTATGTAGAAATTTCACAACCATCCAAGCTTCATTTGTTGGAGTGGCAATTGCTTCCACCCACTTAGAGACATAATCCACTGCCAAGAGAATGTAAAGCTGACCATATGAAGGTGGGAAAGGTCCCATGAAGTCAATGCCCCAAAGATCAAATAGTTCCACTTCAATGATATTGCCCAATGGCATTTCATGCCATCTAGAGATGTTCCCCACATGTTGACAACGGTCACAACGCTTTACAAACTCATGACAATCCCGGAGCAAGGTTGGCCAATAAAAACCGGATTGAAGAACTTTTGCCACTGTTCTTGTTGCACCAAAATGTCCACCATAGAGCGACGAGTGACAATGATGGAGAATGTCATGTATCTTTTCTTCGGGAAAGCATCTCCAAATAACTTGATCGATGCATCTCTTCAAAAATATTGGATCATCCCAAAGATAACATCTCACATCATGAAGGAATTTCTTCTTTTGATAAGGAGTGAAGTCCGGTGGTAAAACCTCACAAGAAAGGTAGTTGACGAAATTTGCAAACCAAGGGAGCCTCACTTCAACCTCAAATAGGTGTTCCTCTGGGAATGCTTCTTGAATAATAGGGGTTTCATCCACTTCCAATTTCTCAAGCCTGGAGAGATGATCTGCAACTACATTTTCCGAACCTTTCTTGTCTCGTATCTCCATGTCAAATTCTTAAAGCAAAACAATCCAATGAATCAAACGAGGCTTGGCATCTTTCTTAGCAAACAAGTAACGAGTTGCTGCATGATCCGTGAAAACTACCACCTTGGACCCAATTATGTATGATCGAAATTCATCACAAGCAAATACCACTGCAAGCATCTCCTTCTCGGTGGTGGTGTAATTGAGTTGGGCTTCATTCAATGTCTTACTAGCATAGTAAATGGCCCGAAAAATCTTGTCTCTCCTTTGACCAAGTATTGCCCCGACGGCATAGTCACTAGCATCACAAATGATCTCAAATGGTTCGTTCCAATCGGGTGCTACAATGACCGGAGCCGAAACCAGTTTCTCTTTGATGATATTAAAGGCTTCCAAACAAGACCCATCAAAGTTGAAACTACATCCTTCTCTAGGAGGTTGCACAATGGCTTGATAACCTTAGAAAAATCTTTTATGAACCTCCGATAGAATCCCGCATGACCAAGGAAACTCCGTACTCCCTTCACATTTATAGGTGGTGAAAGCTTTTCGAACGTGGTTATCTTAGCCTTGTCCACCTCTATTCCTTTCGATGAAATTCTATGACCAAGAACGATCCCTTCTTGTATCATAAAATGGCACTTCTCCTAATTAAGAACTAGATTCTTCTCCTCACATCACTGCAACACGAGAGAAACATTGTGGAGGCAATGATCGAACGTTGATCCAAAAACTAAAAAATCATCCATAAAAATCTCCATAATCTCTTCTACCATGTCCGAGAAGATTGTCATCATGCACCTTTGAAAAGTGGGGGGTGTGTTGCATAGACAGAAAGGCATCCGCCGAAAAGCAAAAGTGCCATAAGGATAGGCGAATGCCATTTTCTCTTGGTCTTCGGGGGCTATGGCAATTTGATTGTAGCCCGAGTATCCATCAAAAAAGCAATAGTAGTCATACCCCGTCAACCTGTCTAGCATTTGATCAATGAAAGGAAGGGGAAAATGATCCTTTCTAGTAGCCTTGTTCAGCTTCCGATAGTCAATACAAACACGCCATCCAGTCACTGTTCTTGAAGGGATGAGTTCATTATTTTCATTTTTCACCACCGTCATACCACCCTTCTTTGGCACAACCTGAACTGGACTAACCCATGAGCTATCCAAAATGGCGTAAATGATCTCGGCATTCAACAACTTTAGCACCTCAGCACGCACCACCTCTTTCATAGCCAGATTTAGTCTTCTTTGGTGCTCAATAGATGGCTTGTAAGCATCTTCCATGAAAATCTTATGCATGCAAATAGTAGGACTTATACCCTTCATATATGAAATAGACCAAGCAAAAGCAAACTCGTGTTTCTTTAAAACAACCAAGAGCTTCTCTTCTTCTTCCTTGTTCAAAGAAGCTGAGATAATAACCGGTTTAGAAGAATCCTCACCCAAAAAGGCATAGCGAAGATGTTTCGGTAGTTGTTTCAACATTAACCCTTATTTCAACGAGCTTGGAAAGATGAAGCACTTACCGGGCTTCTCTAAAATTTTCACTTGAGCCACATCCCCTACTTCACATGGCAAAGCCTCAAGAGCTAGAACACTATCAACAATGCCCACTTCTTTAATACAAAAATCTCCATCAAAATCGGTCATGTTCAAGGGTGTAGTGAGGTTATGCTCTAGAGGGTCATCGTGGGTCACTTCTTGGAAGAATTCCTTGATGCACCAGTCTATTACTTCTACCCGATGACAAGTTGACTTTTCTTTCGGAAATCTCATTGTGTTAAGGATATTGAACTTAACCTCCTCATTATTCACCGATAGAGTCAAATGACCACTTTGTACATCAATCAAAGCTCTTCCAGTAGCCAAAAAAGGTCTCCCGAGGATGATGGGGATTTCCCGATCCTCTTCCATATCCAACACAACAAAATCTGTGGGGAAAAAGAATTTATCTACCTTCACCAACACATCCTCTATGACACCCCGTGGATAAGTGAGAGACCTATCCGCCATTTGCAAACATATGGTGGTTGGTGTGACTTCCCCAAGTCTGAGCTTTCGGGAGACAGACAGAGGCATAAGATTGATGCTAGCTCCAAGATCACACAAGGCCTTCTCGAAGTAAGAATCTCCAATAGTGCATGGGATAGTGAAACTCCCCGGATCGTTCAACTTTTGAGGTAACTTCCTTTGGAGGATCGCACTACATTCTTCCGTTAGCTTAATAGTCTCATAATCCTCCAACCTCCGTTTCTTTGCCATGACATCCTTCATAAACTTGACATAATTAGGCATTTGTTCAAGTGCATCTGCAAAGGGAATGTTGATATGGATCTTTTTGAAAATCTCCGGAAACTTTGAAAATTGAGCATCCAACTTCTTCTTCTTGAATCTTTACAGATACGGGAGGGTATGAGTGATGAGAAGAGGATTATCCATAAAAGCGATCGACTTAGGCCTTGCACTCTCCTTAGGTTGTTCCGATTCTACATCTTCTTCCTCGGTTTTATCCCCTTAGGTCTTAGGAGCCTCAACTTCTTTCCCACTTCTCAAAGTGATAGCTTTGCAATGGTCCTTCGGATTAGGCTCCGTATCACTTGGGAAGTTTCCGGATGTTTGGCCCTTAACCGCATTGGCTAGTTGACCGATTTGCACCTCAAGGGACTTCATGGTTGCATTCATGTTGTTACAATGTGTCTCAATGTTGTCAAGTCTAGACTCATCCTTGTTAAACCTCCTTCTAGTCTCAACAATGAAGGTACTCAACAAATCTTCCACCGAAGGTTTCTTTTCCACTTCTTGTTGGTTGAAGCACGGAGGAGGTTGCAAACCATTTCTGTTGTTGGCATAAGAGAAATTCTAATGGTTCCTCAAGCCAGGATGATAGTGAGTGGGCAAGTGATTGGGTCTATAGTGGAAGTTTCTGTTGTTCACAAACTGAACCTGCTCTTGAGTGTACTCATCCTGTGCAAAAGATGTACTGACACCTGCCACTGCCTCTCTGCTAGATGGCGCTTCTCTATTAGTCAAGGCTGCAATCTGATTAGACAAAGTTGAGACCTATGCTGACAATGAAACCAATGGATCCACATCATAAATACCAACAGTTTTCTTCGGTATTGAGCTGTAATATCCAAAAATTTTCACGAACTCATGATTTTCTTGTATATAAGAAATCTAAAGTTTGTACTATGTGTTTTATGTGCAATTGTATGAAAATTATGAATACCAATACAAAATTCATAATTTTATCAGTATAGGGTTGATTTCTCGGTGAATTAATTACGAGACTCCATAATAGGCCTTTTAAGGAAAAAGGCATAAACGGAATTTCATGAATTTTTAATGGTCAAAGTTTGACCAAAAAAGTCAAAGTTTGACCAGAATAAGTCAAAGGTTGACCAGAGTAAGACGGTACTGTGTTATGATAAGCAGTATGAGAAATATACTATGAAAACCACCTTTACAGACAAGATAGTATAATTGAGTTTTAAAATCACCATAGAAAAATCAAGCACACCAAGTAGGATATTAAGGGTAAAAAGTGCTTAAGGAAATAAGAAAAATTTTATACTGTCCATTTTTACACAGATAAATTTTGGACTGCAGTATAGTATAACAGTACTGTGTATTAGTGAGCACAGTATTGGAAAAATCTGTGTTAGCTCAAAAATGGACTACATATTGAAGAAAAGAGCCAAGCAAGCCTTAAAGAGGATGACATCACCTTATCCAAACATTATGACATCATTTCTTTCATTAAAAAGAAAATATGGAAAGAATTAGATTTTTTTGTGCATGTTCTCCAAGGGATGGCCGGCCACCTCACCATCTCTTCAAGCAAATATAAAAAAAATTTGGGGTTTTTTCACAATTGTTCAAAAGTTTTCAACCTCTATAAATAGGGGTGGTTGCTATTCACTTTTATTCAAAAATTTGGGGAGGTTCTTGCCAATTTTCTTCTTGAAAATCAGCAGCCAAATTCTGCCCATTTTCCCTCTCCAAAAATCTGCAATCTCAAGTGGGTGATTGAGTGAAAAAAAAAAATTGAGAAACTTAGGGGTTTTGATGTTTGTAGTCTTCGGTTTCCCCTAGCAAGTTCAAGCAAAAATTTTGGCAGTTTTTGTGCCCAATTTTGGGGCCAACAGCCGGCTGCCAAGGGGGGGTGAGTGAGTGAGAAAATTTGGATTTAAGAGTGCTTAGTTTAGGTGCAAGCAGCCACCAAGAATCAGCCAATTTTGGTGCCAATTGGTGCAACAAAACCGGCCTTGGGTGGTGTCCTAGGAGGAAAATTTTTGTGACCAAACCCTAGCCTCAACTTCTTCAATAAATCAAGGTAGACCATTCTAGACCTTAATCTCTTTCAATTAAGCATTCAATTTGAAATTTACATGTATTTCAAGTTGAAATTGTAAGAGCATAAGCTCAGTTTATTTTGTGCCCAAAGTTAGGAATCTAGGGTTGTGCTTGATCTAGAATTAGGGGTAGTTTGATTTTTATGTGCATGCTTGCTTTAATTTTCTTAATTTGCATGCTAAATACTAGTTTATTATATGTCCCCAATCTGCCCTAGTGTTGGTGAATGATAATTTTGTGCTAGGTTGCTAGAATTTAATTAGTATGCTTGCTAGGTTTTGTGCAACCGAAATCATGCAACTTAGTTGATCCAATATCAATTAGGTTTGCATGGAGATGTTAGAAATTGTGATTAAAGAAAATTTATGCTAGAAAACCGCTGCATGTGTGTATTAGAGCTCCCGCGGTGGCTGGTTGAGCTAGATTCCACGTCTAGGACGTAAAACGAACTCTAAACCGAAAAACTGCCAGGTTCGGGTGGATCCTGACCAGTTTTACGGAAAGCCGATTTTGAGGCCTTTAGAGGCCGAATTTGGAAAAACTTCAAACACAAAAGTTTCTCAGAACACTTTTTCCTAGGTGGTATCGTGGACGGATTTACAAAATGAGGCTCCAATTGCCTCCGTTTTTATGAAAATCCGAGGCTGATCTGCCCAGATCTAGTCTACACGTCCAGTAAGTTTCAAATTAAAACTGATAAGAATCCAAGCAGAACTGGGTTTTTCTTAAAACACAAAAGTTTTAGAATTTTTCAAGAGCAAGAACTTTCATGAAGACAGGTTTTTCAAATTCAATCTGGATTTTTAAATACAACCTGAACTATAAAAACTGTGTATAGAGCAAGAAATTCCTGCACAGGAATTTTTAAGAACAGTGCAGAAAAACTGTATTTTCACATAACCCAATATTTTGACTGAGAAAAACTGTTCCAATGACAGTTTTCAACCCTTAATAATTTTTATAAAACCCCACTTAAGAACCATGAATTTTATAAGTTAAATTTTTGGATTTAAACTTACCAAATTTTCCAAGACAAAGAAAATGATTTTTTAAGCCAAAGTTTAGAAAAACAATAATAACATATGGTAACCGGGAAGGATATCCGAGTTACTGGGCCAAGCCCAAATCCCAAGTTTGACCCATAGAGGGTTGACCATAGTTGACCAAAAATGTTGACTTTGGTTGACTAAGTTTGACCACCTCAAGGGTTACCCAATGTAACCCAATAAGTTATCATGTATATAATTGGGGGACATATAACTAAGATTGTGTATGAATGTTGGATAGGTCACCAACATTTTATAGGATCCTTATCCTATGTTCTTTTTAATAGCAGGAAGTAACCTGCAATTGCGATCTGAGTGGAAGCAACAAAACCCGGAACATAGCATATCAGGCAAGTATCAAACCTCACCTACAGTATGAAAATAGTAAATACTATTTTCAAACATGCTATGTTAAACTATGCTATTTACACTATATTTTCAAGTGTACATGCTATGTTATATTATGACTTGTGATGCCATGCGATGATATGCTAAGATATGCTATACCATGTTTTTAAAAAATGTCATGGTTTCAAAAATGCCACGTTTACAAAAATGTCATGTTTTCAAGAACGCCATGTTATGGCAAGTGTTAGGTATGATATGACATAGTGACATCATGAGGCATGTTCACTAATATTGTACCATATGGAAAGATAAATCAAGTAAGGTGTCGTACCAACCTCCCGTGATCGTGGAGGCTACATGTTTCAGTTGTGATATTTACTTTCCGTGATCGTGAAGGGTCAAGTTATAATTCTCAGAACTGTTAGGGCCTTGCAAACCCTAGTTTTGTCTGGAGGCTGCACGCTTTTGGTACGTACACTATGGGCCCACATGTTAAGACAAGATAATAAGTTCAAGATTGAGTCTATAATAAAGCATAAGACATTCAAATCAATCATAAATGGATCATGCATAAATTACATGATGATTGGCATGTTTTTAAGAGGTTTAAAATTTTTTTGTGAGATATGTTTGTACTTGCTGGGCGAAAGCTCATTTGTATATTTCATACTGTAGGTAAGAAGCCCGCAGCTTAAGTGGTGGGCCATGTGGATGATGCAGCAGGTGAAGGGCGGTGTGGGATACCACTACGCAAAATTTTCCGCAATCACTTTTGAGTTAATATGTATATATCTCAAAAGTAAATTATGTTATACAGTATGTATAAAGTTTGAAGACTTGAGAATGAAATTTTCAGTATGGTATGCATGCATGACAAGTTTTTCTCTACAAGATAATTTATGTGAATATGTTTAAAAAAAAAAAAATTTACCCCGAAATTTTCAAGTAAGTTTAGTTTAAGTATGTATGGTAACGGCCCTACGTAGGTCGGGGCGTTACAGTTTGGTATCAGAGCGGTATCCTGCCAGCCTACTTCACTTCGCCTCACATCGTTTCTGCGATGGCCCAAGTAAGTAAAGTTATTTTTTTATGCCTAGAACTAGTTAAGATCTTATATGGCCATGATGGAAAATGTTGGATACGAGGATGACGTCGGGTGGTGCCTTAGCCTAGTGGTGGCATCTAGGTGACGTACGGAAATGATGGGAAAGTTTTATATCTTTCCTAAATATTATGGTTATATACTCCTGTTGTGAAGGAGATACGAACAAGAACATGATGAATTCAGATATGTTCATGTTAAGCTTTTATATGTAATGAAGATTATGGTTCTATATAAAAGGCATGATTTCAAGAAGTTGAACTTATTTCATTATTTTCCATACAGAACCATGCCACCCAAGCGTAGGACGGCACCGACCCAAAATGTTGATCTTGCAGCCCAGTTGAATGAATTGAGACAGATGATGCTAGCCCAACAGCAAGAGATAGGTGGGCTTAGAGCTCAATTGGCTCAGCAGAATCAGGGACCTCCTGATGCCAGGGTACCACCAGCACCGGTGAATCAGCCTGCTGCACCGGAAATTCCAGATGCTGATCCGGTGATTCCGGAAAACCCTATAGCCCCTGAAGTGCCTGTTGCACCTGTGGCTGTTCCACCAGCACTCGAGTTCGAACTCCGGAAGAATTATATGACAGATTTCGGTGCATGAAGGCACCAGAATTTGAAGGTTCAACAAACCCGATTGAGGCCGACAACTGGCTGATCGACCTTCAGGTTATCTTGAACTTCCTCAGGCTCAGTGATCAAGAGAAAGTCCTTTGTGCATCCTTTGTGCTAAGAAAAGATGCTCGTCTTTGGTGGGAAACAGTCCAGATCCGGCGGGATGTTACTCAGATGACTTGGGAGGACTTTGTTGAGGAATTTAAAGAGAAATACTTCAACACCGAGGTTATGGAAGCTCAGCAAGATGAGCTCAATAACTTTCGCCAGGGTAATCTGTCTGTAGCTGAATCGGTCCAAAAGTTTGAACAGCTAGCACGTCTCTGTCCTCACCTCATCAGTTCCGAGAGAGACAAAGTAAGAAAGATGATGAGGATGTTCCGCGCAGATTTGGCAGTGGTGATCAACAGTGGACCCTATCCACCAACCACAGTTGCAGATTGTGTCAGCCGAGCAATTCGAGCTGAGTACTGGGTAGGGCAAAACAGAGAACAACGGGCTAAGTTATTTAAGGAAAAGAAAGAAGAGAAGGCCCAAGCTAAGCAAATTCAGACAAGACCAAGCCAAACTCCGCCACAGAGAGGTCAAGGAGGACCTATTGGTCAATACAACAACAACAAGCAGTACGGCAACAATCAACAGAAAAGGAAGTGGAATGCAGGGGGACAGGGGAACCAACAAAATTTTCCTCAGAAGAGGAATGCCCCTGATAACAACACAAATCCCACCTGTCATAAATGTGGGAAGAAGCACTCGGGAGATTGCCGTGCTGGGACCAATCGCTACTATTTGTGTGGCAAGGAAGGCCACTATGCTAGAAACTGCAATGCTAATCTCCAGAATCCGCAAAATCAACAGAGAGGACCGGGATCTCAACTTCACGCTGCACAGATGAAACTCGAGGGACCTGCAATCTCTCAAGGAAGACTAGAAGCTCCAGAACCTCAAGGACGCATTTATGCTTACACTAAGGAGGATGTTCAAGCTGGACCTTCCACTGTGGTGACAGGTCAGCTTCCTTTTGCCCAACAAGATGCTTACGTGTTAATTGATTCTGGAGCTACGCATTCATTTACATCGCCTAGGTTCGCTAAGAAACTAGGTAGAGCAAGTGATAGAATCGGAAGAACATTTAGGACTGCATTACCCTCCGGGGAGATTCTGTTGTCTGATTATTGGATACGTCACGTTCCAATAATTATATGTGGTAGGGAAATGTATGTCAACTTGATCATCATTGACCTATACGACTACGATGTCATCTTGGGTATGGATTTCTTGGGGAAGTACAACGCAGTTATCAACTGTCCACATCGTACTGTCACGTTCAAGCCAATTGGAGGCGAGGAGTTTATTTTTAGAGAATCGACTACAAAACAGCCGAAAATGTATATTTCTGCGCTAAAGGCCAGAAAGTTGTTGGTAGAAGGATGTATTGGATTTCTAGCCAACATGGTGGATAAGACACAAGAGACCAAGAGCAGGCTGGAAGAAGTACCGATAGTCAAGGAGTTTATAGAGGTTTTTCCTGAGGAATTGCCAAGATTGCCACCAGAACGAGAAATCTCTTTTGAGATTGAGATACTTCCTGGATCGGCACCAGTATCCAAGGCACCTTATAGGATGCTGATAAGTGAGCTTTTACTCACTTATTTATTGTCTTGAAATTGGATAATTTACAAAATCTTCAAGTTTTTAGATTGGTTTAATGTGTTTGTGAGTGTTTCAGATAAACAAGGAAAAAAAATTAGATTTTGGAAGAATTGGAGTTGAAAAATCAAGTTTTAGCCCGCAGCGGAGGTGCGGGCACGCCCAACCAGCGCGCGCTGAGCAGCGCCCAGCCACCAGCGCGCGTCCGCCAGCGCGCACCCTGCCCTTGTGCCCAGCTAACAGCGCGCGGTCGCGCGCTCTCGCGTGCTGAGGCGCGCCTTCTCTCCACCTGGAGCTCGAACAAAAAGGAAGGAGTGGGACGTGAAGAGAAGAGCAGTTTTGGAGACCCAAAAACCAGAGACGAAAAAAAATAGAGAGAACTTCTAGGGTTTGAAGGCTTTTCTTGGAGATTGAAGGAGATTGAAGACTTGAGAGCTTGTTCTTCAACTAGTTCTTCTTCTCTCTACTATTTTCTCTCTTTGTAGCTCTTAAACTTGTATTTACTCTCTGATTTCGTATTTGAATATGGGTTTGATGTTTGTTTCAAATTTGGTTATGGATTTGAGAATTTTGATGTCTAGCTAAACTTTCTATGCTAGGGGGTATGATGTAGCTTGATGATGACTTTGTTATGAAAATTTTAATGCTTGTTGATTGAATCCCATTCTGAATTATTTGTGTTTCTCTATGCTTTGTTTTCCTAATTTTATTTACCGTTAAATTAGAGTTTTTAGATGTGTGAAATTGGGCTCGGGAGAGTTAATTTCATATGTTGAGAATTGGGAAACACAACCCATTGTAATATTAAGTTCGGGAGGCTAATATGACTTGGGTAATCATTAGAGTAGGGTTGCGTAATGAGTGCTTAATTGGTTGAGTTAATAGGGATATTAATTTGATTAAATTTTACATATTATTTTACTCGGTACTCGGGAGAGGGAGTGAAATTAAAATTTGTCACCTACGATTAATGATTTGAATGAATTCGATTAACAAGCGTAGAATTGGATAAGCAAAGTTAAGTCAAGTGAAATCAAAACCCCCTAGCCTTACACAAAATCGAGTTCCCTTCAATCCACAATTTCGATTGCTTTTACTTTGCTTAATCTTAGTTTAATTTAATTGCTTAATTTAGTGCTTGTTTCAACTCCCTTCAATTTTGATAGCTTAGATAAAATTGAGTCATTTTAATTGTAGTACTTAGTTAGTTTTCTTAATTTCAATCTCTGTGGGACGATACTCGACAATTTGTCACTTTATTACTTGTGACGATTCGTTCACTTGCGAGCACACACGAAGAAAAACACGCAACAAGTTTTTGGTGTCGTTGCGGGGGATTGAAAATTTTAATAATTCTAGCTAATATTACAACCAAGTGATTCGGTTTTAATTTAGGCATTTCTTTTATTTTAATTGTTTTAAGCTTTTTTAAATTTGTGTTTGTGACAGTTCATGCGAAGAGCTCAAAATCCCAATCTCGTGCCACTTGATCCGGAAATTGAACGGACACTTCGTGAAATCAGAAGGGAAAGGAGAAATCAAGCACGAGCTATGGGTGATCACAATAATAATAACAATGAGCAACAGAGGGCAATTCGGGACTATTTCAAGCCTCCAGTTCAGGAACACTATTCGGGTATTCGGAGGCAGAATATCAATGCCAACAATTTCGAGTTAAAGCCTTCTTTGATCTCGATGGTTCAACAGAATCAGTTTGGGGGATTGCCTAATGAGGACCCGAACACTCACTTGTCCATGTTCTTGGAAGCTGCTGACACGGTGAAGATTAATGGTGTCACCGAGGGTACCATCAGGTTGAAATTGTTTCCATTCTCTCTTCGGGACAAGGCTCGATAGTGGTTGATGTCTTTGCCAACAGGGAGTATTGGTACTTGGGAAGAGATGACTGAGAGGTTTCTTGCAAAGTTTTTCCCACCATCTAAGGCATCCCAATTGCGGAGTGAGATTGGATCTTTTCGCCAGAATGACTTTGAGCAGTTGTATGAAGCTTGGGAACGGTTCAAAGACTTGCTCAGAAGATGTCCCCAGCACGGTTATGATGAGTGGATGTTGATTGATAGGTTTTACAATGGGTTGAATGGCCAATCGAGGACTATTGTTGATAGCACTGTAGGTGGTTCATTGATGGCAAAGTCTATTCCAGAGGCCTACAATTTGCTTGAGGAAATGTCTACCAACAGTTATCAATGGCCTTCAGAGCGCTCAATACCGAAAAAAACTGCTGGTAGTTATGATGTGGATCCATTGGTTTCATTGTCAGCACAAGTCTCAGCTTTGTCTAATCAGATTGCAGCCTTGAATAATAGAGAAGCGTCATCTAGCAGAGAGGCAGTGGCGGGTGTCAGTACATCTTGTGCACAGTTTGTGAACAACAGAAACTTCAACTATAGACCCAATCACTTGCCCACTCACTATCATCCTGGCTTGAGGAACCATGAGAATTTCTCTTATGCCAACAACAGAAATGTTTTGCAACCTCCTCCGGGCTTCAACCAACAAGCGGTGGAAAAGAAACCTTCGGTGGAAGATTTGTTGAGTACCTTCATTGTTGAGACTAAAGGGAGGTTTAACAAGGATGAGGCTAGACTTGACAACATTGAGACACATTGTAACAACATGAATGCAACCATGAAGTCCCTTGAGGTGCAAATCGGTCAACTAGCTAATGCGGTTAAGGGCCAATCATCCGGAAACTTCCCAAGTGATACAGAGCCTAATCCCAAGGACCATTGCAAAGCTATCACTTTGAGAAGTGGGAAAGAAGTTGAGGCTCCTAAGCCCCAAGGGGATAAAACCGATGAAGAAGATGTAGAATCGGAACAACCAAAGGAGAGTGCAAGGCCGAAGTCGATCTCTTTTCCGGATAATCCTCCTCTCATCACTCCTACCCTCCCGTATCCGCAAAGATTCAAGAAGAAGAAGTTGGATGCTCAATTTTTGAAGTTTCTGGAGATTTTCAAAAAGATCCATATCAACATTCCCTTTGCAGATGCACTTGAACAAATGCCTAATTATGTCAAGTTTATGAAGGATGTCATGGCGAAGAAACGGAGGTTGGAGGATTATGAGACTGTTAAGCTAACGGAAGAATGTAGTGTGATCCTCCAAAGGAAGTTGCCTCAAAAATTGAAGGATCCGGGGAGTTTCACTATCCCGTTCACTATTGGAGATTCTTACTTCGAGAAGGCCTTGTGTGATCTTGGAGCCAGCATCAATCTTATGCCTCTGTCTGTCTTCCGAAAGCTCGGACTTGGAGAAGTCACACCAACCACCATATGTTTGCAGATGGCGGATAGATCTCTCACTTATCCAAGGGGTGTCATAGAGGATGTGTTGGTGAAGGTAGATAAATTATTTTTCCCCGCAGATTTTGTTGTGTTGGATATGGAAGAGGATCGGCAAATCCCCATCATCCTTGGGAGACCCTTTTTGGCTACTGGAAGAGCTTTGATTGATGTACAAAGTGGTCATTTGACTCTAAGGGTGAATAATGAGGAGGTAAAGTTCAACAACCTTAACACAATGAGATTTCCGGAAGAGAAGTCAACTTGTCACCGGGTAGAAGTAATAGACTCGTGCATCAAGGAATTCTTCCAAGAAGTGACCCACGATGACCCTCTAGAGCATAGCCTCACTACACCCTTGAACATGACCGATTTTGGTGGAGATTTTTGTATTAAAGAAGAGGGCATTGTTGAAAGTGTTCTAGCTCTTGAGGCTTTGCCGTGTGAAGAGGGGGATGTGGCTCAATTGAAAATTTTAGAGAAGCCTAATGAGTGCTTCATCTCTCCAAGCTCGTCGAAAGAAGGGTTAGTGTTTAAACAACTACCGGAACATCTTCGCTATGCCTTTTTGGGTGAGGATTCTTCTAAACCGGTTATTATCTTGGCGTCTTTGAACAAGGAAGAAGAAGAGAAGCTCCTGGTTGTTTTGAAGAAACACGAGTTTGCTTTTGCTTGGTCTATTTCAGATATTAAGGGTATAAGTCCTACTATCTGCATGCATAAGATTCTCATGGAAGATGCTTACAAGCCATCTATTGAGCACCAAAAAAGACTAAATCCGGCCATGAAAGAGGTGGTGCGTGCTGAGGTGCTAAAGTTGTTGAATGTCGGGATCATTTACGCCATTTCGGATAGCTCATGGGTTAGTCCAGTTCAGGTTGTGCCAAAGAAGGGTGGTATGACGGTGGTGAAAAATGAAAATAATGAACTCATCCCTTCAAGAACAGTGACTGGATGGCGTGTTTGTATCGACTATCGGAAACTGAACAAGGCCACTAGAAAGGATCATTTCCCCCTTCCTTTCATCGATCAAATGCTAGATAGGTTGGCAGGGTATGACTACTATTGCTTTCTTGATGGATACTCAGGCTACAATCAAATTGCTATAGCCCCCGAAGACCAAGAGAAAACGACATTCACCTGTCCTTATGGCACTTTTGCTTTTCGGCGGATGGCTTTCGGTCTATGCAACGCACCCGCCACTTTTCAAAGGTGCATGATGGCAATCTTCTCGGACATGGTAGAAGAGATTATGGAGATTTTTATGGATGATTTTTCAGTTTTTGGATCAACGTTCAATCATTGCCTCCACAATCTTTCTCTCGTGTTGCAGCGATGTGAGGAGAAGAATCTAGTTCTCAATTGGGAGAAGTGCCATTTTATGGTACAAGAAGGGATCGTTCTTGGTCATAGAATTTCATCGCAAGGAATAGAGGTGGACAAGGCTAAGATAGCCACGATCGAAAAGCTTCCGCCACCTATAAATGTGAAGGGAGTACGGAGTTTCCTTGGTCATGCGGGATTCTATCGGAGGTTCATAAAAGATTTCTCCAAGGTTATCAAGCCATTGTGTAACCTCCTAGAGAAGGATGCATTTTTCAACTTTGATGGGTCTTGTTTGGAAGCCTTTAATATCATCAAAGAGAAACTGGTTTCGGCTCCGGTCATTGTTGCACCCGATTGGAACGAACCATTTGAGATCATGTGTGATGCTAGTGACTATGTCGTCGGGGCAGTACTTGGTCAAAGGAGAGACAAGATTTTTCGGGCCATTTACTATGCTAGTAAGACATTGAATGAAGCCCAACTCAATTACACCACCACCGAGAAGGAGATGCTTGCAGTGGTATTTTCTTGTGATAAATTTCGGTCATACATCATTGGGTCCAAGGTGGTAGTTTTCACGGATCATGCAGCAATTCGTTACTTGTTTGCTAAAAAAGATGCCAAGCCTTGTTTGATTCGTTGGATTCTTTTGCTTCAAGAATTTGACATGGAGATACGAGACAAGAAAGGTTCGGAAAATGTAGTGGCGGATCATCTCTCGAGACTTGAGCAACTAGAAGTGGGTGAAAATACTTGCATTCAAGAGGTATTTGCAGATGAACAACTTCTTGAGATTGAGGCGAAGCTTCCTTGGTATGCTGATTTGGTCAATTATCTTGCTTGTAAAGTTCAACCTCCGGACTTGTCATACCATCAAAAGAAGAAATTTCTCCATGATGTGAGAAGCTATCTTTGGGATGATCCAATCTTGTTCAAGAGATGCTCCGATCAAGTTATCCGGAGATGTATTCCCGAAGAAGAAGTTCATGACATCCTCCACCATTGCCACTCTTCTCTATATGGAGGACACTTCGGAGCTACTCGAACTGCCGCAAAGGTGCTTCAATCCGGTTTTTATTGGCCCACGCTCTTTCGGGATAGCTATTCTTTTGTTAAGACTTGTGATCGATGTCAACGAGTGGGAAACATCTCAAGGCGTCATGAGTTGCCTTCGACTAACATTCTGGAGGTGGAGCTTTTTGATGTTTGGGGAATCGACTTCATGGGACCTTTTCCTCCCTCTTTTGGCCAAACATATATTCTCTTAGCTGTGGACTACATCTCTAAATGGGTGGAAGCCGTGGCTACTCCAACTAATGATGCTCGGGTGGTGTTGAAGTTCTTGCACAAGAACATCTTCACTAGGTTCGGTACTCCTCGAGCAATACATAGTGATGAGGGGACTCATTTTTGCAACAAGGTGTTCAATGCTCTTCTCACCAAGTATGGAGTCCGGCACAAGGTTGCCCTTGCATACCATCCTCAAACAAATGGGCAAGCCGAAGTTTCAAACCGGGAAGTCAAGCAAATTCTTGAGAAGACGGTACACACTAACCGGAAGGATTGGTCGATGAAATTAGATGATGCCTTGTGGGCCTATCGAACGGCTTTCAAAACGCCAATTGGAATGTCACCATACCGGCTAGTGTTTGGCAAAGCTTGTCATCTTCCGGTAGAGCTGGAGCATAGAGCTTTTTGGGCTATTAAGAAGATAAATTTTGACCTCAAGACATCCGGGGAGCAGCGTTTGCTTCAACTTAATGAGTTGGAAGAGTTCCGGAATGAAGCCTATGAAAGTGCAAGACTTTACAAGGAGCGTACAAAAAGGTGGCACGACAAGCAAATTTTGAGGCGAGAGTTTGTTCCCGGCCAACAAGTTTTGCTCTTTAACTCCCGCTTAAAGCTATTTCCTGGGAAGTTGAAATCGAGATGGTCGGGACCCTTTAAGATCAAGCAAGTGTTTCCTTTTGGCGCCGTTGAGCTCTTGGGAGATGATGGGCGCACTTTCCGTGTCAATGGTCAAAGGTTGAAGCACTATTTCGGAGGCGAGGAACGGAATATGAAAAAAATCTCGCTTGCAGATCCGACTTGAGTGGAAGCATCACCACGTCCAGCTGAAGACGTTAAACCAAGCGCTTCTTGGGAGGCAACCCAAGCTCTATCATCTTCTTTCTTTTAAACTTTTCTTTTAGTTTGTTTTCATCCATTTACCTATAAATTTTTGTGTGTTATTTGAGTGATTTCTTAGATTATATTTTTATTTTATTTTAATTCTTATTTAGGTGCTGATGGGCAATTGGAATCATGGAAAGTATTTGGAAGCGTTTCGGGAAGTTTGGGAGAAATTGGAGAAGTTTGAAGGCAATTTTGTGGTTCATCTTGGGGTTCAAGCAAGGAGAAGGCCCACTGGGCGCACCTCAGACTGAGCCACGCGCGCGCCCGCGCAGCCCCAGGCGACCCAGGCGCGAGCCCGCGCTCTCCATTAGGCCGAGCCAGGCGCGCGCCCGCGCGGCCCCAAGAGACTCCAGGCGCGCGCCCGCGCGCTGCCCCAGCCAAGGAGGGACACGCGGTTCCCCCAGCCAAAAAGCCTTTTAAAACCTCATTTTCTCTAGTTTTTCACCAAACCTTCATTTCTCCCAACCCAAAAATTCAACCCCCACTTCACCAATATTTTCAAATTCTCCATACCTTTCATATACCAAAAATCTCAAACTTCACAATCTATACTTTCATCAAGGATCTTACCATCTCCTAGCAAAGGCAATTACGACAATTCGCATTTGGGGTCTTGGAGTTGGAATGAGGTAATTATTTGAAAGTTGTTTGAACTTGAGTTGTTTGATATTGTGGTTTGTTGTGGAGCATCATATTTGATTGGGGTTGCATTTGGGAACTAGTGGTTGGATTCATTTTCTTATATAGTCAACATTTTGGGGTTGCACACCAAGGGTTTGTTGAATTGTCCAAGTGAAAAAAAAAAAAGGGTGCACGCCAAGTGTTCGACAATTTGTCAAGCCGACTACAACTGTAGCATCATGCCTCAAAAGCGCGGGAAAGGAAAAGCATCGTCTTCTGGCTCCTCTAACCTCCGTCTTGTTGATAAAAAATTTGTAAATGAGGTGGCCAAGGCCAAATTCGGGAAATTCATGGAGAAAAATAAGTCCATAATTGTGGAGAGGGGTTTAAGGCCTCCCGAGTTTGACATCGAAGGCGACATCACAAACAACATCGTACAGCGGAAATGGCAAAACCTCACCGACATGCCAGACTCAGCAGTCACAACAGTTGTGAGGGAATTTTATGCCAATGGATATTATTAGCGAGACAACGATGAAGTTTGTGTGCGGGGAAAGATGGTATCCTTCGGCCCGGAAGTAATAAACAGGTACTTTGACATAGATACGGTCGAAGATGATGAATACGCTGCATTCCTTGAAGAAGGAGGGGACTATGACCCCATTGTTAGAGAAATGTGTATTCCAGGTACCGAATGGACCTCAAGGGAGAACGATAGTGATGTCGCACACTACTTCCCAGAAAATTGCCTGAACATTTACGCCAAGGCATGGAATAAATTCATTTGCGCCTCCATTATGCCCACCAAGCACGAGCACCAAGTGTACACAAACCGAGCTGCCCTGCTGTATGCAATCTGCAAAGGCTGGAGCATTGATATTGGTGTGGTTATTCGGGACGATTTGGTGAAGTCCCTCGAGGCGAAGACAACAGGTGCTCATACTCATCCATGTCTTATCACTGGGCTGTGTCGAAATACTGGTGTGACAATTAAGCCAACCGAGCCTTTGAGACCATATGGTATGTTAATTGATAAATCTTCGATGGATAAATATGTTAAATGGCCTGGGGGCAGGCACATCGAATCCGGCTTGGGTTTTGAGCTCCATGACAACCGTGATGCGCCCCGACCTCCCAACCTACTGCCGCGACTTCGCGTTTTGGGAGGGAGGAATCAGATTCGAGGAGTTTCAGCCCAACAAACAAGTGCTATACAGGAGCGTGAGCGGATAATTGAGGAGAATCGCCATCGCCAACCATCTCGCCCCCGCACACGCCGCGAAGAAGCTGGTCCATCATCCGCGCCAGAAACGACCCATGTTGTCCCCCCTATCGAGGATGTTTATAGGATGGCGGTCCAACAGGGCCAAAATCTAACGGAACTGCAGGGCAGACTCAATCAACAGGACCGCGTCCTCCATGAGGTCCTAGATCGAGTTAAGGATATGCAACAGCGTGACATCATGAGGAGCCGTTTTGAGTTGCAGTTCCATCAGTATTTGGCTTCTCGAGGTCTTCCTAACTCGACCACCGCGATGCCTCCCGCCTATCCCGGTTACCTCCTCCGGCCCTACAATCCTCCACCACCACCACCACCAGAAACTCTAGAGGGGAATGATGACAATGAGGGGATGTAACTTCATCCCCGAGGTATGTGTCCTTGTGTTTTTATTTGGTCCATCATTGAGGACAATGTTGTCTACAAGTTTGGGGGGAATGAACATTTGTTTTTTTCGGCTATTTCATATGCTTTCTCTAATCATCTCATTTTTAGGAATAGTTAAATTCTAGTTTAGTGTTTTCTTGCGTAGTCACAAAAAAAAATAAATAAATAATTGTGTGTTTTTGTTGGCAAAAGATGATCATGAATCGATGATAGTGACAACTACGAATTGTTATCTTGAGGTCGTTTGTAACGTCTTTCAATTGTGGTTTCTGTGTGCTTGACACTTACGCTAGCTAGAGATGCTTTTGACTCTTAATCACTTGAGCACCAAAATCTTAGCCACTCACTTTTTCAAATAACTAGAGAACATTTATGCAATTAGCTAGGTTCATGATCTATCAAGAGCTCTAGAACCCAATTTGGTGAAACTCAAGGCGAAATTCTAAGTTAGGTAACATGGAGAAATGATTTAGGCAAAGTTTTTTTTTTGGACCGTTTGAGCCGTTCTAGCCAACCTTTTGGAAATTATCCCTTGTTGTCCCCTTTTGAGCCTTTAAGCCAATTTCTTCCTCACCCACACTAGTATAACCTAACCAATGAAAAAAAAAAATTATATATATATATATATCACCAAACACTTAACCCATCACTTTAGGCACGAAATGCATTCTTCATTGGACTCGAGTGTATTGTGGTTAACATGAGCTTGCGATTGGGGTTTGGATCATTTTTCATTGGTTGTATTGTATCTATTTTCGTTGTTACTTAATCTCGAAAAAAAAAGAGAAAAAAAAAGAGATATAAAAAAAAAAAACCCCAAGTATTCATGTAAACGAATAAGTTTGGGGGTTTAAAAAAAATATATATATATTTGAGTTGGTTGCTTGTATATCATCTTTATGAAATAAAAGGGTGATTGATTGAGTTAATGCAAAATCGGGGATTTTGGGATTTTCCATTGAATGTTTGTAAAGTCTATCAGATATTGAAGGTGCAAGGCGTGCTTAGGGTGATTTGAGCTTAAAAATTTTCTTTTTCACCTACCCTTTTACCTTAGCCTTACGTTACAAGCCGTTCAAAGTCCTATTGATCTCCAATGTTACACTAACCTACATTAGTGGAGAGCAACACTAAATTGGGCCTATGGTTGTTCTTAAGTGCATCATATAGCGATAAGTCCATGAACTTCCTTAATGCATAAATCAATCCGGTGTTTGCCCAGTTGGGTGGTTTTGACCTTCACACACACACGAGTCTTGAGTGGATTTGTGCTAGTGTCAAGTGTTGAAATTCTAGATAATCACAATGGTTGATTTTCCTTTCGAGCTTAAGACATTTGTAGATTTTGAGGTAAAATTCATGGTCGTCAATTTTGTTGCTCAGCTTCACACTGTTTTTATTTGTTTTGTTTTTTGCTCGAGGACTAGCAAAATTCTAAGTTTGGGGGTATTTGATAAGTGAGCTTTTACTCACTTATTTATTGTCTTGAAATTGGATAATTTACAAAATCTTCAAGTTTTTAGATTGGTTTAATGTGTTTGTGAGTGTTTCAGATAAACAAGGAAAAAAAATTAGATTTTGGAAGAATTGGAGTTGAAAAATCAAGTTTTAGCCCGCAGCGGAGGTACGGGCGCGCCCAACCAGCGCGCGCTGAGCAGCGTCCAGTCACCAGCGCGCGCCCAACCAGCGCGTGCCCACCAGCGCGGGTCCACCAGTGCGCGCCCTCCAGCGCGCGCCCTGCCCTTGTGCCCAGCTAACAGCGCGCGGCCGCGCGCTCTCGCGTGCTGAGGCGCGCCTTCTCTCCACCTGGAGCTCGAACAAAAAGGAAGGAGTGGGACGTGAAGAGAAGAGCAGTTTTGGAGACCCAAAAACCAGAGACGAAAAAAAATAGAGAGAACTTCTAGGGTTTGAAGGCTTTTCTTGGAGATTGAAGGAGATTGAAGACTTGAGAGCTTGTTCTTCAACTAGTTCTTCTTCTCTCTACTATTTTCTCTCTTTGTAGCTCTTAAACTTGTATTTACTCTCTGATTTCGTATTTGAATATGGGTTTGATGTTTGTTTCAAATTTGGTTATGGATTTGAGAATTTTGATGTCTAGCTAAACTTTCTATGCTAGGGGGTATGATGTAGCTTGATGATGACTTTGTTATGAAAATTTTAATGCTTGTTGATTGAATCCCATTCTGAATTATTTGTGTTTCTCTATGCTTTGTTTTCCTAATTTTATTTACCGTTAAATTAGAGTTTTTAGATGTGTGAAATTGGGCTTGGGAGAGTTAATTTCATATGTTGAGAATTGGGAAACATAACCCATTGTAATATTAAGTTCGGGAGGCTAATATGACTTGGGTAATCACTAGAGTAGGGTTGCGTAATGAGTGCTTAATTGGTTGAGTTAATAGGGATATTAATTTGATTAAATTTTGCATATTATTTTACTCGGCACTCGGGAGAGGGAGTGAAATTAAAATTTGTCACCTACGATTAATGATTTGAATGAATTCGATTAACAAGCGTAGAATTGGATAAGCAAAGTTAAGTCAAGTGAAATCAAAACCTCCTAGCCTTACACAACATCGAGTTCCCTTCATTCCACAATTTCGATTGCTTTTACTTTGCTTAATCTTAGTTTAATTTAATTGCTTAATTTAGTGCTTGTTTCAACTCCCTTCAATTTTGATAGCTTAGATAAAATTGAGTCATTTTAATTGTAGTACTTAGTTAGTTTTCTTAATTTCAATCTCTGTGGGATGATACTCGACAATTTGTCACTTTATTACTTGTGGCGATTCGTTCACTTGCGAGCACACATGAAGAAAAACACGCAACAGATGGCGCCTGCTGAACTTAATGAACTGCAGATTTAGTTACAGGAGCTTCTGGATCGGGGATTCATTCGTCAAAGCTACTCACCATGGGGAGCTCCAGTTTTGTTCGTTAAAAAGAAGGACGACACTCTTAGGATGTGCATTGACTATCGGGAATTGAATAAGATAACTATCAAGAACAAGTATCCCTTGCCTCGGATCGATGATTTGTTTGATCAGCTGAGAGGAGCTTCAATTTTCTCGAAGATTGACCTACGATCCGGATATCATCAGCTCCGAATTAGGGAAGGAGACGTTCCCAAGACGGCCTTTCGTACGCGATATGGACACTACGAGTTCCTCGTTATGTCATTTGGATTGACAAATGCTCCAGCAGCCTTTATGGACCTAATGAATCGGGTATTCAAGGATTACTTGGACAAGTTTGTTATCGTCTTTATAGATGATATCTTGATTTATTCAAGATCAAAGGAGGAGCATGAGGAACATTTGAGGATTGCTTTACGGATTTTAAAGCAAAACCAACTCTACGCTAAATTCACAAAGTGTGAATTCTGGTTGGAAAAGGTTCATTTCTTAGGACATGTGGTCTCTAAGGAAGGCATATCTGTAGATCCGGCCAAGATCGAAGCAGTAAGTCAATGGCCAGCTCCGAAGAATGTCACCGAAGTACGTAGTTTCCTCGGCTTAGCAGGCTACTACCGACGTTTCGTCGAGGGATTTGCTAAGATCGCAGCGCCACTCACCGCACTTACACGGAAAGGAAAGAAGTACGAATGGACGGCAAAGTGTGAAGAATACTTCCAAGAGCTAAAAAGTAAGCTGACTAGTGCTCCGATTCTTACAATTCCAAATGTGGAGGAAGGAAACTTCGTGATATACAGCGATGCTTTCAAGATAGGATTGGGAGCTGTTCTCATGCAGAATGGAAAAGTGATCGCTTATGCTTCACGACAGCTTAAAGATCATGAGAAAAACTATCCGACGCATGATTTGGAACTTGCAGCGGTAGTATTTGCACTCAAAATCTGGAGACACTACCTTTACGGTACTAAGTGTGAAGTTTACACGGATCATCAGAGTTTGAAGTATATCTTCACACAAAAGGAGCTTAACATGAGACAAAGAAGATGGCTCGAATTGGTGAAAGATTATGACATAGACATTCGTTACCATCCAGGGAAGGCTAACAAAGTAGCCGATGCCCTTAGTAGGAAGTCGTCTTCCTCATTGATGTCCATACAGTCGTTGGTCGAACCTCTTCAGAAGGAGCTAGTGGAAGCTGGAATAGAGCTTATCACGGGAAGTTTAGCTGCCCTAACCTTCCAACCTACCATTTTGGATGGCATGAAGGAGCGACAAGAAGGAGATACCTCGCTGCTCAGAACAAGGAACGAGGTCTTGGAAGAAAAGGAGTCGGACTTCAATATATCAGATGAGGACGTACTCTATCAGAAAAATAGATTATGCATCCCTAACGAGGACAGGTTGAAGGAGCAAATCATGAAGGAGGCTCATGAGACTCCATATTCCGTTCATCCTGGAGCTACAAAGATGTACCAAGACTTGAAGGAAAATTTTTGGTGGCCCAGAATGAAGAATGACGTTGCTACATTCGTTAGTAAATGCCTTACATGTCAAAGGGTGAAGGCAGAACACCAACGTCCAGGAGGAGAATTGTAGAAAATTTCCATCCCAGAATGGAAATGGGACCAAGTGACCATGGACTTTGTAGTTGGTCTACCCCGAACTCCTAGTGGTAATGATGCTATATGGGTGATTGTTGATCGTTTGACGAAAGCTGCACACTTCATCGCTATTAAGCTTAGCTTTTCAGTAGAGCAGCTGGCAGAACTATACGTTGCACAGATCGTTCGCTACCATGGGATTCCAAAGACGATCATCTCTGATCGTGATGGTCGTTTCACTTCTAAATTTTGGAGGAGTGTACATCAAGCCATGGGAACGAAGCTTACTTTTAGTACGGCTTTTCACCCTCAAACAGATGGACAATCAGAAAGGACCATTCAGACCCTAGAAGACATGTTACAAGCGTGTGTGATGGATTTCAAAGGAACTTGGGATAAGAAGCTTCCTTTGATTGAGTTCTCGTACAACAACAGTTTCCAAGCTTCAATTGGAATGGCTCCTTATGAAGCCCTGTACGGAAGAAGGTGTAGATCTCCAGTCCATTGGTACGAGACACGAGAAAAAGAACTTGTGTCCACGGATTTTATTCGTAGAACCACTGAGGCCGTGAAACTTATACGCCGACGGATGGAAACTGCATTTAGTCGACAAAAGAGCTATGCCGACAAGCATAGAAGGCCTCTGGAATTCCAAGTAGGGGACTTGGTTTTCCTCAAAGTTGCTCCATTCAAAGGAGTTATGAGATTTGGAAAGAAGGGGAAATTAAGTCCAAGATATATAGGGCCATTCGAAATACTGTAAAGAGTTGGTAACATGGTCTATAAATTGGCTCTGCCCCAAGAATTAGCATATGTACATAATGTATTTCATGTCTCAATGCTAAAGAAGTACATCTCGGATCCATCCCACGTATTGGACCACGAACCAATTGAGGTTCACGAGGATCTGACGTATGAGGAGAAACCGGTTCAAATCTTGGCACGAGAAGAAAAGGTGCTAAGGAACAAGGTTATACCTTTAGTTAAGATCCTATGGCGAAATCATGAGATTGAGGAGGCAACATGGGAACGCGAGGAGGATATGAAGAAAAGCTACCCCGAATTGTTCTGATTTTCGAGGACGAAAATTCTTTAAGGAGGGTAGATTGTAATATCCAAAAATTTTCACGAACTCATGATTTTCTTGTATATAAGAAATCTAAAGTTTGTACTATGTGTTTATGTGCAATTGTATGAAAATTATGAATACCAATACAAAATTCATAATTTTATCAGTATAGGGTTGAGTTCTCGGTGAATTAATTACGAGACTCCATAATAGGCCTTTTAAGGAAAAAGGCATAACGGAATTTCATGAATTTTTAATGGTCAAAGTTTGACCAAAAAAGTCAAAGTTTGACCAGAATAAGTCAAAGGTTGACCAGAGTAAGACGGTACTGTGTTATGGCAGTATGAGAAATATACTGTGAAAACCGTCTTTACAGGCAAGATAGTATAATTAAGTTTTAAAATCACCATAGAAAAATCAAGCACACCAAGTAGGATATTAAGGGTAAAAAGGGCTTAAGGAAATAAGAAAAATTTTATACTGTCCATTTTTACACAGATAAATTTTGGACTGCAGTATAGTATAACAGTACTGTGTATTAGTGAGCACAGTATTGGAAAAATCTGTGTTAGCTCAAAAATGGACTGCATATTGAAGAAAAGAGCCAAACAAGCCTTAAAGAGGATGACATCACCTTATCCAAACATTATGACATCATTTCTTTCATTAAAAAGAAAATATGGAAAGAATTAGATTTCTTGTGCTTGTTCTCCAAGGGATGGCCGGCCACCTCATTATCTCTTCAAGCAAATATAAAAAAAAATTTGGCAATTGTTCAAAAGTTTTCAACCTCTATAAATAGGGGTGGTTGCTATTCACTTTTATTCAAAAATTTGGGGAGGTTCTTGCCAATTTTCTTCTTGAAAATCAGCAGATAAATTTGCCCATTTTCCCTCTCCAAAAATCTGCAATCACAAGTGGATGATTGAGTGAAAAAAAAATTGAGAAACTTAGGGGTTTTGATGTTTGTAGTCTTCGGTTTCCCCTAGCAAGTTCAAGCAAAAATTTTGGCAGTTTTTGTGCCCAATTTTGGGGCCAACAGCCGGCTGCCAAGGGGGGGTGAGTGAGTGAGAAAATTTGGATTTAAGAGTGCTTAATTTAGGTGCAAGCAGCCACCAAGAATCAGCCAATTTGGGTGCCAGTTGGTGCAAAAAAACCGGCCTTGGGTGGTGTCCTAGGAGGAAAATTTTTGTGACCAAACCCTAGCCTCAATTTCTTCAATAAATCAAGGTAGACCATTCTAGACCTTAATCTTTTTCAATTAAGCATTCAATTTGAAATTTACATGTATTTCAAGTTGAAATTGTAAGAGCATAAGCTCAATTTATTTTGTGCCCAAAGTTAGGAATCTAGGGTTGTGCTTGATCTAGAATTAGGGGTGGTTTGATTTTTATGTGCATGCTGGCTTTAATTTTCTTAATTTGCATGCTAAATACTAGTTTATTATATGTCCCCAATCTGCCCTAGTGTTGGTGAATGATAATTCTGTGCTAGGTTGTTAGAATTTAATTAGTATGCTTGCTAGGTTTTGTGCAACCGAAATCATGCAACTTAGTTGATCCAATATCAATTAGGTTTGCATGGAGATGTTAGAAATTGTGATTAAAGAAACTTTATGCAAGAAAACCACTGCATGTGTGTATTAGAGCTCCCGCGTTGGCTGGTTGAGCTAGATTCCACGTCTAGGACGTAAAACGAACTCTAAACCGAAAAACTGCCAGGTTCGGGTGGATCCTGACCAGTTTTACGGCAAGCCGATTTTGAGGCCTTTAGAGGCCGAATTTGGAAAAACTTAAAATACAAAAGTTTCTCGGAACAGTTTTTCCTAGGGGGCATTTTAGACAGATTTTCAAAATGAGGCTCCAATGGCCTCCGTTTTTACGAAAATCCGAGGCTGATCTGCCCAGACCTAGTCTACACGTCTAGTAAGTTTCAAATTAAAACTGACAAGAATCCAAGTAGAACTGGGTTTTTCTTAAAACACAAAATTTTTAGAATTTTTCAAGAGCAAGAACTTTTGTGAGACAAGTTTTTCAAATTCAATCTGGATTTTTAAATACAACCTGAACTATAAAAACTGTGCATAGAGCAAGAAATTCCGGCACAGGAATTTTTAAGAACAATGCAGAAAAACTGTATTTTCACATAACCCAATATTTTGACTGAGAAAAACTGTTCCAATGACAGTTTTCAACCCTTAATAATTTTTATAAAACCCCACTTAAGAACCATGAATTTTATAAGTTAAATTTTTGGATTTAAACTTATCAAATTTTCCAAGACAAAAAAAATGATTTTTTAAGCCAAAGTTTAGAAAAACAATAATAACATATGGTAACCGGGAAGGATACCCGAGTTACTGGGCCAAGCCCAAATCCCAAGTTTGACCCATAGAGGGTTGACCATAGTTGACCAAAAATGTTGACTTTGGTTGACTAAGTTTGACCACCTCAATGGTTACCCAATGTAACCCAATAAGTTATCATGTATATAATTGGAGGACATATAACTAAGATTGTGTATGAATGTTGGATAGGTCACCAACATTTTATAGGATCCTTATCCTATGTTCTTTTTAATAGCAGGAAGTAACCTGCAATTGCGATCTGAGTGGAAGCAACAAAACCCGGAACATAGCATATCAGGCAAGTATCTAACCTCACCTACAGTATGAAAATAGTAAATACTATTTTCAAACATGCTATGTTAAACTATGCTATTTACACTATATTTTCAAGTGTACATGCTATGTTATATTATGACTTGTGATGCCATGCGATGATATGCTAAGATATGCTATACCATGTTTTTAAAAAATGTCATGGTTTCAAAAATGCCACGTTTACAAAAATGTCATGTTTTCAAGAACGCCATGTTATGGCAAGTGTTAGGTATGATATGACATAGTGACATCATGAGGCATGTTCACTAATATTGTACCATATGGAAAGATAAATCAAGTAAGGTGTCGTACCAACCTCCCGTGATCGTGGAGGCTACATGTTTCAGTTGTGATATTTACCTTCCGTGATCATGAAGGGTCAAGTTATAATTCCCAGAACTATTAGGGCTTTGCAAACCCTAGTTTTGTCTGGAGGCTGCGCGCTTTTGGTACGTACACTATGGGCCCACATGTTAAGACAAGATAATAAGTTCAAGATTGAGTCTATAATAAAGCATAAGACATTCAAATCAATCATAAATGGATCATGCATAAATTACATGATGATTGGCATGTTTTTAAGAGGTTTAAAATTTTTTTGTGAGATATGTTTGTACTTGCTGGGCGAAAGCTCATTTGTATATTTCATACTGTAGGTAAGAAGCCCGTAGCTTAAGTGGTGGGCCATGTGGATGATGCGGCAAGTGAAGGGCGGTGTGGGATACCACTACGCAAAATTTTCCGCAATCACTTTTGAGTTAATATGTATATATCTCAAAAGTAAATTATGTTATACAGTATGTATAAAGTTTGAAGACTTGAGAAAGAAATTTTCAGTATGGTATGCATGCATGACAAGTTTTTCTCTACAAGATAATTTATGTGAATATGTTTAAAAAAAAATAAAAAAATTTACCCTGAAATTTTCAAGTAAGTTTAGTTTAAGTATGCATGGTAACGGCCCTACGTAGGTCGGGGCATTACATGAGCACTCTGAAGGCCATTGATAACTATTGGTAGACATTTTCTCTAGCAAATTGTAGGCCTCTAGAATAGACTTTGCCATCAATGAACCACCTGCAGTGCTACCAACAATAGTCCTCGATTGGCCATTCAACCCATTATAAAACCTATCAATCAACATCCACTCATCATAACCGTGCTGGGGACATCTTCTGAGCAAGTCCTTGAACCGTTCCCAAGCTTCATACAACTGCTCAAAGTCATTATGGCGGAAAGATCCAATCTCACTTCGCAACTGGGATGCCTTAGATGGTGGGAAAAACTTTGCAAGAAATCTCTCAGTCATCTCTTCCCAAGTACCAATACTCCCTGTTGGCAAAGGCATCAACCACTGTCGAGCCTTGTCCCGAAGAGAGAATGGAAACAATTTCAACCTGATGGTGCCCTCGGTGACACCATTAATCTTCACCGTGTCGGCCGCTTCCAAGAACATGGACAAGTGAGTGTTCGAGTCCTCATTAGGCAATCCCCCAAACTGATTCTGTTGAACCATCGAGATCAAAGAAGGCTTCAACTCGAAATTGTTGGCATTGATAGTCTGCCTCCGAATAACCGAATAGTGTTCCTGAACTAGAGGCTTGAAATAGGCCCAAATTGCCCTCTGTTGCTCAATATTATTGTGATCACCCATAGCTCGTGCTTGATTTCTCCTTTCCCTTCTGATTTCACAAAGTGTCCGTTCAATTTCCAGGTCAAGAGGTAATAATTCCAAGCTACGGGCCCTTCGCATTTACCTTCAAGAACAAAAAAAACAAGCAAGCAAACAAGAATTTAGAATAATAAAATAAAATAAATAAAGTAAAATCAAAACGTCTAAATTAAAATAGGCTACTTTGTCACAATATTAGCCAAGTTTTTAAAGCCACCAATCCCGGCAACAGCGCCAAAAACTTGATCAATGCGAAATTATCACACCTATTTTCTACTCGTGAGTGCACGAGGTCATCAAGTAATAAAGTAGTGTGTGAGTGTCATCTCCCACGAGGATTGTGTTCCTAAAATCTAGCTAAGTACAACAACTAAAATAACCTAGTTTTATCCAGACAAGTCCAAAATAGAATGATGTTAACAGAACAAAATTAAAATGCTAAACTAATTTAATAAGCAAATAAAACGATGCAAGAAGTGTTTTAGGATCGAAGGGGGCTTTAACGAAAAGGTAGCTAGGGTTCTTGATTTCATCTTGCCTAGTTATTCTAAACCTATTCAATGCTATTGATCTCCCTCAAACCAAACATTAATCATGAATTTCCTATAATAATCCGACTCCCTCTCTCGAGTGCCGAGTCAAATCTATACTAAACAACCTAATTAATATCCCTATTAAATAAGTTAGTTGTGCAGTCATTAAGCTATAATTCATTTGTGATTACCTAGAGCATATTCATCTCCCGATTCCAATACTTACTAGGTTGTGTTCAACAAATCCCAACATGTGTAAGTGACTCTCTTAAGCCTAAATCCACATATCTAAATCCTCTGGCCAATCTTTCAATTGATTAAGGCATTAAGCAAAGAAGAACACAAATATTTGGGCATGAGAAATATCAAATAGCATTAAATATTCATAGCATAACTATAGCAAGATTACATCAAGTCCCCTAGCATGAAAATCTAGCAATCCATCAATGTAAACTCAAACATATTCAAGCTTGAACAAATATGAAAATACATGAAGAATTCACAAAAAATAAAGAACTACTAGATATAAGAACAAAAGGAGAACAGAGGAAGAAAAATAAAACTCCAATGTAGTGCAGCTCCTAATCTCCAGCAACTTCCTCCAATGATCCTCTGGAATTTAGAGTTTCTTTCTTTTGTCTCCGTTCTTTTCAGTTCTTTTTCTCTCTAGCTCCAGATCCCCCTTCTCCTTCTTCTTTCTTCCCCTCTCTATTTTTTTAGGCTTATGGTAGAGAGAAGGCTGAGTGCCTCAGCGCGCCAGGGCTCGCCCGAAAGCGTGAGGCCGTGCGCTAGGTGATCGAGGAAAGTGCCTGACGCGCGCGGGCGCACGCTCTGGATGGCGTAGGCGAGCCTAGCGCGCTTGGGCAAGTGCTCTGGATGGCACGGGCGCGCACCTCACTCTAACTTGGCTGCGAATTGCGGACTGATGTGGGCGCGTGGGCGCGTCCCTTGATAGCGCGCCCACACCTTAGCTGCGGGCACTTTCTGATGATTTCTTGATTTTCATCTCCTTTTCTTCCAAATGATCCCTATTTTCTTTCTTTTCTGAAACACTCACAAACGCATAAAAATAAAAAAATAAAACAACTAGATAACTTGAAGATTTTTGCAAATTATCCAATTTCAGGACATTAAATAAGTGAGTAAAAACTCACTTATTAGCGAGGAATCAAAGCAAACCCCGATTAGATAAAGGCAATAATAAACATGCCATCACCAAGAAACAAAAGGAAGATTTAGAAGCTAACTTGCTGAATCGCAGCGCTCAACAGAATTATTTCTCGTTCGACCGACAAGTGCCTGCCATTCTTCAAACTGTTGAAAGGCAATAACAAGTTCGATTGGACCGAGAAGTGCCAGTTTGCCTTTGACAAGCTCAAAAGGTACCTATCTACACCCCCCACCTTGGCTAAGCCTCTAACTGGCGAGAAATTATCCTTAACTTGGCAGTGACGGAGGCAGCCATCGGTGTAGTCTTAGTTTTAGATTCGAACAGTGAGCAACAATCGATCTTCTACATTAGCAAATCATTACTTGATGCCGAGACTAGGTATCCAATCATCAAAAATTTAATTCTTGCCCTAGTCATTGCTGCACGAAAATTGAGGCCATATTTCTAGTCGCACTTCATCACGATGATGACAACCTATCCCTTACAAGCCATTCTCCACAATCCAAACACGTCAGGGCATTTAACCAAGTGGGCAGTCGAATTGAGCTAATTTGACATTGAATATCGAGCACGTACTAACTTAAAATATCAGGTATTGGCTGATTTAATTGCCGAATTAACCCCTGATCTTCTGCAAACGAACGACAAGCCCAAACAACCATGGACCTTAACGGTTGATGGAGTGTCAGATGTGAAAGGCTCGAGCATACGAGTATACCTCAAGTCGCCCGATAACGAGGTCATCGAACAATCATTCCGGCTAGGATTAAAGGTTTCCAACAATGAAGCTGAGTACGAAGCTTTGATAGCTGAGCTACGATTAGCAAAGGCACTGGTGGCTTGTAGGCTCAAACTCCAAAGCGATTCATTACTCATCATGAACCAAGTACTTGAGGAATACACAGCGAATGATCCTAGGATGGAATCCTATATGGTGGTCATGCAAGCACTCAAAGCTCATTTCGATGAATGCGCCATCCAGCAGGTCCCGCGAAACTTGAACGCCCAAGTGAATGCCTTGGCAAGTTTCAGCTCAACATCCCAACCGAGCCTACGATGAACAATCCCCATCGGGTACATTGAGAAGCCAAGTATCGAGTTGGGATCAGCCATCGCTACAAAAGTAAATGCAAAAGATTGGAGAATACTGATCATTGTGTATTTGTGGGACAAATCATTACCGAAAGACAAATACTATAATAACCCGCCTAACTTAGGCCATTACCATGCTTATCTTACATAATTACTTAACTTGGTAGAAATACGGAAATTTTTTTTTTTTTTTACAACTTAGATATATATATATATATATACATATATACATATGTACCTTTTCTTACTTAAGAACTTGAGTGTCAAACTTATTTCAATATATACAACATAACAAATACAAATATTATAATTCAAAATGCGTAGCAGACTCCATCCCAAGTTTCACAACTAGCCGTGCCAAGCCCCACCGTCTTGTATCAAGTATTGCTGATAGGTTGCTTACCTACAACATAAACATAAGTGTGAGCTTTCGCTCAGCAAGTACAACTTTTAATCCGCAAAACATTTTATAATGGAACAATGCATGAACCAATTATGCTTTCATTATGCTGTCATAAGTTAGCACATTTTTTAGCCCCTTACTTAACATAAGTGTACGTACCGTGGCAAGTAACCATGGAGTGGTTGTGGCGGCCAGTCCAATCCAACTTAAACCATGGACCAAACTCGCCCTCGTGACAGGTCGGTACAACACGAGGCAACTTGCTTGCCATCATGCTTGAAAACTTTTCCTTAACTTGTTCTTGAAAACAATTTCTAAAAAATAGTTTTCTTCTTGAAAATAATTCCTTGAAAATAGTTTTCTTCTCGAAAACAGTCTTTTAAAACAGTTTCTTACTTGAAACTGGGTTCTCATTCTTACCAAGTGATTTATCATTAGTGAGCATGCTTCATGATGCCACAATAATAAAGCATAAATCATATGCACCTCAACATGTATGCATGAGCTTGAAAACATACAAGCAGTAAAAACATTTTTCGCCTATGTTGTAGGCGGAGTTGTACATATAGGTTATGCTACGTCCTGGGTTTGTTGCTCCTACAAGTCGCAACAACAGGTTACCTTCCTGTTTCCAAAAAGGATGTAAGATAAGAATCATCCTATCTTATCCTAAACCATATCATTCAACATTGGTATTCTAACCAACATTCATAAGTAACCCTAGTTATATGTCCCCCCCACACCACATAATAAATTGTTCGGTTACTAGATGTAACCCTAGGGCACATGGCCCAATCATGCTTAAATAGTACCTCATTAGGTTACTATTGGTAATCATGGGTTTTAGTCCCAACCCAATAACTTGAATATCTTATCGGATTACTAGCAGTCATCTTTTTGTTACTTTGTTTCCAAAATACTTTTTTACCTATTTATTTATTTTCCCTTTTCTTATCAAAACTTAGCATTTGTTGTCTAAATTTTTCTTTTTAGAAAATCTTTTTGTAACACTTTGATTCTTCAAAACTGTATTTTTTTATAAAACTGTAACTTTTAAGCAAAGACAGTTAAAAACTGTTAAATTCTGAAAACACTCTTTAAAAGCAGTTTCATAATTTCAGTTATCAGTGCATGTGCAGGAAATGCCTATTCATGCACTGTTTTAAAAATCATGTGCAGGAATTTCCTGTTTTCTTCATAGTTTTTAAGATCCAGTTTTATCTTAAAATCTGCTTTGAATTTGAAAAAGTTTTCTTCATGAAAGTTGTAGACCTCAAAGAGTCCTGCAACTTTTAGTTTACTCAAAACCTAATTCTACCTTTAACCTATTCATATCCCTTGTTGAAACATCCTGCCCGTGCACAGGGGTATGGGCTGACCAGGCTCGGGTTTTCATAAAAAACGGAAGCCTTTGGAGCTTATTTTTTACAATTTGTCCACATTGTGCCCTAGGGTTTTCAATTTTCTACAACTTTGTAGTTTTAATCTTTTCCAAATCCGGCCTCTAAGGGCCTCAAAATTCTATTTCTAGATTACTGCCCAGTTTTACCCGAAAACTGACAGTTTTACTTTTGGTTGATTTTTACGTAAAATTACGCGCACCCTACCTCAAACGGTCACAACCGTGAGCCTAAGTCAAACATGTAGCGTATTACGTAGGGTTTCCATCAGCATGCATTTGTTTCTCATCCATGCAACCCGTGTGGTAATCTTTTGCCAATTTAGGATTTTAGGTTGGTTGTTCATTCTTAATTCATCATACAATCTCATCTCCATCATTCATACATACCATGCTTCTTCTTAAGCATGTGGGGACATATAACAAACACCTATTAGGCATACACTCATACCATAATTTCTCTAAAACATATCATCAAAAACATACATCAAACCATAAATCAAGACCAATAAACCCTAATCAAGCACTTATTAGACATTTTTAACCTATTGCATGAAAGAAAAGTGGTGAGCTTATGCTCTTACAAACCCAACATGAAATACATATAAATCTTTGAATCAAAACTCAATTGAGAGGCTTAGGGGGTTTGGGTGGATTACCTTAACACCTTGAAGTTGGATCTAGACTTTGGATCCAAAATTTTCCTCCTTGCTTCACTCTTCACAAAACCCAACCCTCACTCTTTTTTTTTTTTTTCTTCTTTTGGTTTCGGTTCCTAGGGGAGGGAGAGAGAAAGAGAAACTTGAGAGTGAACTAGAAAGTTAGGGCTTCACTAAATGGTCACAATCTTGACCCACCTCACCTATTTATAGGTGAAAAATGATTTATTTTCTAGAATTATTTGTATTCCCAAATTGCACATCTAACCCCAAAAACAAAATATTTGCCAATAAATCCCTTGACTTGTTGGCCAAGTAATCTTTCTATAATTCTTTCTTAATTTTTCAAAAATGCAAAAATTCACATATTTATCCATGATGAGGTGTCCTCCCATTATGGGCTTCGTTTGGCCATTCTCCTAATATGCAGTCTATTTTCATACTAATGTAAATATTACAAATACTGTTTTTAACTAATAACAGTACTGTCATACTGGACCGCAATCCAGAATTCATCTGCGTATAATTGGACTGCGTATAGATTTTTCTTATGACTTAAAGCTACTTAGCCCTTATTGCCTAAATAATGCGCTTGATTTTTCTAGAGTGGTCTTGAACCTTATTCTTACTATTTCATCTGTGATGATGGTTTTTCACAGTATAATTTCCATACTGCTTACTATAATGCAGTACTAACATAAACATGTATTAAATTATTTTGGTCAAACGTTGACCTGAATAAAATCATAAATTCTTATTCTGCCTTTTTTTTTTTCCTTAAAAGGCCTTATGCTTAGCTAGGCAAACTATCATTGAGTCTTATAAGGCTATAAGAACTCAAATATACTCTAATAAAATCAGATCAGATATTTTACATAAACATTCATATTCCTTAACAAGGAAATCATGAATCAACAAAAAGGGCAGCTATTACAAATACAAAGCCCGTAAGAAAAGAACCAAAGCTGCCCGTTTTTCACTCATCAATGGTACATTATATCGATGGTCATTCAACGGTCCCTACACTCGTTGCCTTGATGAGCAGGAAGTGGCTTACGTCCTAAAAGAGATCCACGAAGGCGAATGTGGGAACCATTTTGATGGGAGGTCTTTATGCAACAAGAACAAACACCAAGGTCACTACTGGCCTACCATGCTCATCGACAACGATGCTATGGTCAAACGATGTGACAAGTGCCAATGGCATACTCCGGTCATCCATAAATCGACAGAGCGATTGTCAAGCATCGGATCCCCTTACCCCTTCATGAAGTACTCAGTTGACATGGTTGGTCCACTATCACGAGCAACCGCCAACGTAAATACTTCCTTATCCTCACTAATTATTTCACGAAGTGGGTCGAAGCAAAGGTGCACATAGAGGTAAAAGATGCGGACATCGAAAGCTTCATTTGGAGAAATATAATCTGCAGATTGGAATGCCTCAGGAGATTGTGACTGACAATGGATCGCAGTTCATTTCGGGTAACTTTAGTAAGTTCTGCAATTGATAGAAGATCGAGCTAAGCTATTCCACTCCATGGATAAGCAGAAGAAACAAACAAAATGATTGACTAGAATCTAAAGAAGAAGCTCGAGGCTTGTAAAGGGAGATGGGAGGACGAGCTTAATGGCGTCCTATGGGCCTACCGGACCACCCTAAGAAGTGCAAACCGACGAATCTCCATTTTCACTAACTTTCAGAGCGGAGGCACTCGTCCCAAAAGAGTTTGGTGTTCCCACACTTCGACGCCAACTATATATGAAAACGAAGAGTAGAACCAAGAGATGCTCAACGACGGTCTCAATACGCTCGATGCAAGACGGGATCAAGCCCTTATATGCATGAAAAACTATCAACAATCAGTAACACGCTACTAAAGCTCAAAAGTTTATCCCTGAACGTTTAACGAAGAAGACTTGGGTGCTTCGTAAAGTCTTCCAGAACACCGCCAAACCAAACGCTGGAAATTGGGGGCAAACTAGGAGGGTTCGTACAGAGTCTTGAAGATCGTTCGTTCTGGCGTCTATATCCTCGAAATGCTTGACGGTGTTGAAGTACTTCGCAGTTGGAATGTTCATCACCTTAGGAAATATTACTTGTAATTTCGCGTAAATTCTAGTAATTTTTAATTTCCTACATTTTCATTTTGTGAAGGCTCGATCCATTACATCCAACATTTGATGTTTTTTCAAAACCATGTAGGTCGAAGCTTAAGACACATTGTATTATTAAACTACGTTTGACTTGATCCCTATACATGGGTATGTAAACAGCTCGTGAACATTTAATTGTGTTCAGTCACATCATTAAAAACAATCACATTGTACCATTGAACTACATTTGGCTTGATCCCTACACATGGGTACATAGGCAGCTCACGAACTATAAATGAGTGCAGTCCCTTTATCAAAACAAAAACATGTTCCCCAAATCACAAACATGATGGTTTCCGTTTTAGTTCATAATTCATCATCCAATTCTGGTTCTAGGCACTAGGAATTAAACTCTTTACCCATTTTAAAGGACTTGTAATTAGGACCAGCCAATGCCTAAGCATGGCTTTCTTCGCAACTGCTCATTCGTTTAGCATCCTAAATGATTTGATTATTGATCGTTCATAAACTATCTTTTCGTTCATTCAGCTTCCAATTGTTTGATTTATCAAATAAATCATTTGGCACTCAATTCGCTCTTTTGCCGTTTGATCATTAGACCATTGTGCCATCTGGTCCCAAAGTGTTCACACAAAAAATCTGATAAAGCTCGTTGGAAATTGTCCGATTATGTCTCACTCGACATTTGACGAGTTGGGATCAATGACCCCTTTACTATTTTTGCAGCCAATCTAAAATCCCCAGATTGGTTCGTCATTCACATCACTTTCAAAGCATTTAAACAATGCAAGACATGGAAGTAACTTAAAAACAAATCTTGGAAGAATAAAATCACTACAGACTAAGGGCTCGAAACCCAACATTTGAATAACCAAGGCATAATGCCCACTGTTCAAAGTAAATTGGCATGCAAGCCAAAAATTACGAAACAAAAAAAATGTTTAGTGCTTCGTAACCTTCTCGGATTGCTTGGGGACGTCTCTGGGTCTGTCAGTTGTAGAAGGCTAGAAAGCGGCGAGGTTAATCTCATCAGTTGTTGCAGGAACAACTGCAGTCGATGGCTTGATGTTCGTTTCAGGGGTATACATAAGGCTTCAAATTCGGCAAGAGATTTCTTGTACAGTTCGATTTCCTCGACACCCACAGCATCTACAAGAAGGCCTTGCTGATACTCCTTCAATAGATTGTAACGAGCCTTAAGAGTAGCCTTCTCATATTCGCCCATGATGCGAGTAACGAGCCCTGTGATATCCTCATCCTTCTGTTTAATCGACCTTTCTTAGGGCCAATTCTCGACCTTCGCTTTGTCGTACATGTTGACCATGGTCTTCTTTCTTCATCTCAGCTCCCCTCTTTCGCTGTTTGGTTAAGAATATAAACATCCTTGAACTCACCTTCAATGTCTAGCAGCTTTTCTGCATGTCCTTATCAACTGCTTCAAGCTCTTTGATTCACGGGTGGAACGGTAGATTAACCACATTCCTCTGACAAGGCACTGCAAAATAGCGTGTTAAAGCATGTAATCAATCACAAAATTAGGAGTACGGGAATAGGAAAATAAACCTTCAAACCATCCCACATGAATTTGTCAAAATGCTCATGTATTCGGGCTATCATTCACCGTATCCATATCAATATCAATAATTAACTGACGAATAATCTGAATGCCTAGTTTTTTTGTTGTGGATAAGGCTTGTTCCCTGGAAGCAAATTCACCTCCACATCCGTCTCCTCTTCTTCTGTGATTTAAGGCTCGTTGCTCGATTCAGGAGACGATTGCCTTGACTTGCTCTTTCTTCTTCATTGGTGGCCTTTTTCCTTAGCTTCTCGCCTACTTTTGCTTTTAGCAGGGGGCTATTTCGCACGTTTGAATGCTCGGGGGATGATTTGATGGGAGGAAAGGGATGAAGAGTCAGAGCTTGAGCAGCCTTAGTTGCCTTCGCCGTTGCCTCTTATTACTTACTAGCTACTAGCCTTCGTAGCCTCTTTCTTCTCTGCCCGCTTCTTTGCATGAATCTCTGTGGGGGAAGGAAAATCAATCTTCATCGTGTTCAAAGCTAACTCTTGATTAAAGCCTCTTGTCATAGAATGCTCGATGAATAGCGGAGGTTTGAAGAGGTCTCCCAACTCTCCTCTAATTCCGAACGGCCAATCAACTCAGGAAGGAATTCGTTTAGCTATACCTGATTGAGTACGATGAAGTCCTTCTAAAGGCTACGACTGTCTAACCTGTGGGGGATGTTAATTTCATCCCACTCTCGTTAGGCTAGGCAAGCAGTCGTTCGAGCTTCTCCTCGAGCAGAAGCGCTTTCGATGGAGGCTTCCTTAGTTCCTTACTTGCAATATAAAATGATGATGATTAACATAAATATTCCAATGATAGATGTAAGATCTTTCTCTCGATGCTCTTTGTTCGAGACTTATGAAAAGGAAACAACAAGGGGAAAAAAGCGTTTGCTAGTGCACACAATGATTTCTCGTTCACTAGCATGAAAAAATACCGACCTTGCCAATATTTATCGGCATTTATCATTTCCACGACCACTTGCAGTTTTCATCTAGGGTACATCAAATAGCGGCCGTGGTCCTTTGAGTTCTCCTGTGGGAAGTAAAGGGTGAGGGAATCATCAACTAATAGTTTGACACCCATCTTGTCGGCAATCATTATCAATCCTAGAAACACTCGCATCCTGTTCGGCATCAGCTGAGGGATCGCCAATTGATAATGATGAATACTTTGAATAATAAGATGATGGATCGGAAGTCAAAGCCCATATTCAAAGTATATCGTGTACATGTAGATCCACCCCTCAAATACGGTGTCCGCTCGTTTGTTCGCAAAAAGAAGATGAAGTTGGACTTTGTTTGTAACCCGTATCGACCCCTGATAATGGCTAAGTCATCTTTAGTCAAGAAGGAAGGGGGGTTCATGATTTGTAAAAATGACTCCGGGCTTATTCGTCGTGGGGGTCTGCTCAATCGAGCGATAGGAGGAATAGGAAAGGTTCCATCCCTCGACACCATTGCCGACCAATTCCTCTCCGATGCTTCATTGCTAGCTCAGGGCCCTTTCTCTTTTGGAGGCAATCATACTCCTCCCTCGAACTTCAAATGATGGATGTTAGTTCATCATCTTTGGCATCACTCTCATCCAGATTGATGCTCGATGCTCGCTGGGATTTCGACGTCCTCCTCCAGTTGTCTCTTGACTAGCTTGAAAATGACTAATGGTGAAAGAACTTTAGATCTAAGTCCTAAACCTTTGAAATCCTATAAGTCTTGGGATGAACACGAAGAGCACCAACCCAAAAACTTAAAAAAAAAAAAAAACTCAAAAAATACCATAAATCCTCAAACCAGATCACTCAACTGGTGAAAATGCATAAAACTAGCCTCAAACAACTTGGAAACAGCGGAGAGACAAACTTTTCGGATCAAAAGAACATAAAACAAAGAGAAGGAAAAGAGGTCTTGCCTGAAAATCAGGTGACTTTGAAAACTCTCGCTCTCTGATTTTTTGGATGGTTCCAAGTGATAACTCTATGAAATAGAGTTATTTATTATGCTTTTGAGCTTAATAGTTGTTGATGTCGCAATATAATGTACCTCAATTTTTAGTATTTTACATAATACTAGGTAGTTTTTCCTTAGCTAAAAAAGGGTAGATAATTGTGAATAATTTTAGCCTTAATATGAATTTGGTTTTCAAATTTAATTATATGATTTGCCCTGCAGGAGCTCAAAGTGGAGAATAGATGAAGGCCCTGTGGAAAAGTAGAGACAATAAAATGAGAACTGGAAGACAATCGATGCTACACCAATGCTACAGCAATGCTGCAGCAGTGGAGAAATAGTAAAAAGTGCAAATTGATGCAATTCTCTCTTTATAGCTGGTAGTTGATCCACTTACCTATTTTATAAGAATCAGACAGCTATATTTATGGTGTCACCAGCCTTAGCTATTGGAGAGACACGAGTACCTAGGGTACCTCAATTTACCTTATTATATAAAGGTTAAGAAAAGAACTGTACAGGGGAGAGGGAGCAAAAACTCACCATTTGTGGAAAGTAGAAGTTGTGAGAAAACAAAAAGAGAAAAGAGAAAGAGATGCAAGAGGAGAGATCTGAAAATTCCAGAGGCAAGCAAACAAATCCACCCTTGGTCTATTGGCTGGACAAGAGAACACACCACATCACGCATGCTCATCTCCTAATTTTTCTGATTTCAGTTTACCTAGAGTCCTTTCGATTCATTGTGGTGTTTGTTAGTTTTAATTTCCTTACACTAAGTATGAACTAATTTCTTTAGCTAGGATTATTGATGGAACCGAGGTTGTAATGAAGATTTTTGTTATGTTAATTGCTTGGTAATTTTCATATGGTTTATTCAAGTGTGTTGTGGTTTAATCTCTATTGATTGACTGGCCATCAATTGTTGGGGACAAGAAACTAAATTAATTCTAGGAAGGTTGGTTTTAGTTGGATCTAACTTGAATAATACAAGTGCATGGTATAGGAATATATTGTTCCCTTGTACAACGGATTAAAATTGGTGCTTAATTTTTAGGTTCTGAAAACTGGAGTGCATAGGAATATGTTTATTTTGGTTTAAGGAACTGAAGGCATAATTCATTCGGAAGAGGATTAGACCCTGCTAAGTTTTACCCTTTTGTTTGCATTTTTCTTACACACCCATTTATTTACGTAATTTTCTACAATTATAGTGTTAACTTCATTCTCCAATTTATTTTAGAAGCAATTGGTTTATGTAATTAATTTTCAAGAATTTAATCCTTGTGGAGACGATACTTTACTCACTACTGTATTACTTGTTCGATTACATATACTTACGTAGCATATTTGCATACATAGTTTTGGCGAACAAGTTTTTGGCGTCGTTGCCGAGGATTGTAATTATTGAAAATTGCTATTATAGAAACCAATTTTCTTTTATTGTGATCTCCTTAGTCTAATTCAACTTTGTTGTTTCTTTTGCCAGGTGTAATTCTCTTGCATGAATAGGCCAAGGGACACAAACTTGGTTCCCTTAGATCCGGAGATTGAAAGAACCTTTAGAGCAAGAAGATGGGAACAACAGGATGTTGCAAGAATGGAAGAAAGAGCCAAGTGAGCAATAGTAAATAATAATGTTAATAATGCTGTAGCAATGGCAGACGATAAAGACAGAGCAATCAGAGATTATGTTGTACCCATGTTACACGGGTTGCATCCAAGCATTGTTAGACCAGAAATTCAAGCACAACAATTGGAGTTGAAGCCTGTTATGTTTCAGATGCTCCAAACAGTGGGACAATTCCGTGAGATGCCAACGGAAGATCCTCATTTGCATCTCAGATTGTTTATTGAAGTGAGTGATTCTTTCAAGCTACCAGGTGTAACTAAGGACGTGCTTTGCCTCAAGTTATTTCCCTATTTTCTAAGGGACAGAGCTAGAGCATGGTTTAATTTTTTACCACAAGATTCAGTAACAACGTGAAATGATTTGGCTGAGAAATTCCTTGTGAAATACTTCCCTTCGAACAAAAATGCCAAGCTCAGAAATGGCATCACATCATTCCAACAGATGGAGGGAGAAGCTTTATATGAAGCATGGGAGCATTTTAAAGAGGTGCTAAGAAAGTGCCCATATCACGGACTTCCCCATTGGATACAAATGGAGACCTTTTACAATCGAGTCAATGCTCAAACCCGATGTATTGTGGATGCATCAACAAATTGGGCTCTTCTTGTGAAGTCCTACAATGAGGCATATGAAATTTTAGAGAGAATGTCCGACAACAACTACCAGTGGCCTATTGAGAGAGTTGCTACAAGAAGACGCATGGCAGGAGTTCATGAGGTAGATGATGTTACAGCATTGACAACTCAAGTTTCTTCATTGTCCAACATATTGAAATCCATGAACATGGCAGCAGAAGCAAATTCGGTGTAAGCTGTTGACATTGCTTATGTTTATTGCGGTAAGGGGCATTCATTTGAAAATTGCCCAGCCAACCCAGCCTCAGTTTGCTACATGAACAATTTTAACAGGAATAATAACCCATATTCCAACACCTACAACCAAGGTTGGAGGCAGCATCTGAATTTTTCTTTGACAAATCAAAGAGCTAATTCTTCAGTAGGACCCAGCAAACCTACACACCCCCCAGGTTTCCAACAGCATCAACACCAAAGATAGCAACCACGAGAGCAATCAAATCCCATTGAGGCACTACTCAAGGAGTACAATGCGAAGACTGATGTTATCATTCAGAATCAATCAGCCATCATTCAGAGTCAAGCTGCATCATTGAGGACTTTGGAGAATTAGGTGGGGCAGCTAGGTAATGCTTTGAACAATAGGCCTCAAGGATCACTTCCTAGAGACACAGAAAATCCCAAAAGAGATGGCAAGGAGCACTGCAAAGCTATCACACTTTAGAATGGCAGACAAATTGAACAACCAATTCGACAAGCTGCTAAAGAAGCAGAACCCTCTTCAATCCAAATCAAACAGGTCAACAAACAAAAACTGAGGCAGATTAGCAGAACTCTCTTCAATCCAAAATCAAATGGGTCAACAAACAGAAACTGAGGCAAATCAGAATGCTACATCAGAACAAGATGCTACAGCAAAGCTTAAGCAAAGCAGATCAGAGAGACCTCCACCACCATTTCCTCAAAGGTTTCAGAGTCAAAAGTAGGATAAGCAGTTCAGAATGTTTTTAGACATGTTGAAGCAGCTACAAGTCAATTTTCCACTCGTAGAAGCTTTGGAGCAGATGTCGAGCTACGTCAAATTCATGAAAGATATCCTTTCGAAGAAGCATAGGCTAGGAGAGTTTTAGATGGTAGCATTGACCGAAGAGTGTAGTGCAATATTGAAGAACAAGTTGCCGTCTAAGTTGAAATATCTGGGTAGCTTCAAAATACCGTGCTCCATCGTGAATCAGTACTTTGGAAAGGCATTATGTGACCTGGGAGCAAGTATAAATCTGATGCCCATGTATATCTTCAAAAAACTAGGAATTGGGGAAGCAAGACCCACCACAATTACTCTGCAATTAGCGGACAGGTCTTTGGCTCATCCAAAAGGAAAAATTGAAGATGTGCTAGTGCAAGTAGACAAATTCATTTTTCCAGCAGATTTTATTGTGATGGATTATGAGGAAGACAAGGAAGTGCCGATTATACTAGGAAGACCATTTTTGACTACAGGCAGAACATTAATAGATATTCAGAAGGGTAAACTGACGATGAAAGTCCACGATCAGCAGGTTACCTTCAACGCATTCAAGGCTATGTGCATTACTATAGAATGTGGATACCACGACGGAGCTTCCACGACCGTTATTTAAAAATTGTCATGCAAACTGAGGTAAAAACACGGAACAAAAAGTGGTTTCCGAAAACCGTCGTGGAAATCGAGACTTCCACTACGGGTGTTTAAAACCGTCGTGGAAGTATGAATTTCCACGACTGTTCTTTGAAACCGTCGTGTAAGTCTTGACTTCCACGACGGTTTTCGAGAACCGTGGTGGAAGTCTCGAGGATTACACGACGGTTAACTAAAACCATCGTGGAAGTCAAGACTTCCACGACTGTTTCCATGAAACCGTCGTGGAAGCATCGTCCTTTTGTTCAGACATATCAGATCGAGTAGCCCTGTTTTTCCCACATCGATACACCAGCTGCCGTGAACAAAAATTAGATCAGATCGCTCCGACAACAGTTCTATACGCCGCTGTTAGACGCCACCCACCACCATCTACTGGTCGATCATCATTCTTGTAAGTCATGATGACACAAATTAACTCATCTTTTTGATGTTTTCTTCTGTATTAATTTTTTATTTACGAACCCAGAATATTAATTTTAATTTGTATTTTTTTGGATTGCTTTTGATACGTTAAATACTGCAAAATGTTTAATTCAGTGATCACAATCAATATATTTTTATTGGTTTTTTTTGTAGTTTGGATTTTTTAGTTAAATCCTAAATCAATGTATTATTAAAATTACGATGTATTTTTATTTTGGATTTTTTAGTTAAATAACCCGGGTCAGTTTTTTAATTGTATTTTTTGTTTTGTTATGTTTTTTGGATTTTTTTAGTAAATATATTGTTGATTTAATTAATGCATGTGGCGGGAGTATTTATATATAACGTAACTAATTAAATGCAAATGATATTCATGCATGCAATTTAAAAAAATGCACACCTTGACTTCGAGAACTTTGATTTATTGGTTTAAAATTTGCACGCAAATCATGGATAGGAAATGGATGTAGTTTGATAGATTGACTAAAGCATACAAAGATGGTGTTGAAGAATTTTTGTCATTTGTCAAATCTCATACACAAGACGATAAGATTCGGTGTCCGTGTCAAGTTTGTAGTAATCATAGATCCTATTCTATTGATGATGTTAGAGGGCATTTGCGTGCTTATGAGATTATTTGTTCTTACCAAACATGGTATTTACATGGCTAAGATTTTGTCCATGTTAAGTATACATCAACTAGTACTAAAGGTAAAGAGCCTATTGTTGAGGAAAACGTTGGTGATAATATACAATATGATTAACGATTTGGAAGAAAACTTTGTGCACCGTCCGGAGTTATTTGAGGAAATGATTAATGATGCCGAAATGCCCTTGTATGTCGGGTGTACATAATATACAAAATTAGGGGCATTGGTTAAATTATGGAATATGAAAGCATCGGGAGGGTGGATGAATTCTAGTTTCACGACACTTTTAGATTTTCTAAAAGATGTTTTACCGAATGATAACAAAGTGCCATCTAGTATGTACGAGGCGAAGAAGACATTGAGCACGCTGGGAATAGAATACGAGAAGATACATGCTTGTCCAAATGATTGCATGCTTTACCGGAGAGAATACGAAGAGTTAGATGAATGTCCAGTTTGTAATGAGTCAAGATGGAAGAAGGGCAAGGTGCCATCGAATGGTAGTAAAGGAGTGCCGGTGAAGGTGTTATGGTACATTCCACCAGCTCCACGTTTCCGCCGTTTATTCCGTAATGCACAGCATGCTAAGAGTTTGACATGGCATCATGATAAATGTGTTGAAGATGACAAGCTTAGGCATCCGGCCAACGCACCGCAATGGAAGACCTTTGATGACACTCATCCAAATTTTAGTGCAGAACCAAGAAATTTACGTCTCGGTTTGTCGACGGATGGAATGAACCAGCATAGTAACATGAGTAGTCGGCATAGTACCTGGCCAGTCATACTTGTCAACTACAATCTCCCTCCAGACATTTGCATGAAGTGGAAGTTCTTGATGTTGACATTATTGATCTCGGGCTCTCAACAACCAGGGAATGACATTGATGTTTACTTGGCACCATTAATCGAGACTTAAAAAGGTTGTGGGATGATGGTTTACAAGTAAGAGATTCTTACCGTCAAGATACGTTCAATCTTCGCGCAATGTTGATTTGGTCAATTAACGACTTTCTTGCACTTGGCAACCTATCTGGTTATCCTGTGAAGAGTTCTATAGGATGCCCCGTTTGTATGAAGGAAATATCTTCCATCTGGTTGAAAAACGGTAGGAAAACCGTTTACCTTGGTCACAGGAGGTTCTTGCCGAAAAATCATCGATATCGCAAGCAAAAGAAGGCTTTTGATGGCAATACAGAAGAAAGAACCGCTCCTCGGATTTTGACTGGCGAGGATGTATTTGAGATGGTTAAAGATGTGAATGTAGTTTTGGGAAAGAGGAAACGTAAGGATCCAGTTGTCGATGGACCTTGGAAGAAGAAGTCAATCTTCTATGAACTTCCATATTGGAAGTCACTTTACGTTCGTCATTGCTTAGATGTTATGCATATTGGGAAAAACGTCTGTAAATCGATAGTGGGCACGTTGCTTGACATTCCGAATAAGACTAAAGATGGTGAAAAGGCACGGTTGGACCTTTAAGAGATGAAGATTAGAACGAATTTGCTCCCCAATAAAAGATCGAACAACACTTACTTACCGTCAGCAAAGTATACATTATCTAGACACGAAAAAGAAAGCTTTGTGAGTGGCTTGCTTCCGTGAAAATGCCAAGTGGGTACTCTTCCAACTTCAAAAGGTTGGTGTCGATGAAAGATTTATGGCTCATTGGAATGAAAACACATGATTGTCATATCTTGATGCAACAATTATTACCTCTTGCTTTGCGGGGAGTTTTAACAAAAGATGTGAGATACTCAATTACGAAGTTATGCTCATTTTTCACTTCAATATGCTCTAAGGTAATTGATTCAATGATGCTAGATTCGCTACAATCGGAATTGGTTATGACAATGTGCCTGCTTGAGAAGTATTTCCCACCAGCCTTTTTTGATATAATGATCCATCTATGTGTGCACTTAGTTCGGGAAGTTAAGTTATGTGGCCCGGTGTATTTGAGGTGGATGTATCCTTTTGAAAGGTACATGAAGGTTTTGAAGGGATATGTGAAGAACCAAAATAGGCCGGAGGGTTGTATAATGGAAAACTACAAAGCCGAGGAATCAGTTGAATTTTGCTCTGAGTAATTGTTGAACGCGGACCCAATAGGGTTGCCAACAAGCGGGCTATTTACGTCGAAAGGACTATCCGTGGCCGTTCATTCATCAGTAAATCAAGATGAATGGGAAAAAGATTGTTTGTATGTTTTACACAATGCTAAGGAAATGGAGCATTTCTCTCAGGTTCATATGGTAGAAATAAGAGCTGCGAATCCAAGAAAAGGAAGAAGTGAAAAGTGGATTCAAGATGAGCAGAATCAGACATTTCGGGAGTGGATAAGAAAATATTTGCATACGAACCTTGGCGTTTCACAAGACGTAATGAAGCTATCCAGAGGTTCGTCATCGATAGTCACAAGATATACATCGTACCTTGTCAATGGCAACTCCTTCTACACTCAGGACAGAGATGAGAAGCATCCCGTACAGAATAGTGGTGTCACCCTTCGGACCGAGTCTATGCATATTTCATCCGCAAAGGAACAAGAATCCGGTATATAGTTCCATGAATTACTTTGGGTTCATTGAAGATATTTGGGAACTTGATTATTGCGGCTTGCGAATAGCACTCTTTAAATGCAAGTGGGCTGACAATAATTATGTTAAGGTTGATAGTGACAGCGTGACAGTGGTGGACTTTAGGCGATTGGAATACAAAAATGATCCTTTCATCATGACGTCACAAGTGGTACAAGTATTTTATACAACGGATCCCGCAAATTTAGAGTTATCTTTAGTTGTGCCAATGAAGTCAAGAATAATCCGGGATGGCCAAGAAGATATTGACGATTGCACCGACATTTCATCATTTACAACGAGTTTGCCACCGGTGGCGGAGATTGATGATTTTGACGATGATATTTCACACTTACTTCGATTGGACGTTGAGTGGACTTGTGTTGAGAAGCCCAAAAAAAAAAAGCAGAAAAAAAATACTTAACAAAAGATTTTATTTTCTTAAGTACGTTGTAAACATTTAGATACAGTTTTTTAATTACGCACATTATATGGGAATTATTTATACATGCAAATAGTTTGGAAGCAAATAAGAATCCAAAATGAATGATTGCACAACATACAGGTTTGGCCACTTAAAGGAATTATATTAACAATTTTGAAAACTATTTTTGTAAATTTCATACCTACGACGACGGTTATTTGAAAAAACCATCGTGGTATATAATATATCACGACGGTTTTTTCGAAGATCGTCGTGGTATATCATATACCACGACGGTTTTATTATAGGACCGTTGTGGTAGATTTCGTGGAAAATGGAAAAACCCATGAACCATACCACGACGGTTTAATACGAAGACCGTCGTGGTAAAATATCGATTGGGATACAAACCACTAAAATCAACCACGACGGTTTTATGGAAGACCGTCGTGGTAGAGTACGGTAGATGAAAAATACTGAAGCCTACCACGACGGTCTTTATTGTTGACCGTCGTGGTATATTGTCGGTGGATGAAAACACTAAAGCCTACCACGACAGTCTTTATTGTTGACCGTCGTGGTAGATTGTCGATGGATGAAAAAACACTGAAGCCTACCACGATGGTCTTCTTTAGCCAAACCCATTTCATCCCGAGCCTTATTCCCAAACACCATTCACTTTTGCAGTCTCTAATAGACACACCTGAACTTCCATACTCAGTATATTTCCTCCCCCCATTTCTCTCTCGTCGCTCCCTCCCTTTAAAATCTTCAAAAACTCTCTGAACACTCAAACTCCGATGCCATCTTCTAGCACTCATGCGGTTTCCTCCATTCTCCGACGCCATCCTCCACCAACGACGCTTGTTTTCGGACTTTCCTAGTCTCTCTCGCCGACCACAACCCACTCTCTACTATCCGGTAAGTTGTAATGCATATTGCTTGGGTAATGCACGAATGTGGGTAATTTCGGTCCACTACATCGTATTTTGTTGATTGTAGTTGTCGAAATTGATTATATTCAAGGCCGAAATGGGTAAAAGCCAGAGAAAACCTTTTCGGTCCTTGTTGATTGTGTGTGTGGTTTTGTATAATTTGAAATGGTTGGGTAAGGCTCGGATTTGTTAAGAATTTTTGCTTCTGTGAGTTAATTGTTTGCATATTACGTGTTTGATTAAATGCCTCTTTGTGTGAGAATTAGTTGTAGATTGAATTAAATTGATTGGTAAGTCTCGGATTTGTGAATTTTTCGGATAAAATTCAAGTTTTTGTTTGTGGTAATTGTTTGTAAATTACATATTCGATTAAATGCCCATGTGATTAGGTTGTGTGTCATTTCCGTTTGTAAATTACAGGTTCGATTAAATGCCCCTGTCATACACATTTGGTGTTTTGTTGTTTTAGATTGATTTACAATGTCGAAAGATCACGAGGAGGAAGTGTCAACCCAAACTCAAGTTGGAAAACCACGAATAACCAACTCTACAAGATTCAAAAGGCCAACCAATAGGCAAGGAAGGTGATGAATTACAGAGTTGGATTGGAGTGCTAGCTCGGGAGCACATTCCAATTTGGATTGCTGATTTTCAGAAGTGCTGATTTAGAACCGAGGAAAGAACGAGTGTGGTTGGAAATTGTAACTTCATTCACGGTTGATGAATCGCACAAAAAGCAAGTTTTGAAGTCCTGTGGGGAGTCGGCTAACTGTTTTAGATATGATCTTTACCAAGCCTTTGTTAGGGATCATATTGATGAAGAAACTGTTTGGCAACGACCAGCTAAAGTGGTTAACAATTACCCAACCATCAGCCAGGACGATTGGGAAAGGTTTATTACCTATCGACGGATGGCAGATTTCAAGAGGCTATCCCAACAAGGAAGCGAGATAAGGAAAAAGATCAAATACGGTTCTACCACAGGCCGAGACGGCTATAGGAAACGTGATCAAGAAATTGTACGTTAATTAATTGGGAAAAAAGCTTAAAGTCTATTTAATTTTTTTTTTACGTGTGTTATTTATGTTTTCTAACTTTAATTACTAAATTGCAATTCGAACAGACGGGGGAGTATGCGGACCGACATGTTATTTGGAGGGATACGCGGCTCAAGCCCGATGTAGAGTACAAGAATCCATCGATTAAAATTATTGATGAAGCAATAGTAAGTCTACGGATCCTATTTCAAATAAAGAGTAAGATTGTCTCCATTATGTTTACGGGCTCAATAACATATTGTGTAATTGTTGTAGGACAAATTAACACAACAAGAGACCTAAGGAAGCTTCGAATCCGTGGGTACAGAAGTCATTTTGACCATGTCTTTGGGCAATCCCGAGCATTCCGGTCGTCTTCATGGGCAATCAAAATTTGTCAAGCAGGCGCAATACTTCAATTCCATGCACGTACCAAGGAAGAATCCTGAAGTCTCCTTTATGAAACGACAACTGGCTGCATTGGAAAGAATGGTGCAGGAACTTTGTGCGAAGCACGGTATCAATCGTGAGACGATGGCCGAGGAGGCAGCCCCACCTACTGTTGATCGGCATAACAGTTTCAAGGCGAGTTGCACCCTCAATGAGAAAGAAGCCGACGCGTCAGATCCGCAGCCCATGTGTAATGAAAGTAAGGAATGCCAGCTTTTCCTTACTGATTTAATTAATGGTGGAGATGTTCTGGTTGCAACAGGTAGGGCATCCATGGACTGTGTTCGAACCGACACAGTCCATGGGATTCCTTTGGGCGAGGGGAATGTGCGAGTGACAATCAGTGTTCCAAAATTAAAACGTGCACTCCTTCCGATTCCGACGAATGAAGCCACATATATTGAAGAGGCTGTCGGGGGGTTTGTTGATTGGCCCAAAAAATTAGTCGTGCTTCAGAGCAGTTTAAACCAGGCCAGTCGAGGTCCCAGTCAAGCTCCCGACCCAGAAGAAAAGGGAAGGAAACGAATAAAAAAGAGAGTCGGGAGGAAGAAACTACAGTAACAACCGGAGGTACAACAGCGAACGGAAGAAGAAGTACCTACGTTTGACTTCAATGAAATTCCCGTTGAACTGAGACCGCTGGCTTATTACGCACAAGGTTCCTTGAGTGACGGTAGCCAGATTTCGTGCCCACCACAACAATCCGATGACATGCCCATATATATTGGGTATGAAGATGTATACCATTTCATAACCTTTAAAGAAATCAGTGCAAGCAGTATAATGGTTTACATCAGGTAATTGTTTTTTCCTTAAACAATACTTAATTATTGTTCCAATTAGCTTGAAAGATAGATATATGCATGTTGATTTTGCATGCGTAACAAGTTTGACTTAATATTTTGCAGCTACTTATCGAATTGTTGTGCAAGAGCAGGATTAGATCAACGTTTCAAGTTATTTCTCCATTTCTTGCCTCGCCAGTTCAACAGAATGTAGATCGCGTAGCCTACATTCGAGAGAGAGCCAACAATATCATCCGGAGCATAACAAACGTACCAAGGGGAAGGCTTGTTCTCATGACATATAACAGCGGCCAACATTGGATATTGGTTGTTATTAATCCGTGGGATGACTCAGTCCTCTAATTTAATCCTCTTGGAAACGATCCGGGTGAAGATTTTCAACAGCTAATTACGTTGTAAGTATTCTTTGATGTTTATAGTTCCATGATTTGACATTCCATAATTGTTGTTGCGGATGTATTGATATTTGTTAAATTGTTAGGGCACTAAATGATTGGAAATTGCTGGTGGGACGAGGAATAACAAAGCGACGCAACTGCAAGATGTTGATTCAGACCGCTCGATGCCCAATACAACAAGGAAATGTGCAGTGCGACTATTTTGTATTGGGGTTCATGCGAGAAATAACGTTGAACGTCAATGGACTTGTCTTACTGCAAAACAAGACTTCTTATACTGAAGCTGATTTGAATGTGGTTAGGCAAGAGTGGACTACATATGTCATGAGCTGCATACAATATTGAGGCAAAGCATGAAGAAAAATTTTGTATAGAAGTTCAGTTCTATGATATTGTTGTACATATTGTGACATTGTATTTGCCATATCAATTATGTTATTATTTTATTCTTTGCTGTGTAATTTTTTCATGTCATGAATGAATGAATAGGAATGAATGAACTGGTATTCAATTGAATGAATAGATATTTTTTTTTGTTTGCGTTACAGCCTATCACGACGGTTCTCAACAGAAACCGTCGTGGAAATCAATATACCACGACGGTTTTCATAGGAACCGTCGTCGTACGTCAAATACCACGACGGTTTGTCAGACAGTATCATCCACCGTCCTGGTAAGTGAACTACCACGACGGTGGATTATAGAAACTGTCGTGGTAGGTCCAAAAAACCATGACGGTTTGTCGTTTGGTATCAGCCACCGGCGTGGTAAGGTGAACTACCACGACAGTGGATTATAGAAACCGTCGTGGTACGTCAAATACCACGACGGTTTCTCGCATTATGTCAGCCACCGTCGTGGTAATGTGAACTACAACAATGGTGGCCTACACATCGTGGTAAGTCTCCTACCACGACGGTTATAGAAACCGTCGTGGTAGGTTCCCTTACCACGACGGTTTCTAATTAAAACCGTCATGGTAGATGTTGCTAAATATCAATTTTTTACCCTATTTTTACCTATTCCACGACAGGTAAAAAACCGTCGTGGAATCTGAAAAGATTCCACGACTCTGGATTCCACGACGGTTCGAAAACCGTTGTGGAAATATTACCACGACGGTTTTTAACCGTCGTGGTATCCACATTCTGTAGTAGTGGTGTTTTTCCGATGATGCTAAGGAGTGTTCAGTCATCAATGTATTGGATTTTAGTGGCTACAGAGTTTGAGAAGAAATGTTCTGCAAAGTTGAAAAAAGAAGATGACTTGGCTGATTCAGATGAAGACGAGGAAACTAGTGATAATCAATTATCTTGGATGGAGAGCAAGCACACGATTGCTAGACTTGGGAGGCAATTTGAGTCACTTGAGTTATCAGAAAGGCCCCTCAAGTCACATAAACCATCTGTCGAAGAACCCCCAGTTTTGGAACTAAAACTTCTACCTTCACACTTGAGGTATGCTTATTTGGGTGATTCAGATACTTTGCTCGTGATTATATCTTCTGGTTTGACTGGACTACAAGAAACTCAGCTATTGGATGTGCTGAAGAAGTTCAAAAAGGCAATTGGATGGACTATTGCAGATATTAAAGGAATCAGCCCATCGATCTGCATGCACAAAATTTTGCTAGAGGAATGCTACAGCAATTCTGTTGAACAGCAAAGAAGACTGAATCCAATTATGAAGGAAGTTAATCTCTTATTTTTTGCGGTTAAGTTACTCATTATTTAGTAATAATTATTTGTATGTTTCCTTACTGTTTTTGTGTGCTTTTACAGTCTCTAATTTCTTGCACTGTTTTACATAAAATATTGTCATTATTGGCAATTATTTAGAGATTTATGCAAGACCATGAGAGTAAGACATCCCCACAACTACAGAAGTACTATTTTTTTTTTTCTTTTAATGAAAAATCTATGGTGTTTTATTCTTTTAAAATAAATTGTTTTACAATAGAATTTTGTGTTATGTAGAGGGTACATTGTTGAAGTTGTAAAGCAAGTGTGAATGTGAAATGATTTGTTTTTCCTTCTAATTTTTAATTAAGTTTAGATTAGGTTGATAGCTATAATTTGAAAATTAATCTATCAAAAATGAAATACATAATCATTATGATTTTGTTGGTAAGATTTTATCCTCTAAAATTGAATTATATAATCTCTATTTATCCATAAAATACCCATGTGTGCGAAGCACGCTTCTTAAACTAGTATAATTAAAAAATCGCAATCTACCTAAATGATTAATATTTGTATTTCAACCAACGTCATCAATTCGAAAAAATAGGATAATTATTTGTAATTTCTTAGAGAAAAAAGCGATTTCTTAAAATAAAGAAGTTCATAAATCTCTCTAATATTCAGTGGTCTGTATAATTTAGTGCATACACTAATTCTCTGTTATAAAAGTTAATACCAAAAGGTAGAGAAGGTCAAGTGTTGTGAGGACATTCATAATAGATTGAAAATGAAGGAGATAGTAGACTATTATTCTCAATAGATATCTACAATTATATTGAATGATTGATTATTTCATATGACAACATGAGTCATATTCTGGATGTTATTGAAAAATTTAAAAACATTATTCCGCGGTGTTTTTGTTATTTATCCACCATTCCCTCACAACACGTGATTTTAAAACATATAATTACTTGAATAATTTTGGACTCTGACGTATATTTGATGATGACATCATATATACTGTTTTATCCTTTAAAAGATTATTTATGATGTGTGATTAGGATGGGGAATCCTAATGTATTGCAGATTAGTATGAATTTCCACATATAACAAGATCTGTAGACTTATGAACTTATTTCTTAAAGAAGAAGTATTTCAAAAGGACTTACCAAGTAGAGCTTTGAAGCATAATCTCGAAAGTAAAGTGTTCTATTTTAAGATGAGTCTTGAGTCAAACGTACAAAGAATTGTTGTTGGTTTGTTATAAGATATAGCTTAAATTTTAAGTTTAAACAAGAAAAAATTGTCATGAATTTTTGGGATCTAATAAAAGTAAAGGGTTTTAAGTTGAAGAAATAAGTTTTAAGAAACGTATGAAAAGTCGGATTGTCATATGCTGAGCAACATGAGTTAATGGTTTTTGTATTTGATAAAAATCTATTTCAAAATAGAAATTATGAAATTCCCTCCACGTCACTTGCTCAATACCCTTATAAGTCTATTATTGTTGTTATAGTTTTATGATGTGAAACTTGAGATTCTTTCTACTCTTAAGACCGTCATTTTTTTTTTCCCAATAAGCTCGTTAGATGCGAGATCCATCAGATTAAATACTGCTCATCTATATTATCATCTATATCATTGTTTTTTAAAAACATTTTTGTTTTTATGCTGAAGGCCGTGTGTGTGGTTTGACGTGCTTGATGAGGACAAGTATACTTCGTAATTAAAATAAGCAAACGGAATATTTTCATTGATATTATGGCTTTGTTTATTGATATTTCTTCATATAAGTTAAAGGGCAAAGCGTCAACGCCTTACTTCTCTATCTCGCTCTCTCTCTATGTGTCTGTCTTGATGGCTTCATTAATATTTTCCTCGTCTTTAATTTTGTCAAATATGCAAGGACGTGGAATGAAAGCAAGCAGTATAATAAGAAGAGACAAGCTCAATCAGAATCAGCTGGTCAATTACATGAGAGTACATATAGTAGAAGAAGAAGTTTTCCATATCATGAACAGAAGTTGGCCGTAAATCCAAACGATCAAGTAGCGGATCCAAATGACACTCAACATTCAGTTATACCAGTCACTGACTTCTCTCTTCTTACCAATAACCCACGCTCCCAGCTTATACATCACAACCTTCGTGAAGCTTGCACAAATTGGGGCTGCTCTATGGTACGTACCTATTCCTTCATATAATTCACATAAAATAATAATAATAATAATAATACTAATAAAATTATATTTTATGTGTGATTAATTCTTTGTAATTCAAAAAAGATATTGAATTAATATCTTTGAATTTCAACTTATATCAACCAATTCGAGAAAAATTGCTTTAAATGAAACTCGACGAAAATATATTTATTGGTGCTAGATTTGAAAATTTTCGATACACGGATCATCGATCTTTACCATCACAACAATTTTGTCGGTAATGGTCTCGCCCATAAAGAAAAAATATACGATTTTAATTCTTCTTCCCTTTTTTTTTTTTTTTTTTTTTTTTTTTTTTGGGATTCACTGGACAACAATAAAATATTGTATATGAAGTCATTAATTAACTAGTAAGGCACTGGATTTAAAAGTTAAAAAAATCTGAACAGCCGGAATCAAAGAAGCGACCAAGGGATTTCTGATTTTGCCAACTACAATACTCCACCATACCAACTACAATTATTGGTGAGTCAAAATCTGCTGTCCTGAATTTTCTGTCTCATTTACTATCTTTCCAATAGTGTTATATCATCTGAATTTAAAATTTTAATCATATAAAAAGTGCTTAATACTAAAAAATCTTAAACAAATTAATGAGTTTTCAAAACACTATTGAGGGGACAATCATTGAGATATGAAAATGAGACAACAAATCTGAACTCATTATTGGTGTGAACGTGAAGGTCCCTGATTTGGCACAACTAGTTTGACTTAAGTGCCCTTGACACTACTACAGAATATGGATACCACGACAGTTTTTAATGACAACTGTCGTGCTAACATTTCCATGACGGTTTTCTAACCGTCGTGGAATCCAGAGTCGTGGAGACGGTTTTTTACCCGTCGTGGAATAGGTAAAACAAGGCCAAAAAATGGATATTTAGCAACATACCATGACGGTTCACCACAAACAAAACCATCGTGGAAGTGAATCTACCACGACGGTTTTCATTGGAAACCGTCGTGGCATGCATACGTACCACGACGGTTTCTATACACCACCATCGTGGTAGGCCGTCGTACCACGACGGTTTCTATAAGCCACCGTAGTGGTAGTTCACCTTACCACGACGGTGGCTCTATGCAAACGAGAAACCGTCGTGGTATATAGACCTACCACGACGGTTTCTATAAGCCACCGTCGTGGTAGGTGACGTACCACGACGGTGGCCTATGAAAACCGTCGTGGTAGATGTCATACCACGACGGTTTGTAAAATAACCGTCGTGGTAGACGTACTTCCACGACGGTTTCTGTTAAAAACCATCGTGGTAGGTTGTATCGTAAACAAAAAAATATCAATTCGTTCAATTGAATACCAGTTCATTCATTTATGATAAGAAAAATTACACAGTCAAGAATAAAATAATAACATAACTGATATGGCAAATAAAATGTCACAATGTACAACAATAATTAATGTAACGACTGTACAAAAGTAACTTCATGCTTTGCGTCAATATGAAGCGCATGACATATGTAGTCCACTCTTGCCTAACCAAATTCAATTCAGCTTCAGTATAAGAAGTCTTGTTTTGAAGTAAGGCAAGTCCATCGACGTTCAACGTTATTTCTCGCATGAACCCTAATACAAAATAGCGCACTGCACATTTCCTGGTTGTATAGGGCATCGAGCAGTCTGAATCAACGTCTTGCAGTTGCGTCGCTTTGTTATTCCTCGTCCCACCAGCAATTTTCAATTGTTTAGTGCCCTAACAATTTAACAAATATCAATACATTCAGAACAACAATATGGAATGTCAAATCATTAATATGAACATCAAAGAATACTTACAACATAATTAGCTGTTGAAAATCTTCACCCGGATCGTTTCCAAAAGGATTAAAATAGAGGACCGAGTCATCCCATGGATTAATAACAGCCAATATCCAATGTTGGCCGCTATTATATGGCATGAGAACAAGCCTTCCCCTTGGTATGTTTGTTATGATCCGGATGATATTGTCGGCTCTCTCTCGAATTTAGGCTACGCGATCTACATTTTGTTGAACTGGCAAGACAAGGAATGGAGAAATAAACTCGAAACGTTGATCCATTCCTGCTCTTGCACAAAAATCTGATAAGTAGCTGCAAAATATTAAGTTAAACTTGTTACGCAAAATCAACATATATATCTATCTTTCAAGCTAATTGGAATAATAAGTATTGTTTAAGGAAAAAATAATTACCTAATGTAAACCATTATACTGCTTGCACTGATTTCTTTAAAGGTTATGAAATGGTATACATCTTCATACCCAATATATATGGGCATGTCATCGCCGTTGACGGACTGTTGTTGTGGGCACACAATCTGGCTACCGTCACTCAAGGAACTTTGTGCGTAATAAGCCAGCGGTCTCAGTTCAACGGGAATTTCACTAAAGTCAAACGTAGGTACTTCTTCTTCCATTTGTTGTTGTACCTCCGATTGTGACTATAGTTTCTTCCTCCCGGCTCTCTTTTTCGTTCGTTTGCTTCCCTTTGCTTCTCGGTCGGGAGCTTCACTGGGACCTCGACTGGCCTGGCTTAAACTGGTTTGAAGGACGACTAATTTTTTGGGCCAAGCAACAAACCCCCCAACAGCCTCTTCAATATATGTGGCTTCATTCGTCGGAATCGGAAGGAGTGAACGTTTTAATTTTGGGACACTAATTATCACTCGCACATTCCCCTCGCCCAAAGGAATCCCATGGACTGTGTCGGTTGGAACACAGTCCATGGATGCCCTACCTGTTGCAACCAGAACATCTCCGCCATTAATTAAATCAGTAAGGAAAAGCTGGCATTCCTTACTTTCATTACACATGGGCTGCGGATCCGACGCGTCGGCTTCTTTCTCATTGAGGGTGCAACTCGCCTTGAAACTGTTATGCCGATCAACAGTAGGTGCGGTTGCCTCCTCGGCCATCGTCTCACGATTGATACCGTGCTTCGCACAAAGTTCCTACACCATTCTTTCCAATGCAGCCGGCTGTCGTTTCATATAGGAGACTTCAGGATTCTCCCTTGAAATATTCATGGCATTGAAGTATTGCACCTACTTTACAAATTTTGATTGCCCACGAATACGACCAGAATGCTCGGCATTGCCCAAAGACTTGGTCAAAATGTCTTCTGTACCCACGGATTCGAAGCTTCCTTGGGTCCCTTGTTGTGTTAATTCATCCTATAACAATTACACAATATGTTATTGAGCCCGTAAACATAATGGAGACAATCTTACTCTATATTTGAAATAGGATCCGTAGACTTACTATTCTTCGCCAATAATTTTAATCGATGGATTCTTGTACTCTCCATCGGGTTTAAGCCGCATGTCCCGCCAAATAAAATATCGGGCCACATATTCCCCCATCTGTTCGAACTGCAATTTAGTAATTAAAATTAGTAAAATAAATAAGACACGTAAAAAAAATTTTAATAGACTTGAAGCTTTTTTCCCAATTAATTAACGTACGATTTCTTGATCACGTTCCATATAGCCGTCTCGGCCTATGGTAGATTCGTATTTGCTCTTTTTTCTTATCTTACTTCCTTGTTATGATAGCCTCTTGAAATCTGTCGTCCGTCGATAGGTAATAAACCTTTCCCAATCGTCTTGGCTGATGGTTGGGTAATTTTGAACCACTTTAGCTGGCTGTTGCCAAACAATTTCTTCATCAATATGATTCCTAACAAAGGCTTGGTAAAGATCATATCTAAAACATTTAGCTGACTCCCCACAAGACTTCAAAACTTGTTTTTTGTTCGATTCATCAATACTGAATGAAGTTACAACTTCCAACCACACTCGTTCTTTCCTCGGTTCTAAATCAGCACTTCTGAAGTCTGCAATCCAAATTGGAATGTGCTCCCGAGCTAGCACTCCAATCCAACTCTGTAATTCATCACCTTCCTTGCCTATTGGTTGCCCTTTCGAGTCAAACGAATCTTGATTCAAATTGATCAATATGATCTCTAACAAAGGCTTGGTAAAGATCATATTTAAAACATTTAGCTGACTCCCCACAAGAATTCAAAACTTGTTTTTTGTTCGATTCATCAACAGTGAATGAAGTTACAACTTCCAACCACACTCGTTCTTTCCTCGGTTCTAAATCAACACTTCTGAAGTCAGCAATCCAAATTGGAATGTGCTCCCGAGCTAGCACTCTAATCCAACTCTGTAATTCATCACCTTCCTTGCCTATTGGTTGCCCTTTCGAGTCAAATCAAACTTGAATTCGTTCTCCCCTCGTCCTAACAACGTGCACTCTTTTAAGGAGAGTTGCTCTTCGTTTTCCATCCTCCTCGGCATTGAATCTTGAAGAGTTGGTTCGTCGTGGTTTTCCAACTTGAGTTTGGGTTGACAAATCCTCCTCGTGATCTTTTGACATTGTAAATCAATCTAAAACAACAAAACAACAAGTGTGATTATAAACAAAACCTCATCGCCATTAAATCATTACAAAACCTTAGCACCAAAACACATAAAAAGCCCAAAAATTCATACATTAGATCTATGTAAATCAAGCATGTACACAAAAACTTTACGCGACTATAGAAATGACACACAACCTAATCAAAGAGGCATTTAATCGAACATGTAATATACAAACATTTAACGCACAAAAACTTGAATTTTTATCCGGAAAATTCCCAAATCCGAACCTTACCCAATCAATTTAATTCAATCTACAACTAATTCTCACACAAAGAGGCATTTAATCAAACATGTAATGTGCAAACAATTAACTCACAAAATCTACACTTTTTATCACATCCGAGCCTTACCCAACCATTTAAAATCAATCTAAATGACTAACAAAGCAACAAGGACCGAAAAGGTTTGTGACGGCTTTTGCCCATTTCGGCCGCCAACTAATCATTTTGGACAACCACAATCCACAAAATACGATGAATTGGATGGAAATTACCCAAATTCGTGCATTACCCAAGCAATATAGACTACAACTTACCGACGTGTGGAGCGTGGGTACTGACAGAGTGGTAGAAATTTTGGGACAAGTACGGGTTGTGGGCGGCGAGAGATACTGGAAAATGTCCAAAAATGACGTCGTTGGTGGAGGATGCTGTCGGATTTTGAGTGAGATAGGGAGAGTTTTGATGATTTCAAAGGGAACTAGGGAGCGGCAAGAGAGATATGGAGGGGGGATATATTTTGTGTAAGTTTGAGTGTGTAATAGGGAGTGAAAAAGTGACTAAGGCTCGGAATGAAATGGGTCGGGAAAAATGGTGTTTTTTTGGGTTTTATTAAAAGCAGCAAAAAGTTGACCAATTTCCAAAAATTTCAAAAGTTGCCGCCTAAACATCTACCACGACGGTCTACCAAAAAACCGTCGTGGTAAAGTAATCTACCGCGACGGTCATCATAGAAAACCATCGTGGTAGGTCATCTACCACGACGGTTTTTTGGTTTAACCGTCGTGGTAGGCTTCAGAGCATTTACAATCTACCACGACAGAGCATTTACAATCTACCACGACGGTCTTTATAGAAAACCGTTGTGGTTAAGTACTAAGGATTACTATCTACCACGATGGTTTAATAAGAAAACCGTCGTGGTAGGGTGCAGGATTTTTCATCCCACCGACAATCTACCACGACGGTCTTCATATAAAACCGTCGTGGTAGGCTTCAGAGGATTCCAATCTACCACGACAGTCTTCTAAGAAAACTATCGTGGTAGGCATCAGGGCTTTTTATCCCACCGATAATCTACCACGACAGTCTTTATAGAAAACCGTCGTGGTAACCTCTAGAGGATTACAATATACCACGACGGTCTTCTAAGAAAACCGTTGTGGTAGGCTTCAGGATTTTTTCATCCCTCCGACCCTTACCACGACGGTTTTTAAGGAAAACTGTCGTGGTAGATTATATATCACAACGGTTTTTTTTTAATAATCGTCGTCGAAGGTAAGAAACTTACAAAAATTGTTTTAAAAATTATTAATATAATCCCTTTAAGCGGTCAAACCTGTGTGTTGAGCAATCATTCACGCCTGTTCTTATTTGCTTCCAAACATATTTGTATGTATAAATAATTCTCATACATTTCAAATATAATGTGTGTAATTAAAAAACCGTATCTAAATATTTGCAACGTAAGAAACTAAAATCTTTTTTTAAGTATTTTTTTTCTTCTTTTTTTTGGGCTTCTCAACACGTGTCCACTCGACGTCCAATCAAAGTAAATGTGAAACATCATCGTCAAAATCATCAATCTCCTCCACCGGTGGCAAACCCATTGTAAATGATGGAATGTCTGTGCAATCTTCAATATCTTCTTGGCCATCCTGGATTATTCTTGGCTTCATTGGCACAACTAAAGATAACTCTATATTTGCGGGATTCGTTGTATAAAATACTTGTACCGCTTGTGACACCATGATGAAAGGATCATTTTTGTATCCCAACCGCCTAAAGTCCACCACTGTCACGCCGTCACTATCAACCTTAACATAATTATTGTCAGCCCACTTGCATTTAAAGAGTGCTATTCGCAAGCTACAATAATCAAGTTCCCAAATATCTTCAATGAACCCAAAGTAATTCATGGAACTATATACCGGATTCTTGTCCTTTGCAGATGAAATATGCATAGACTCGGCCCGAAGGGTTACACCACTATTCTGTACGGGATGCTTCTCATCTCTTTCCCGAGTGTAGAAGGAGTTGCCATTGACAAGGTATGATGTATATCTTGTTCCTATCGATGAAGGACCTCTAGATAGCTTCATTACGTCTTGTGAAACGCCAAGTTTCATATGCAAGTATTTTCTTATCACTCCCGAAATGTCCGATTCTGCTCATCTTGAATCCACTTCTCACTTCTTCCTTTTCTTAGATTCGTAGCTCTTAATTCCACCATATGAACTTGAAAGAAAGGATCAATTTCCTTAGCATTGTGCAAAACATACAAACAAGCTTTTTTCCATTCATCTTGATTTACTGATGAATGAACGGCCACGGATAGTCCTTTCGATGTAAATAGCCCACTCGTTGGCAACCCTATTGGGTCCGCGTTGGACAAATACCAGAGTAAAATTCAACTGATTCCTCGGCTATGTAGTTTTCCACTATACAACCCTCCGGCCTATTTCGTTCTTCACATATCCCTTCAAAACCTTCATGTACCTTTAAAATGATATCCACCTCAAATACACTGGGCCACATAACTTAACTTCCCGAACTAAGTGCACACAAATTGATCATTATATCAAAAAAGACTGGTGAGAAATACTTCTCAAGCAAGCACAATGTCATAACCAATTCCGATTATAGTGAATCTAGCATCATTGGATCAATTACCTTGGAGTATATTGAATTGAAAAATGAGCATAACTTCGTAATTGAGTATCTCACATCTTTTGTTAAAACTCCCCGCAAAGCAAGAGGTAATAATTGTTGCATCAAGATATGACAATCATGTGTTTTCATTCCAACAAGCCACAAATCTATCATCAACACCAACCTTTTGAAGTTGGAAGAGTACCCACTTGGCGCTTTCACGGAAGCAAGCCACTCACAAAGCTTTCTCTTTTCGTGTCTAGATAATGTGTGCTTTGCTTGCGGTAAATAAGTGTCGTTCGATCTTTTCTCAGGGAGTAAATTCGTTCTAATCTTCATCTCTTTAAGTCAACCGTGCCTTTTCACCATCTTTAGTCTTATTCGGAATGTCAAGCAACGTGCCCACTATCGATTCACAGATGTTTTTCTCAATATGCATAACATCTAAGCAATTACAAACGTAAAGTGACTTCCAATATGGAAGTTCATAGAAGATTGATTCTTCTTCCAAGGTCCATCGATAACTGAATCCTTAAGTTTCTCTTTCACAAACTATCTTCACATCTTTAACCATCTCAAATACATCTTCGCCAGTCAAAATTTGAGGAGCGGTTCTTTCTTCGGTATTGCCATCAAAAGCCTTCTTCTATTTGCGATATCGATGATTTTTCGGCAACAACCTCCTGTGACCAAGGTAAACGGTTTTCTATCATTTTTCAATCGGATGAAAATGTTTCCTTCATACAAACGGGACAACCTATAGAACTCTTCACAGGATAACCAGATAGGTTGCCAAGTGCAGGAAAGTCATTAATTGACCAAATCAACATTGCACGAAGATTAACGTATCTTGACGGTAAGAATCTCTTACTTGTAAACCATCATCCCACAACCTTTTTAGGTCATCGATTAATGGTGCCAAGTAAACATCAATGTCATTCCCCGGTTGTTGAGGGCCTGAGATCAATAATGTCAACATCAAGAACTTCCGCTTCATGCAAACGTCTGGAGGGAGATTGTAGTTGACAAGTATGACTGGCCAGGTACTCTGCCGACTACTCATGTTACTATGCGGGTTCATTCCATCCATCGACAAACCGAGACGTAAATTCCTTGGTTCTGCGCTAAAATCTGGATGATTGTCATCAAAGGTCTTCCATTGCGATGCGTCGGCCGGATGCCTAAGCTTGCATCGTCAACACGTTTATCATGATGCCATGTCAAAAACTCTTAGCATGCTGTGCATTACGGAATAAACGGCGGAAACGTGGAGCTGGTGAATGTACCATAGCACCTTCACCGGCACTCATTTACTACCATTCGATGGCACCTTGCCCTTCTTCCATCTTGACTCATTACAACTGGACATTCATCTAAATCTTCATATTCTCTCCGTAAATGACGCAATCATTTGGACAAGCGTATCTTTCGTATTCCATTCCCAACGGTCAACGTCTTCTTCGCCTCGTACATATAGGTGGCACTTTGTTATCCTCCGGTAGAACATCTTGTAGAAAAGCTAAAAGAGTCGTGAAACTAGAATTCGTCCACCCTCCCGACGCTTTCATATTCCATAATTTAACCAATGTCCCTAATTTTGTATATTTTGTACACCGACATACAAGGGCGTTTCGGCATCATTAATCATTTCCTCAAATAACTCCGGACGGTGCACAAAGTTTTCTTCCAAATCATTTATCATATTGTACATATTATCACCAACGTTTTCCTCAACAATAGGCTCTTTACCTTTAGTACTAGTCATGTATATTATTATCGACAAAATCTTCGCCATGTAAATATCATGTTTGTAAGAACAAATAATCTCATAAGCGCGCAAATGTCCTCTAACATCATCAATGGAATGGGATCTGTGATTACCACAAACTTGACACGGACACCGAATCTTATCGTCTTGTGTATGAGCTTTAACAAATGACAAAAATTCTTCAACACCATTTTCATATGCTTAGACAATCTATCAAACCACATCATTTCCTATCCATGATTTTTGGTCAAATCCTAAACCAATAAATCAAAGTTCTCGAAGTCAAGGTGTGCATATTTTTAAATTGCATGCATGAATATCATTTGCATTTTATTAGTTATATATAAAGACTCCCGGCACATGCATTAATTAAATCAACAATATATTTACTAAAAAATCCAAAAAACAACAAAACTAAAAACAATTAAAAAACCGGCCCGGGTTATTTAACTAAAAAATCCAAACTAAAAATACATCGTAATATAGGATTTAAAAATAATTGATTTAGGATTAACTAAAAAATCCAAACTAAAAAAAAAAAAAAACCAAACTAAAAATACATTGATTCTAATCACTTAATTAAACACTTTGCAGTATTTAACGTATCAAAAGCAATACAAAAAAATACAAATTAAAATTAATATTCTGGGTTCGTAAATAAAAATTAATACAGAGGAAAACATCAAAAAGATGAGTTAATTTGTGTCATCATGACTTACAAGAATGATCGACCAGTAGATGGTGGTGGGTGGCGTCCAACAGCGGTGTATGGAACTGTTGTCGGAGCGATCTGATCTGATTTTGTTCACGGCAGCTGCTGTATCGATGTGGAAAAATAGGGCAACTCGATCTGATATGTCTGAACAAATAAAGGACGATGCTTCCATGACGGTTTTCAGAAAACCGTCGTGGACGTCGAGACTTCCACGACGGTTTTTGGGAAACCGTCGTGAAAGTCTCGACTTCCATGACGGTTTTTCGGATACCGCTATTTGTTCCGTGTTTTTGCCTTAGTTTCCATGACGGTTTTTAAAAAACGGTCGTGGAAGCTCCGTCGTGATATCCACATTCTGTAATAGTGTGATACTAACACTTCAATAATTACTAGTTAAAAACACATGTTTTGCATGTGTAAAAACTTTAGTATAACCTTTTTGTATTCTAAATTTTTAATTATTATTTAGATATATGATGCACATAGTTTTAACTAAACGATATTGTGAATTTTAACAAATAATACTAATAAAAGAGTGGGGCTTGGTTGCAACTTTGTTAATGTATGGGTTTGAAATAAATTTTGAGAAATATTGGGGTACATTTCCTCATACTAAAGGATAGATTGACTTTTAAAAAACTCACTATAAGACAAAATAACTTAACCAAAAGTTCGAATAGTGAATATATTACTAAAATATATTAGTACTAAGAAGAGCTAATTAAAGTGCTTGATGAATGAAAATGGAAAGGGAGATTAATTAACAAATAAACTAACAAGTCCTTCTATCTATATAAAAATATATCAATATTAATATATTTATATTTTATATAGGTGATAAACCATAATGTGGAAGAGAATTTGATCAAGTCGATGATTGACACGTGTGAGGAGTTCTTCAACCTTGCTGAGGATGAGAAGAAATAATTCATCAGGGAGGGAATGCTCTCAAAGATCCTATCATTTATGGACACAGTCAAAGTGGTATTGAATTTGATAAATACAATTTAAGACAATACCTCAAGATCAGAGCATATCCTGACTTCCATTCTGTCGACAAACCTGTCGAGTTCATTTATTAATTAGTACTATTACTGCCCTACTTTGGTGCTCATAATGTTCTCTTGTTAATTAATTACGCTTAATTAAAGTTTGATAATCTCTTGTCTTTCCAATCATATAGTGTCTATATATATATATATATATTTGTGTAACTTCAGAAAGATTGCATGTGATGAGGACATCAAGGCTCAAAGGAATTCTCACAAACCGATTCATGTTCCAGTTGATCCGTGACGAGAGCTCGAGCTAAAAGATTCAAAGAAGAGTTGAATAACTTAGTTAGAGAGTTCTACAACAAGAAGAGAGCGTGTTCACTACTGATGGTGGACAAAGATTGATTTTACTCATCAAATTTGACCCGAAGAGAGCCAAGATTGATATGGACGTTTTTATTTTCCAACGTTGAAGTGGACGTTATTTTCCAACAAAAAATCAAGTCAAGATTACGTCTTCAAGATTTCAAAAGTTCAAAATTCAAAACAAGATCTGATCAAGATTTGATTTTTTTGTAATCTGATTTTAGTTTTAAGTTTTAATTTAAATTTTGAATTAATTCCGAATTTATTTATTTATTTATTTTAATTAAATCTGATTCTTAGATTTTTAGGCATGTTTATCCTTAAGGGCAGATTAGGAATTTTACAAATTATAACTTTGCCTATATAAGGCTGATTTCAGATGATGGAAAATATAGAATGATTTTGATGTTTTTCATATTGAGAGTTATTCTTCTTGGGTTCTTGAAGAAACTTATCCGAACTTATCAAGGATTCCTTGTGGCGTTCAAATCGACTTATCAAACGGACTTCCATAACCGTTTGTGGCGTCTTCACCATACCAAGGTTCTTGCTTCGCTAAGCAACGGGTCGCGGTTTCCATCAAACTTGAAAGATCTTGGGTTGCCGTTTCCAGATTTGGTATCGGGTTTCGTCACATTTGGCGTGGTTTGTATCAGCATGGGAGTTTAAAAAAGGAATAGAGAAGTAGCAAGAGAGCTGACAAGGGATTGGACGTAAACTAAATAGAGAAAACCATGAATTGGGGTCAAGGTTTCCAAGCGATGGCCGCAAAAACTATTATCCAATTGGTTCACATAATTATAATCCGGATCTCTCATTTGGTATTCATCCACACACAAATTATGGCCTTATGACCATAGTTATCCAAATTGAAATTAATGGACTTCAAGTTCAACACAAAGGAAAGTGAGTCAATTGGAACACTAATCCCTTTTTTTTTTTTTTTCCCTAAATGGTTAACATCACATTATACCTTGTTGAATTTTGAGACTTTAACGTGACTGAATTTCCCGTCTTAAAATATCAATCTATCTAGTGTAGTAGTAAAAAAACCCTTATATGTTTATTATCGTTATTATACTTTACAATGAAGGACTCGGGTTCTCTTTACTTTTAATACATCTCCGTAAGATGATGTTCTCTTTAGAATCATTAGTCATGTATTTGATGCATCGGGCTGCTTGTTTAAGTATTGTGAGCTCTAACAATCATATCAAAAATGATACTTCTAATTTAGTTCATAACTCTGAATTAAATTATGTTTGATACCTAGCTGTGATTTTGATTTGATTTTGATTTTGATTTTTTTTTTGGGGTAGATTCTGAGTAACGATAAGTACAAGAATATCTCTAGCAGTGATACATGCGTCATCATTTGACACAGTTGTTGCACCATCACCGAAGCTGTTAAAGAATGACAGTGAAGAACAATCACCTGCATATGATGCAATGTCTCTCAAGGATACCTCCAGCTTCGCTACAACAATAACTTTTATTATGTAGGCTGAACTTTCTATTTGAATTATTTACATGTTAAGGATAATATATATATGTATGTATATGGGTGGCAATTCGTGTCATGTGTCGGGTTCGTGTCGTATTAGAGCCGTGTCGATTTTTTTCTTTCCCTACCCGAACACGATCCGCGACACGAACACGAAACGAAACCGCGACACGAACCCGTCATGGGTTGACACGACACGAACCGAAATTGACCCGCGACACGAAATTGACCCGTGACACGAAATTGACACGAAATTGACACGACATGAAATTGATCCGAAATTGACACGAAATTTGACCCGAAATCGACATGACCACTATTTTTCCCCAATCCGAACCCGCGAAATTCGTGTCGTTTTCGATTCGTGTCGTCGTGTCACGACCCATATTGCCACCTAAATGTGTATATAATATCGAATAAATTTGATTTTGTTTGTTAGTATAATGCATTATTTGTTTATGTTCATTTGATTAAGAAATTAGATATTCTAAGGATTATCTTGTTTGGTGTACGATAATTGGGTGCTTTTCTATATCTTTTTTCAATTTATAGTTTTATTTAGAGATCTTTTACATTTTCTTTCATTTTTAGGTAATTGCTCCCGTGATTCTTAAACTAAACTTTTAATGAAGATGTCAATTGATCCTTAAATTTTTAGTTTATATTTTTTGATTAAAAGATCCAAAACTCTTAAAAATAGTGCAATGTAATCCTTTTTACTTACCCCAATTAAAAACTTAACAGAAACCTATAGTTAGTCTAAATTTTTTGTTGAATTTACTAAACTACCTCAATTTATAAAAAATAACCTAAAAAAGAAAAAGACAAAACAAACCCGTAACGTCTCTGCACCCAAGCCACTGCTACCGTGCAATCCCCATACAAACCCAGTTCCACCGTCACCCCCCCTCACAAGCTTCCACCACAACGGAAGGCGAGTCACCCCTCCTCTCAACGGAAGGCAAGATCCAATCCTCTGACGGCGATGCGAACCGAGGTCCTCTCTGACGGCACTGTGACCCTAATCGGTGATGTGCGCGCCCGTGGAGGGGATCGATGCGCGGCAGAGGTGGGAGTCACTAATCCGTCGGGTTTGTGCTCGTCGCGAGCCGCTGCGACATGGATCCATCATGGTGGATCGCGGCGAGATAATGGCTCGCAAAGTAGGGGGCTCGCGCGACAGTTTCGCGACGGATCGGACTCGCGTGGTGGTGTGACTGTGTGGAGTTTGGGACTCATCCGAGATCGGCAACGTCAGCTTCGTGTCGCTCAACGCCGTGGCTCTGTTCTGTGGGAACAACGACTTGAGGTTCGGTGTCGAGAAGGTTGTGGAGATGGAAAGTTCGGACTTGAGAGAGGAAAGCGAAGAAACCGATTGGGTCGGAGAGTTTAGGTGGAGAGAGAACGGAATTTCCTTTGGCTTTGGTCCGTCGTTTTGCTTCATCTTCCATTCCGACTAAACGGATCTAGAAATTTATTGGTGTACGTATAAAGAAAAATTTTTGAAATTGGTAACTTTTTATGATAAAAAGTTTAATATTTTTTATTCTAAATATTTATTTTTTCTTCATCTTTATTATCATATTATGGGAGAGGATGTGGTAGAGTCTCTTCAAAGTAACTATCGTAACTATCGGTAGAGCTCTTTTTTAAATCGTTAAGATTTAATCGAACGGTTAAAATATTGTTAGTGTACCATACTTATCATATACCTTACCTCATTTTATCTTTCCAACCTCAAGTCTTCTCCATCGCTGGCGACCTTCCCACTGCCGCGACAGCCCCGACACCGGCGACCACCCCCCGGCCCCTCCCCCCCAAACCCCAGGCCCCAGCCCCGGCTGCCCCCAGCCCCCCCCTTCCCGCAGGCCCCCCCCCCCTCTCACGCCCGGCTCCCCCCCCCCCCCCCCCCCCACCCCCCCCCCCCCCCCACCCCCCCCACCCCCCCCCAGCCCCCCCCCCCCCTCCCGCCCCCCCCCCCACCCCACCCCACCCCCCCCCCCCCCCCCCCCCTCCCTCCTCTCCCCTGCCCCCTCTCTCTTCTCTCTCTCCCCCCGTGCCCCCCCCCCCCCCCCCCCCGACACGAGAAGAGAGAGAAGGTGGGGTCAGGGGGGCGGGAGAGAGGGGAAGAGAGAGAGAGGGGGTGAGGGGTCCCGTTGGGGGGGGGTTTGGGGGGCCTAGTGTGGGGGGTGCCGGAGGGGCAGGGGGTGCCGGGGGCCAGGGAGTGGGGAGTCGGGGCTGGGTTGCCAGAGTCGGTCACCGGCGACGGAAAAGACTTGGGGTGAGAAGGGTAATATGAGGTAAGGTGTATGATAAGTATTGTACAACAACAACATTTTAACCGTTTGATTAAATCTCAACGTTTCAAAAAGAGACTCTACAGGTAGTTACTCTGGAAGAGGCTCTACCACAGCCTCTCCCCCATATAAACTAACTTGACATTGTTTTATATTTTGAAAATATTGTAAAATTTATTCTTAAATTTTATCTCAAATGTTATCATAAATAGAAGCTTTTAACTTATGATTTGTTGTATGTTATTTGTGATTTTTTTTTAAAAATTAAATTTTACTCTAATTTATTCTACATTATTTTTTTGCTTTTAAAGGTAATTTTTTTACTAATAAATAAAAACTTATATACACAAATATTCCAAGTTGTTGATAATTTTAAAGTTAATTTTTTTGAAACAAATAAAAGTAAAAAAAAAAAATAGAAAGAAAGTAGATAAAGAAATTAGAAGGAAAAAAAAGAATCAAATGTTGGATATGGTATTAAAATATAAGAATAAGGGGGGGGGACTTTTAAGTAGGGGTAAATTAAGGATTGACTTATACATTTTTTAAGAGTTTGGGGACCTTTTTATAAAATTTTTAAAAAAAATTAAAGACTAATCAGTACTTTTTCTAAAAGTTCATGAACTTTCTAGAGGAGTAATTTACCCTGTATTTATAAATGACAAGTGGATTTATTCTTAGCTATCGGTTTATTGAAAAGGGAAGAAGCGAGATAGGGAGCGAATTAAAGGAGTTACAAAAGAGTTATGGCAAATGAACAAAACTGAATAAGCTAGAAAGACTCGTAAAATCAACATAAAACTATTCGAATGTACGAACACACACATATATATTTGGGAAACACCCCCTATATTAAGTGCAGTAGAAAAATAATTCGGAACAGAGAAATCAAAACAAAAACAAAAAAACAACACAGAAAAGACAAAGATTTACATAATTCGGAAAATTCCTTAAATCTAAGAGTGAAACTATTTCACTAATAATCTCATAATTACACTTTAATCAAACTCTCTCATTCTCTCTTTGCCCAAAGTCCTTACCCTCTTTATGATAGAGATCGTCAACATGGATATAATCTGCGTCCCAATCTCAAGCGTAAAATTAGAGAATAATTTTATTATTATTATTATTATATTTAGTTTTAGTTTTAGTAAGTTGCCCAATTAGCTTTCTGTTATTGTTAGTTTCCAAAACTGTTCGTTTCCAATATTATGTAATTGACTCTCTATAAATAGGCCTTTAATGTTGAATAAAAGGGAAGCTTATGATTAATTGATATAAACATTTTCCTCTCTAAAATTCTCTTCTCCTCTTCTCTATTCTTTCTATTTCTTTCTTTCTGATTAATTGGTATCAGAGTCAAGTTCGAACCCTCTGCCTAAAGTTGTTTTTTCTAAAAATTTTCCACTCTCAGTGTCTGTAATTTTCGTTAAAAAAAAAAAAAAATCCTTCAAATTACACGACCTTCCTGTCCTCCAGGAGAACATCTTGAAAGCGCTGTCATAAGCAATTGGCTGGTCGCGTCTCCAACGGCTGTTCGCCTTTACCATTCGACCACACCACGCCCGTCCGCCACCTCCACCTTCGTCAACCCGCCCAGAACCGCCGCCGACAACCGCCAGTCCCGTCGCAACTCCTCTCCCCGCTGCTCGATCCGCCGCGACGCTGTGCTGAGTCTCCTATCGTATCTGGGTTTGTTTCCTGTCATTGTCTATTAAGTGAACACAACCTAGTTAAAAATAAAACAAACAAACAAATAACATCCGTTGCCACCAATCTGCAGTGTAGTCGACTTTCCACATCCATTGTTGCCGTCTTCGCACGTTACGCTACGCTGCCAAAAGTCCGGTAACAAATTTGTTTCGTTGATTACTGCTCTTATAGATTTTGTTTGCCAATTTAATAAAATTTGCATTAGTTTCAATCCACTTTTTGGAAATATAAACATATATTCTTTGTACACCGTTACATTATTAATTTCATTAATATTTTTAATCTTATTGTGTGCACCTAAGTTCAGTTTAGTTTTCTCAATATTTAATATAATTTGACTCTACTTTCAACATTTTATTTTCTTAATTTTCAATACGACGATGAAAGACCTTGAAATTCAATTTGGTCACATGGATGACCGTCAAACTAAAATAGAGGAAAACTAGAAACAACAGGCAGAAGCTGTTGCCCATCTTACTATTGCTATTGACAAACTCACTATTAAAGTAGACAATCTCGTTCAGGAAAAAAGCGAAAAGAATCCCATCCTAGAACATGAAAAGGTTAATCCTGTGTCTACTATTACCACTAGTTCTGGTTTGTTGGCTACTCCAGCTGATTTCCAACACACATGCACGTCCAATAGTGTCCCCAACTTTGATGCCTATACCGATGCCCACCATACCGCTCCACATAGTTGTCCACCTCGTCAAACACAAACCCCTAGACACATGCCACACCAAGGTCGTCAACCTCACTATCCGTTTGATGCTCTCTGACACATTCACATAGATGATCTCTCTAGGAAAGTCAAGTTAGATGCTCCAGAATTTGATGGTAGGTTAGATTCTGCTGCCTCTCTAGATTGGTTGGACAAGATGGATGAGTACCTTGATTGGTACAACATGACTGATGGTCAATGACTTAGCATGGCTAGGATGAAATTAGTGGGTAGTGCCAAATGTTTTTGGAAAACAGTAATGCGAGATGTTGAGCTTAGACGTCGTGCCCCAGTTTTGTCATGGGATGATTTGGGAGGTATTTTGAGAAATAAGTATGTCCCTCCGTACTACATGAGTGATTTATTGTCCTAGTTCCAAAACCTTAGACAAAATACTTCCACCGTTCATGAATATATGTCGACGTTTGAGGAATTACTATTGCGATGTGAAGTTGATGAAGAACAACGAGTGTTAGTTACTACGTTCGTAAATGGCTTAAGAGCTGACATTAGGCGGGAAGTTCAGGTCCACAACCTTTTTGACCTTGATTCCGCCTATCAAAAAGCCTTAGATTATGAGAAATACCTTCGTTATGTTCCTAGGCGTCTTTCCCCCAATATGGATACTAGTCCCAACCGTCGTGCTATTCTTCCTCAGACTAACCCTACTAGCACCATTCAGCCCCCCTCAGGGTCTCCTACTATGTTCCCCAACATCACTAAGAATACACCTCTTGCGACATCTGGCTCCCGCACTTTTTCCTCACAAATCAAGTGTCACCATTGCCGTGGTAAAGGGCACATAGCCTTTAAATGCCCACACCGTACACTGGTTCTTGAACCCGAGGATGACACCCAAATTGAGGATGGTACTGAGCTTTTTATAGCCGATGGTATACACTAATTTTGAGGAAAACCTTGTTGTACTATATAAGAATGATTTTTCCCTTGATGACGATTATATTTCTGTCATGAGATGCATTTTATCCACCCCTCCTGATAATGATTCCTGGAAACGCACTAGCATCTTCCACACTTTCATACCAATTAATGGAAAAACATGTAAGCTTGTCATAGATGGGAGTAGTTCAATGAATGTGATTTCAAAATCTGCAGTTGAAAGTTTTGGTCTTAAACCCGAGCCACATCCAAGTCCATTTCAAGTTGGATGGGTAGATAAAACATCCTTGCCTGTTAGAGAACGTTGTCTCGTCACACTCCAAATTGGGCCATAGTCTGAGAAAATCTATTGTGAAGTTCTACCTATGAACGTATCCAACCTTATTTTAGGTCGCCCTTGGTTATATGACAATGCTGTCAAACACTGTGGTCAAAGTAATACTTAGAGGTTCACATGTGGTAACAAGACCATTCTTTTGTGACTTGCCAAGCCAATCTTTCAACCCCGTCCCACAACACAACCACTCCAAATTTTGAACCATGAGTCTTTTGAGAAAGAAAGTGTTGAGTCTGGATTGGCCTTTGCCCTTGTAGCTATAGATAGTTTTATCATGCCTTCTAAAAACACTTTGGACAGTTCCCCCAATGTCTCTATATTGTTAGATGAGTTTAAGGATACCATGCCTGATTACTTACCTGATGAGTTACCTCCCCTTAGAGACATTCAACATGCTATAGACTTAGTACCAGGTTCTCAATTGCGCAATCTTTCCCATTAGAGGATGAATCCGGTAGAGCGAGCTGGGTTAAATAGACAAGTTACAAGCCTTCTTGAAAAAGGTTTTGTTCGCCATAGCCTTAGCCATTGTGCAGTTCCTGTTTTGTTAACCCCTAAGAAAGATGGATATTGGAGAATGTGTATAGATAGTAAAGCAATAAACAAAATTACTGTCAAGTATAGGTTCCCTATTCGAAGACTTGAGGATATGTTAGATGAGCTCGCGGGAGCTAAATGGTTTTCTAAGATTGATAAGCGTAGTGGATACCATCAAATTAGGATTCGCCCGGGAGATGAATGGAAAACTACTTTTAAGACTCATGATGGCCTATATGAATGGTTAGTTATGCCTTTCGGAATGTCTAATGCCCCTAGCACCTTTATGCGAGTGATGACTCATGTCTTACGTCCATTTATAGGCAAGTTTCTTGTTGTGTACTTTGATGATATCTTGATTTATAGCAAGACTAGGGAACAACATTTGGATCACCTCCGTCAGGTATTTTTAATTCTTCGTGTCGATAAGTTGTTTATAAACCTTACAAAGTGTTCTTTCATGCAAAAACAAGTTTTGTTCTTTAGGGTTCATTGTGTCTGATTAAGGTATTTCGGCAGATCCTGTTAAGGTTAGAGCTATTAGTGAGTTTCCAGATCCTCAGACTTTGACTGAAGCCCTTAGCTTTCATGGTTTGGTTTCCTTCTATAGGAGATGTATTAAGGGCTTTAGCACCATTACGACACCAATAACTGAATGTTTGAAATTGGGAACTTTTAAGTGGACTCCGGCTGCACGTAAAGCTTATTTAGACATTAAACAAAAAATGGTTGAAGCCCCTGTGTTGAAACACCCTGACCTCTGAATGGTTTTTGAGGTCGCTTGTGATGCTTCGTGTGTTGGTATTGGAGGTGTCTTAAGTCATGATGGTCACCCTATTGCTTATTTTAGTGAAAAACTCAATGAGGCGAAGCAACGCTATTCCACATATGATAAAGAGTTTTATGCTGTCATCTAGTCTCTTCGCCATTGGCGCTACTATCTTTTGCCTAAGGAGTTTGTTCTTTACTCTGATCACCAAGCCCTTCGTTATCTTCACTCCCAAAGTAAGTTGAGCCCTCGTCATGTTAAGTGGGTAGAATTTCTTCAAGATTACACTTTTGTTCTTAAATATCGTCCTGGGGTAGACAATAAGGTTGCTGATGCTTTTAGTCGTGTTGCACTTGTTTTACAATCTATGCATACTTCTGATATTGGATCTAATCGACTTACGGATGAGAACCAACAATGTCCAGATTTTGGTCTCATTTTTAAGGAATGTTTAGGCAACACTGGTCCTACCCAAAGAGATTTTCTGGTTAGGGATGGATATCTATTCAAATGAATTAGGTTGTGTATTCCACGTACTTCACTTCGCGTTTTTTTTGGTTTGGGAATCACATGCTGGTGGTCTAGCTGGTCATTTTGGTCACGATAAGACTGTTGCTTTGGTCGAAGATCGATTTTATTGGTTCTCACTTAAATGGGATCTTGGGCGTATTGTTTCCTAGTGCCGCACCTGTCAATTAGGTAAGTCCAAAAAACAAAACACTGGTTTGTATACTCCACTCCCTGGGCCACATACTCCTTGGTGTGATCTTAGCATGGATTTTGTCTTAGGATTACCAAAAACAGCTTGAGGACATGATTTAATATTTGTTGTCGTTGGTAGGTTTTCTAAGATAGCTCACTATATTCCTTGTTCTAAAAGTACTGATGCTTCTCATGTTGCCAAATTATTTTTAAGGAGATTGTTAGACTACATGGCCTTCCGACTACCATTGTGTCTGATAGGGATGTCAAGTTTGTTAGTTATTTTTGGAAGACTCTCTGGAAATTGTTTGGAACTACTTTGCAGTGTTCTTCTGCGTTTCACCCACAAACTGATCGTCAAACTGAAGTTGTGAACCGAAGTTTAGGTGATTTGCTTCGATGCATAGTTGGAGAGAAACTGGTGAATTGGGATCTCATTTTGCCACAAGCTGAGTTTGCCTATAACAATTCTATCAATAGATCCACAGGTAAAAGTTCTTTCGAGATTGTCTATGGCCTCCTTCCACGCCAACCTGTTAACCTTATTCCTTTGCCTGCCGATTCTCAACATTCTGATTTTGCCCAAGCTTTTGCTGACCACATCAAAATTTGCATGCTGAAATTACACGGAAAATTATTTTAAGTAATGATAAATATAAACTTGCTGCCGATGCACATCGTAGGCATAGAGAATTTAATGAAGGTGATTATGTTCTGGTTCGCGTTAAACCTGAACATGTTCCAAAGGATCTGTTAAGAAGTTACAAGCCCGAACCATTGGGCCTTTTCCTATCCTCTTCGTAGACTTGGATCTAGTGCTTATTTAATTGATTTGCCATCAACAATGTCTAATAGTCCAGTTTTCAATGTTTCATATTTGTTTCCTTACGGAGGCACTTTCGAGCCTCCAGTTTTGCCTTCGTCTATTTCTGCAGGCACCTCTTCCACACCGGTTCCTCGTGCTCCTTCTGTTTTGTTGGATCCTTCAGAAGATATTCTTGATGTTCTTGACAATGAGATTGTTACTTTGCCCGCTGGCGGTTTCCGTCGTTTCCTTGTTTGTTGGAAAAATCGCACTCCCACTGATGATACTTGGCTTTCTGAAGAAGATTTTCGTTGCTTGGATCCTGACCTTTTGGACGACTACATGTGCTTTATCTCATCGGAGCCGAGTTCTTTTCAACCGGGGGGAAATGGTAGAGATCGTCAACATAATCTGCGTCCCAATCCTAAGCGTAAAATTAGAGATTAATTATTATTATTCTTATTTTTATATTTAGTTTTAGTAAGTTGACCAATTATGTTATTTCCTATTTTACATTTACTTTCTGTTATTGTTAGTTTCCTATATTGTTCGTTTCCAATATTATGTTATTGCCTATCTATAAATAGGCCTTTAATGTTCAATAAAAGGGAAGCTTATGATTAATTGATATAAACATTTTCCTCTCTAAAATTCTCTTCTTCCTCTTCTCTATTCTTTCTATTTTTTTTCTTTCTCCCTCTAGTCCTGCATCACTTTACCTATCTCTTCTCACTTTTGTCAAAATGGTGTACACACACTATTTTTCTTAAGCACATATAACCCAAAAGAAAAAGGTAACTTTAGAAAAATACCATAGATTCATGCATTGGATTGAATTTTGCCATAAAAGAAAAGCTATTGCAAAAAATACCATTAAATGGCATCATATAATGTTTATTTGTTTATTTCTTTAAAATTATTAATTACCCTTAAGTTACCAACTAGCATCAATTAAGATTCATGTTTGACACTAACTAGTTACCGATCGATAACTACTTAGTCACTTAGTGGTAACTAGCCAGCAATTGATTACCAATTAGTAACCGCCTAGTTACCAATTGGTTACCGATAGCTACTACTACTGCAGCATCCGAATGATCTCCAGAGTTGACTGAAGCTCGTGTGCGGAGGAGATTGAAGCTTTCAAATGGCGACTGCGATAGTGGTGTAATGGCGGATTGTGTATACGAAATAAATTTCAACATCATCATACCCCTTACACACTTGAACCGGTGGCAATCCCAAGCTAAAAGATTGGATATGGTTGTAATCTTGAGCTTTTCATTTGTCTATCATGAACTACTTTTTTTGGCTTCAGTATAACGAGTAATGACAACTCGAAACTTGGTTCATGCACCCTGACAATGAACAAACTCATTTCTGCTGCTGAGGAGTCACCTTAATTCCACCGTTATATGTATAGTGCTTTTTACTATAAACATCTACGATGTTATGGTCAGTCCCCTTGTGCTTACAAAGTCTCACCCACAATCCACAATAATAGTATACCGTATGAAGCCAAATAAAGTATGTCAATTTTATACAGGATTGTCAATTTTTATACAGGATTCTCATAAAACTCTTTTGGATGAGATGCTTCTCATCAATAGTAGTTGTAGCAATTTTTATAGAGTAGAATGTTTACGTCATAGGCATCGATAAGGGTCCTTGAGTTAGCTTTATTAGGTCTTGTAAGACTCGAACACATGGAAGTCATAATAATGTCAGGCAAAACTGTATGTTATTTAATTATTTAATCTCTGAAGATCCGGTTGCGTTTATCCTGTTACCAGGCACTGTTTCTTTTTCTGGTTTTTTTGGGTTTTGCCTTGTCTTGTCACCACTAGTTGTGACTGCTTAGCTTTTCAAGTTTATAACTATAATCATTGATTTTCTTAAGATTTCAATTTTGTTGAATTAAGACAAGGACTTGATACAACATGCAAACAGCATAATAGAGAGAATTAAAAGAAACCAGGCCCTCCAACTATTTCCCTTTTTGCCTTAAACACCAAAAAAAATCCATAGCGCCATGGAATAATACGTTCAAAATGATAATTGTTGATCAAGATGTCAGCTTGCTATGCAGCTCTGATCTCTATATATGTGCCACTTTTGGTATCGCTGATGCCCGGGTAGAACAGGTCTAAGTCGTGGAGCCGTCGTGCAATTCGGACAGCAACAACCCCTCAAGTCCTTCACGCAGTCTGTACAGCATCTGATATCGGAAACGCGTGCATGAAATATAAAATAAATGTACATAAACGTCATTCCAAGCTGACACAGAGAGAGAGAGTAGTTGGAACTGAAAGCTTACAGAAAAAGTAGGTTGCAGTCCAAGTTTGCACAGTTCCGATGCCTCAACTCGCAGACTTGAGAACCACAAATGTAGCATCTAGCAAATGCATTATTCTTGGAAGCTTCTTGGTTCTTCGTTGCTTCATCCATGGCCGAAGGTTTGTATGAAGAAGGTGGGAGAGAAAGACGAGCGTCAAACACGAACAGATTCCCAGTCCATTTGACCGGACCTTCGTTTTTCAGAAAATTAGAGACACCACCCTCTAAAGTATACAAATTTTGAAATCCCCGCTGCCTGCAAGACAAAACTAACACCCTAAATCCCAGGCATGAGAAAAACATTCAGCATTCTAGCAATAACAAATATCAATCCGTTTCCCTCAAAAAATTGTCCATTGTTGTATGAACCCTCTCTAAGAAGCAGGTAATTGTACTCGAGAGTATACAAAAGGAATAATTTCAAAGTGCTCATGTGAAAAGTCAAATAGACAAAATATGCAGGTCAAATAGCATTACACAAACAATAGTTGTGCGCTATGCACTTTATGAATTCTAGAACGAATTAGTAAAGATTGGTGAAAAGGAGACACAAACTGAGTACTGTTTTTGCAGAGAGGCTTAGAACATGCACTCTCCTTTTGAAATTCATATGAAAGATCCTATAGTACTCAAAAGCACTCGAGGAAAGGGATTACCCATCTGAAGATATATCCCCTTCAAGCCGAGTTGAAAGCTATTTAAAGAGGTCTGAGAGAATTTGGGGGTTTGACGGCGCCAAAACCACCTCTGACAGGAAAGACTATTACTTGCTGCCGGTTTTTCAATATATGATGCCAAATAACGAGTTAGAAGAATCTTAATGGATGGTCTATACTAACACTCGGGACAAAGTTTATGTGGCCTCATTGTGACTTCTTACGTTACACGGGCTACACTGACACTTGATATAAAGTTTCGGAGCTGTAGATGAAATTAAACCTAAAAATCCCACTGCCAAGTACTAGTGGCAGAGAGTGTTTGAATCCCCAACAAGTGACGAAAAGAAAAACCGAGTTACCTTAGTATTGTAGAAAATACATCACAACGGATACCTCCAGTACAATACATCAATATGTCCGTTTTTTCTTTGTCCACATCTGCTAAAGGATCTGATGCAGTAACCTGAATGAGCAGAAACAGATTAAAATCAAGAAAACAAAAAATGAAATTGAAGAAATATTTTTGTGCCTATAACCGTAAAAGAATACTTTTCCACTGGATTTTTATGTCAAATTATCATATTTCATACATCTAACTTGCGTATGAACTATAAAAACTACAGGCTGCAACCTTTAGCAAAGGGGAAAAAAAAAAAAAAAACAAACAAACATTTAGTTGCTAACTCGAACTCCAATTATGAAAGATTTTGTTGCCACAATCTATCAAAATAGTAATAATTAATTTAATGATTTCTAACTATGTTTTTATAATTTAGATCACAATACAGGCAATGACGGATACAGTAAAGGGCGCCCCCACTGGGCCACTGCAAATTGCTCAAGTCTGCAGCTAAGTGCTGGGCTTTTCGGTGCACTTGGGCTTTGATTGGAATTGAACTCTAGATCACTTAAGTGAATTTTCTACCATATCATACTTTTCTTGAAGTTTTTCGTTGAAATATTCGTTTATTTGTTCAAAAATTCGTCAATATATGTCTATATAAAATTTTACCCATTGTTAGATGATATATCCAATTTTGAAAATTAAAATTTTTTTACAAAAGAGTGTTTTCCCAAACTTTTTTCATCATTCTCTCATTTTGAAAAAGAAAACTATCTCATTTTCAAACTTATTTTGTACAATACCTATTTGGAAAAAGAAAAGGAATCTTTTTAAAATTTTCTCACAAAACAAAATTCTCAACACTATTTTTTCTCATTCCAAACAACTTTACTTTTTCAAGAAGAAAATTTTTTTACGCATCCAAACACCATCCTATCTCAAAATGAAAACTTTCTCATTTAAAATAAGAAAATTTTTCTTTCCAAAATGGACATGCGATTCAAACGGGAGCCCTAGTTTGCTCATATAACTACTTTTGTCCTGTTTTATTTTATTTATAATTTTTTTTTTGAAGTCTTTATTTTACTTTCATTTCTCTTTTGAAATTTGGTTTTCTTTTTTTCCCTTATTTCTCTCACTCTATTCTTTCCTTTTCATTTATGGTGTCTCTTTAATTTTTTTCCTTTCATCCTATCTTCTCTTATCAATTTCTTTCTTCATACTCTCAGATCCAAAGTTTAGTTGTTTCCCAAAATTATAAGCTTCAAGAAGCACATTAACATGTTGAGAATGTAAAATCTCGTTTCTTAGTAAAACAATTCCAGATTTAGGAACTTGTTTAATTGTAATTTTATTTTAAAAAAGAGGTTAATTATATATATACACACGATACTATTTTGAAATATACATATATAAATAATAAATAATTATTAATAAATGTCAAAAGTTGTATATCTAATTTGCTATAACTTATTTTCTTATTTGTGCCCCCACTGGATTCAAATTCTAGATCTGGATTCAAATTCTAGATCCGTCACTGATACAGTATTTTTGTTTTCTTTTCATTGAATTATCTTGTTTGATATTGTTTCCACGCCACAAACTATTCCATTTTTTTTTTTCCTGAGTCTATTATTAAGTAATTTAATGTTGGGCCTGAAAACTCTGAGTTCTTAGTTTAAACTGGGGTTCCTATGAATTATTTCAGACTGCTGAAGCTAAGCTGCCTTACACTACAATACAGAAAAAGCTCTTAAAATCTTCTATCCACACCCAGATCCTGGGCATTGATTAGGCTAAAAATCAGCTTTTGGGGGGGTAAGTAGCTGCGGTGACGTCATTTAAACTCAACAAGAATGTCTCAAATGATGAAGGGATTATAATGGCATCAATTAGGTAGCCTAGGGTTCTTTTTATTTTCTTACTCTAAAAAAATATATTTTAATGAAGCGCATCAGATATCAGGTGGTTGATGGAGGCAAGGTGTTTGTCTTTTTTCCTTCTCTCCAAGGGCCAAGCATTAGACTGCCTTTCCTTGGTCAAAAACTGCCTTGGACAAACTAGCTTTGCTAGCAGCCAGATTACTAAAACGGCATTGATGAGGTACAAGACTGGGACAGTCCCTAGAATTGTGGCAAGACCGAGGCATACGGCCTTTTCTTGAACTCCTGAGCAACAGTTTAGTATTCATCAGGTCATATCTGTGATGTAGGAGGCTGAAGAAGAAGTTTTTGACCATTGTCTTTGTGGGCTTTTCTTTTCTACTTGCTGGTTGTTCTATTTGGTTGTCGTTTAGCCCTTTATATTTTAGTCAATGTCGTCTGGGCCTTTATGTTTTTAGTGTTAATTAAAACCATTTGTGGGTTGAGTTAGGCCATATATGTTGGCCTTCATTAAGAACGAGGAGAGTAGTTTGAGATTGTATTTTGAGATATTGAAAAAGCCAAAGAACACATGTGTGCCTCTTTTCGTCCTTCCAGCCATGGATTTGGCTGTTCTATGAATTCTTGCTGCTCAATCTGGTTCTTAAAAGAAGAGAAGAGGCTTGCATATTAGTGAGGAATTATAGAGTTTTGAAGGTTATTTTATGATTCTTCACATGCCCATGTTCAGTTCTGCATACAACCTAGAGCCGTTATAAATCCTATTTGAGTTATGCCCCCCAATTGACATCATCTTATAGAAATTTCAAACCTTTCTGGACAGTTTCTTTCTTTCAAAATTATTTTTTTTTTTTAATTTTTGGTTTAATAACACTTGTCTGGCAATCAAGATTTGACTTTCATCACGTGTCCTCTTACATGACGTGTTTAAATATAGGCTACAGAAAAATAGTTTTCTAGTCATCTTCGCTTTCTGAAAAGCTTTCAAATATCCAAGTCAAATTCACACAACCAAGACAATGCATAATTGACCATACCTCTGGTTCTGATAACCCAAATGAAGTGCTCCTGAAGCAGTCCACATCAGGTCGTCGAGCTCCTTCGAAATGACCAATGTCCCACTCATAACCTGATTACTAGCAAGTACAAGATCTTCAGCCTTACAATGCTGGTTTTAAGCAACATTAAATATTATATCAAATCCAGTTAACAGAAGATAAATTACAAGAGCTAACACTTGTATCCCTCCAGAATTATTATTATTTTTTTATGGGAAACTCATGAAAAGATATAATGGAAAACATCCACGAAAGAACCTTCTATCTGACAGAAAAGCCAAATCCTCTTAGATATCTTGAAAATTTCCCCTAATCTTATCGAGCCAAATAATAACCAAACAAATGACTAAATGGCTCAACCGCTTATGATCTATCACCCCCAATCCTTGCAATCTAGCAGCATCCGTTCCATGTTATAAACCAACCAGCCAACCTAGGAATCACAAAAACTATATTCCCAGCTCCCTGAGTAATTTACCCTGATTATTGTTACAGTGCAACGTTCAAACTCTTTGTGTTTTAATAACGGATTAGAGACCAATAAGGAGATAAGAGTCAAAATGTTTTTGTATTCATAATCTCACGGGTATTTATCTTACCATGCACATCAGCCAACCAAAAATTTAAACTTAAAAAGGAAAATGAAACTTCCAAATTAAAACAATAAAGTTATGATGAAAGAACTCAATCTTCAAAAGGGAAACCGAAGGGAGAAAAAAAAAAAAAAAAAAAGGAACAAAAACAGGCATGAAAACCGAATGCCCGAGACTCTTCCAAACTCTATAACACGCCTAACAAAACCATGTCACTTCAGTTCACTTTTAATTTTCCCTAGCCTTCTAACTAATACATCACACAACAAACTAACTAACTACTACTAACTGCACTCTACCACCTTCACGTTAGCAACAACCTATACAATTTACACCGAAAGAGTAGAGAATATATACAACAACACCTATGTTGTAATGTCAGTGAAGAAAGAAGAAAAAGTCTTATGTAAAGAACAACTTATTGCATCAGTAACATCATTTGAAACTCAGATGCTGCAAAACAAGAGTAAAAATGGTTAAAATGCATCAGTAAAATGGTTATCTCATCAGTAACATCGTTCGTGTGTGCGTGTATTTGCATGCATAAATTTCACTTCTTTCCCTCTTCTGAGTTAGAGAAAATATGCTCGGAAATTTCCTATCAATTCATGAATCTAAATTCACATCAACCAAATAGATGGTTAAAATGCAAACTAAAATTACTTTGACAGCTGGAGCTGCTTTCGGAACTTGAAGAGTACAATGGACAATAATCGGAAAAGCATATGAAAAACATGAAAAATTATTAGGAAAACGAACAGAGAGAACACTTTTCATTAAAAAAAAAAAAAAAAAAAAAGAATGGAAGCTGCAGTTTTAAAAGAAGGAAGTACATACCATTTCTCACATCCAGTAAAATGTAGTCAGCACTTGTTTTCTCGTTAGAGGGATCATCAGTTGTATTTCCTTTTTCTAATCTTTTTCTCCAGTCAGATGGCGCTAGCCTTGTTGCTCTCATTGAAGGATCAAACAAAGGAAGACGATTAACACCTCCTAAAAACTGGAGAAATTAGAAAGTTTCATGTTAGGAATTCCATTTTAAAAGCCAAAATACCCCACCACAAAAGAACATACACACAGGGCCTGTCTGGCACTGCTTCCATTCTTTTGAGAGTGCTTGGATGACCCTTCAAAAAATTTTAGTCTGGTACAAGAGCTTCCAGTAAAAGCCACATATATGGCGATGTCTTCTAAAACTGAAGACTTATAAACTGGCATCAGAGTTTAAATATAGAAATATAAACTTTGTTCTAACATTTTTTTTGCCCGTTGACAAAATTAAAATAATACTTTTCTCTCATTAAGCTCTTTTAATAATATGGAAATTTCTGAATATGGACTGAAAAATCATAGCTTTTACTTTTCTTCGTCTACTACCTGAAATCATACGCCAAAACGATCCGAAATGGGCCCAACACATTTTATGTTAGACATCTAGAATCTCGGTAATTCAGAAATTTGTCTACCATGAAAAGACAAAATATTGCACACTTCTATATCTGGCTAAGTAGAGTAGATTTATGTTACTACTACACATGTACATGGCTAAGTGTCAGTGTGTATTCATAGATATTAGATCCCACATAATCACTCAAGACATAGATTACAAAACCAAAAATGGAAGACAAAAAAATGAATCGAATGAAGAAAGCAATGGCATGGAAAGACATTATATCACAAGAAGGAATAAAATGACGTGGCTTGCCTGAACTAATGAAGGCTTGTACCGCAACTTCAATCTTGGAAAGGCATGCCCATTCATTGCTGGAGAAACCTGAACTAAAATATCAGAAAACCTTTTATCTTCCCTTAACCATTTGACATATGTGAGAGCATCTTTTGACGGCCCACTGTACTGCACAAAGATGAAACACATCAGTATGAGAAATCAATATCCAGATGGGAAAAAGACAATGAAATAAGCACTCCATATTGGGGAATAAAAATATGTGGAAACTTTTTGAATGGTGAAACTACTTATAGCTTCAAACAACATACATGAAATTAGTACATTACGAGAAAAGCCATAAAACTCTCGAGTCCATTTAAATGCTTTCGTATGCAACAGGCTATCAAGCCAAATTCTCAACCAGTACTTGAAATTGAAAGGGAATAACTACTAGAAACAAAGCTGTCGGCACAATTTTCAAACCAAAACAGGACGTAGAAGATGGTTAAAAGCATAGTAGCCAAGGCGAAAAAGATAAATTGCTGTTAAAAATTTTCGAATCTGAGTCTAGTTCTGTTATATTGCATAGCATAACTCTATTCCTACTATAATAGCTTATCAATCATTACCACACCAGTCTTTAAAAAAAATTCAAAAGATGAAAATTGTTGCAAACATTGATCCGAGGGTAGATTTGGTCAGATGTAATACAGACAGAGACAAATATTACAAACAAGGCCTCAGCCGACAGCCGTTGAGAGTCACAAAGATAATTGTGTCTGAATGCAACAACATAAACAAAGAAAGGAGATGTTTTTGTGTCGACCATGAAGGAGGCAAAGTACCTGTGCGTTAATGCCTTGCTCGTTTAGATATATCCGACCACGAATGTCAAGGCCCTAGTGATACATTCAACCAAAGACTAAATGTGTGAAAACCTTGCACAACCAAAAGTCTTTGAATACCAGGATAAAAAAGAAAACTTGAATTTCTAATGCATTTCAAACTTGCTATTTTTCCATCAAATAACTATAAGATTGGGGACCATTTTGTTCCAAAAAAGAATACAAAGAAAGACAAAAGGGTAAAAGGAAAGGAAGGAACCTGGATGTGAAGGAAAGAGAGGTGATCGGAGACGTCTGAAAGAGGGTCTTTGATGACACAAAACGGATAGAAGCTGACGACCACGAAATCCTCAGAAAGACGACCATCCAAATCTCCACGCCTACAACATCCCCAAATCCACACCCCTCTTTGTTATTTCGGATAAAGAAACGAAGCCATGGCTTCTGGAACAAGAAGAAGAAAAAGAAGAAGAAGAAGCTGGAAAATGGAGTGTGAAGTGAAAATGGTCTTGTTTTTTTGGGCTCGTCAATTCGATTTGGAGTGAATATTGTGCTGCAGCATAGCGTACTACTCACTGCATAGCCTCTCATCCTGTTTCTCTCTCTCTCTCTCTCTCTCTCTCTCTCTCTCTCTCTCTCAATCTCCAGACTTTATATTTGGGATATGTAGCCACCGACAAATTAAATGTATTATTTTACTGAATTAATTTGAAAAAAAAAATTCAATATTAAATTTACATACATAATTGATACATTATACATTTCGAAAACTTTATATTATTTTAATATGATTTTAAATATTATATATAAATGTTATATGCAGGATAATATTTAAAATATTTAAAGTGAAATAATTTGAAATTATCTGTAATTATTAATTAAATCTTTAATTTAAAATTATTAGTATAGTTTATTATATTTTGATTGAAACGGTCTTATTTAGATTGTTAATAATGATATTATTGTAATAAAAGCGTTTTATATAATTTGATAATATAAGACTAGAACACGATCAATTATGAATCTCTAATAATTTCTGTTGTCATATAAAGCATTCAAAATTAATCAATGATGGTCATTTATGAATCGATCTTAAATCTAAGTAATTAATAGACTCTTATTTATTTGTGTTGTATTTTTTGACATACCGAGTAATGACATAAATGAATAGTATTAAATTCTTGGTATATTGGAAATAAAATACAATAAATAGCTGGGGAATATTAATATACAAGATAAAATATTTCCTTCGTAAATAAGTCAGATGGACAGTTCACATAAGTATTGATTCAGGGTTTGAATAATAAGAGCTCTCAATCTATGATTAGATCATAAATATATTATTCATTAGAGACAATAGTACTTAAGGAGAAAGATATAATTAAGAGGTTAATGGAAAATACCTAGCTTTAATTATGAACCGTTTATGGAGGATTGATTTGTATGTCAAATCCTTTGAATATAATTAGTTTTATAATTTTAAGAGTGTAATTTTCAAATTTTTAATTGAATAATTTGGAATTAATAATCTTGATATTTTAATTAAGGTGTTAATTAATTATCAAAATTATTGAAGCTTAAAATTATAATATCTAGAGTTTCTCTTAACGGCTCAATTGAATCATGTGAACATTATTTTATGTTGGGTTAAATTTATTAATTTGGAATTGAGAATTCTAAATTAATATTCACACAACAAATTAATTGGATTAATTTATATTTTAAATAATATGATTATTTAAAATAGTTTTAAATTAAAAATTATACATTGTGGTAAGGACTACACCGTAGTTGTGTACCATAGGGTGGTTCACATTTTATTCACAAACAAAGTGCATGTGGAATTTTGAATTTTGACACATGTTGAAAAGAAAAGATCAGTTGTTTTTATTTTAAATAGTTCAAAATAAAATATTTTTTTGATTAAATTAAAAAAAAATTTATTAGTGGATAATGGGAGAGAGATTTTCTCTCTAATTTTTTTTTTTTAAATGTATTAGCTATTTCTCTATTATATTAAAAAGAGGGTACATGCGATGTATCTAGAAATACACGAATACTAATTCCTTTTAATAGAGAAAAAAGTATGTACCTTTTTGCAGTGAGTTTCTTCTCCTCCTTTCCTTCACTTGTCTCATGAGTTGAGAATGCAAAGTGAATCAAAATTCAGGTGTGTGATCAAACCCAAAATCAGAAACGCCCACTTGTTTCTTGTTCATCGTGATTTGGAGAACATTGAGAAGAATCATTGGTATTTCCGATGTTGGAAAAACGGTTCCGATATCAGAGTTACAGCGCAGCGGAAGTTTTAAAATTTTTATGCCGATTCAGAAAAGAAGCTCATGATTTATATAACAATAAATTAAATACATGATCAAACGTACCTTGTTTCTCGGATTCCGGAATTGCTAGAGCGTCGACCAATGTGTCTTCTTTACTATTCTCGAGTCCCCCACGTCTCAGAGTGTGTGTGGGCACAAGTGCTATGAATCCAAGCGGACCCGTAATTCTTCCGAAGTCTAGATCCCACTTTATCAATCCTGATGTACCTCGTTGAGAATTCGATTCGAGTTCGTTCTTCAAAACTACAAAACAGGAACCAGTTAACCTTCTATGAAAAATATCACTCGACTTAAACCTTCCTCACAGTTTTGATTCATTGAAAATTTCTCTCCTTTTCTCACACCCAAGAAGGACGAATTTTCTCAAGCCCGAAAAACCTAGTTTTTGTTTTTCTTTCTCCCAAAAAACCATCCCCTTTCTTTGAGTGTATGATGGTAGTTGGCTTTTTTCACGAACCCCTAAACTTTATATATATACTCCAATCCTTTTTCAAAAATATTTCCTACTTGAAAAATAATTAATAATTATTTTTCTGCATAATCTTTTGAACCAAATAATCATTCGAATTTTGGGCTAAGTTCTTTAAACCTTATAGACGGCTTTTTGCTTGGAGAATGCTCAAAAAATTCGTGCTCCACCTTATGTGTAGATTGATTGGTGGTTCAAATTTAAATCAAAAATCTAAACTAATCAAAAAGTCCTAATCATATCTAAATTCAAACTCTTTTTAAACCTTTGAATTTAAATAAGATTTTCTTATTTGAATTTAAATAAATATTTTCCACAAACATTATCCATATTTAATTAATTTAAATAAACGGAATATTTTAGATTTCCTTTCCACCAAAAAAAAAAAAAAAAACATGCACTATTCTTTAAGAAAAGAAAATCTATCAAATAAGTTATATTATTCAAATCAATCAATAATTTAATGTTAGGAATATATTTAAACAATTTTGAAACAAAATTTTCTTCCCTTCATCCAATAAAAATTCGTGCACCATAAATTAAGAGAGAAAATTTTTGTTTTCAAAAATTAAATAATTCAAATACAATCTTATTTCCAAAATTCAATTAACCAAAATAATTAACAAATAATTATTTTATTTGTAACCAATCATATGTTGACAAATCACATTATTTGTCGACATTAATTTCACATGTCCAATCCTTTTTCGGGATTGCATGTTAGAGAGTATCATGTCTTAATAGATATTATTAAATTCCCATTTAATTTACCGATCTCATTAAGAAAAAATCCTGAGACGCTTCGTGGAACTATATGAGCTAGTAGAGGGACCCGATGGAAATATGTAAAGAGGCTCTTATAATTGTGAAAAATTAATCTCGGATTAATTATTCATCAATTATCAAAGTTCCATTATTCTCCATTGAAAGAACCACCAATTGTAAAGCCATACAATCGGTAAAACCATCAGAGAACACAAAGTAAACCGATGGTCAAAATCTTGTTATATTATCTTTCAATTCCCAAATAATGCCTTTAAGTAGATAACATGTATTATCGTTAAGATAACTATGGATTCCGTATCTATGAATCTTGATTTTTCCATCCATAAGTCATACTTCCAAATACAAGTATATTGACCATCAATTATCAGTGTCTCACCTATAGTGGATCAAAGTGCATAAGTCATGGATGCGAACTCAAGAATTCATTTCAAGATTAAGATTAATGTAGGATGATAATCAAAGTATCATTGATTCTTATAAACGGAATTATTAAAACCAAATCAATTAACACCTTAGGTCCAGTCCAATGTCATACCTCAATACTGGTATACATTCTCGGAACCTATCCGATAGTCAAAACAAACCATCCCTCCAAGGAAGTAGGCAACCTTTACAATCTTATCATAAATAAGATCCCCAAATCTTATTCCATCGATTGCGAACCATTTATTTAGACTGTTATCAAATTACCACATTTTTTATATATATCCCGTATACATATGGTAATCCGATATATTACCAACAGCCTATGAGTATTTTATGTTTGCTCAAAATAATCATACAATCAATAAATGAAAGTAAATAGGACACAACTTATTAAATATGAACAACCTCTTTTTATTAATATCAAAATGTCATATTTACAGAAAATCCCTATAATTAATTTTCTATCCTTGTGGCACATATAGATCCCAACAGATCAACTAACACCAAAAGTCGACATCAGTGATCTTCTATCAGGTAAATTATATTTGATATTCATATTTATTAGTCGGTTATTAATAATCAATAAATTAATTCCATAAAAAGTAATAACTAATGACTTCTTACTTATTATATTGTGTTAGATGTGATTGGTCGCATTATCTCCGTCAAAGGTATAGAAGAATCCATTATAAATGATAGATCAGTAAAAAGACGAAGTGTAATTATTCAAAATATCAGTAACTACAAATAATATATTATTAAAAATATATTTTTAAAAATTTCATAATTTATTATTGATAAATTATTTATTTGTATTTATTTTATTCAACAGAGAAGAAACGCTTAATGTCACTCTCTGGGGAGAACTTGGAGAAAACTTTGACGAAAATGCAATCCAAACAATGCCTGAACCAATCGTGATAGCATTTTCGGCAATGGCGGCCAAACAATATATGGGTAAGTATATATACAACAATTAAAAAAAATTACATTATCTTAGGTTAAAAAAATTAAAATTTTATATCATTAATCATTAACTATTATAATTATACATATGCATGTGGACTTTATGTCGCAAGTACCACTGGTACTTCATATTATCTTGATCCAGACATTACTGAAATCAAAAAAATCAAAAAAATGTATTATAAATTTTCACTCATAAATTATTATAATTATTTATATATTATTAATTAAAAAAAAGACTAACTACATTTAATATATTAATTTTCTATAAATTCAGTCATTCTATCCATGTAATCGATTCTATTGCTGGATCAACAAAACAACCGTTATCATTAGAAGAACAAAAGACTGCCAACCGAACAATAATCGCAGAACTTCTAGCTTTAAATCCATATCCAAATCAGGTAAATATTAAATTATTATGTATAAAATAGAAAATATAATTTAGTCAACATTATTAATATTATTTTATGAAACATGAGACGGAATTCACTGTTAAAGCAACTATTACTGAACTTGATATTCACTGAGGTTGGTTCTACAATGCATGTCCAAGATGTTACAGACAACTAAAACAATCAGGGACATCATGGTGGTGCGATAGTCATGGACATTTGACCACAATGCCAATCACTTGGTAATATACTTTATCTCTATCAATTTTTTTTTTTTTTAACATATATCAATATCAAAGTAATTAAAAATTAAATAAATATTAAAATTTTTCAACATGTACAAAATTAATGCACGAATTGAAGACGGCACCGGAGGGATGAACATCGTCATGTTTGAAAAAACTGTCCAATCATTAATAAATAAAACATACTCCATACTGACGATCCAAGAAGGATATACCGATCCAACCATTATCCCTCCTATCCTGAACCAACTGAAAGGCATATCAAAAATATTTGTCATCCAATTTCGTCTCCGAGGTGCTTTCATTGATGCAGTCATTGTAAGAACATTTGATGATGATGTGCAACCAATGTTATTGCGTGCACCGACAATTAGGTTATCTAAAGAAATTCCACCATCATCAGTCTCCATTGATCCAGAGACACCTCAGTTAGGAGGCAAAAAAATAGCAAAAAAACAGCTTACCTTTACCGAACCATTGAAGAAATAGAATCAAGGTATATTATTATTTATATTTTAATTTTGATTTTTTGATTTTTTGATTTAACATGCATATTTATATATTATTAATTATTATATAATTTTATATATTGTTATTTTAGTCCTCAGCATCAACCTCCTCCATCGCATCTTCAAATTGTATCTCTAAGCAATCCATCAAAAAAATGAAAAGAAACCAGGTAATGTTATTTTTTGTATATAATTACACAGTAAATTAATAAATTTATTTCAATTCATATATCAAACTATCAACATCATTTTACTAACATATAGAAATATTTTTAATATGACAGATCAGAGGAGAAAATGAAGAAGGTTAAATATGAATGACACCAGGTCATTCTACGAACAAAAATTTCCTACTTCAAGATTTTTTATATGTATAGATATAAATATATATCTATACTAATATATATAATTCAGATATCTTAATGTAAATTTAAATATACAAAAAAACATACTAAATTCTCAAAGTTATTGTAAATATATTATCTTCCTTACTTAACTGCATTTAATATATATTATTTATTTTCATACTTTGTTTTTAACTTTTTTCTCCTACTACTGTGCAACAACGCACGGGTATTAGACTAGTGACTACTATTAGACTTGAGCACAATTAAGAAGATTAGAATTTGCTGAGAATGTTAGATTAGAGATCACAATAAAATAATGATGGGATGTTGAGCTCTTAATCAAGAGAAAATGCAGCCCGGAGGGGGGGGGGGGGGGGGGGGTTGAGCTCTTAATCAAGAGAAAATGCAGGGGGGTGGGAATTGCAGGAATAAGTGCAAGCTAAAAATTAGGGGGAAAAGTAAAAAATTAAAGAAAAATATTAGGAAATTTTGACAAAATAAAAATGGGGTTAAAAGAAAAGAAAAATTGACAACAAAATAAAAGTAAAATAAAACGAAAAATGTAGAACAAAACATTTTGATTTTCATCTTTAAATGGTCTGCTAACCACCATATTTGTTTTTTTTCTCCCTTGTCCAACACTATATTACTTGAACTTTTCCTTTAAATGTTCGGAAAAAAAAAAAAAGAAAGAAAAGAAAAGCTATACTTTTTTTTTTTTTTTCAATAGACGCTTTACACTTAAACAAAAAACAAAACAAAATTTGTAAGATATAAGATGGCAATTATATAATTATATTAAAATATTAGATATATAAGTCTTTGAACTTGTAAGGGTAAGTTTGCAACACGTGGTGGAACGCATAAAGTAACTAGTTGTGCAGTGATTTTGCAGGCAAAAAGGACAGCCAAAAAAGAAGAAGAAGAAGAAGAACGTACATAAACTGTTCATTTTTAACGACCAAAAATAGAATAGTGTAATTCTCATCCACTATTTTATATATTTAGGGTTAACATTAAGATTAGGATTAGGATGTATGTTTGCGGGAGTGAGATACATCATGTTTTATTATTTTTAGATATATTTTGATTATGTATATATTGAGGACCAAATGCGAGCAGATATGATCTTAAGGATTAAAGTATAAATAACTATCATCAATCATGAATAAAGCTATACATTTTATTTTGATAAGGTTGTGATGCTGTTTACTTTCAAATTGATTGAATGACTAATCTAAATCATTTGTAAATGTGCTACAAAGTGGAGACATCTACTTATTTAGAATACATTAAATTGAACCATGGTGACAAAATAAGGACAAATTTTATGAACTTAAATTTAGGTCATTTTTTTCATTTTGCCTACTAAATTTGGAAATTGCATTTGCTCTTCTTGAGCCTTAATACTTTAGCAGATTTATCCTCATGGATGGAAAAACTGATGTGACACTAATTTAAAAGAGCTAGTCTTATAAATCCCTTAAACTTACGTCTCGTTTTTACTTTACTTCTCGAACTTTTAAATATTAGCAAATTTTCCATTTCCCCACTTAAAATGGTTGAAAAAGTTGACATCACACGAAATTTAGAAGACTGAAACCAAATTAAGATTAACGCCAAATTTTAAGTTCAAGATCTAATTATTCCAAAAAAATAATGATAAAAGCTATTTCTAATGCTAAATTTCATCCTGCAAAATAACAGTGTAGTACAAAAGATTGTACAAGGCTGATTATTTGTCATTCACGTCCCTTTAACATGAAATAATTCTTTGAGTTTTTTTACATAGTTTCCTAGAAGTTGTTTTTGACTTTCTAAGTCTAAAAATTGCTTCGGAGAGTTTTTAGATGACACGTTGAAAGAGCTTCCTGTGTTAAAGACTATAAAATTTGGTTTTCGGAAAAAAAAAAAAAAAAAATCTGAATAAACTTTAAAACGCATATTAAAATTTAACTTAGATATTATAAACATTATATTAATAAAATTATTACTTATTAGAAAACTTTAAAATCATTTTTACTTCAAAAGCTCTAATAAAAATATGATTTTAAAAAACTTACTGAAAAGTCACAATTTTTACTTCTATTCTTATAAGGACTAATTGCAAAAGTAAAATCTTTATCAAATGAACCCTATAGCTCCTTCAAATCTTGTTGCAGCTTCTTTAATCTATTTAATATTTTCCCCTTTTTCTCTGACTTCAAAACGAATTCCAAATTGCTAATTTTTGCCCATAGTTTCCTTAGTTTTCTTTTTCACAATTCCTCAAATCTTCTCGTTCCCCCCATTTTCCCACTTTTCCCCCGATTTTCCCAAATCATATTTACATTCTTATTTTGTGTAAAATTTTCTCTTTCATTTTCTTTCAAAAGTGAGAAGGACCAATAATTTTTTTTACATCCTCGTTAATTTTTCTTTACTAAACAACTTAAACCATGCGTTTGATACTAAAGTTTGGATTGTAAAATTTGGATTTTAATTGACTATACGTTTATTGAGATGTTTGAATTGTTGGAGTTAAAAAGTGTAAAAACTTGAAATGTATTTGAAAAAAAAAAATCAATATGAAGCTTGTTTTGTTCGTTTTGAAATTCTATGCAATTTAAAAAAAAAAATCATCTCATTTGCACTTGTCTATGCAAAGTTATAGACTTTTAAAATTTAAGTTATAAAACTGTGTCAATATTCATATTCACATGTCAATAAAAATTAGATTGTAATTGTAGGGCTTGAACCCTAGTGCAAACATTCATATTCTCTTCTACACTGAAATCTCTTATCTTATCTTATATTCCCCTTTTTTTTTTTTGGGTCCTACTATATCAAGTACCAAACATAAATTAGTTCTTTATATCACCTTATAACAAAATAATAAAATAATTCCATTAATAATAATATAAAAGAAATGATGTATATCATGACCAGTACACACACTGCAATTTTTTTAAAATAATCACAAATTCACATATCAATTATGAGATCCATTAATTATACCAATCAATAACTAATTAAAAAAGTCAATAACTAGCATTTAAAAAATAATAATAATTGGCCTAAATAGTCCATGAACTCTTCTGAAGGTGACGGTTTGGTCTATGTTTTTTTAATCTTGGCCGAGAAGACCATAAACTCTCTAAATGTAAGCAATCTTACTCATTTCCGTCCAATTCAGTTAAGTTTATAATAGAATCTTGCTCAAGTAATTATTTTTGTAAATAAAAGATCAAAATACCCTCCAAATATTTTCTTTCCTCTAAACTCTCCCAAAAAACCCTGTCTCCCCCCTTTATCTCTTTACCTTTGCAGATCCAGCGACAGCTTCCATCTTCGGCGACGCCATGGCCCCCTCTCTCTCCTCCATTGCCAAACTCAACCCCCCCCAACCCTTAATCATTTTTTTTTTTAATAAAGTAGGTTAAAGCAAGCTAGACCCACCCTACGATCGTTAAACCCAAACCCCCCAAACCTGTCGATGAAAAGCAGCTCATGTGTCTCCACCACCGAAACTTAAGCCGCTGTGTCTCCATCATCGAAACTCAGGTCCCTGCCCACACCGCCGAAACCTAGGTTACGACGAACTCAGGTCCCCCACCCCCCAACCGATCTGGGTTCGCTCCCTTCACTGCGACGAACTCAGACCCCGCCCCCAACGCCACGTCGCCTGCCTTGCTCCGATCTGAGTTCATCCTGCTCCCTTGCGACGAATTCAGCCCCTGCCCCTATCGGGGTTTGCTGATCAGAGAGAGAGGAATTTTAATTTTTTCATTATTTTTTATTCTTATTAAATTCATTATTATTATATTATTAAAATACCCTTTTAAATTAGATCACATACACTGCACATGACCTCTTCTGTTAGAAACTTATCGGAATTGGATGGAAATGACTAACGTTGCCAACATTTGGAGAGTTTAGGGTATTCTCGGTCAAAATTAAATTAAAAAAAGGACTAAATCTTCATTTTCGAAAGAGTTCAGGGACTATTTAGGTCAATTATAAAAAAAAAAAAAAACAATGATGAATTATAAATAACAAATAAAAAATGCCATAATCCATCAAACAATTTTGATGAGAAGAATTAGATCAAACGGAAGGGAATGAGGGCACATATAAAATAGGGTACACCTTGGCACAGGGAGAAGGAGCTTTTAAACCAAACCCTATCGTAAGAGGGGTTTGAGAAAGCGATAGAGTGAGATGAAACGGTGACCGTCGGATCATCACCCACATCCGTTATCATCTTGGCCGCATCTTTATAGACTACTCACCACGGGGCTTTCCTTCCTTCCTTAGCGCCGTTTGTGCCTTCATCTCTTTTTCTCTCTCTTCTCTCTCTCTAACCAGTCTTCGGTTCCCACTACCTAAACCCTAGCCAAGGTAAAACCCGCCCCCTCGAACTTCCTCTTCTCTTCTCCTTTCTCTCTACTTAGTTATGGTTGTCAACGACTTTGATTTGGGAATTTCATTATTTGATTTGTTTGTTTTAATCGGGTTTTTGGTCTAGGGTTTGCTATTGTTTGGTTTTGGGGTTTTCATCGCATGATTCTAGGGTTCTCACACTCTAGAAATGTTGGCGGATTTCATCCATTTTCTCTCTGGCTTTTGTTCTGTTTGTACGGATTCATATATATATATATATGTATATATATATATTTATATGTATACATATGTATATATATGTATAGTTGAGCTTATGCGGGATTTATTAATGGGGTATTAAAGTGAGAATTCGACGAATCTATGACTTTCACTGTTATTATTGTGTTGCTGTAAAGAGATTTTCTCTTTAGAATTTTGTTTGTTTAAGATTTTTTATTATTAATTTTTTTCAATATGACAGATGAACAACTTTAGGAAATTGATACATGGGTAAAAGACTATCTGGTGAATTATCCGTGATAGGTTGTTATTACTTTCTTAAGCTTGAAAACAAGATAAATTTAAGTATTATTAGCTTTAGTTGATAACTTTTTTTTTTTTTTTTTTTTTTTCATTTATTTATCTCTAGATTAGTTCTTTTAATGTGCAATTCTGAGTGTACGTGTTTGGGCTTGTTCACTTTTGTTTTGTTTTGTTTTGTTTTGTTTTTTTTGTTTGTTTATTTATTACTATTATTATCATTTCTGTATTGTTGTACAGATGAATGTTGAGAAACTTATGAAAATGGCTGGTGCCGTCCGCACTGGTGGGAAGGGTAGCGTGAGAAGGTAATATAGCCTTTCAATTTCGAAGTTATTTGCATTTTTATGTCTGATGAATATTCTCATTTCCTTAGAGAAACAGTTGAGTGGAAGTTCCTTTTGAATGGAAGTTCCTTATTTTCTTTGGTCATGCTGTAACTTTGAAATAGAACACATTCAAGCAGTCATCTGAGACAAAATTTAGTTTTTTAAATAAGATCAGATGGATTTCTTGTTTTGATTTTGTTAAGGTTTTTATTGTTTTGGTTTTTGGATTTGTTCTTTTCAACAACAGAAAGAAGAAGGCCGTGCACAAGACAACAACCACAGATGACAAGAGGCTTCAGAGCACCCTGAAGAGAATAGGGGTCAATGCCATCCCTGCAATTGAGGAAGTGAACATCTTTAAGGATGAATCCGTCATCCAATTTGTAAACCCCAAAGGTGACTCGACAATTGTACTTGGAATCGATAGGTGTTAGTCGTTTTCTGTCTTCTTTCTTTTGCCCTAAATTATTTATTTCTTTATTTGTTTATGTTTCAGTTCAAGCATCCATTGCTGCCAACACTTGGGTCGTTAGCGGTTCTCCTCAAACGAAGAGTACTTTTCTGTCTTCTTTCAATATTTTACTTTTGCATTTAATGTGACTCTGTTACATGTATATTTTCAAATGGTAATTGTTGGGCATATATAATGGAATGTTTGAGTTTGCAAACTCATGTCAGGTTTGATTTGAAATGCACTACTGGTTTTAGCTTTGATATAGTTTTGGTGTTGATTTAATCTGTTTCTAAGTTTTGGGGCTTTCTCTCTGCACTTAAACAAGTATCTTACTACTGTTGGGGGGTTGGCTTTGTAGATTTTTGATATTCCTCTATCACAGTTTTGACAAGTTAACTGAGTTTAGTACATAACAAGTATCTTACTACAATTGGCGGTTGGCTTTGTAGATTTTTGATATTCCTCTTATCACAATTTTGACAAGTTAACCGAGTTTAGTACATGACTATCTTTGCACCATTTTTCTCTTATGCCAGCCCACTGGAATGTTTACTGTTATGGGGTTGGTTGTATAATTTTGGTTTTTGTTTCTTCTGGGTTTTGTTCATTTTGATTTCTTTTGAGAGGAAGCATAATTTTGGTTATTTATTTATTTATGTTTATTCCTTTTATCTTCTGGAACTGTCATCTTGTTCGCGTTGTGCCTGTGTTAACATATGATTCTTTTCTATTCCAGAATTGCAGGATATCCTTCCCAGCATCCTCAACCAATTGGGTACTGCACTTGCAAACTTTTAGCTTTTATCTTTTCCTTGGCCAGCTATAGAACTTTTAACTTAACTTTAGTCCCTGGATTATCTTCTTCAGGACCTGATAATTTGGACAACCTTAAGAAGCTAGCGGAGCAGTTTCAGAAGCAGGCTCCTGGTGCTGATGCTAGTGCTGGTCATGCACATGCACATGAGGATGATGATGAAGAGGTTCCACAGCTTGTCCCCGGGGAGACCTTTGAAGCAGCTGCAGAAGAGAAGCCTGCATCATCTTAGAGAGCTAAGGGAGATTTTGTGCTAAATTTTTATATAATTATTACTATTAAAATGTTCTGAAAATTGTAGCTTTTTGGTCCTTTTTTTACTTTCTTCTGAAATTCCCTTTTTCGTCCCAAATTTGAGTCGCTTCATGTTTTATCTGATGCCTCCTTGTGACACACTGGAAAAGTAGTTACCTCCTCTTTTTGGCATGTTTATCTTGATGCTTCTTGTGATACACTAAAGGTGGGTAGTTATCATATGTTATGGTTCAAATCAACTTCATCCATTTAGGCGTTGCTGTTGCCATTCTTTAGGATATTACTCCGATTCCTGAGACATCTCGTTTATCTCTGGAGAGTAAATTACTGGAATCAGCCGTGCTGTGACACACAAATGCGACATGAGATTAGGAGAAATTTCAAGTTCATAAGCATTTTTCATGCTTACAAAAAGGCTTGGGTTGGGAGCACTTTATGTGCCGGGGGAGTATAAAACGATATGACCTTTAGTAATAATAAAATTATGATAAGTTGATGGATCTTAGATTTTGAGACGGTACTTGTGTGTGTGTGTGCGCGCGCGTGTGTGTGGTGTTTGGTGGGTGGTAAGTTGATTGCTTTGATTGCTTGCTTAACGGATGCGTGTGAGCTATTTCTTCATTTTAAAGGCTTTTTGGCTCTAAGCTTGATGGTTGTGGGATACCAGTACACAAAAAAACATTGGACACACACACACGCACACACACACAGAGGGAGGGGCGGTTGCTGTACGGCACCCTCCTTATATTGCCACTTCTAACTTTTTTTTGGTATTTATTCTACGAATTTGGCGATTGCATTGTGGAACCTTTATTTATTTATTTTTTTCAATTATATTTGTCTCTTGCTCCAATATTTATATTAGTATCATGTGATTTAAGTTACAGATAAATTAAATTCGATTCTTATGTTTTTAAGCAGAAAGTTGTTATTCAATAGTAGCCGGTATCAATTACAAGATCATATATATATATATATATATAAAATTGTATATGTAACAAAGTAGAACAATATAACTTGGCATGATGGATGGTAAAGCGATATAAAACTATGGACGTGACTGCCCAACTTGTGTATGCAATATGCAACAGGAAATGAGAAGCTCCAACCAAGCAAAGGAAATGGAATGGATTGTTTTGGGGGGGGGGGGGGGGGTGTGCGTGCGGGGCAGCATGGGGGCTATTGCTGATCATGATAAATTTAAACTGATTTTTAAATGCATCATTACTCTTAACATTTTTTTTGGTGATCATCTCAACTATTATTTTCTCATAACACCATCTAATTAATTGTTTTATATGATTAGTTAACTTCTCTATAATTTCTTACCATTTAAATATTTTCTCCTCAGTGTTCTTTGAATAACTATTTTCTTATAATATCTCATAATTAATTTTTTATTTAACAAATTGATTAAGCATGTGTATGACATATGTCTACAACTAGTATTAATTTAAAAGGCGGAAAAGATATGTGTCACGCTTTAAAGAATGAAGGTTGAGGTATAAGTTGAATTACTATTTTACTCTCCAATTCTTAGGGATGTTTTGGTTTGGTTTTTTAATTGGTTTAAATTAATATTCATCAATCTTGTCTTTGTCATAAATAAAATATGATCAACATGTGAGTATGATTAACACTTATGTATTTGTAAATCCTATATATTAATGACTCAAAATCAAGAATCCAAATAAAAAAAACACACATAATTAAAAGTAAAACATTCTGAATGAAACTACAAAAATACATAAATTAGGTATAAAAAGTCTTTTAATATATATAAAATACATTTTAATAACATATAATAAACTAACTATAATTAAAAGAAACTACTCAATTACATTTTATAGACATGCATATGTACTTTGAAAAGATACATATCTAATTTTAATTAGAAATCGGTTTGGCTTGATTTTTTTAGGAATAAAATCATAAACCAAACCAATTTAATTGGTTTTTTAAAAATTTAAATCAAGCCAAACCAACTAGTATATGGTTTGATTTGGTTACGAATTGATTTGATCGGTTTTAATAAGTTTAATTGATTTGATGAACACCAATTCTGATATAAACATTAAAAGTTATTATTATTTTTTTTAAAGTTGGCCGTTGTCGTTGCAAGCAAGTCGTTTGTTATGCAGTCTTCACTGTACTGAACAGAGTCCCAGTCCAAGTCCCACCAGCAAAATACAAAAACAAAAACCCACACCAGAAAAATGACAGAAAAATGGAGGTCCTCTTACCACCAAACAACTGCCTCCTCCCAATCATCTCCACCACCACCACCACCACCACCACCACCACCACCAGAGCCTCTCCACGACGCCGCCGCCATCGCTGTCGTTGCCGTTCCTCCGTCGAAGAAATCCGCGTCTGCACCAACCGCACTTGCCGCCGACAGGGCTCTCTCCTAACCCTCGAAACCCTCTCCGCCCTCGCTCCCCCGCCCGTCTCCGTCAAGTCTTGCGGCTGCCTCGGCCGCTGCGGCTCCGGCCCCAACCTCGTCGCTCTTCCCTGCCCCGTCGTCGTCGGCCACTGCTCCACCGCCTCCCGCTCTGCCGAGGTCATCGTCGCTCTCTGCGGAGGAACAGAACGAGCGGCCGAGAAGAGCCTCCAAGCCCTCGCCTTGAGGAAGAAGGCTGAGATTGAGTTGGAAAATATGAATTTCTCCCACGCCGAGTCGATGCTCTCTCAAGTAAGGATAATTTACCTGATGATATATCTCTATATATGTATGTGTGTGTGTGTGTGTGTGTATTAGAGAAAGAATTCATATATATATATATATATGTTAATGTATATATATTCGTGCAGGCTATAGAATTAAAACCAATTGGTGGTATCCACATTTTACACAAAGACAGGTTTGAACTTTGATATTCTCTCATACACATAAAAATTAAGGCTTTCCATAGGCAATGTTCTATCAATCCAGTCTGTTTGCTGTTATATCAACTTCTCTAAATGGTTATATATTTCCTTGATTTAAATTGATCAATCATTAGGATGCAATTAATGTAGTTATCATGGGATCATCTCGACTCAAAATGTCGGCGTTCGCCTATTAATCTGCAAATTAAAAAGGTTTCAGTTTCGTATGATTATAACAGGAAACTTTTTTTCTGCTCCCATAACATTTAGGTCTCTTGCAAGATTGGCAATGAACAAGTATCCAGAAGCTCTCGATGATGCAAGAGAAGCTTTGACGTTTAGCCCTCAATATGTTGAGGTAAAGCTAAATTTTAGTTTTAGGTGTACAGGTGTAACTTATAAAACTTATTTGTCATATATGAAAGTTCACTGATTACATGATTTACAAGTTTGTGATGTTAGAAATTCCATGTCTCATTCCTATTGGAATGAATATATATATACACATGTATATGTATATATATGTGTATTTGTATATATATGTGCGTGTTTGTTTCCACTAGAAATGTCCTATATAATTAATATAATTATAAAGTTGATCTTTTTTATGTTCCTAATGACTCATCAATGTGGTCCAAGATAGAAGAGAGGTAGAAGAATAGAATCAAGATAGAGAAGAAGACCACTAGAGAGATAGATAGAATCTAGAAAGAAAAAGAACAAGAAAAGGAAAACCACTTATATTAAAATCAATTAACCATTGTTTCCATTAAAACTACAAGCTACCATGTTTATAGGCAAATTAAAAGACTAATCTAAATTAAGATAGAGGAGGTAAGGAAAGTTGAGAATGGGAAACTACCCTAATAACACAATTCCTAATTTTTTAAATAAATATTCTAGTCTCTATCACTAATGTATTTGCTAAAATGGTTTCCTCACATAGGAAAAGGGTACGTTACTTTGTTTTTTTAAATAGTTAAGTAAATGCGTCAAATGGAATGCCAAATTATGTGTTGCTTCCTCGTATTTCTTATTATAGATTAGCAAGTAGCATACTTGAGGGAAAAAAAAAAAAAGTTTAATTAGTTGAGGTTTGATAATGGATTTTTTTCCCTTTCAATTTGCTTCCTGACTTTTTAATTGTTTTTCAGAGTTTCAGCTACCAGATCTTATACACTAGGATTAGTGCACCATATTAAAAGTTACAAAGATAATATCACTTTCAAAGCTTAATGACCTTCCACTGGGAGTTTGTGCAGTCATAGGATCTTTTATAGAAAATAAAGAATTCTTACTGCAGAAGGATCTGATATGGAGAACAAAACAGAGCCTATTTTGCCTGTAGCACCAAAATTTTTCACTTAATATAGTTCTAAACAGAAGATGTAACTTTTTTTTTGGGGAGAAAATCACAGTTCGAAGCACTGGCGTTCTTGCTCAGAAAATCAGTGAATCCCTCCTCTAAATGGTCCTGGTTAGGTGTAACTTATTTTGAAACTATTCTTCCTATAGGACCCAGGAAGTGAGCGTGACTTCGTGTATCTAGAGATGCTTTCATCATCCCCAATAGCATAGCTCTGTAACAATGCTTCTTTAGCACACCTTATTCTCATCCCATTCGAAACCATCCTATTAGTTGTCAGGGTAAAAAATAACCTTGGACATTCCAACTTCAAAACCAACACTTTGGATGTTCTTTTGACGTACAATAATATCGATCCTGAGATTGAAATGTTGAGAGCTCTGCAGCAGTGCAAGGTCATATCTTCTTGGAAAAAACGAATATTTAGAGAATATCTAGCCCTTCTACAACACATGTTCTGTCATAGTTGAATCCTTCTTCATACTCCCTCTTGTCCTCATGCATGCTGCAAGAGAACAATCGGGTCATATGAATCATTATTGTATAGGTGGTTTCTTGATGAAGAAGACCTTTTCTTTTGTTAATTATATTGTTTCTGAACATAATTGTATTTTTATTTTTGTGGATATATACATACATATATATATATGTGATTAGAATCTACATTATGCAGGGGTATATTTGCCAGGGTGATGCATTTTTGGCTATGGACCAATTTGATTTAGCTGAGAAGTCATATTTAACAGCTCTAGAAATTGATCCATCTATTCGACGTTCAAAATCTTTCAAGGTATTACTCTATTTCTTAAGGTATAAATTAGATGTTAGTAGATTCTCTTTCAGTAGAATGTGAACCCTTGACCAAGATTTTGTGGAAATTTCGTCGGTCACTAGAAGGGTAATGCTATCACCCGCCAAAAATAGGTAACAGTTTCTCTGGGATTGCCTTCAATTTATTGTATTCTCAGCTTACACTAGTGTCAAGCTCACCGTCTCTTAAAATTCACTACCATTTCCATTTTCTATGAGAATCTCTCCCTCGCTCTTGTCTTTGTCTCTCTCTTATACTCTCTCTCTCTCTCTCTCTCTCTCCAACCTTGATCCAATCTTTGTCTCGACTCTTGTGGTTAATCTCGTTGATATTTTTCAGATATTGACCAGTGATTCTTTATTTGTTTCTTTTACCAAAGTGAAATTAGCAATAAAATCAAAAGACAGAAAATTGACTGGTCATTTCATTAATCAGTTAATAATGTTTCAAGGGGAAAAAGCATAAAAAATCCTTCTTAAAAAAGAATAATATTAATAATACAATGAACCTCTTTCTACCCGGTTACTGAATTTTCTGAAACCCGTACATGCAGGCTCGAGTTGCAAAGCTTCAGGAGAAGCTGGCTTCTGTAAACACGCATTAGACATTTGCAATGTAACTCAACTTACTTGGTGAGCCAACTAGCAACAACCATAAATATGATGACCAAAGGAGTAGTTTTTTAATTCTATGTTTTGGTGGATAATTTTTGGATAAGATTAGCAATCCAACCTTTAAATCCAAATGTGGTGTGGGATAACTCATCCCATAGGGGTGGGTGCCTTTGCTAGGCTTCTCCCCTTCGTCCACTTGGGTTCGATTCCCATTGTCTTCCTTTAGGCCTCACTTCAGCTTCGACTGTTAAAGCATGGTTTGGTGATGACAGGATAGGCATCGGATGACTGACTGAAAGAAACTAACATAAAGAATTTGTCTTGCCATACGCAGGGAAACGGGTTCCTGCTTGTGGGGTTTAAAACCTGAAAATGATGGGATCACCCCCCCAGATCCTTTTATATTCACCAAAAAACTTATCCCATATTGAACCCCTCGGACCGATCATTATTAAAGGTAGGTCCTACCTTTAAGATAATTTCTCATTCTTAGTATTATCTAAATTAAATTAAATCAAAAAATTCTTGTTTGAGAAGTTCATGGTTCAAAACTAATAAGACGTCAACTTTTTTCCAAAGATTCTAGAGAATATAGTCCAATTCCACATCAATTACTGAGATTATCGTATATGACTGATTGCGTTGCGCGCAGGCCAATTCTGCAGGCTGACAAGGTGGAACAACAAAAACAAAAGAAAGTAAAGCATTTCTATTTCTAATTAAAAATCACTTTTTAAATAACTTAATTTGTAACCATTTTTCTCTATTTATTTATTTATTTTTTTCTTTTGAAACTTGGGAGCGGGGAATTCGAGTCCTATACCTTATGTTGGAGTCAAGCGTGAAATTCTTTCAAATTTTAATTAGTCCCTTTAAGTACCTAAATTTATTATGAAAGCCATCTTTTCTTTCCTAAATTTATTTGGAGCAAAATTTGTATATCACGAACAAAATAATAAACTAATTAAAAGATAAGAGTAATTGGCATAAATAGTCTCTGAACTCTTTAAAATATGACGGTTTGGTCCATGTTTTTATATTTTTTGATCGAGACGACCTTAAACTCTCTAAATGTTGGTCATTATAGTCATTTCTGTACAATTCTATTACATTTCTAATGAAATCTTGCTTAAGTGATCATTTTTGTAGTAAAAAGATTAAAATGCCCCTTAATTTTCTCTTTCTTCTAAACTCTCCTAAAAGTCCCTTTCTCCCCCTTCTCTCTCTCTAACTTTGCAGATCCAGCAATAGCCTCCTTTTCTGGCAATGGCTTCCATCTCCGGCGACGCAAGCCCCTCCTCTCTTGCTTTTCCATCGCCGAACTCAGCCCTCCCACCCCCAATTAGTTTGTTTTTTTTTTTTTTTTTTTTTTTTTTTTTTTTTTTTTTCGAATAAATAGGTCAGAGAACCCAGCCCCCCACCCTGTCGACGAACCTAGACCCCCGCCCCCCCCCCCCCCCCCCCCCCCCCCCCCCGGCGCGTCTGATTTGGACAAGATCCCCCACCCCACATAGTCAACAAACCCAACTGCCCCCACCCCCTGAGCTAGATTCGGGCCAGATCGCCCTTCCCCCTCCTTCCCAAATTTGGGTTGCTATTGGAGAATGGAGAGAGAGGAGAGAAATGATGAATTTTAATTTTTTTTAATAATTTTTTATTTTTTAAAATTAATTATTTTAAAATTATTAAAATATCTTATCAAATTAGATTACATGTAACGCACATGACTCATTCTATTAAAAATTTAACGGAATTGAACGGAAATGATTATAATGGAGAACATTTAGAGAGTTTAGAGTCGTTTCGAAAATAAATAAATAAAATAGAAAGCAAACCGTCATCTTTTAAAGAGTTTAAGGACTGTTTGTGTTAATTACTCAAAAGATAAATAAGAAAAAAAAAAAAAAAACAAAAGGATGCAGTGTGGTCATGTGGTTTTTCGATTAGAAATTTGTTAAAAACTAATGAAAAAGACTATAAGATCGTGCTAACTCTTTTTTTTTATTTTTTTGGTATGCTTTTAACCTAAATTTTTACGACAAAGATAAAGTGAGATTAATTCAATATTTAAGAGAAAACAAAAATACTTAATTGTTTAAATATTTGTTTTATCAAGTCACTTTTATTTTCATTTAAGTTAGTCAAGCAAAACTTGACGATTCATTCCCATTTGGGTATTCACGTTACAAGAAATTGTAGTAAATAGCATTTTTACAAAAAATAATTGAAGCAACTAGCAAGAATTTAAAATATTTAAAGTAAATTTACTAGGTAAACAGTAAATTTATTTTGTAAATAACATATTTAAAGAAGTAAATAGATTATTTACATAATAAATTTATTATTTATGCTATTTACTCTAAATATTTTTTTAAATATGCTATTTATTTTAATTATTTGTGTAAAAATACTATTTACTTATTTCTCCCTTACCCACACATCTGAAGGGGATTGTCGATCAAGTTTTGGTTGAATATGGACCAAGGCTATAACTCATCCCATATTGTACCCTGGAATTATTATAAACGGTAGATCCCATCTCTAAAAATAATTTCTCATTGATTGTATTATCAAAATTAAATAAAAAATTGAATTAAAAAAAAACTGGATTCCAAAAAAAAAAAAAAAAAAAATCTTGTTTTTTATGTTCATGTTTCAAAAACTAAAATTTCAACTATTTTCCAAGATCGATGAGGACATAATCCAATTCCATATCAATATTGATATGTCGTGAGCAAGCCAATTCTCCTTCTTTTTATTTATTTTTAATTTTTTAATTTTTAATGGAATACTATAAACAAAGAATATTAAAAATTTCTGTTTCTAATTCAAATTCCTTCTTTAAACTCGAACTTAAATCTTGTTGGGGGAAAAAGGTTAAAAAAAAAAAAAATCTTACCACTGGTCTTGGCTGAAAAATAATTCAGCCAATCAAATATTTTTCTTTTTGGGTAATCAAATGAGCACGTAAATAAATCCAATATCAAGTCAAGCAAATAAACAAAATAAATCAATGCAATCAATAAAATCAAAACACTATCTTTATGTTTTATGTGGAAAACCGTTCAATGTAAAGGGAAAAATCACAGGCCGTAAGCCACACAAAACTTTCTATTAATGAAAGTAATAGGTAACAATCATCAACTAACAAATCAAATAGTGGATTTCCAAAAATAATCATGAAGCTCAAAATTTTAGACTCATACTAGCAATAAAAGAAGGGACTTGACGATCCAAATCAGTATAAACGGAGCTTGGATGCCGTAAATTACACACTAAAATCTAGAGACAAGTGAAGGAAGATTCATCGTTGGATATTGTATTTATTTTTCACATAAGAAATGCCCACAAAGCCCCTTTCTTTTTCTTTTTCTTTTTTTTTTTTTTTTTTTTTTTTTTTTTTTTTTTTTTCTCTTGGGCGTTGTGCACACCCTCGCAACCCTTACTTAAAAAAAAAAAATAAAATAAAATAAAAAATGGGAACCGCATCCAACAATCTCCCTCTCCCGACTCAGCAGAAAAAGGAAATAGACCATAACTATTCAAAAGTATAATCATAAAGAATGCTAGCCAATCTTTATCGCCATCATTCCCACCAGGCCTCGAATCGTCATTGGTGTCAACAACATCATCATTTTGACCCCTCCAAGGCACCAAATGTTTGACATTGAAAACATCAGAAGAACGAACATTTGATGAGAGGCGGTCAGCAATATTGGAGTTTCTTTTGTCTAATCTTTAGAGGACAAATCTTGCGGGCTGCTAGTCTGTCTGTCGTATTAATGAGAATTGGAAACCATCTTTAGTAAGAATAGCCCAAACAAGATCTCCTGCTTCAAATTCCACATGCCGTCTTTTCTTAAAAGCTGAAACCTTATTATTATTATCATTATTATTATTATTTTTGTATGCAGAGGCAAAAAGATGATCATAAATCTTCCGGTGAATAGCTTGTAATTCTTCAACGAACTTCGTAGAAGAGTGATGGCCACATGTGCGTCCGGTGTAGTGGTCAAATTGAGGGGGACAACTCTTGACACAACCATAGACAACCTGGAAAGGGCTGTAATTGGTACTGCGGTTTACAGCATTGTTATCGGCAAATTCAGCCTTTGCTGAGTTTGAGGTCCCAGGGCTGCAAGTGATCTCCTACAAGGCTACGAAGTAAATCTCCGAAAGCTCTGTTTTTGACCTCAGTTTGTCAATCAATATGTGGATCGTAGGTCGGAGTAAAATCAAATTGAGTATCGACCATCTTTCAAGGACTACGCCAGAAACGGCTTTGGAATCTTGTGTCACAATAGTAGACGATGGAAGTGGACAAATCATGAAGGCAATAGACCTCGTGAAATAGAGTGAAGCCACATTTACAAGATCAATGATTTTATTGCAAGGCATAAAGTGAGCCATCTTGGAAAAGCCATTAACTAACAACCACATAGATAGAACCATGTCCTCATTGTGTAAAGGGCAAAAAAACTAGCACAAAGTTCATACTCACATTGGCTCAAGGCTGCATTAGAATAGGCTGCTTTACTCTTTTGATAGGTTTGGCAGACACGCCAACGCTCCTAGACATAAACAAGTAACATAAGGCCAAGAGGAGGTATTGACCAGTTACTAGATAGGTATGATCTGTAACGACCCACCCTAACGTAGGCCGTTACATCTTACATAACATACATAATTACGTAGGCCGTTACATGATCACCGCCCAACGTGAGCTTCTCCACGTAAATCCTGAATAAATACTAATTTTAAGTTATGACCGGCCTGGCCTCCACATAATTAGTGGATTCTTCATCAATCAAGAAGAAACTCTATCTGCTAGTTAATTGAGTATAGGCAAGCTGTTATTGTATTTTAAGAACGCTGCCTTGTCCCATTCCACCCCTGCATACACATTACTTGATATATACTGTATTTTTTTACTTTTAAGTACTTGTGTCCAATGACAAAGTCAGGAAAGTCAACAACTAAAACTGTACTAACCAATCATTCAAAAAAAATAAAAAAACAATGTCCTAGTCAGATAGAAAAATATATAATTGCCCCAATGAGTTTTCATACCCCGAAAATGTTATTAATAACCTCATTATGGAGGCTATTGAAGACATCTTTCTCAATGTTACACAAGTAGAGTATCAAATATCAATTGAATTTCTGTCAGATTGCGTAGCTGATTTTTCACAATATGTTTATAAAAAAAAAAAAACACATTTCCTCGGTAGCGGTAACACCTAGTAGAATTAATGCTATAAGCTGAAAACTAATGGATACACTTTATTTTTTCCTATCTAGACCATTTTTTGTTCAAGATCACCTATGCATTTTAATCCCAAAAACTGCTCATCCGAAGTGACATCGATGATATAAGTTTCAAGTTGACCATCAAGTCTCATGAGCTCTATAGCGAAAACATCTTCGGGATAACCAGCAAATTTGATTAACTTTTTCTTGTCATTAAATTTGAGTAATCAACTCAGACTTGTTTGTTAAGATTGTGTCCTTGTTTTTCTTAAGTTAGTAAGGGTCCTAGGAAACTGAGTTTCGTATTTAATCATTGCTGTAATTTCAGATTTATATTACTCAATAGGAAGAATCTGTTGTTTTGAATATAAGAAAAAGTTATTTGTTTTCATTTTCCTCACTCAAAAGGTAACTCACTTGTGGTTTTTTTTAATTTTCTGTCCCATAACCATCTTTACTCGAGTGATACTGCTCGAGTGGTACTATATTTGTATATAAGTATTAATGTAATTGAATATAGACACGATATGATTGACAAGTTTACTCGAAGTCTTATATAGTTCTTTTTTAAAAAAAAAAAAAATAGTTTTAAAGATTCTTACACACACGTTTTTTTGAAAAGAAAGATAATAATAAACTCGCAAGTTTTACTCGTTTTTTCTTTCTCCATTCAATTTTAAACGACAGTATATATAAATAACACATTATATAATATGATGATATGATTAATTATTCTTTTTCCACAAAACAAATGCACTGAGATCTGTTCTTGAAACGAGATGTTGCACAAATTGTCTGAGTTGTTGTTGGATGCAGTTCTTTGCATCTGGCAAGACATTCTGAATCGTTGACACATCCTAGTTGTTCTAGATGAACCCGTACAGTCTTGGATTGTGTCATTTACAATAAAAAATATATGTATATATATATATATTAAAATTTTATTTATTGAAGTTACAAGGTAAAATACGAATTTGGCAACTTGTATTAATTAGATAAAATTAATATCGTTCTATCCTGCATGGGATTTTTCTTCACAAGAGATAAGAGACGCACTCGAATTCGAGAACTTCGCTAGGCCAAAAACTCAAGTTTTTATTAAAAATAATTTCAAAAACAAAAAATTTATTAAAATGAAAATGAAAATTGCGATGATTATTATTAAATGAAGATAAGAGTAGAAAATAGACAAAAAAGGTTTAATTAGAACCAAATAAAGAAAAGCAAAGAGACAACAATAATGAATACAAACAAATTGTAGAATTAATTGGTATCTACTCTTCTTGCAGAATGAGCTGGAAGATGCTTCATAAAGGATGTCTCAGACCTACCTAGCTATATATATATTTCCCCCATTAATTATAGGAATGATTTTATCAATGCTCTATTCTCATATTGGCCTGATTGTTAAGCATCATTACTTCTTTCTTCTTCTTCTTCTCTGTTTTTTTTTTTTTTTGGTCGAATTAATTGTTAAGCATAACTTACAACCCGGACCAAAATATTTATTATTATCAAAGCAAAATGTGCAGAACATTTTAGACCATCTTATATATATACGAATACTTTTGCGTCCGGCGAAACGGCCTTTCAGCAGTACAATTTGTACTGGAGATTAGCATAACTTGGGGAAGAGCATGGTACAACCCACGAGAGAGAGAGAAAGAGAGAGTTAGAGAAATATAGGAAGAACTCTCCCATCCGGCAGTCCAGTAGTGCTATATGGGAGAATTCTTGTATATATATTGCTAATGTTATATTTGTTAAAAACAAAAATATATATATATATATATATATATGTTGGAAAAACGGATCCGATATCAGAGTTACGGCACTGAGAAAGTTTTAAAATTTTATGCCGATTCAGAAAAGAAGTTCATGATGTATATAACAATAAATTAAAAACATGATCAAACGTACCTTGTTTCTCGGATTTCGAAATTGCTAGAGCGTAGACCAACGTGTCTTCTCTACTATTCTCGAGTCCCCACGTCTCAGAGTGTGTGTGTCACACGTGCTATGAATCCAAGCGACCGGTAATTCTTCCGAAGTCTAGATCCCACCTTCTCAATCCCGATGTACCTCGTTGAGAATTCGATCCGGGTTCGTTCTTCAAAACTACAAAACAGGAACCGGTTAACCTTCTATGAAAAATATCACTCGGCTTAACCTTCCTCACAGTTTTGATTCAATGAAAATTTCTCTCTTTTTCTCACACCCAAGAAGGACGAATTTTCTCACGCACAAAAAAACTAGTTTTTGACGTTTTTTCTCTCTCCCAAAAACCGTCCCCGTTTTTTGAGTGTATGATAATGGTTGCCTTTTTTTAAGAACCCCTAGCCTTTATATAATACTCCAATCATTTTTAAAAAATATCTCATACTTGAAAAATAATTAATAATTATTTTTTTGCATAATCTTTTTAACCAAAAGATTATTCAAATTTCGGGCTAGGTTCTTTAAACCTTATGGACGGTTTATTACTAGGGGAAGGCTCAAAAAATTCGTGATCCACCTAATGTGAAGGTTGATTGGTGGTTCAAATTTAAATCAAGAATCTAGACTAGTCAAAAAGTTTTAATCCTATCTAGATTCAAACTCCTTTTAAACCTTTGAATTTAAAAAAGATTCTATTATTTAAATTTAAATAAATATTTTCCACAAACATTATCCATATTTAATTAATTTAAATAAATGGAATATTTTAGATTTCATTTCCATCCAAAAATGTTCACCATTGTTCAAGAAAAGAAAATATATCAAATAAGCTCCATTATTTAAATCAATTAATAATTTAATGTTTGGAATATATTTAAACAATTTTGAAACAAAATCTTATTCGCTCCATCCATTAAAAAACTGTGCACTGTTTATTAGGAGAGAAAAAATTTGTTTTCAAAAATTAATAATTCAAACACAATCTTATTTCCAAAATTCAATTAACCAAAATAATTAACAAATAATTATTTTATTTACAACCAATCATATGTTGACAAATCACAATATTTGTCTACATTAATTTCACATGTCCAATTCTTTTTTAGGATTGCATGTAAGAGAGTACCATGTTTTAATAGACATTTTTAAATTCTCATTTAATTTACCGATCTCATTACGAACAAATCCCGAGACGCTTCGTGGAACTTTATGAGCTAGTAGAGGGACCCGATTGAAAGATGTAAAGAGGCTCCTATAATTGTGAAAATTAATTCCGGATTACTTATTCATCAATTATCAACTTCAGGACTATTCCACTAAAATTCTGAAGCTGAACTCCCGTTTACATACCGTATTATGAAAGCTCTCTTACGCAGTGCTTCTTTCATGATTTATTCATCGCTTGCGTAATCCCCATACGTTATCGATGATTGAAGTAAGGACTTTTCCGTTTTACCTTTTCAATAATTTTAAATTAAAGTTTCATTATTCTCCTTTGAAAGAACCACCAATAGTAAAGCTATACACAATTGGTAAACCATCAGAGAACACAAAGTAAACCGATGGCCAAGATCTTGTTATATTATCTTTCAATTCCCGAATAATGCCTTTAAGTAGATAACATGTACTATCGTCAAGATAGCTATGGATTCCGTATCTATGAATCTTGATTTCTCCATCCATAAATCATACACCCAAAACACAAGTATATAGACCATCAATTATCAGTATCTCATCTATAGTGGATCAAAGTGCATAAGTTATGAATGCGAACTCAAGTATTTATTTCAGGATTAAGATTAATGCAAGATAATAATCAAAGCGTCATTGAGTCTTATAAATGGAATTATTAAACCGAATCAATTAACACCTTAGGTCCAGTCCAATGTCATACCTCAATACTGATATACATTAAAGTTTCTACTCGAAACCTATCCGATGGTCAAGACAAACCATCCCTCCAAGGAAGTAGACAACCATTACAATCTTATCATGAATAAGATTCCCAAATCTTGTTCTATCGATTGCGGATCATTTATTTGGACTGTTATCAAATTACCACGTCTTCTATATATACCCCGTATACATATGGTAATCCGATATATTACCAACAGCCTAGGAGTATTGTATGTTTTCTCAAAATAATCATACAATCAACAAATGAAAGTAAATAGGACACACCTTATTAAACATGAATAACCTTTTTTTATTAATATCAAAATGTCATATTTACAGAAAATCCCTATAATTGATTTTCTATCCTTAGGACACATATAAATCCCAATAATATATATATATATATATAAGTATTATATTTATTACTTTGTTTTCTAATTTATAATGTCATTACTAGTGTTACCATTTATAATCATCATTAAGCTTTGTAATTAGTATTTAAATAAGGCAAAACATATAGTATCAAATGTACTTTACTGTACTAGTAGGTACGTTTTTTTTAACCGTGAAATTAACATTAATGACTTCATCTGTGAGTATCCAAATTACAAATTTTATAATATGATAACAGAATTACTTTCAGTTACAAGATAGACTATTAAAAAGTTACAAATAATAGTACCAATCAAGAGTGTAAAGTACAGTACCTACTATAAATATAATATATATATATATATATATATATATATATGATATATGATATATGAAGGCTTCTTAAATCTTAATCCACAACAACCAAAGTACTTCAAGGACAAACCACAAGATTATTTATCAACGTTTTAATAATAAGTTTTACGTTAGTTTAATTGTTTTCACAACCATCTGAATTATTAATTATTTACCCAAAATATAATTGTAACGGACCATAAGATTCAAAGAAGATAGAGAAAATCAAGAGAAATGTACAAAAATAAAGTAACTTATCGCCATCGACCATTTTCATCTTTCACGGTTAATAAGGAAGAAAGGCTATGATTTACAATGATTTCTAGTGCTCTATATATACACAAAGGCGTGGGAAAATATATCTGTAATATATATTATTTATTTAGTTATGGATATATGCTTATCGCCAACTAATCTAATTACACAAATAATATTAACTTTTTCCCCTCTAAGTTTTACTCCACAAAGCCATGTGATTAGTGTAATGACATCAAAATAAATTGTCACTAATTTTTCTTTATTATTTTGTTTTGCATTAAAACGTCACGTGGCACTATCATAAATTGGGTAAAATCACGATTCTACGTAAAAAGCACAATAGCATGTACTGTCATAAAAAAATATATATATATAAGGCATTTTTTTTTAACTTAATGATTCTAATTTATGTTATAAAATTGAATGGAACAAAATACTCATTTAATATTGATCTTGCATGTCTCTTCAACTTAACAGACATAATTTTCAATCTTAGAACTTTTTGTCTTTATAACAAGATTTAGTGGTGTGAGTGTAGACCGCAAATAAAGAAATAAATTATTTTTAATTACTTGATTGTGTCTTTCTATAACTTGAAAAACCAGATTGCCCCAAAAAGATAAGAAACTATTTAATTAAATATTAAATGACAATTACGAGGTTTAACCTGTAGAAGGTGAAAGTAAACATATATAAGCAATTAAATAAAGCTTCAATTTTCAACCAAAAAAAAAAAAAAAACAAAAGTTTTACTTCTCCCTGTACGTCAATTACGATCTCTTACTTGTACATATGAACATTGACGGGATGGGACGGTTTGGAAATTGAACATTGTAAATATATATATTTTTTCTTTCTCTGTCTTTTTTTTTGTGTGTGTAAAAATTAGATAAATATGCAATTTTTTAACAATTATTCAAATAAAATGACCAAAAATTTTTCTTTTAGTAAAACGATTTTTAATCATTAGTTGACCATAATCAATCAGTAATTAACCATAATCAATTAATAAATATACATTATTAATCAATTAATTATTATTTGAATTGACTGATCGTCCATTTTTAAAAAAGGTAAGCCAGTTATTTTGTAATTCACAAAATTTCATAATTTACAAAATTTCGACAATTTTGTAATTCACAAAAAAGGTAAGTCATTTTTTGTAATTCACAAAATTTCAATAATTTATTAAAAAACTTTTTAAAAAAGGTAAGTCAATTATCCACAAATCCCTTTTTTTCTTAGCAATTTGAGTTGTATGGTGAAAAGGCTTCAATGACCACTTTTAAAAGGGGGGAAGTAGTAAATAATAAATAATTTAACTACATAACAGTTTTCTCAAATGTGGAACTACAGTTAGACTATACCTGCAAAACAGAGAATAATTAATTGATTGGATACTCTTTTTGGGAAACTAAGTAATGAAATTGGCCAGTGAGAAAATAATAATAATAATAATAATAATAATTTGATTGCGTCTGTAAACTTATCATATACTTAGAATTTAATTGAGAATTTCGTCTAATTTATGTATTATTGATTATTTTAGCGTTTTATAAAGTTTTATTTAAAAATTTAGTTTTTTAAAAATGAATTTCCATATTTTACGTTAATTTCCAGTGATATCGATATTTCCATCAATATTTTTGTAAAATTTAAGTACCGATATTTACACAAATATTGATATTTTAATCTTTGCATGAAACCAAGAGTTTTTCAATTTGTTTTCCAAATCACATTTGGCATACTAATTTATTTTCAAAACGCACACTCTAGATGTTTACAGTGTCACATCTCTCTCTCTCCCTTTGTTCATTTTCAGAGAACTTAAATTTTAAAACTTCGTAACTTTCTAATTTCTAATTTCAAGTTGAAATAGGATGATTCTTATGTCTAAATAATGACCACAACGACGAGATATATAAACAATATCTATATTGCTTTTCTATAGAACATATTTCAAGTTTAACACTATTTTAATATCAAAGTTATTTTATACGAATGCCACTTGAAATTTTCAAATTTGAAAATATAGATACAAAATTATGTTTAATGTTTTACAACTGACATTAACATGCCAAAAAGTTACTAAATTTTTATAATATATCAATAATTTCACATATAATAGAGAGTTTGAATTCCTTCATTTCTTGATTCAAAAGAATAATAAAAATAGGGTTAATTTCATTAATAGCACTTGTGGGGAAAAGATTATTAAAATCAGCACCACTTTCCCCCCCCCCCCTCATTTCTAGCACTGCCACGTCATGAAAATAGCTGATATGTGGCCCCACCAGCATTAAATGTATGCCAAATTCCAGGTTTACCCCTCATCCCCCACAAACCCAAACATCCCTCTCCCTCGCATTCCTTAAAAAAAATTTTCAATTCAGTAGCTACAGTGTTTGATACGAACCACGCCAACAATGTGACGAAACCCGATACCAAATCTGGAAACGGCAAGCCAAGATCTTTCAAGTTTGATGGAAACCGCGACCCATTGCTTAGCAAAGCAAGAACCTTGGTATGGTGAAGACGCCACAAACGGTTATAGAAGTCCGTTTGATAAGTCGGTTTGAACGCCACAAGGAATTCTTGATAAGTTCGGATAAAAGTTTCTTCAAGAACTCAAGAAGAAAAACTCACAATATGAATAAACATCAAAATCTTTTTCTTCCATCATCTTAAATCAGTCTTATATAGGCAAAGTTACAATTTGTAAAATTCCTAATCTACCCTTAAGGATAAACATGCCTAAAAACCTAGAAATCAGATTTAATTAAAAATATAATTAAATTCAGAATTAATTGAAAATTTAAACTAAAAACTTAAAACTAAAAATCAGATTACAAAGAAATCAAATCTTGATCAGATCGTGTTTTGAATTTTGAACTTTTGAACTCTTGAAAACGTAATATTGACTTGATTCTTTGTTGGAAAATTACGTCCACTTCAACGTTGGAAGAATAAAACGTCTACATCAGTCTTTGCTCTCTTCCAGGTCAAATTTGATGAGTAAAATCAATCTTTGTTCACCATTAGTAGTGAACACGCTCTCTTCTTGTTGTAGAACTCTCTAGACTAAGTTATTTAACTCTTCTTTGAATCTTATAGCTAGAGCTCTTATCACCGGACCAACTAGAACTTGAATCGCTTCGTGAGAATTTCATTGAGCCTTGATGTCCTCATCAGTGTTTTAGAGAGAGAAACATAAATCTAGAGAGAGAAACGGTTACAACCGGTCGGAAACCACCACGAAAGCTCTCTATAAACCGCTTGGAAGTCTGTGAACGTCGGTAAATCTTCAAAAACACTCCCTGTCGAAACCCACGAAATTGACTGAGAAAAACAATTGACCTTTGAGCCCACTGTCTGACCAAAATAAGGGTAAATAATAGAACACAGAGGTCACAACGAAATTTACTAGGCGGTCATTATAAAAATGACCGCCCTGAAATGTTCGATTTAGATGAATTTTGGTATTTTTATGCGACGGTCATTTTCATAATGACCACACGGTCAATTTCGTTGTGACCTCCGTAAATGGTCAATTTAATTTTGTATTGGTCAACCCGTGGCCACAGAGGTAACAACCAAATTGACCAGACGACCATTATGAAATTTACCGCCCTGTAAAAATACCATTTAAATGATTTTTCGTATTTTTACAGGACGGCCATTTTCAAATTGACCACATGGTCAGTTTCGTTGTGATATCTGTAAATGGTCAATACAATGACGTATTGGTCAAACTGTATGCAGAGAGGTCACAACGAAAATTATCAGGCAGTCATTATGAAAATGACCTTCCTCTAAAAATACCATTTAAATGATTTTTGGTATTTTTACGCGACGGCTATTTTTATAATGACCACACGGTTAATTTCGTTGTTACCTCTGTAAATGGTCAATTTAATTTTGTATTGGGCAAACCGTGGGCACAAAGGTAACAACCAAATTAACCAGACGGTCATTATGAAATTTACCGCCTTGTAAAAATACCATTTAAATGACTTTTGATATTTTTACAGGACGGTCATTTTCAAATTGACCACATGGTCAATTTCGTTGTGACCTCTGTAAATGGTCAATACAGTGACGTATTTGTCAAACCGTATGCAGAGAGGTCACAACAAAAATTACCAAGCGGTCATTATGAAAATGACCTTCCTCTAAAAATACAATTTCAATGATTTTTGGTATTTTTACACGACGCTCATTATGAAATTTACCAGGTGGTCATTATGAAAATGACCAGATGGTCAATATGGAAATGACCTCTGTGCCTACGGTCAATACGATTTTGTATTGGTCAAACACGGTCGCAACGAAATTGACCAGATGGTCATTATGAAATTGACCGCTCTGTAAAAATACCATTTAAATGATTTTTGTTATTTTTTTTGCAATGGTCATTTTCATAATGACCGTCTGGTCATTTTTGTTGTTAGCTCGATAAATGGTCAAATTAATTTTGTATTGGTCAAACCGTGGGCACATAGGTCACAACGAAATTGACCAGACGGTCATTATGAAAATGACCTTCTCCTAAAAATACAATTTAAATGATTTTTGTTAATTTTACGCGACGGTCATTTTCATAATGACCACATGGTCAATTTCGTTGTCACCTCTGAAAATGATCAATACAATTTTTGTTAGGGTCAAACCGTAAGCACTGCCATGTCATGATTCACTTTTTAGGTGGATGTATAAAGACATATATACACTCAGCTAACCCTAATCTGATGTTTTGCCCACTTTCCTGCCCATCTCAATCCCGACATATATAAGTAACAGTATCCTAAATTTTGAACTTTATCTTTCCTCATTTCGTAATTTTTCTCTCAGTTAAGCCCCACGAATCCTCTCTGCACCATTACCCACTGATCGAAACTCACTCTAAGTCCAACAAAACTCACCACATCTTCGTGCACCCTGTTAAAACTGACCCTTACTATCCTCGTCATAGTTATCGGCCGAAGCTGCCAAATCTGCTTCTACTCCATTTGAATAGAGATCTGCCCACTTCCAATCAGCCAATCTGAGATAATGGTGCTTGTTATATGATTTTATTTGTTAATATATGATTTAAATAGGTGTGCGTTTTGAATTATATTGTAGAAAATTATTCTTCGTTAAAGTTTTTAGGGTAAGTTTTCGGTCTCCTGTAGCATAAACCATCCAGATATTATCATTGTGACCAGTTTTGAGATATAAATCAACTCTTTATATATAAAAAAACTGGTCATTTTCATTATAACCATCCGGTCATTATCATTGTGACCAGCTTTGAGATATAAGTCAACTTTCTATATATGTCAAAACTGGTCATATTCATATTGACCATTCGGTCATTACACATTGTGACCAGTTTTCAGTTATAAGTCAACACTCTAAATATAAAAACAAACTGGTCATTTTCATAATGACCATCCGGTAATTATCATTGTGACCAGTTTTGAGTTATAAGTAAACTCTCTATAACATCATTTTTCCTTCTTTTGTAACGTAAATTATTGGATAACTTGATGCTGTTTTATTAAGGAATGGATACGGTTTGTGTTTTCGTCAAGTAATGGTCAATGGGACGGCACATTGAGATATGTTGGTGGCGAAATGAAGGGAATATTGGTGCCCGAGAACTCAACATATGTTGGTCTTATTGAGTTGGTCAGAAGTGTGATTGGAATTAGGGGCCCAGACAAGAATATAGTCGTGAGATACGGTGTTGAACCTGGATTGCCTCTTGTGAAGATACTGTGTGATGCTGATGTTAAATTCTACATACAACTGAAGAAGAAGGATGTTCATGTGCTTAGAAAATTTCCAGTTACCATCGATGTATTGAATGAGTCTGCGGCGGAAGCGATGCCACCAGAGGTAGGAGAAAGCAACCACATAGACGTTCAACGTTCTAGGGAGGGGGGACAGGGTGATGAAGTCATGCAACATGTAAATGACAGTAATATGATCATCCCTCCTCCTCCTCCTCCTCATATCCCTTTTCCTACAGTAGGTCTGGATTTGCACACTGAATATGGAATTGAAAAGTAACATCAAGTATTGAACAATGACTTCTGCACAGCCCATGATGATTGTAATGCCGGAAAATTGAATGTTGCGGATGATGCTCATCGTTCAAACGAGAAGAGTATCACAGCAAGCATTGGAGGCCATTCTATTGTCAATAGTACTGGATCTCAATATGACAAAGTATCAAGTAGTGACAATGTATCCGACGGAGTCTTTGTTGCTGATTATACACCTGTCACACTGCACATAAATTGTATTTTTGAGAACAAAAAGCTACTGCAATACCATCTTCATTACGATGCCATGAGTAAACACTATCAATTTAAGATGAAGAGGTCGAACTCTACTCTATTACACGTGATATGTATAGATAATGAGGGATGTCCATGGCAATTGCGTGCGACTAGGATGAGAGGTAGTGAACTGTTTGTTGTGAAGAGGTTCGACGACGTTCATACTTGTTCAATTGAAATTGTTCAAGGGCATCATCGTTAAGCCAAGAGTTGGATGATTGGGGAGTGTGTTAAGGCAAAATACTTGGATCCGACTAATACCTTATATAGACCATCTGAAATAATGCGAGACATGCATGCCGAATTTGGAGTGTCTTTCAATTATCTTAGAGCATGGCGAGGGAAGGAAGCTGCACTAACTAGCTTGAGGGGCGATGATGCAGAGTCATACAAAGGTAATTTCCTTTATCTGGTTATATGTTCGTGAATGGCCTTATAACTATTATATTTACGACATGGTATTAATTATTTAATAATTACAGTTCTGCCCACGTGGGCTGAAATGGTTAAGCGGAAAAATCCTGCATCCGACATTCACATTGAGACAGACTCCGAATTTTGTTTGAAATACTTGTACATGTGCTTAGCTGCTTCGAAGCATGGTTGACCTTATTGTCGTCCAGTAATTGTGGTTGATGGATCAGCACTAAAGGCCAGGTTTGGAGGAATGTTGCTTGCAGCATGCAGTCACAACGCAAATGGCTCCATATTTCCCCTTGCATTTGATATCGTTCTGTTGGAAAGCAATGAATCATGGAAATGGTTCTTCGAGAAGCTAAGGGATTCAATCGGCACGTGAGAGTCTCTTGCTATTGTGGCCGATAGGCATAAGGGTATCGAATATGCAGCCAACCTTGTGTATCCAGATGCTGCATTCGGGATATGCATCCAACACTTGGCTGCAAACTTGAAGACTAGGTACAAAGATTTCAAAGGCCATTTGAATACCTATTTTGACGGTGCATCGAGGTCATATCTTTTAAGTGAGCACCATCATCATATGGAATCCATCCGTGGTCGTAACCCCGACATGCATCGATACCTTGTTGAGGCCAATCCTACAAAGTGGTCGTGAGCATACTTCAACGGACGGATGTATTCAATCATGACAACTAACATTGCAGAGTCATTGAACAATGTGGATCGGAAAGCCAGGTTAATGCCAGTTGGATTCTTAGTGAAATGGTTGAGGGAACTACTACAAAAATGGTTTGTCGAGAGACGTGAAGAGGCCCTGAAAATAACATCAAAACTGGCCCCAAGGGCAGAGAATTTGATTCGCATAAACTTCTCATTAGGCCTAACAATAACGGTATGTGATAACGACCACATCATGCCATAGGCATTAACAAAAATTTTGTCTTGGCCTAAATGCGATCGCTTAAACTAATGTCTTAAAATTCCCTTTGTGACAGCTTCGGCCAGCTGATCAGTTTGAGTACGCCGTCACCAACAATGTTGCCAAAATTTGGATTGTCGATATGAGCGAAAGGACATGTACCTGCAGAAGATTTCAGGTCGATCAAATTCCTTGCTCTCATGCAATGACCATCTGTAACTACCGACGAATTGATCCTTATAATTATTGCTCTAATTATTACACGAAAGACTACCTGTATGCTTGCTATGCACATGTAGTCCATCCGATTGGCAGCGCCGAGGGCTGGGATGTTTTTGAAGAAGTAAGATTACAAATTGTTAATCCTCCCACTACAAAGCATGGGCCCGGAAGGCCACGGGTTCGTAGGATTCCGTTCCAAGGTGAAGAACATGAGCCTAATCGGTGTGGTATATATAATGGTTATGGACACAACCGACAAACCTGTACTAACTCCGTACCCTTACGAAAACGTCCAACACAAGGCCCCAGACATCGTTCAGAACACCCAGTTCATAAATGTGATGAATTTATCAGTCATTTTACTTTTATAGTTATGTTGTATAACAATTTAGCACACTTGACATTAAACATTTACATTCTTTATTCTAAGTATATAGTGTATTTTATAGTACAATAGAGTTATATAACACGCAGAGACCAATTTCGCTGTTAAAAAAAAAAAATTTCATACGCTAAAAAGTTTTAGGGAGAATTTAGTCTAACGGTCATAACAGTTATGACCAGGTGGTCATAACTGTTATGACCTCTGTGTTTATAGTGTAGCAAATATAAATTTTTTTTTAAATTTTTTCTTAACACGCATATTCTAGTTTGTACATTAGAGTGATATAACACACAATAACCAATTTCGAAATTAAAAAAATATTTCTCATAAGCTAACATTTTTTAAGGGGAATTTAGACTAACGGTCATAATAGTTATGACCGATAGGTTATAACTGTTATGACATCTGTGTTTAAAGTGAAGCTAAGAGAACTTTTTATTTTTTTTTCTTAACACGCATATTCTCGTTTGTAGTACATTAGAGTGATATAACACGCAATGATCAATTTTGATGTAAAAAAAAAATATTTATCATAAGCTCTCGGTCATAACTGTTATGACTTCTGTGTTTAAAGTGAAGCTAAGAGAACTTTTTATTTTTGCTTAACACGCATATTCTAGTTTGTAGTACATTAGAGTGATATAACACGCAATGACCAATTTTGATGTAAAAAAAAAATTATTTATCATAAGCTAACATTTTTTAGGGGGAATTTAGGCTAACGGTCATAACAGTTATGACCTAGATGTCATAACTGTTATGGCCTCTGTGTTTAAAGTGAAGCTAATAGAACTTTTTATTTTTTCTTAACACGCATATTCTAATTTGTAGTACATTAGAATGATATAACACGCAATGACCAATTTCGATGTAAAAAAAATTTCTCATAAGCTAATATTTTTTTAGGGGGAATTTAGGCTAACGGTCATAACAGTTATGACCGAGAGGTCATAACTGTTATGACCTATGTATTTAAAGTGAAGCTAAGAGAAATTTTTATTGTTAGAACCTAACATTTTTGTCTTATCAGGTACAAAGATAATTCCTTTTATCCCCATCTGGCCATGACAATTATGACCTCGGCTAATACGATTAATGTGTAATGTAAAATTTCACATTTTACAACAATATACCATATACATAAAAAAGTATGGTATACCATGAATTAAAAAATCGACCTATTTACAGTCTAGTTAACTCTCTATAACAAAATTTTGGTTAGTCAAAATGTTAAAAGTCCGTATCCACATCATCATCACTTTTATAAGTTTATTCAATCTTCCGCTTGGAATGGGACCACAAGTAACATGCTAGCCACTCCCTGAAGATTTGCATGCGTTCATGAATTACCCAATACCAGACATCCCTCCCTTCTATCAAGCATTCAGCATATTTTATTGTAAACATTCCACAGTCACCCCTGTTGCACGAAAGATGAAAAAAATAAAAGAAATAAGCATCACACTCTACACAGTTAATTGTATGAAAACATTTTCAATACTTGTACTAACCCATTGGCTTGTTGAGGGATGTCTTTCATTATGGTGACCGGTATTGGGTAAGTTCCTGGAGGATCTCGTTGTTTGAACTCGAACAAACTGTTTTTTTCAGCCAGAAGTGGAATGAACTTTGACAGACCTTCCACTCCTGCTCGAACCTTAGAATTGTGAGGGCCTTCATGCTGAAGAGAGTCGTACACCTCAATGGTCCAGTTTGTCAGATCAAGCTTTACTAATGCCCAATGTTTCAGATCCTCCAAGTGTATTGGTATTAGCACAGTGCTCACGTCAAACCATGAGGCCCAACTCTTGACACGCACGTCAAGCATGATCCTGAATATAGAATCACAGGAGCCCCAATCGAACTTTTTTGGGTGCTGACTGGTAGACAGTCCACAATGAACGAACCTTTGCAGAAAAAAACGTGTCTACCGTTGTCACCTTCCGTTGTTCCAATTCGGGGTACTGCCTGATCTTCTTCCTCAAGTAGTAAAATGCAACGTCAATGTCCTGCACAAACAAAACAAATGCAAATATATTGTAAAAAATTACAGGATAACAAACAATGTACCGTCTTGACCTTAGTATTTACAAAATTTATAGAACATGGAGTATAAAATATTGAAGAATGGTACTTACTTCATCCCATAGCCAAACATGGGATGTAGCTAACTCATAATACCAACTTTTTTTTTTCCACCAACATGCATCCGAGGTCATGTGGTATGTCCAACGTATCATGCTTTGCACTGTATCGGGGAGGCCGTTTACGAAATAGAATGTACTATCTGGTTAATTGGTGATAACATTGTTAATATATTGTAATTTACAAATCGAACGGAGAAGTATTATAAAAAAAAAAATTACCTTGGAGGAGTCCTCTTCAATAATCCTTTTGGGAACCACTCCCTGAACTCCTCTAGCGTCTCTTTTAGAGGTTCGTTTGCGAGACTCGGAGGGAGGGCATAAATCAGCTTACTCGGAGCCTTCGACGGCGAGCCAACATGAGTCATGGATCCAGAGGGCCGTTGGTCAAGCCTTGATAGTCTTGCCCTCTTCTTCTTAGGGATCTATAAATTACATATGTGAAACGAGTTAACATTATACGATGACCATAATTGATATGTAACTAAGTTACAGATATTCGTAACAACCACGTCACCGATGCTCTCCTCGTTGGCTGGCTCTTCAAGCTTTATGACATCCAGCTCTCTGTTTTTTTCTTTATCATCTTTCTCCACTTATGTTAACTTCTCCGGGTCAAGCATGATCTCCTCCTTTATTCCAATAAATGGATCGCATTTTTCCTTCGCTTCTCCCTCGCTTTCTTGTAAGTGGTATTTAATTTTTTTCCTATGTGGGTTCACTACATGTCATAATAAATACAAAATTCTTTATGTGGAAGACAGTTAAGACCATCTACATATATGGCAGACGCGATTAACAAATACAGGATTACCTTATTATTCTCATCCTTTACGTCTTCACGAGAAACAATCACCTTATCAACGGTAAGGAATTCCATGGTTGCTTGAACACCCATATCCGCAACGGCACCAATGTCAGAGTCGAATATCACATCATCTTGCGAGCCGGTGCCGATGTGAGGGGAGGTAGTTTTCAAGGCATCCGAATCAACCGTGTGAACATTAGTCTTCTGGCTGCCGCTGACATGGAACGCCGTGTCTGCCTTTCCTTATCCCTTCTCAAAAATGTTGGCGGCCAACATTTTATAACCCTTCGCATGAGTTTGTTAGACTTCTTCTAACTCTTTTTAAGAGCCACCAACTTTTTTTTAATGGAGACCATCTCTCCTCGGATCTCTTTTTGAAACTCCCGCCACTCGGAGTTTATATCGGAGCTCGGTCGAGGGGCAGAAGTCTTGGGAGGTAAGTTAGGCACAACAGTTGGGTTCTTCAAATATAAGTGCGCAACCCATGGGTCCTTCAACTCTTCTTCAGTTGGCGTCATCACAAAACCCTTTGGCTGAACACATTTGATATTAATAACAAAAATGAGTAGGGGATACGGTCAATATGTTAATTACCAACATATATGAATATTATTAACTTATTTATGGTAGATAATTAAATTAAATAACCACCCTTCTATTAAGTACGATGACCAACTAAGTACGATGACCAATATTGATATTAAGAAAAACTAATTAATGGTCAATACAGTAATGACCTCCCGGTAATTATGCATATGACCAACGTCATTATCACTGTAGACGGGGTGCTGGTCATTACAGGAATGACTACTAGGTAATTATATATATGACCAACACCAGTAGTCAATGGAGCATGTGTATGGTCATTACAGGAATGACCACCCGATCATTACACAGATGACCAAGCAACGTGTTAGTGATACAAAAGGTATGGTAATTACTGTTACGACCACAAGGACAATAATGACTGTTATGACCACACGATGATTAAATTGACCAACAATTGTAATTGACACTGCATACATAATAAATATATGGAAGACATCCTATGTTTTTATACTTGATTTTCGCCAACTACGGTAAAAGCAGACATCACATCATTGAACTTGACATTGTCCACGGTGGTCCACGATAGCATACGCGGAATGGCATGATCGTACTTGGTAGTGAATTTCAATGTTATCGATGGGAGGGTCTCATAGGCCCAAACGAGTAAGGCATGTGGAAAGCCGGCAACACTGTAATGCACTTTGTCAGTCTTTTTTAACGGTCTTCTCTTCGAAGGCAACCTGTTTTCAACTGTATTACAGATTGCAGACCGGGTTGCCTCCCATGAGAGCACGCCCCAAGGAAAATCACTGAAACCAGCAATGTGATCGGCCAGGGAAAAAAACTTCGGGTCGATCTTAATGGAGCACGCATTTGATAAAGGAATGCAGAACATCAAGTATAGTAGGTTAAGCTTGACAGTGTTGTCGTCGTTGTCAAAGTTTGCACTCGACATCTGCAGCTCCAAATTTTCTCTCGACACACCTTTCAAAGTCGAAAAATATCTTTTTATTAATCGGCTTTCGACCACTGGGAGATGAGTAGACCCTACACATTTCATGTCAGTAATGAGGCAGAACTCGTTGATGGAAAATCTTTCAAGTTCTTCACCAACCTCAAACCAAAGAGCATCACCCATTGTTGAGTGATCCGTCAATCTCATAACAATATTGCAGAAGACCTGCCCAGCTCAACCAAGAGTATTTAATCTCAGAAAGTGTTGAATGCATGGCTGCTAGACGACGGCCTCGTACTGTTGGGGAGACAACCACTGTCTCAATTTCGTACAACTCTCTGGAATGTTAATAAAAGTATTTATTTTAGCCCTCGTAATTTCAGTATCCAGTACCCGTCGATTATATTGAACCTGCGGTAATGTTAATGGTAACATAAAAGAGTAAGTATACTTATGACAGTAAAATAATCATACAAATTACCTGGCATAAAGTTTATAACAGTAATATGAAAACTAACAGCAATATGGAAAAACAAAAAACCGTGTAATTATTGTGACCAACAAGGCATAATGAAAATAACCATCGGGAAATATAAACACTGAGTAATTATTATAATGACCAAGTCATAATGAAAATGACCATCCTAAAATAAGTTAAAACTCATAGTATTATGACCAACAAGTCATAATGAAAATGACCACCCGGACATAACAGAAAACTGAGGTAGTATTATTGTGACCAACAAGTCATCATGAAAATGACTATCAGGATATAACTTAAAACTGAGTAATTATTATTATGACCAGAGAGTCATCACAAAAAGGACCATTAAATTTTTTTAAAAAGAGCCATTATCATCTACACTTAAACACAAACATCGACGACAACCCAAATATTTATATAAACAAAAACACTAAATTTAACGAACGGATGGTTTATGGTACAGAAACAGATAAAAATTCAAACTTTATGTACATTATGATAAGATTTTTCAACAAATCAATTAGAAATGTGGAATATCATCAAAAACATATATAAAAATGGAAACTTTGTTTTTACATAATCAATAAAAACTACATATTCTTACTGAAAAATATTAAAAGTGTAAACTTTTTAAACACAAAAATCAACTTTTTAACCTTTCCAGCTTCCGATATATCTTATATTCTACGGCACTTATATAATAACAATGTAAATTCTTTTCAACATAAAAACAAAAATCAATTTTTTTACCTTTCCAGAGTCGGATATATTCTCGTTTACTGCACTCATGAACTTCTTTGAATCATTTACTTCGATTTCCCCCTGCGTACTCTTCGACGATCTTTCGGGAGTAGTGTTTTTCTTTGACATTTTCATTGGCGTCGACATTGGTATTTTTTTAGATTATTCGACGTTAACAGACGTCCAAGCAGTATATAAAGGGTTCTTGTCGTGGTTTAGGACGATTTCCGAGCGGTTTCCAAGCGGTTTGCAAAGCTTTCTCTCTCTAGAATCGGAGTTTCTCTCTCTCAAACACTGTAGACGCTACTGGTTGGAATTTTTGGTTAGGTTATTCGAGGGAGAGTGACTTTTGGGCGGGTGGGAGATGAAGGCAAATCTGTAATTTGACCTTTAAATGACTCTTGGTATTTCTATGAGGACGGTCAATATGGAAATGACCATATGGTCAATATGGAAATGACCTTTGTGCCTACGGTCAATACGACGTGGTATTGGTCAATCGATTGTCACAACGAAAATGAGCAGACAGTCATTATAAAAATGACCATTCTGTAAAAAAACCAAAACTCATTTTAAATGCATATTACAGGACGGTCATTTTCATAATGACTGTCTGGTCAAATTCGTTGTGACCGTGTTTGACCAATACAAAATTGTATTGACTGTAGGCATAGAGGTCATTTCCATATTGACCATCTGGTCATTTTCATAATGACCGTCTGGTCAATTTTGTTGTGACATATGTGCCCACGGTTTGACCAATACAAAATTAATTTGACCATTTACAGAGGTAACAACGAAATTAACCATGTGGTCAATTTGAAAATGACCGTCATATAAAAATACCAAAAGTCATTTAAATGGTATTTTTAGAGGAAGGTCATTTTCATAATGACCGTCTGGTAATTTTCGTTGTGACCTCTTTGCCTACGGTTTGACCAATACGTCACTGTATTGACCATTTACAGAGGTCACAATGAAATTGACCATGTGATAAATTTGTTTTCTCAAAACGTGGGTAGGGAAGGGGTTACAACGAAAATGACCAGGTAGTCATTATGGAAATGACCGATCCTGTAGAAGTATCAAAAGTTATACACATTAATTGTTTTATTTTTTTATCCCTTTACACACAAATCAAGGATTTGGCATTAAAGTCGGGCGCAAATCAATCACTGTTGGTATTCTTACAAATACGATCATTTTCATGATGAGCACCTGGTCAATATCGTTGTGACCTCTGTATATGGTCAATACAATTTTGTATTGGGCAAACCGTAGGCACAAAGGTCACAACGAAATTAACCAGGTGGTCATCATGAAAATGACCATCTGAAAATAACATAATACTGAATAATTATTATTTTGACCAAAGAGTCATTACAAAAATGACCATTACAAAAATTACAGGATGATCACAAAATAAATAACTCAGTACCGATATCACCTACAATTAAAAAAGCATCAACGAAAACCCAAATATTAATATAAACTAAATTTTATAAACGGATGGTTTATGTTACAAAATCAGATAAAAATACTAACTTTATGTAATTCAAGCAAATTTTTTCGAACGAATCAATAAAAACTGCATTTTCTTACTGAATAATATTAAAAATGCAAACTTTTGAAACATAAAAACAAAAAAGCAATATTTTTACATCTTCAGCTTCCGATATCTTCTATTCTACAGCACTTTTCAGCTTTTTTGATTTCTTAACTTCGATTTCCCCCTACTTTCTCTTCAACCCTTCCTCGGCCACCATTCTCTCGCTCTCTGGTGCCGGTTTTTTTAGAACTTTTCTCGGTACGTAGCCTTTTATATGCCGAAGCTATTACTCTGAGAGACATTTTTTCGGGAGTAATGTTTTTCTCAGTCAATTTCGTGGGTTTCGACATGGGTATTTTTTGAAGATTTTCCGATGTTCACAGACTTCCAAGCGGTTTATAGAGGGCTTTAGTGGTGGTTTCGGACGGTTTCCGAGCGGTTCCGGCCGATTGCAACTCTTTCTCTCTTTAGATCTCAGTTTCTCTCTCTAAAACACTGTAGATGCTGGATTGAAAATTTTTTTAAGGTCTGCGAGGGAGAGGGATATTTGGGTGGGTGGGTGGGAGATGAGAGTAAACCTGTAATTTGACATACACTTAATGCTGCTGGGCCCCACATTTCAGATTGAAAAATGACGTGACAGTGCTAGAAATAAAAGGAAAAAAAATTGATGCTGTTTTTAATATAATTTATTCCACAAGTGCTAAAAATAAAATTAACCCATAAAAATAAATAACACATATTTGCCTAGAAGTTTCTAGACTACATGATGGTTTACAAATTAGATTTAATATTTCATTCATAAAATGAACATACAAAAATATATTTACCGAAAAGTTTCAAGACCACATGACCGTTTACAAATAGATATATATATATATATATATATAGCTATATAGATATAGATTCTAATCCACTTCTACGTAAAAATATAAATAAAGAGGAAAGAGGATGTTCTAAATAGAACAACATTATACACCAAAAGTAGAAAGTTGAGCCCCCCACCAAAAAAAAAAAAAAATCAAGAAGAAGAACGAGTAGGATTGAGCCCACATAGAAACAAGTCCATGCTCTTGACTCTTTCCCACCAATTGGAACCACCATTGTTTCCTTTACTACCACTTTGACTTTGACTATTAATTATTCTCTTCATCAGCCTCTGGTTTAGCTTCCTCATCTGAAAGCAACTCTCAAACACAACCTCATTCTTCTTCTCTTTCTTCTTCTTCTTCTTCTTCTGATCAACATGAACATGAATACTACAACTACTAGTACTACTACTGCTTTCATCATCTTCTCCTAATTTGTCTGAAGTAGTTGTAGTCCTCCGCATAACCAGCTGGTCATAGTACTCCTTGTTCCTCTTCTCCAGCCCATGAATTTGTCCTTGCAAGTCCTCTATCTTCCTGCTCAGCATGCAAACCCTCTGCTCCTCCCTCATCTTCAGCACACACCTCGCCAGCTCCCCCGCCTTCCGCCTCATGAATATCGACTCCGATGCCAACCCCTTGTTCTCCTCCGCCAGCACTGCAGCCCTGTACTCCAGCCTTGCGTTCTCGTTCAGCAGCACCAGCCGCTCCGACTCCAGCACCTCCAGCAGGCTCCTCTGCAGCTCGATCTTCCTCGATGACTCGGTGCATCGCCTCTCCGAACGCCCCAGCTCCTCCACCGCCAGCTCTAACTCCACATTCTTCATGACAAGCTCCACAATGATGTCGTCCGCCGATTTGCAGTTAGGGTTTTGCTGATCGTTGTCTCCCGCCATGGTGTTCGTCGGTTGTTGGTAGGAGAGAGAGCTCTCTAGGTCGGAGTCGATGTCAGTCACAGTGTCGTAATAGTAGTCGGAGACTTGAGAAGAATGTCTACGATGATGATGATGATGATGATGATGAAACTTGTTATTGGGGTATGAGGATTGATGATGAGAGTATTTGTCGGACAAAGTGAGGTAGGCGTTGTAGAGGTCTTGAAGTAAGGCCAAGAGCTGGGGCCGCTTTCTGTAGTAAGATTCAGCGCGCTCTGCGAAAGTGTCTCCTTCGTCTTCTTCGTTCGGGTTCACTGCTAACATCTTCATTCTCTCCTCTATATCTGTAGCACATTTTTTGTGTTACATATATATGTACATATGTCACACACACATATATAGTAGTAGTTTCTATCGACATTAATATTTTACTTTATATGCAGCAAAATAAAAATGAAAAGAAACTACACAAAACGGGTATTCATCAACTATATATTAATTGGAATAATGATCTCAGGTGTAGCGTTAAGTTATAAGAAGTAGAAACACTACGCATTTTGATAAATTTGTTTGTAGAAATAAAATTGGCCCATGAAAATTGTCATATAAAGAATTTCCAAAGTTATCTATCCTTTTTAAAATTTTTTGGCTAAAGTTCAAAAAATGTGATACCAAAAACCGGGCAATAATTACGAAAGAAGAAATGCTCATCACTTGACTGGATTTCTCATAACGGATCACAATCAGAGGACTGTAGAAAGGAAAATAAAATAAATAAAAAAAAACCATAAAAGAACGTGGTCCCCAATTTGGCCAAACATAAGAAATTACATGGTTTGGTTTGGTTTGTTCTATTGTTTGGAACAGCTAGCTAGCCCCTGAAGTTCCTTGCATTTCATTAAATTAAGAGTTTGTATATCAAAATAATAAAAAGCCAAATGGATAGAAATGGAAGAGTAGGAAGTTTTGCACCAAATTTCAAAAGTTGAAATTTGAAACGTTAAATGAGAAGAAGCGACGTATGGGAATATTGCTGTGTTTGGGGACAAAAGATTTGGCTATGCTTCGCTGTGTTTGTGTTTTCTCAGATATTTCGAGTTATGTCAGGTCGCTATCATATCAATTACCTGACCTCAAACTTTGAAATTAAGCTACTAGCTAATACACACATTTATATCACACATCCCATCTTACCCTTTTCATTTTTTTTTTAATTTTTAAACCTATGTGTTAAAGATAACTGAAATTATTCTAAAATTTTAAATTTAAAATCTCTTATTCAAACTCCTCTTCTTTCACTTATTAACTTAGCCCCATCGGGCAGGTCGTATTACTCTCTCTCTCTACATACATCTTAGTCACTTGATCATGTTCAAAATCGATCATGTTAGCTGAAATTTTTATGAGTTTTAATCACGTAATAGCTAATTATTAATTATAGCTAGCTAGAAAGACAACATCCAATCCAAACTCCTCATTTTCCACCTACTAAGTTAGCCCCAACGGCCGGGTCATCTTACCCCATATATATATATATATATATATATGTATATAAAACTAAATGAGATTTAAAATCTATCATGTTAGTTCAAATTTTTATGAGTTTTTATCGTGAAATAGCTAACTATTAATTATAACTAGAAAGACAAAACATATCAAAATTAGATAGATAATGCACAAAAAGATTGCAATGAACAATTGAAAAAAAAGGGAAAAAAAACCTACCAACTACCACTCAAAAGATATTGTTAAGTTGGTATTTAAAACAAAGGATTGAAATAGATTTTTGATATTGGAATTGGTTACCTTTTTAAAAACTAGTCATAATTTTTATTGATTTTTTAGAAAAAGATAAAAATTAAGATGAAAAACTTAAACTCTATTTGAAATGCATGTCCGTTTTCAGAAAGGAAAATTTTCTTGTTTGAAATGAAAAGCCATTTCAATTTGAGAATGAGATAGTGTTCGAATGTATAAAAAATTTTTTTTTTTAAAAACAAAAGTTATTTGGAATGAGAAAAAATGGTATTGGGAATGGTATAATGTGAGAAAATTTTAAAAAAAATTTCATTTTTTTTCCCAAAATAACGTGACAAAATAAATTTGAAAATGAGACAGTTTTTCTTTTTCAAAATAAGAAAATAATGAAAAAAGTTAAAAAAAACATACTTTTACAAAAAATTTATCATTTTCGAATTTGAATATGTAATCCAAACAAAGGGTTGGATCCAAACTTTTATTCCAAACACAAATTAAAATAAATAATCCCTATAATAGGATGTTCATGGTCTTCTTTTTCTCTTTTTTTAATTCTTTAATTTTTTTTAATTTTTATTTATTTATTTATTTGCTAAAGAGCGTTCAAAGTCGTAGTGCAGACAAGTAGACCGATGAATAAAGAGAGAAAGAGAGAGAGACCAAAAAGACAAAAGAAGGACCATCTATAGATGCAATGTCGCTGTCAAAAACAAGATTCTTTCTCATTTCATCATTTACCAAAAAGCTTCAGAACCACACCAGAGAGTTTTCACCACTCGTGGGGTTAATTTCCCGACAATGCAAGCCGTTAACTGTCGGTAAATATTTAAAAAGTTTTTTCTTTCTTTTTTAAATCACTTCACTTCTTAAAGATGGTTTTGCCTCTGTATTTCCAATTTCCCAGCCAATATAAGGGGAAAAAAAGGTTGGAAAAAAAAAAAAAAAGCAATTAAATGAGTTCAAATTTGAAATGCAACGAAAAGGAAAGGCAAGTTGTGGGCTCCTCTTTTTTTTTTATTTTATTTTTTTTTATAAATAAAATATATGAGGGTCTCGAGGAATAAGTAGTGAAATCATACTTTGAGTCACTTTGGATTTCAAATTCCTAAACACAAACCATACGAACAACACGTCTAAAATTTCAAATTTGAAACACACTCTATGGCAGTAGCTTAGCAGAAAGCCATTAAAAAAAAAAAGGCAAGGAAAAAGATAAGGATAAAAAGAAAATTGAACCACATGCCAGTCACTACTTTGTCAAACTTCGAACTTTTGCTTTTGAAAAACTTCTCTTATTTATTGTACCATAATTGGCACTCATATGATATCATATTTCCTTTATTTTTTATTTTTATTTTTATCTTTTTGTTCTTTTCAATTAATTATTTCTCACTTGGTCATTTAAAAGAAAAGAGAAAACAAACAAACAAACAAACTCCTTTTCCCCTTTCCACTCTAGGGTTGATAAAAGAATGCACCCGTTTTAAATACTCAAATTATAATTCAACAATCCCGACCCTCACAAATTTTTCATTAACTTCTTCTAATAAGTGACATTAGTGTGTACCCAAAAAAAAAAAAAAAAATCATATGCATACGAAATATATAAAACAAAAAATTAAAAAAAAATGGAAGGAGTGCTCGTACCAGCAAGTGTGGAAAGAAGGCAGCTTGGTTTTCTTGATGAAGATGAATTATAATTAGGTCTTGGACTTGACTCATTCTCCATTGCTGCTTTCTCTACCACACTCTTATTTTCCTGCAATCCAAACACTAGAGAATTTCTCATCATATAAATAAATAAATATATATATAAATAAAGAGAAAAGTGATCCTTAGATAGCAATCATTATGCTTTATTTCTTGTTATTGTAGAAATAATTATGAGCTAAGAGTAGGTGATGGGTCCTTCAGTCATGCGACGCATGAATATTTATGGATATATCCACATATATATATATATATATATATATACACACACACATCTATATAGCATTTTAAACGAAGCCACACAAGTCCCATCTAATTCTCTTCCAAGGACCTGTTTGTCGTCGGGTTCATATCTTATAATATAATTTAATTTTTATTTTTTTCTCTTAATTTTATTATGACATAATCTAAGGGAAAGGGAAAAGGGAAAAAGGCAAAGGTGATAAAGAAAGAAAGAAGATTAGGGGAAAGATAGAAAAGTTCAACCAAACAAAAAAATTTTATATTAAGATTTAAAAAAAATATTATTTAAAAAAATTTAATAATTTAAACACCTCATAAATATATAGACCTCGTTTGATCATGAATTCAGTTTAAATTAAACTATACTTCATCATATTATCTTATTTTCTAAAAAATGTATCTTCTCTAAAAATTCAAAAAAATTTACTATCTAAATTTACAAATCTTAACTCAAACTTACACACCAAACACCCTCATAATCTATTTACACTCAAATTTTATAATCTCATCCATAACACTAAACTCATGCAACAAAGTATCAGCTTCGTATTAATGTTTACAAAGTCAAAAGGATGGAAAAAAAAAAAAAGAAAAAAAAGAAAAGAAAGTAATACTAAAAAATTAAAAAAAAAAACATAAAACAAAATAGTAAATAATAAAACACAGATCTCGAGGTGGTAACATTAAATGGCCAACGCTCGATTGTTAACATTAAAATGTTGACGAAGAAATGTGAATGATCGAAATATGAACATTCAAAGCGCTTACAACCAATAATTATTTTTGGACCCAAATCCCCATGCATTATTCTTCGGTTTTCACTGTTTTTTTTTTCTCCCTCAAATAAAAGAAAATAAAACTAAAAATCTATTTCTTTTTTATTTTTCTCTTTCATCTTCTGCACTGTAAAAAGGAAAAAAAGAGATCCTCGGATTTGGAAAACCTATTAAGTGATCTCCCCAGGCTTCCATTGTTTGGTTGCCGAGAAAATTTAGAAAGAGCGCGCGCATTTTCACTTATTATGATCACAAACCTTTTCGACGGAACAGATGAACGTACGTTCAAGCAGAGTAAGAAGGAAAAGAGGAATGTACACTAAGAATGACAAACAGAGCTCGATCGAAAGACTTTTTTGCTCAAAATTTAACCCCAAGAAAGAAAAGTTTCCCGCGAAAATTTATCAAGGAGAAGAAGAAAAGGATACATAAGAAAGATTGAAAGAAAAAAAAAAGGTGGTGTTAATTTAGATGAGAAACTTACGGAGAGAGATTGCGTTGAAGAGTGCAACAGACAGAGCTGGGCGGCTTACACTCGAATACAAACACTTGCGTTTGCAGACAATACTGTTGGATATATGATGATGAGTAACACACACGCATATATATATATATATATATATAGAGAGAGAGAGAGAGTGCGAGAGAGAGGGGAGTAGTAAATGAGGAAGGAAGAAAGGAAGGACTGAGAAGTTATATTAGAGGGAGGGGTGAATCTGAAATCAGGCACAAAATCCAGTGGGACCCGCTTTTGATGTTGACAACTCGGCTTTCTACACGTTTTCTGTCATCCCTTGTCTTATTATATTATATATTTTTCTGTTTATTTCTTCCCGCTTTCATCGGAACTCGGAGCAGAGGGCTCATTCAAACTTCTTTTTTTTTTTTTAAACAAATATGTGATTGAAACACTATTTTTACATTATCAGTAAATACGGACGGTAAAGAAAATATTAAGGGTGTTTGGTGTGTAAGTTTGAGTTAAGATTTGTAAGTTTAAATAATAAATTTTTTTGAATTTTCAGAAAAGATAAATAACTTTTTGAGAAAAAAGATAAAAAATATGATGAAAAAAATACAGTTTAATTTAAACTAAACTCATGACCAAACAAGCCCTTATTGTTTCAAAGGTAAGATTACGCTCGGAGTAACACATACAAATAATGTTTTGAAAATTGAGTTAAAAATATGTATTTTGAGAGAAAATTTTTAAAAAAATTCTTTAATATAGAAAATAGTACACCAATTTGAAATGTATTGGAAAAAAATATACAAAATGAATATTTTCTTGTTCGCTTGTTCATTATAAATATTTTGACATAAAAAATATCTTATTCTATTTTAAAATGAGAATATTATCGACTTTTAAAATTTGAGTTTTTTTTAATGAAATAAAGAAAAAGTTTAATGTATGGTTGAAAATTTAAAATCTAATGACAAAATGTCATCTAGAGATAATATCCCAAACACCACTAAACTTTTTACAGCCTCATCCGAAAATGTAGTCATTATAAATCAAGCTTTTAAAAATTGATCTAATATCTAAAACATAAATATCTATGGGTATTTGTAACATATAACATATTTGAAATGTACTTGTAAAAATTTTAACATATCTTTAAAATCATAAAAATTATAGCATATTTTTTTATTCAATTAAAAGATATTGATTTGTTTCCAATTTTACCATTTTTTCTCTCTCCTCACCCTCTTCCCCACCTTTCCCTTGTGTCTCTCTCTCTACACTCTCTCTAACCCTCGCCATTCTCTCTATCTCTATCTAGACTCGACTTCTTCCCCCTCTCTCTCAACACGGACTCGACGGAGCAAAGGATTAGCAACTTCACGGTGATGCTATTGCGCCGGTGGATCTTGCCACGACGTTGAAGGATCTCGGCAACAACGACGACGACTATGGGATTCGCGATCGCAACCGAGCTCCGGTGAACTCTCGAACTCACGAGTTGCGACAAATAGTGAGACAAATTTGATGAAGCTTCCTCAGTGACGGTGCGATGATGACCTCCGATCTTCGACAGTGGACTACAATGGCGGTTGGGTTGGTTTTTTTTTTTTTTTTTTTTTTTTTGCGTGCAGGCTTCAAGATCTGATGAGGGCATGGCTACTAAGAAACTTGAACCAATCAAAGTTCCCGTGGATCAGGTAACAAGAGCTCGAGCTAAACACTTCAAGGAAGAACTCATCAATTTAATCCAGAAGGTTCAGCAAGAGGATTTGGGCGTGCTCACCAGTGAGGGACAACAAAGGTTGGTCCACATCATCAAGGTCAATTCGGATCGAGAAGATCAGCCATGCAAATCCATGCAATAGGCGTGTGAATCAAGAAAGAGAAACTCAAAACTATTTAGTTTCCTTTTTTTTTTTTAATTATTGTTGAATATTCAACCACGTTCATCCTTAATTTTATTAGCTCATTAATTCACTTTCCTTTTCTATTTTTTTTTTTTGGCGTATACAGCCATTTAATTTTTAGATTGTTTCCTTTTTCTATTTTAGCCAAGTAAAAGCTATTATTACCAGATTTTAATATTAATTAAGAAGTCATGTAATTAAGCTATTTTAGGAACATTATTTGTAATAATTCAGCCTATTAATATGTGCCTATGGAAAAGAAAGAAGACAGGTAATTATTTAGAAATTTGAGAGCTTTTCTCTTTGATTCTTTGAAGAACTATTCGAAGTTATCAAGAATTATTCTTGTGGCCTTCAACAACGACTTATCTAACGGATTTCCATCACCGTTTATGGAGTCTACAATATACCGAGGTTCTTTTTTTGTTATAAACAACGGGTCGAGGTTCCATTCAAATCTGATCGTAAAACGATCTTAGTTTCCTAATTGTGTCCGAGTCTCGTTTTTGTTAATGAGGTTCGTATCATTTGGTATCAGAGCCAGGTTCTAGCTTTAGGTTTGCCTATCCCTTTTGTTTTTCAGCCTAGTTTCCCAATCTCTTTCCAACTTTAGTTGGCCGAATTTCCCATTTCTTTTTGGTCAAATTATTTTTTTTTCCCCTCTTTTCCTTGTTGTAGCTTTAATTTCAGTTCTTGATATTGAAAAAAAAAAAAAAAAAAGAATCATTGAATCTGATTGAGTTTCTTTTGAAAAAAAAATAAAATATTTAGTGTGACACATATTCTTATTGGAAATTCTTGTTAGAAATTCGTGTTTGTGACACATTCGGTTGTTCTTAAAATCAAAATCTCATTGGTAAGTTGTGAATGCATTGTTTGCTGGAAATTCTTGTTCTTGTTTAATTAGTTTGATAAGAGCCGAAAGATAATTACCATGAGTGGAAAAAGGCAAAAGTGTGCGATTATTTGAGGGTAAAAGCCGAATATTTTGTGTAAAAAACATGAGGGTGAGAATTGTGAGGATCCTTTTATATATATATATATATATATATATATATATATATAACTTATCTCTTGTAGAAATCATGTCTCAACATGACCATGAGGAAGCTCAAAGAGGGGCGGATCCAAGGCTATACATGAAAGCTTTGGTGGGAGAGATGAGGCGGATGATGAGGGTTAAAATTAGAGCAAGTCAATGAACGGTTGGATAGAGTAGAAAATGCCAATCGGAGGTAGCCACAAATGGCTCCCAATGTGCATAGGAGGAAAAGAGTTCAACCGAGACATGTAGTGGAGGACTTTGAGGAGTTCAACGAGGGCGATTTTTAGGAAGAGGACGATAGACACTCAGTGGGTAGAGTTAGGAGGTTTGGACGGATTAGAAGAGATAAGAATCGGGAGGATAACAATTTGGGCAGAATTAAGATGAAGCTGCCTTCGTTTCAAGGCAAGAATGATCCCTAAGGCATATCTAGAGTGGGAAAAGAAGATGGAGCTAGTAACTTGCAACCAATGAGTTTTCTGACTATGCTATTGTTTGGTGGGATCAATTGGTTGTTAAACATGAGACGAAATAGAGAAAGACTGGGGGACACTGGGAGGAGATGAAAACAATGATGAGGAGGCGTTTTGTGCGAAGTCAATATTATCGGGATTTGTACAAGAAGCTGTAAAGACTCGCACAAGGCAATCGAAGTGTTGAAGATTACTACCAAGAGATAGAGGTTGCAATGATCCGAGCAAATGTAGAGGAGGATCGAGAAACCACAATGGCACGATTTTTTGCAGGTTTGAATCAAGAAATCGCCAATCAGGTGGAGTTGCAACCTTATGTGGAGTTGGAGGATATGGTATGTCGGAAAAACCGGATCCGTTATCAGAGTTACGGCGCAGCGGAAGTTTTAAATTTTTATGCCGATTCGGAAAAGAAGCTCATGATGCATATAACAATAAATTAAATTCATGATCAATCATACCTTATTTCTTGGATTCCGGAATTGCTAGAGCATTTGACCAACGTGTCTTCTATACTATTCTCGAGTTCCACGTCTCAGAGTGTGTGTGGGCACACGTTCTATGAATCCAAGCGACCGGTAATGCTTTCCGAAGTCTAGATCCTTCCTTCTCAATTCCGATGTTCCTCGTTGAGAATTTGATCCAGCTTCTTTCGTTTAAAACTACAAAACATGAATCGGTTAACTTCCTATTAAAATTATCACTCGGTTTTTAAACTTCCTCACAGTTTTGATTCAATAGAATTTTCTCTCTTTTTCTTTCTCACAAGATAGCCGAATTTTATAATGTAAAAAAAAAAACTAATTGAGTTTTCTCTCTACTCTAAAAAATGTTTTTCCTCTTATGAATAACCAAAATTGGTTTTTCAAGAATTCCTAGCCTTTATATAAAAGTCCAATCCTTTTCAAAATTTATCTCATTCTTGAAAAATAATTAATAATTATTTTTTCGGATAAATTTTGAACCAAAAGATCATACAACTTTAGGGCTAGATTCATTGAACCTAAAAACGTTTTTCCAAGGGGAGATACATCCCTTAAAAAATTCGGCCACTATGAGAAATAAAGATTGATTGGTGGTTCAAATTTTAAATCAAGAATCTAGACTAGTCAAAGATTCTAGTCCTATCTAGATTCAAATTTCTTTTAAACCTTTTCGAATTTAAATAAGATTCACTTATTTAAATAAATATTTTCCACAAACATTATCCATAATCATTAATTTAAATCAATGGAATATTTCAAATTTTCTTTCCTCATAAAAACCGTGCACCTCTTTTAATTAGGAGAGAAAAATTCATGAAATAATCTCCATTATTTAAATCAATTAATAATTTAATGTTAGGAATATATTTGAATAATTTTGAAACAAAATTTTCTTCTCTCCACTCAATTAAAAACCGTGCACCTCTTTTAATTAGGAGAGTAAAATTTTGTTTTCCAAAATTAAATAATTCAAACAAAATCTTATTTTCAAAATTCAAATTAACCAATCACATGTTGACAAATCATTTGTCTACAAATTTCACAAGTCCAATCCTTTCTGGATTGCATGTTAGAAAGTACTATGTCTTAATAGACATTACTAAATTCCATTTAAATTTACCGATCTTATTATGAATAAATCCCGAGACGCTATATGGAACTATATGAGCTAATAGAGGGACCCGATAGAAATATGTAAAGAGACTCTTATAATTATGAAAAATTAATCTCAGATTAATTATTCATCAATTATCAACTTCAAAACTATTCCACTGAAAGTTTGAAGCTGAACTCCTATTTACATACCGTATTACAAAAGCTCTCTAACGTAGTGCTTCTTCCATGATTTATTCATCGCTTGCTTAATCCCCATATGTTATCCATGATGAATTAAGGACTTTTTCTGTTTTACCTTTTCAATTATTTTAACTTAAAGTTCCATTATTCTCTATTGAAAGAATCACCAATTGTAAAACCATACAATTGGTAAACCACCAGAGAATACAAAGTAAACCGATGATCAAGATTTTGTTATTACTATCTTTCAATCCCCGAATAATGTCTTTAAGTAGATAACATTTACTATCGTTAAGATAGCTATGGATTCCATATCTATGAATATTGATTTCTCCATCCATAAGTCATGCACCCAAAACACAAGTATATTGACCATGAATAACAGTGTCTCACATGTAGTGCATTAAAGTACATAAGTCATAGATACGAACTTAAGTAATCATTTCAGAATTAAGATTAATACATGATGATAATCAAAGCATCATTGATTCTTATAAACAGAATTATTTAAACCGAATCAATTAACACTTTAGGTCCAGTCCAATGTCATACCTCAATACTGGTATACATTAAAGTTTCTACTCGGAACCTATCCGATGGTCAAGACAAACCAACCATCCAAAGAAGTAGACAACCTTTACAATCTTATCATGAATAAGATCCTCAAATCTTATTTCATCGATTGCGGACTATTTATTTAGACTGTTATCAAATTACCACATCTTCTATGTATAACCCGTATACATATGGTAATCCAATATATTACCAACAGCCGAGGAGTATTTTATGTTTGCTCAAAATAACCATACAATCAACAAATGAAAGTAAATAAGACACAACTTATTAAACATGAATAACCTCCTTTTATTAATATCAAAATGTCATATTTACAGAAAATCCCTAATATTGATTTTCTATCCTTAGGGTACATTTAGATCCCAACATGGTATACCACTTGCCCTAGTGCATAACATAGCGTACATAAGACTACCAACTAACCACGACGGTTTCTCAAGGAAACTGTCGTGGAAGATTATCTTACCACGACGGTTTTTTACGTAGAACCGTCGTGGTATGTTCTTAAATGTCCATATTTAGGCTCTATTTTTGCCAATTCCACGATGGTTAAAAAACCGTATTGGAATCTGAAAATATTCTACGACCCTGGATTCCACGACGGTTAGAAAACCGTTGTGGAAATGTTACCACGACAGTTAAAAACTGTCGTGGTATCCACATTCTGTAGTAGTGAATGGCTTATTCTTCTTCTATTCGAAAAACTTTTGGAGACATCCACTTCAAATATAGACTCTCTGGGACAGTTTCTGTAACTTCTTTGCCTGAAAATGACAACGTTTATACAGGCGAGAACTTGGACTCCAATGTTCTTGTTCTTCCAGTAGAGGCTCTCGTTCCTCTTTAGTTTCCCATTACTCCATTTTTCTTAATTTCTTTGATTTCATCCAGATTTCCCCTCTGCAACTAGCCCCAAGTGCCTATAGGATCTTGGCTTCTTGCGACGGTGCCCCTCGCCTTGGTTCTGGTGGCTATCTTTATCCACTGGCAGTTCTTGATTTTTACAAGTTGGTGTAAGATGGTCGCTATTATTAGCTTCGTCCTTGCTTTGACAAAGATATCTTCATCAATCATGATTCCACGACCACGCTTGTTGGGGAGAAATGGTTGTTGTCATAAGTGGGCACTAGTTTATTAGTTCAGAAGACAGCATTACTCTTTCCCTCTAGCATTTTGCTCGTTCTCCAGTTGCTCATCCAGACTGGATTGCTTCTATTGGTTCTGAGATAAAGCCGGTTCTGGAGAATTTTCAATCAGACAAGAATTGCTGGGATGCCAACGTCTACTCACGTTTCTCAGTAGCTACTATGATGACAAAAAGTAACATGATCAGAAGCATGTTTGTCTCTATCACCAACTTCGCCATGTCAAACGTCTCTTCTACTGTTAGTTGCTGTCTTCCACCTTTTCAAGAACCTATCATCTCTGATTCAGTAAAGCCTAAACCTTTCAATCCTGTTGGTTATTCTGTTGAGGAATTCTCTTTCCCTACTACTCTTCCTACTATTTCCATTCCTCATGAGATTTTAAATAAATCAATCACCAAATTCTATCTTGGAATAATTGATCGTCAGAATAAGGATAAATTCTTTTTTGCTAAACTATTGTTTGGAGAAGATATTTGCCTGATCTATCTTCCCTGAATTCTTTTCAGCCTCACGAAAGTCTTCATGACTGTGGCAAAGAGATATCCAGCAACGTTCCTTGGTGTAGCCATTTTGCCCACAAGCTAGACTCGTCTTCTACCCAAAAGAAGGAATTAGCTTCTGCCAAGCAGGATCAGACCAGATCCCAGAAAACGTTATACTCCTAACCCTCTAGAACAATCGTCAAACAAGCATCTTCACTATTCAGAAATTTAGATCTAGTACAAGTTCAGATCCCTGTTCAGGCTTCTGCTGACCCTTCGACAGATGTGGATTTTACTTGCGGTCCTTCGGACTCCATTTTTTACTATTCCCAAGTCATCTGGTAACTCTATCTTTCCTAATATTTTCATTTTAAGTTGTATGTACTAATTTTGTGGTCTTTGTTATAGATCCATCTGTTGGGGTTTGGAGACAATCTTTAGGTACAGATCTTTATGCACATCCAGCCCATTCCTCTCAAATAAATCTATCTATCCCTTCTATCCCATCCATTAATCCAAGTCCAGTTCTATTTGCTCAGGCAGATCCATCTATCCAAAACCATTTCACCTACCAAAGCGATCCCACCAGTTCTGACAAATCCACCTGCCCCATCTGTTCCATCTGCCAGAATAGATCCTCCTAATTCCTCTGTCCCTTCCACGGAGACCACTCCAGCTTCTCCAATAAGGTCTCCATTACCCTCTTTTGATAATCCTACCCCTCCAGATCCCATTCCTTCTTCTCAGCCAATTTCTGAATCTCCTCCTTCCATTGCTCCAAGTTCAAGTCCCAATCCTCCTCTTACTTTTTGACAACTGACAAATTCTGAGAATGAGGGTTTGAACTTCTTATTTGAACCCCTATGAAATTTCTACAATATATAAAAGAGCATGTGAAGAAGGCTGCTGAAGAAAAAAGAAGCAAGTAGGTTCTACTAGTCTCGGTCTACAGATTAGAGGTGTATCCATCTTTCACCAGGACAGTCACAAGCTGACAGAAATGGATTCCATAAGTGATCCTTCTGTCATGGGAGTTGTTCTTTCTAGCACTCTTAACGGAGCAAGATTGCGAACAAGCTGCTTCTTTTTCCTCTGAATAGAAGAAGGACATTATTGAGTTCATTGGTAAGCTCATTTCTGTAGCACTACTTTCTCAATGCTTGGCTCAACTGATGCTGAAGACTCTGCATCTGAAATCCTACTTGAGAACATGAAGCAAGCGGATTTTTCATTGCATTCCCAGGTCCAGGCTTTTATCTCTTCCGTGAGACTTCTACTTCAGAGTTGGATTCTGCACTCTCTGCTCAGAGGCTTGAGTATGAGAAGAAAATTCTTGATCAGCAGAGCCAACATGCCAGATCTGTTCTAGAGCTCCAGATTCAGCTTTCCGATTTGAGGAAGAAGAATCTGGCTCTTGAGAAGAAGAATTTAGATCTTGAAGCTGTACAAGCCGATCTTCAATCTTCTTTGGATCAAGAATGTTCTGAGAGAAGCATTTTGCAGAACTCTGTCAATTCTCTTCAATTAGAGCTAAACCATATCCATTCTAGATCTGAGGATTCCATTTTGAAGCAAGCACGCAAAGAGGTTTCAGAGAGTAAACTGGATATTCTTGTTCAGTCTTGCTAGTATACTCTTTATGTCAACATGATCAGTCTCTTCCAACAGAACATTGTTCTTTTCGCGATGCCCATCATTTGTTGAAGGCTCTCAACGTTTCTGCTGATCAGTTTGCCAGCACGCCTCTTCTGCCTCACAAGTTCAATGTCGGTGACCTTCCTATGGAGGTGCTTCTAGATTCTCGGAAGACATTAAAAGATTTGCATTCTACTTCAACTGATGCTCAAGCCTCCGATCTGCAAGATTCTGCTGCTCGCAGAAGTGCTTAGACTAGGATCATAATGACGTAGGACAATTTTGTTTTGTTTTTTTGTGTAATCATATTTTGTCATATTTTTTTATCTGACAATGTTTCATAAACTTGAAATAAATCTCTTGTATTTCCTCTTTTATACTTTAATGAAAGATACCCTTATATTTCCTTATTTTGCCTTATAGGATAATTCTGTCTTAAATAAGTTTTCTTATTATTCACAATCATAACTTTGCAATATGTCTTCGACTTCCAATAAATTCTGAATAAATTTGGCCTTTTCATACTAGCCTCTTTATTCTGAATCAATATAAATTTCTTGATTTTAATCTCTCTTTCTTTGACTTATTTTATCATAAATGTTTTTCAATTCTGACTTTTCATTCTGAATTCGGTATAGGTATTTTTCAATATTGACTTTTCTTTCTGAATTCATTATAGGTTTTTTTTTTTTTTTTTTTTAAATTTTGATTTTCGTTCTGAATTCAATGTAGGTTTTTTTCAATACTGACCTTTTTGTTATGAATTCAGTGTAGATCTTTTTCAATACTGACATTTTCGTTCTGAATTCATTGTATGTCTTTTTCAATACTGACTCTTTTGTTCTGAATTTAATATAGATTTTTTCAATACTGACCTTCTTATTCTGAATTTAGTACATGTATTTTTTAATACTGACCTTTTCGTTCGGAATTTAATACTGACCTTTTCATTCTAAATTCAATATCAGTTTCGACAGTCATTCAAAGATAGATTTGTAATAAAGAAATCATTTCTCAATATGATAAAGTAAATGAGTAAAAAATAATAAATGAGACAACATTTTATAGAGGTTCGGGCCAATTATGTCCTACGTCGTCTCTAGTCCATTTTATTCATATTAACCATGACTTTATTTACAAGCACTCGGTCTATGCCTCTACATAAAGATCCCTAAAGCTATTGTCCTGGGACACTATATACAATTCTAGCCCATTATTTTACTTAGAGGTTCTGTAATTCTCTCTTCTTTATTATATTACTTCCATAGTTCAGCTTTAGACATAATACTTCCTCAAATGCATCGCAGTCCAAGTGCAGGGGATTTTTCTTCCTAGGTTCTGCAAGTCTTTCAAGTCATAAGCTCCTCTTCCATACTCCTTTACTACTTCATGTGGTCCTTCCCAAGTGGGTCCTAATTTTCCAGTGTTCTTTTCCTTAGTGTGTTCTGTGACTTTTCGTAGTACCCAATTTCCCTTCTATGATGGTTTTATTGTACTGTCGCGCCACTTCTTGCTGATACGATTACAGTTTTATGGCAGCCATTTCTCTCATTTCTTCTGCCATATCCAGATTACTTCTGATTATTTCTGCATTCTCTTCCTCATGTTTTGTAGATAATGTCTTCAATGTAGGATATCCCATTTCCATAGGAATTACCGCTTCTGTTCTGTAAGTTAAAGAAAATGGGGTCTCTCCTGTCGATCTTCTTTGCGTGGTTCTGTATGCCCATAGCATATTAGGGAGTTCTTCCGCCCATGTCCCTTTTTTCTCCTCTAACTTCTTTTTCAAATTTCAATGATGATCTTATTGGACGCTTCTACTTGTCTATTTCCCTGGGAATAGATTCTTGAAGCAAAGCTCAGCTTTACTCCATGTTGATCGCATAACTTTTTCATTCTTCCTCTGGTGAATTGTGTTCCATTGTCTGTAGTAATCTTGTATAGCAGACAGAACCTGCAGATGACATTCTTCAAAATAAACTTTATCACGTCTGTTTGCGTTATGTTATTGTAAGCTTTTGCTTCTATCTACTTAGTGAAATAATCTGTTGCTACCAACACATAACCCTTTCCAGAAGGAGTGGTTGGCAGGATGCCTACTATGTCTATTCCCCAATGCCAGAACGACCATGCACTCAGAACACTATTCATCTTCCCCGGTGGTACATGTGTCTGATGAGTGAATCTCTGGCATTTATCACAGCTTCTGCCATAGTTCTCTGCCTCATTCATCATCTGCGGCCAGAAGTATCATTGCAAGATAGCTTTCTGCCCCAAACTTCTACCGCTATAATGATTTCCACATATGCCTTTGTGTATATGAAGCAATACATTTCTGCCTTATTCTGGAGTTGAACATTTCAAGTACGGGCCCTGATAAGATTGTCTGTATAGCTCTTCATTATCATGGAGAATCTTCCAGCTCTGATTCTTACCCTTCTAGCATCTTTCGGATCTATTGGTTAGATCCTCCCTTCTCTAAGAACTTGATTATCGGAGTCATCTAGCTTTGATCCATTTTGACTTACTCTAAAATCCTCTTTAACCACAACATCTCATAAACTCCTATGCCATTGATTGGTACTTGGCTTCTGCGCTACTCCTGGCTTACCACACTCTACTTCTTGCTCCTCCAAGTAACTAATTGCCCCATAGGAATGTGCAATATCCTGATGTTGATCTCCTGTCAGTGATTGAACCTGCCCAGTCTGTGTAGCGGTATTAACCCCGATTCCTCTTTTATTGTTTTTCTTGAAGAATAGCCATTTTCCCATATTACTCTTTAGATACTAGAGGATTCGATACACTGCTTCAAGGTGGTCCTCATAGGGGTGAGTGCATGAACTGGCTAACTACGCTCACTGCCAAGGCAATATCCGGTCAAGTGTGTGATAAATAAATCAACTTGCCTGCTTGTCTCTGGTATTTGCCTGTGTCCAGTGGAACGCCTTTTTTGACATCTACAAGTTTGGTGTGTCCGATGGCCTACATCCACTAATTCCAGTTTCTTCTCAAAGATCGAGTATGTATTTGCGTTGGGACACCACAATACCTTTCTTCGATCTTGCAACCTCCATCCCAAGAAAGTATCACAGTGGTCCCAGATCTTTAATCTCTAACTTAGTGGCTAGACAATGCGTCAATATGCTCATTTCTTCCAATCATCTCCTGTCAGTATTATGTCGTCTACATAGACTATTAAAACAAAAAAATCTGGCCTCTAGTGGAGCTCTTCACGAATAGAGTATGATTAGACTATCCTTGGTGTACCCTTGGCCTTTAACAAACTTTGTGAATCGCTCGAACCAGGCTCTAGGTGACTGTTTGAGGCCATATAATGATTTTTTCAGCTACACACTTTAGATCCAATTTCTTTGTGAAACCAGGTGGAGCTTCCATATATACTTCCTCAGCTAAGTCTCCGTTGAGGAAAGCATTCTTCACATCTAGTTGATGGAGGGGCCAATCAATATTTACCGCAACTGATAGGAGTACCCGCACAGTATTCAACTTAGCCACCGGGGAAAACTTTTCTTAATAGTCTATCCCATAGGTCCGAAGTAAAGCCTTTCGCTACAAGCCGAGCCTTGTATCTTTCCAAAGAACCATCTGAGTTGTACTTCACTTAAACACCCACTAACAACCAACAATTGTCTTCCCTTGAGGCAGGTCTACCTTCTTCCAAGTAGAATTCTTTTCCAGAGCTCTCATCTCCTTATGTATGGCCTCTTTCCATTCAGGAACATTTAGAGTGTCCTGTACACTATTTGGATTGACAACACTGGACACTTGTGAAATAAATGCACGAAACGAGGTTGACATATTTTTGTAAGATACAAAATTAGACAGAGGATGTTTAGTACAATACTTAACACCTTTCATAAGAGCAATTGGGAGATCTAGATTCTCAGAATGACTCAAAGTGTTCGGCTCAGAAATACGTGGAGGATTATTGATCTCATGATCTAACTCTTCGTTGGATTCTTGGCAGTGCATCAAGGTGGTGATCCCCTTTCCCCGTCCACGATGATTTTTATTTGAATAGATAATACCTTTGTATTGTTTCGCACACATCTCAGTTGTTTGTGACTTGATCATGTAAAGGCATTATAGAAGGTAGTCCATTAACCTCAGTATCTAATGCATTTTGTTTCCCTGAATTAGGAATCTCAACTTCACTCACCTTAAATACCGCTTCATGGTTTTGGTAAGAATTTTCAAATAAAACATTGTCTTGAACAAAATCAATAGTTAAATCTAAACAATTTAAAAATGAATCTTCACTATTGCTCTCCCCCTGAAGATGAGAATCGGTGTAATAAGATTGGCCTTTAAAAAAAGTGACATCCATGTTGACAAACATTTTTCGCAATAGTGGATCAAAACATTTGTATCTTTTTTGATTTGTAGGATAGCCGACAAAAATGCATTTTCGTGCTTTTGGATCAAGTTTTCCACGTCTAGATCATGGTTTTGAACAAAGGCAGTACTACCAAAATTTTCAAAGGAATGTTGTTGAAAGTCGAGTAGTAGGAAAACATTCGTTGAAGACATTTATGGGAGTTTTAAAGTTCAAAATCCTTGTGGACAGTGGCTGTTAGGAGTGCTTCACCCCAAATATATTTTGGAATCTTAGTTGAAAAACTTAAGGCTCTTATAACTTTTGAGAGGTGTTTATTTTTTCTTGTAGCCACACCATTTTGTTGAGGTGTATTATTGTAAGAACTTTGAAGTACAATGCCTTTTTTAAGGAAAAATTTCCCAAAACATTATTAAAATACTCTTTGCCATTATCACTCCGAATGATCTTAATCTGTGTGTGAAATTGTGTGGAAATCACTGTGTGGAAATTTTTGAACACAATTTCAGAATCAGACTTATCTTTCAAAAAAAGAAACCCATGTGACCCTAGTGTGATCATCAATAAATGTGATAAACTAACGTTTTCCAGAAAAAGTTGCCACTCTTGAAGGATCCCCACACATCAATATGAATATAGTAAAAGGTTTTGAGCTTTGGTATGGTCGTTGGGGAAAAAAGCTCGGCGATGTTTGGCCAACTCACAAAATTCACATTGAAAATCAAACAAAATTTTATTCATAAATAACTTAGGAAATAAATGCTTTAAAATTGAAAATTCACATGTCCCAAATGATAATGGCTTAACAAATTTTTATTTTCACTATGTACTGAATAGAATTGAAACAAGTCCGCTGAACTTAACTTCCAAAGGTAGATTCGTCTTCAAAGAAATAAAGGCCCCCATTTTATCTAGCACTGCCAATCATCTTCCCCGAGTTTAAATCCTAAAAATCACACCGAGAAGAGAGAAAATTAACTTGACAATTGTGATCATGTGTCAATTTGCTGACAGACAAAAGATTGTAAGACAATTGAGGAACATGGAGTACATCTCTAAGAGTTAGACACGGAGAAATAGCAATTGTCCCTTTCCCCAACAATAGCTGAGAGAGAGCCATCCGCTATTTTTACTTTGTGATTGCCTGCACATGGTGTATAAGATGAAAACATTTAGGAGGACCTGGTCATATGATCAGTTGCATCCAAATCTAATACCCAGGAGCGACTAACATTGACATGAACAAGAGCGGCGATAAGGTAATTACCTGACTGTGCTAAGAACAAGAAGGGTTAAAGTTTACTATTGGTGGAGACTGAAACATTTTGTACAGGTGTTCTATTTGTTCCCTAGTGAAAAGAAAATCTGAGGAAGATTGCTACCCTAAATCAATGTTGATGGTTTTAGAAAACTCGAGCCTCACCACTCGTTTCTTCTTCCCAGTTTGCTGGCTTAACATAGAGCTTCCAACAGTGTCATTGAGTGTGCATCTTCCGACAATGATCACACCACGATCTCTATTTGCCTCCTCTCTTGTCACCCATCTGGATCGGTTCCATGGACCACAAAGGCAACGAATCAATGCGGGTTTTTTGGGTCCTTACTTTTCTTCAACATGACTTGTCTCCGAGCCTCCTCCCTCCTTCGGAAAACACCTCCCTAATGGAAGGTAAAGGTTTACGTCCCAAGATTCGACCCCCCAAACCTCGTCAAGATCTTTATTCAAACTGACCAGAAAAACAAACACCCAAGCCCGCTCAATTTTCTTCTTGTACCAAACACTATCATTGGGGACTTTCCCAGTCTTCTTCTTTAAATAAATCAAGCTCCTACCAAAGCATCATCATCTCGTTGTAATAAGTCGTGACTTCTTGATCACCCTGCTGCAAATGCCATATCCTAGCATTCAGTTCGAAAAGCTGTGAATGATTTTTCATATCTGAGTATGTATCGCAAATGGCCTTCCAGACATCACAGGCTGTTGGAAGGAACATGTAGGGCTTCCCAATAATCGGTTCCATGGAGTTAATTAACTAGGTAATGACCATAGAATTCTTTGACCTCCATTGCTTATGATTTGGGTCATCAATAGCCGACAGCATTCAGTTCGAAAAGCTGTGAATGATTTTTCATATCTGAGTATGTATCGCAAATGGCCTTCCAGACATCACAGGCTGTTGGAAGGAACATGTAGGGCTTCCCAATAATCGGTTCCATGGAGTTAATTAACTAGGTAATGACCATAGAATTCTTTGACCTCCATTGCTTATGATTTGGGTCATCAATAGCCGACAGCTTCACTTCACCATTCAAGTAGCCAAGTTTTCATTTTTTGTCAATGACAAGACGGACTGACTGAGACCATCAAGGTAGTTTTTACCATTCAATTTATGAATGGTAATTTGAAGAGAACTTTCGGTAAGAGAAACAACCATAAATCGACTGTGACACAGATTGAATTTCCTCTGAGGAAGGCACGCCACTAGTGGCCTCTGATGAAGTGGTGTTAGAACCAACCATGGTGACTTTGTAATTTATGATCGAGCACCAGGGTTTGTTGTTGGCTCTGATACCATCTAAATTTAGAGGAAAGAAAAATAATCTCTTCATTGAAAAAAATGAATCAAGGGTACAATGTTAAATAGGAAAAACTTAGCAACAGAATCCCTAAGAATTAGTGATTGAATTCTGACTTTCCTAATCTCTAACTTTCCTATTTCTATTTTTATTTAAATTTTAAAAAGTCAAACCAAACCATTCCTAATCTACCAACAACATCATATTATAATTTTACGATGCCCTTCTGCAGAATTATTCCAACTCCTGCAGCAAATTGGTTGCTTGCTACATCAATCTACAATTCGCATACTTCTTCTTCTTTTTCATTTTCGTATTCTAATTTTTCTTCATCTATCCCCCCTTTTGCCTGGGTGGTGTATTCAGACACGAAATCAGATAGCACTTGCCCATTCTTGGTGGTTCTGGGCTTTATGCTGATGTCATGCATTCCCAATTCTATCACCCACTTGGTCATTCTCCCTGTTAGATCGGGCTTTGATAACATCGCTTTCAATGGTTGATTGGTCAGAACCACTGTTGGGTGTCTTTCAAAGTAGTGGCTTAGTTTTCTCTTAGCGCAAACTAAAGACAATACCAAGTTTTCCATTGCTCCATATCGCTTTTCTGCATCCGTCATCGTTCTGCTGATGTAAAATACATGTAGTTGCTTTCTGTATGGTTCTCTGAATGGCACTCCACTCACAACCACGTCATGTTGAGCCAATTACAAATACAGTTCTTCACCAAGTTTAGGTGCATACAATACAAGAGGGGTCATCAGGTAAATGACCAACACTGGTATTGACACTAATAAAAGTATGGTCATTACAAAAATTACCACCCGGTCATTATGTAAATGTTAATGACCAACACTGGTATTGACACTAACAAAAGTATGGTCATTACAAAACTTACCACTCGGTCATTATGTAAATGACCAACACTAGTATTGACACTAACAAAAGTACGGTCATTATATAAATGACCAATACTTGTAAATGACACTAATAGTAATAATAATATATATAGTACGGAAATTACCTGTTTCTTGCCAATAGCGGTTAAAGTCGACATCACAGCATCAAACTTCATATTATCTGCGTAGGTCCATGACAGCATACGGGGAATGACCTCAATGCACTTGGTCGTGAATTTGCCTACTATTGTTGGGATGCTCTCACATGCCTAAAAGAGTAAGGCATGAAGAAAGCCCGCGATACTATAATGCATTTTATCAGCCTTCTTTAATGGTCTTCTCTTTAAAGATAGCCTATTTTAAACTACATTACAAATTACAGCTCGGGTTGCCTACCATGAGAGCACGCCCCAAGGAAAAGCATTGAACTCTTCCAAGTTATTGGCTAGGGCAAAATATTTTGGGTCTATCTTCACGGAATTTGCATTTGCAAGAAGAATACAAAAATATGTATAGTAAGCCAAGCTTGATAGTGTCGTCATCATTGTCAAATTTTGCATTCGACAGCTGCAACTCTCCAAATGTTCTCTCAACACAGCTTGCAATGTCAAAAAATATCTTCTCATTAATCGGTTATCAACTGCTGGTATGAGATGGGTAGATCCTACACATTTCATGCCTGTTATCAGGCATAACTTGTTGATGGAAAATTTGCCCAGGTCTTCACCAACCTTAAACCATAGAGCATCACTCATTCCTAAGTGATCTGTCAAACGCATTACAATGTTGTGCAAGACCTGTCCAGCCCCAAGCGTCTTCAACTTCAGAAAATTTCTTAATGCATGGCTGACGGATCACTCCCTCGTACTGTCGAGGTGACAACCACTTTTTCAAGTTAATACAAGTCTCTACAATGTTAATGAAAGTATTTATTTTGACCCGGGTAATTTCACTATCCGGTACGTGTCGAACATACTGAACCTGTGGTAATGATATCATAAGAGAGTAATTATATTTATGACCAACAAGTATTCATAAAAATGACCAGCTGGAAATAACAGAAATCTGAATAATTAAATTGATGACCAGCAAGTCATCATAAAAATGACCAGTTGGAAATAACAGAAATCTGAGTTATTAAATTGGTGACCAGAAAGTCATCATAAAAATGACTTATGGGTAAAATTACAAGATGATCTCAAATAAATAACTAGACAACCGTATTTTACGATATCACCTACAATTAACCAAACCAACAAAAACCCAAACACCTTTGGCAACCAAATATTTATATAAAGAAATACGCCCAATTTTCCTCTCAATATCCAAATACCAAACCAACAAACTTTTAGTTTATGTCACAAAATCAAATAAAAATACAAACTTTACGTTTTTTATGCAAATTTTTTTTAACAAATCAATTAGAAATGTAGAATCTCCTAAAAACACATATAAAAATGCAAACTTTTGTTTACATAATCAATAAAAAATGCAAACATCCTCATTAAAAATACACATTCTTACTGAATGTATATTAAAAATGCAAACTTTTTAAACAATTAATTGAAAATGCAACATTTTTACCTCTTCAGCATCTGAGATCTTCTTCTTCCTTAACTTCGATTTCCCCCTGCTTTCTCTTCAACCCTTCCTCGGGCACCCTTCTCTTTTTCTCTGGTGTCGATTTTCTAGGATTTTTCTCTGTTGGTGGCCTTTTCTCTGTCTAAGCCATTACTCGGAGAGACCTCTTTTCAAGAGTAATGTTTTTCTCCGCCAACTGCGTGGGTTTGGACATAGGTGGTTTTAGAATATTATCCAACGTTCACAGACTTCCAAAAGCTTTATAAAGGGCGTTGGTGATGGTTTTGGATGGTTTCCGAGTGATTATGGAATGGTTTCCGACAGTTTCTATGGGTGGTGGAAACTCTTTCTCTCTCTAAATGGGAGTTTCTCTATCTAAAACACTGTAAATGGTTTGAAATCAGGTTAGGACAGACGAGGGAGATTTGGGCGGGTGGGAAGTGGGGGTAAACCCAGAATTTGGCATCCCTTAAATGCTTCTGGGACCCACAAATTAGAAGAAAAAATGACGTGACAGTGCTAGTAATGAAGGAAAAAAAAGTGGTGCTATTTTTAATAATATTTTTTTTCCACAGGTACTACTTTTGAAATTAACCCTTATAATAATTATCATTTTATGTTATTTATTTAAGAGTTTATTACTAAAAGATTTAGATCAATGCATGTGTGTAAACAATTAGTTAAAGTGTGTAAATAGGATATCACCTGAAAATACTATAATCGAAAGAGATGCGTCAAACGTTTTATTATTCAGTCGAGCATAATTGTATTTTATTTCATACAATAGGGAACAATTGAAACTTTTCAAATAATTGGGATAAATATCAATTTTTTAAAAATTTGATTGGGCCATTGATCGTATGGCTATTGTGGTGGATTCTATGTTAAAGTATGGGATAACTGGGCCCCACGCCATAAAATTTAAGAGTCCATTTGGAGTCAACTTTTGGAGATGATAGTTTAGAGGTTGGAGATCATTTGAATTTTGAAAATGTGTGTTTGGTGAAAATGAACTGCTTGAAGTGAAAAAGTATAAAAATTTATAATGTGTTCCGAAGTAAAAAATATCAATATGGATCTTATTTCGTTCAACTCGAAATTCAATGCAATATAAAAAAATCATCTCATTTTGAATTAAAATAATAAAATTATAAATTTTTACAATTTGAATTTTTAAAAAATGTTAAAAAAATAAATAATAAAATTGGAGGAAAATGACAAACAAAACTTTCCAAAAGTTGACCTCAAACCAGCAATAAGTGTAGATTGATTTTTTATAAAACTTAAAAACTATTGCAAAATGTCAAAACAATGATATAATAAATTTAATTAGAAATTTCTCTCTCTTTTTTTCTCTCTCTCCCTCCCGCCTCTGCACTAGCGGGTAGCTCACGAGATTTGTTCTCCTTCGCGCTCGATCCCAATCCGTCCTCACGCCTTTGCTTTCACTGGCCTCTAACGCTCTGATCGCCTCTCATAGCTTCGATTGCGGCTACTCTAGTAGCGCGGCGTCGCAACTTCATATAGCGGAATCGCGACAAATTGGCCTTAGATCACGGCATCACAGCTGTCCGATCCTTCATTCCGCAAGGAAAAGATCAGCTCGCTTTGGTTGTAGTAGAGGCAGAGGCAATGGTGTGGCCACGTCTGCTATGCTGAGATCTCCTTCGGCCATGGCTGCACAAAGAGACGGGGAGATCTTTCCCACCGATCGGATGCTAGGGAAATGAAAAGCAATTTTTTTTTCCTTATTTTTTTGTTGCTTTTTTTTTTTTTTTTTAATATATATTATTGTGATTGTTGTGGATACTTTTGCAAGTTTTGCAGGTATTTTGGGTTTTTAGCTGAATTTGTTTTTAGTCTAAATGAATTTTTGTAATTTTTTTAGTAATCCAATGATACTCTGGAGAATCTGACTGATTTTGTAATTATTGGTTGATAACCAACAAATGGGTTATCAAATAACTAATCACTAATCGGTAACCATCTGTAACACACCGTGGATGTAATTATCAGTCGGTAATCAACTGGTAATTTACCGTGGAGGTGGTTAGTGGTTGGTAACTTGTCGGTGAAAATAACCAACTGGTAATCGGTGAATATAGGGGTTTTAATTAATATGAATATTTCTACTAATTTATCAGAAGAAACGAGTAGGTAATTTCGTGTATTCAGTAACAATTCCATCAATCAAAATTAATCAATTAGAGTATAAATTTACTCAAATGAAATTATTTAGGTGATATTTGATCCTTAGACCTTTGTTTGTTTTTTATTTATTTTTTATTTTTTACTGTTTTAGTTTAGTTAGTTTTGCTTAATCTAGTTTAATCAATTCTCTTTATTTTTCTTTTTAATTATTGTTTAAATAATTTTAGAGTTAATCAATTTTAGTAATTAATTAAAATTAAATGCAATACTCATGAGATTGACAAATTTATTCATTACTTTATTATTTGTATGACTTGTATATTTGCGAGTGAAGTTTCACAACAAGTTCTTGGCGCCGTTACCAGAAATCAAATGAACACCCAACTCCCTCTTCCGCCTACGGCGACCCAAGCACCCACCCATCCCAACCTCTCCTTTATCTCTCCAAAGGCGGCGTGAGCTCCTCCTCCAGTCATGCTGACGAATCTCACGGACGACTTTTAGATTTCTAACTATTTTTTTTTTTGTTTTTTATCCGATGCTGAATTACATTTATTTTAGTTTGATTGTCATTTTCGTTTTTCTACCTTTGATTTATCAAAAGGTGTAAAACTAGTACCATATCAGTAGGAAATCTAAACTATACCCTACAATAAACTCTCATAAAAAGTATGCTTTTTCCATTTATTACTAGAATGCCCTCGATGGAGGGAATCAATCTACATCGTCCATTTTCGATCTAACGATCACATTGGATCTATCCGCCCAATAGATATGAGATATTTCCTACGTCCCTCAAATCAAAATCAATGTTTAGGAAAACATGGGAACCCATATTATTGTATCACAAGCACTTTTTACAACGTATTTTATCTTACAAGCAATAAAGAATCCATCCACTACTAGTTATTTTACGTGTAATTCACTATTATTTTGTGGAAAGAGCTGTGGGCGGCCAGATTACACGAGAAGTTAAAGCTGTTACTTTGGAGGATAGCTTCGAACCGTTTTGCCTATGAGGTTAAAACTGGCAAGAATTTGGCAAAATTTGGATAGCTCTTGTCTGATGTGTGGATCCCAAGAAGAAAGTCTAGTCCATTTGTTGGTGGAGTACCACTTTGCTAGAGCCCTTTGGTTTGGGGGACGTTGGCCGGTAGACGGCTAGGTTGCTCTATTGACAGTTCCGTTCACACTACTAGAAAAGTAGGATTACACGACGGGTTTCAACCGTCGTGTAAAGTTTGCACGACGGTACCTTAACCGTCGTGTAATCCAGCGTCGTGTAAGATAACACGACGGTTTTAGTACCGTCGTCGTATCTAAGTTTTACACAACGGTTTTCCAACAGTCGTGTAATCCCGGTAAACAGTTACGCGGTGGAGCAAAATAAGAACATTACACGACGGTTTCGGAATGAACCGTCGTGTAATCTTAAAAATTACACGACGGTTCCAGAAGGAACCGTCGTGTAAACTCACGGCACGACAATTACACGACGGTTTCGGGAGGAACCGTCGTGTAATCTACGTAGATTACACGACGGTTCCTCCCGGAACCGTCGTGTAATCCACTTGCACGACGGTTCTTTGTACCGTCGTGTAATTTATTATTTTTTTAAAAAAATTGGGGGTTTTTTTTTTTTCCCACGGGTGGCCTAATCTGTATGTTATCCAATACACGATCCAAGTATTAACTTCATTAATCAAACTAAAAATACACTCCAATTATTACATTACAAGTTTATACATCATAATTAATGAATTCCATTACATGGCTAGACCATTTTCCCCTAATCAGATCCAAATCCTCAGAAGAATAAAATTGTTTACTTTTAAGTGCGTCAATTCCATTCAACACTATATCCCTCATAAAACCTAAAACAAAATAACCACATTCAACACTTCCCTCTTGGAGAGGACAAGGATGGTTCGAGATTTTGGTTTTACAGTCTCGTCTCCTTCTAATCCCTTCTCCGGTCGTAATCTTCCAATCCGTTAGGGCCCTAGCAAATTGGTAAAATCCAAACTAATTAAGCTGCATATAATTAAGATTAAAAAAAAATAACATATTCAAATTGACTTACATGTTCATTAGCTCAGTAAAATCGTCGCGTTTCTTCTCCCGAAGAGGATCAAAATAAAGGACGAGGTCCTCCCATGGGTCAATGACACCCAAAACCCAATGTCTCCCTCTGTTATGTGGCACAAGATAAAGCTGTTCTTTGGGTGCGTCACGCAAAAAGCTGATAAGATTGTCGGCTCGCTCTCTCATGCCAGCATCTTCAGTATCTGTTCTCACCGGTGAGATCAAGCTTGGAGACACAAACACAAACTTCTCAGCTTGCCCGTTAATTCTACATAGTTCATCCAATATCTGCATAATCGTATCAAAAATTTTACTCTACATGAAATATAGAAGATTTTCCAGATAAAAAGAAAATTTAAGATAAAGAATGCCGTACCTCATGTAGACTAATATACAATTCGCACTGATTTCTTGTAAATTAAAGAACTCAAAAATATCTTCAAAGCTCAGAAAGACAGGCATATCAAAACCCATAATCGTGGCTGGTATTGGGACCTCAATCTGATTACCTTGACGCATGGAACTATGTGCATAATAAGCCAAAGGCTTCAATGCCTTGTTCATGTTATTAAAGTCGAACACGAGTTTTTGTTCTTGCGCACCTTGTTGTACCTCAGTTCGAGAGTCGATCGTTTTCTTTCCAGCCTTTTTTTGACGTTTTTTGTTGCCAGCTGCTGGGTCGGGAACGTGACTAGGCCCTCGACTCGCCTTGTTCATACTCATGTCGAGCTCAACTAAACTTTTAGGCCAAGCAACAAACCCATTAAGAGCATCCTCCACAGTGGTTGCGTCGTACGTCGGTATAGGTAATGGTGCTTTTTTTAATTTGGGCACGTTGATTGACACTCGCACGTTCCCTTCCCCCAGTGGAATCCCATGCACCGTATCGGTGGGGAGGCTCTCGAGCCATGCTCTTCCAAACGCAACAAGCAACTGTCCACCCTGAACTTCATCGAAGGTATAGAGCTTACACTCCTGACTGTCGACATGCACGGTTTGCAGCTCAGCAACTCCATGTTGTTTTTCTTGGGCAGAGCAACTAGCCTTAAAGCTGTTGTGTTGGTCCACGGTTGGCACATTCTTGTGATCAACCGACGGCTCCACATCTTTGTTCGCACATAGACCATGCACCAACGCCTTTAATTCTTCTATTTCACGTCTCATTGATTGTACTTCACTGTCTTTCTTCGAACTTCGACTAAGGTTAAAGTACTGAGACGGCTTTACGAACTTTGATTGGCCACGGACACGGCCTTTGTGTTCGGGTCTAGATAATGCCTGCGACAATACATCATTAGTGCCAACTGACTCGAAAGTGCCTTGGCTCGCCTGTGTGTTGTACTCCATCTACAAGATTATTAACATAAATCATTTAAGCAAAAGGGTTGTAAGTTCGTATAGAAGTTCGTAGAAAATATTGTTAGTTAGTAAACTTACTATCATCTCGCTAACTTTTTGACATGCCGGATCTTTCAACTCTCCATCTGCGGCTGTCTATTGCTCTAGCCACAAATAATCTCTTTTTTCCCATTTCCCAGTCTTCTTAAACTGTAATTAACATCGTTAGTATAAATGGGATACGATTTAGTACAAACAAAATTTATTGACATACCATTTCCTGGTCGAGCTTCCTATATCCGTCTCGGCCTTCTCTTGATGAGTATTCGTTGTTTGTCCTTATTTCGCTTCCACGATCAGATAGTTGTTGGAATTGCGAGGACGTTCTATACTGAACGAATTTCATCCAATCCTCTTCTTCAATATTGGGGTAGTTGTCAATAACTTTTTGCGGCCGTGTCCACACACTTTCTTCATTTATAAATTCCTCGACAAATGTCTTGTACAGATCATACCAAAAATTCCTTGCAGCCTCATTACATGATTTTAAACAAGTGGTCCGGAAGCTTTCTTCCACGGTGAAAGAAGTAACAGTTTCTTTCCAAATAATTTCTTTCAATCCGTCTAAATCATGAGATCTCCAATCTTGAATCCATATTGGAACGTGCTCTCGAGCGAGCACCCCAATCCAGCTCATCAATTCGTCACCGTGCTTCCCTTCCGGTTGTCTTTTTTCGTCAAACGTGACTTGGATTCGTTCACCTCTTTTCCTTGCCATATGGACGCGTTTCATTATTGTTGCCCTTCGCTTGCCCTCGACAGTGGGATCCATCGGGTTTCTCCTTCGTGCTCGTCCCGTTTTGGAATTTTCCATTGTATTCGTTCACCTACATTTTTGGCAAAAAAAAAAAACATTTAAGTTAATGGGTATTCGAACTTTTTTCTCAATTTTTTTTTAATTGTTATAATGTTGGCACAAATAAAATATAGTTTAAAAAATATAACAAATTTAAAAAGCCCCACACGGGCGGCGCCCAATGGCGCCTTGGCGCCCCACAAGGGCGCCTAGGCCCCCCACACGGGCGCCTGGCGCCCCACAAGGGCGCCTCGGCATCCCACACGGGCGCCTGGCGCCCCACAAGGGCGCCTCGGCACCCCACACGGGCGCCTGGCGCCCCACAAGGGCGCCTCGGCACCCCACACGGGCGCCTGGAGCCCAAGGGCGCCTTGGCGCCCCACAAGGGCGCCTCGGTGCCCCACACGAATTAGGACAAAAAAACCATAAGTGCAAAAAAAACGCTGCCATGGGGCAAAAATTCATGTGTATGTAAAAATTCATATTATTCCTCTACATTATTCCTCTAAAAACTCTAGTTGACATTTCATCGAGCATATTGTGGGCGGGAAAAAATCATGTGTATGTAAAGTGTAAAAACCACTCACAAACCATTAATCTACAAAGAGCATCATTATGAACTTAAACACCCATGCTAAAAAATGCATCTTTAGTGACAAACACAAGACAAACACCCAAATTTATTTTAAGTTGTATATGAACTTACCTTGATTTTCTTTGAAGATGAATAGACACTCCAACACCAATAAATTTGGATTAGGCGACGGCGGCGACACGACGGCGACGGCGGCGGCAACGACGGAGTTGGCGGCGGCTTGGAGGAGGAAGTGGGTACTTGAGAAATTTAGAGAGTGTTAAGAGAAATAAGAAGGTATGTGGAAAGAAAATGAGAGGAAGTTGTATTTAAGTAATGGGTTTGCGCGCGGAGTTTGAAAAACGAAAGTTAAAAATTTTCAAAATTTTTTGAAGATTACACGAGGGGACCGTCGTGTAATCCCCCAATTCGGGGAGATTACACGACGGGCCCCAGGGGACCGTCGTTTAAGCCCCCCCTGTGGGGGATTAAACGACGGTCCCCTGGGGGACCGTCGTTTAATCCTCCCTGGGTGGGGGGATTAAACGACGGTCCCCTGGGGGACCGTCGTTTAAGTCCCCCGGGCTGGGGGACCGTCGTTTAATCCTCCCTGGGTGGGAGGATTAGACAACGGGCCTGGGGCCCGTGTAATCCTCCACTTGGGATTACACGAAGGGCCCTAAGGGCCCGTCTGTAATCCTCACACCCAGGGAAGATTACACGACGGGCCCTTAGGGCCCGTCGTGTAATCCCTTGGATTTTAACGACGGGTCCTTGTGGGCCCGTCGTGTAATTACATCGACTTGTGTGGATTACACGACGGTCCCTGTGTGACCGTCGTGTAATCTCGCTATTACACGACGGTTTAAATATACACCGTCGTGTAATCTTCAAAAAATTTTGAAATTTTTTTGAAATTTGGCACCACATTCAGACGAACTCATACCACTGTGTTGTATACAAAAAATTACGCAAACTGTAGCATTAACCTGATTCAAATTTAATATTAAATATATGTATATACCAATCAACATAACAAACTAAAGATGGTATAGATCATGATGAATTACAATAGAAATTAATTAATGTACTTGTACACACTAAATGGCATAATGTTCAAGTTTTTTTCTTTTTTCTCTTTGCTGCCTCAACACGTGTCCATTCAATATCTGGTCGAACCAAGTGTGAAACATCATCATCGAATTCGTCAATCTCCTCAACCGGTGGCATTCCCTGTGTGAAAGATGGAATGTCGGAGCAATCTTCCTCATCTTCTTGCCCGTCACGGTACAATTTTGGCTTCATCTGCACAACTAAGGACAACTCTGCATTGCTGGGATCCGTTGTATAAAATACTTGGATTGCTTGTGATGCCATAATGAATGGATCATTTTTGTATCCCAATCGTCTAAAGTCTACAACTGTGATGCCATCACTGTCAATCCTTACATAGTTATTGTCTGCCCATTGTACTTAAAGAGTGCTACATGTAAAACCACAGTAATCGAGTTCCCAAATATCTTCAATGAAACCGAAGTAGTTCATAGTCCATAAATTGGATTCTTGTCCTTTGCAGATGAAATATGCATTGCCTTATCACGGATACTAACACCACTATTTTGAACGGATGCTTCTCATCTCTTTCGCGAGTGTAGAATGTATAACCATTGACGAAGTACATTTACCGTGTAACAATCGTCGACGGCCTCTAGCGAGGTTCATTAACTCTTGCGAACAGCCGTCCTTCTGAAAGACATGACTTCGTAGCCACAGACGAAACGTCCGATTGTGGTCATCGTGTATCAACTTTTCATTTCGTCCTCTTCTTGGATATTTATCTCTTATTTCCTGTAGGTGAAGCTCGATAAAAGGCTCAACTTCAACCCTATTATGTAAAGTATAGAGACAAGCTTCTCCCATTCACATCGATTTACCTGCGATGGAACGCCGACGGATAGTCTTTTCCAGTCAAAGTTTGTAGTCTTCGGCAACCCAATCGCCTCCGCGTGGACAAATACTCGGAGCAAAATTCGATCGATTCCTCCAACTGTAGCTTTCTACTATACATCCTTCTGCCCGATTTCGGTTCTTGACATAACCCTTCAAAACCTTCATGTACCTTTCAAAAGGATACCATCCATCTCAAGTACACCGGTCCCATAGCTTCACTTCCCGGACTAAGTGCACCGTTAGATGAATCATTATGTCAAAATGAGGGTGGAAAGTACTTTTCAAGCAAGTACAAAGTCTTACCAACTCTAATTGTAGCGAATCTAGTGTCAATGGATCTATTACCTTAGAGCATATCGAGTTGAAAAATGAGCATAACTTGGTAATTGCGAATCTCACGTCCTTCGTTAAAACTCCTCGCAACGCCAGCGGTAATAACTGTTGCATCAATATGACAATCATGTGATTTCATGCCAATCAACCTCATATCCTTCATAGACAACCAACCTTTTCAAGTTGAAGAATACCCGTTGGGCACTTTTACAAAGCGAGCCACTCACAAACTTTCTTTTTTCTTGTCTTGATAGTGTGTACTTCGCCGGAGGTAAGTAAGTTGCATTCTCTTCTTCGTAGGGATCAAGTTAAGTCTAATCTTCAATTCCTTAAGATCCAACTGTGCCTTCTCACCATCTTTGCTCTTATTGGGAATGTCTAGCAACGTGCCCACTATTGATTCACACACGTTTTTCCCAATATGCATCACATCCAAGCAATGACGAACAAAAGTGTCCTCCAATATGGAAGTTCGTAGAAGATTGACCGTTTTTTTCCAAGGCCGTCTACCACGGGATCATTGTTACGCGCGTTTTTTCCTTTCCCGAGCACCACTTTTAAATCCTTAACCATCTCATAAACGTCTTCGCCGGTCAAAACCCGGGAGGGTTTCTTTCTTCCGTTTTGGCCATCGAAAGCCTTTTTTGTGGTAAGAATCTCCTATGACCAAGGTAAACGGTTTTCTTACCATTCTTCAATCGGATGGAGGATGTTTCTTTCATACAAATGGGACAAACCGATAGAACTCTTGACTGAATAACCAGATAGATTTCCATAAGCAGGAAAGTCATTGATTGTCCACATCAACATTGCAAACTAGTGTGAATGTCTCTTGACGGTAAGCATCTCTAACTTCGATCCCCTTTTCCCATAAGCTCTTTAGATCATCGATTAGTGTGCTAAGTACACATCAATGTCATTCCCTGGTTGTTGAGGACCAGATATCAATAAGGTCAACATCAAGAACTTTCGCTTCATGCTCAACTTCGGAGGGAGATTGTAGTTGACAGTATGACGGGCCAAGTACTATGCCTACTACTCATATTACCATGTGGGTTAATTCCGTCCGCCGACAAACCAAGACGTAGGTTCCATGGTTCCGCACAAAATTCAGGATGATCGGCATCAAAGGTCTTCCATTGTGGTGCATCGGCTGGATGTCTAAGCATACCATCTTCAACACGTTTATCATGGTGCCAAGTCAAATTCTTGGCATGCTTGGCATTACGGAATAAACGCCGTAGACGCGGTGCCGAAGGAATGTACCATAACACCTTTTGCCGGCACACATTTGCTGCCATTCGTTGGCTTCTTGCCCTTCTTCCATATTGACTCCTTACAACCGGACATTCATCCAAATCCTCGTACGCATTTCGGTAAAGGGCGCAATCATTTGGACATGCATGAATTTTTTCATATTCCATTCCCAAAGTGCTCAACGTCTTCTTAGCTTCGTACATACTAGCGGGTATTTTATTATCAACCGGTAGAACCTCTCTTAGAAATTCTAAAAGAGCCTTGAAACTAGAATTTGTCCACCCTCCCGATGCCTTCATGTTCCATAATTTGACCAATGCGGACAATTTCGTATATTTACTACACCCCTCATACAAGGGCATCTCGACATCATTCATCATTGCTTCAAATAACTCCGGATGATGCACAAACTGTTCTTCCAAATCATTAACCATATCAACAAATTATCTCCTACAACTTCCTCAACAACATCATCTTTCGCTTTGTTGTTCGATGATGGATTAAAACACATTTCACCGTGTAAATACCACGTTTGGTACGAACAAATAATCCCACGCGCAAGCAAGTGTCTTCTAACTTCATCAACTGGATGAGATCTATGATTTCCACAATCCACAAGGACATCGAATCTTATCATTCTTCATGTGAGTTTCCGCAAATGACAAAATTCTTCAATCCCATCTCGATATTTTCTAGTCAATCTATTAGCCCACATCCATTTTCGATCCATTTCCAAGAACCCAACCTAAATCGATATTAAATTTATCATACAAATTATTCATAATCAAGTTTTTGCATTTAAAAACACAACGTATAGTCAACACTAATCATCCGAAAAGAAAAAAAGAGAATATATACCATTTTGACATCTACAATAAATCGTCCATAAAAATCAAATAAAAAAAAGAAGAGTAAGTAATAATCACAATACTTATAATATTTAAAATACGCGAGTGTTGATTTCGTAATGGAGGAGACGTGGTTTCGCAGGTGTCTGTGATGTTTTTCGCGGCTGCGCGATAGATCTGTAATGAGATGACATGAGGGCTGTTGTAAGGGTAAAAAAGTTAGGAATACACGACGGGTTATTAAAACCCGTCGTGTAAAGTCCGACTTTACACGACGGTTCCAATAAACCGTCGTGTAAAGTGGCTCCGCGGGGCACTTTACACGACGGTTCTTTGGAACCGTAGTGTAAAGTCGGACTTTACACGACGGTTCTTTGGAGCCGTAGTGTAAAGTCGGATCCGCGAGGCACTTTACACGACGGTTCTTTGGAACCGTAGTGTAAAGTTGCTCCGCGAGGCACTTTACACGACGGTTCTTTGGAACCGTAGTGTAAAGTTGCTCCGCGAGGCACTTTATACGACGGTTCTTTACACTACAACAAAAACTGCCTTCCATAGCTCCAAAAAACGCTATAGAACAATTCGATAGCAGTTTCCTAAACGCTATGTTAGCCCCCGTTATTAAAAGTATTGACCTATCATAGCATTTTCTTGACGCTATGTTTTACTCTCTTCTATAGCAGATTTCCGATGCTATTAGAAAATTTAGATAGCGTGATGTTGGTCTTATGAAATCCAATTTGATTGTAAAAAGACATTGTCATTTAAGAGATGAGGTAAATAAACTTTTTTCATCACTACATCTAATTATATTAGTACTCGTATAATTTATATAATACAATACAATAATTTGACATCTCTAGAGATAAGCAAATACAAAAATGAAATTTTATTATACAAACAGTTATAGAATCTAATACATTGACTCATAAGTGCAAGAAACAAAACCAATTACAAATGATAATACTGGTTTCCAACAAGGAAATCTAAATTCAAAATGTAAAACCATCTAAGATTTAAATCCAATATGGCTAAAGAAGGACTACAAGAATGCTGAAAACAACCCTTGAACAATGTTCGGATAGACAAAAATTTAACACGTACCCCAACTTGTAAAGCCTCCAAAATTCCTGAAATAAGACATGGCAAAGGACATAAATACACAGTCAAAATAATTTGCATTACTATCAAACTGTACATGTTATGTAATTTTCCTACAAAACATGTTGAAAAACACGATTTTTCTAAGCAGTTGTACAACTTGGATTCTTCCGCAAACTTTTATTTCCGTCTTAAATATTCTATATGCATCCTATTGACCATTAATAATTCCGAGTAAGTAATTCAATTTAACGAAAAATGAAAAATAAGTCATAGTAAGAACTTACTCCAAAAAAGGTTCTACAATAGCCATATTGAGTAGAACGTAACGGTGTGCACTTTCTATCAATTCATTCGTCAACTTTATAGGTTTTCCAGTAGAAATTGGACGACCTTCAAGAATCAGGTCATTGCAAATTATTCATTGCGCATTCGATTATTGTCCAGTTCCCGTGCTCCTTCAATGAATTCACTAACAAAACTGATGCACTCATCTGCAAGATAGCCCTCTGCAATGCATCCTTCAGTTTTGCACGATTCCTTACATATCCTTTAAGTACCTTCATATACCTTCAAAGAAAAATTTACTAAATCCAAAAATTTTACTAAATCCAATGCCTATCTGCATCCTATAATAGTAGTTTTTTTGCTCAGAGTAGTTAAAACTATATAACAAGGTACTAAAACTTGCCTTTTTTTTTGCTCAGGAAAACAAAGGTTACTGAAAAGTTACCTTTCGAATGGGTACATCCAACGAAATTGGACCGGTCCACATAGCCTTACTTCACGTCCAATATGAATCACTAAGTGAATCATAATATCGAAAACACTGGGGGAAAGAACCTCTCAAGCATGCATAAATTTCTGTAGTAGATTCTTCATATTCCATCAACTTTTCTCTGTCAATGACACGCTGACATATATAATTGAAAAATCTGCACAACTTATTATTATATCCCTTGGACCTTTAGACATCAACCCTCTTATAGCCACCGGCAGTAATTGCTGAATTAGAATATGGCAATCATGTGATTTAAGGCCCAAAATCTTGCATTCTTCCACTGACACCAATTGCCAATACTTCTATATACTCTTAGTAGCTCTGTAATTGTTTTAACAACATCACATTATCTAGCTAAAGAGCTCTTCTATAAGAACATGTTATTGCATATTTTACATTAATTTATTTACCGGTTAAGCCGTAACCAATCTCTATCTATCGACATAGGAATTTCTTGTTACAAGCAAGGCATTGAATAAGTTTTCGTACATATAAATGAGAAATATCGCAGCAAATCAAGAATCTGGCCATTAACAATATTCTTACAGTTTTATATATCCATCCAAAACAGCTAAACAACAAAAAAATCTAAACCAAACTGACCTCCGTCCTCCATTACTTCATTATCTTATCTTTCTCCTTGGAAAGTAGAGAGAGAGAGAGAGAAAAAATCTAAACCAAACTGACCTCAACTTTATAGTAGTGCACAAATACTCTCGTTATCATTTAAAAAAAAAACCCTCATTTTGAAAACACCCAAACAAACACAGAGGAAGAAACAGAGATGGGCACAGAAACAAAACAGAGGAGACTATTGAAACCATACTTTGATCGAGACAATACTTTATTATTGTTTAAAAATACAAGAGAAAAAACACACAGAAGCAAAATTCCCAAAAATTAAAATCTTTAATAAAATCTTTAATAAAAATCTTTAAACCACACCCTAAAATGAACTATATCATCACCACATAAGCAAAACACATAATAAATACACAGGACTAACTGTTCTCTTTCTTTATATATATATACCCATATACAAACAAACTAGCACCGAAAACAACAAAGGAACAAACAAACCGTAGACTTTTAACATGAATCAAAGATGCAATTCGTATTTTTTTCTTTTTAAATGAGGGAGGAAATAAATGAGAGAGAGAAATAAAGGGGATTACAGAGGGTCAGATTGATTAGAGTCAAATATACAACTGCGGCTATTTGCCCACCTTCAATTTTCGTGAATTTCAGACTAAACTCTGAAAAGCCAAATTCGAAGACAGAAAGAAGTTGTGAAAGATGAAAATAAAATAGCAATATAAAGAAAATATACTCACGGAACGCAATCATCAAGAGAATGAAGCGAATTTTCAAGCCAAAGCAAAATCCAGAGTTTGGCCTTCTAGTTCAAACCCTAGATTATTTGAGAGAGTAAATTTGAGGAAGGAAAATATAAAAGGGGAAATTTGAGGAGGGGGGGGGGGGGGGGGGGGAAATCATTAAGAAGAGAAGGAAATACCCTTGGATGGGATTTTCCATCCGTGCTTGCGGTTTTGTGCGAACCGAATATAGAAGAGAGGTTGAACTGTCGTGATTCGTGGGAAAGGGAGGTGGGGAATACATAGTCTATTTTTTTTTTTTTTGGTTTACTTTTTAAATTAAAGATTAAAAAAGGAGTTTATTCATTAATAAATGGGAGGAGGGCGCGATTTCTTTTGCGCTAAAATTTTGATTAATAAATAGGAGGGAGGAACCGCCGTGTAAAATCCCTCGCGTGCACTTTTCACGACGGTTCCTAGGAACCGTCATGTAAAGTACGACTTTACACGACGGTTTCAAGGAACCGTCGTGTAATCTCCGTCGTGTATGTAATGTACTTTTTGTAGTAGTGTGGTTGAGCTTTCTTTAAAGCCTCCAAGATGGGTGTGTCCTAGTTCGATATCCCAGAACTCCTTTCTGCTTTGGGTTTCGATTGTGTTTGAACGGATATGGGCTACGCGTAACAAGTTTCTGTTTCAGGGCACTTCCTCCGGATGCCAATATTTCTTTGCAACTGATTCAGAAAAGATTTGTTAAGTTTAATCAACCCCATCAGGAGTTCGTTCTTCAGAGTGGAGGCTGTTGGGATGTATGCCCATAAAAAAATGAGATGTATTATTTTGCTGATTTAATTTGAGGAATTTTTCAATATTATTTTGCATGCATGTTTAGATGCTTTATAAATATCAAAAATCCAAGATTATTTAAATGTGACTTTAAATATTGTATATAAGTGTTATATACATGAAGATAATATTTAAAGTGAAATAATCTAAATCTGTCCGTAATTCAAAATTAAAATTGAGATATTTAATTTAAAATTACTAGCGCGGTTCATTACATTCTGAATGAAATGATTTTATCCGGATTGTTAATAATGATATTATTGGAATGAAAGTGTTTTGTATAATTTGATTATATAAGACTGGAACACGATTAATTATAAATCTCTAATAATTTTCGTTGTCATATAGAGCATTCAAAATTAATCAATGATGGTCATATATGAATTGATCTTAATTCTGAGTAATTAATAGACTTTTATTTATTGTATCATATTTTTTGACATATCGAGTAATGACACAAATGAATAGTGTCAAATTCTTGGATAGGCACTTGTGCATATTGATGTATGTTTCTATTTATGATCATGATGATGAATGTTTGTGTGAATGGATTGGTCGTAGATTTTTCCAGTTTCATGGAAATTTGTTTGATTTTTGCTTTTGATTAGATCAATTGTAAATATGAATCATGGTGTAATTTTCTTTGATTAGATCAATTGTAAATAGGATTTATGTTGTAATTTTCCATTGATGAAGAAATGTTCTTCATATTTTAAAGAAAAGTACTTAATTTTTTTTATAAAAATAAAAAAAATAAAAAGGTGGAGCCGGTGACCGTACAGACGTCGGCGGCGGCACTGCACGATAGCCATGGCCAATTGTCGATAGTGGCCGCCGACCGACGGGGAGCGTTGGCCTGGGTTGGCTGCGCCCAACCAAGACGGTCGTGACTACAGTGCTAGGGTTCTGGGAACCCTAGTTGGCCCAGTGAACTGGACCACCCAGGAGCAGCTGGGCCTGCCTTATCCTTAGCTGAGGCAGGAACAGGCTAGGCCTGCCCATGAGGAAGGCCCATGGGGCCAATGCATGGGTAGTGCCTAGCCGCACACCCACCAAAAAAAAAAAAAAGCTTTTTTTATTGATTTTTTGAAATCTATTTTTTTTAATTTGAGAAATCCAAGAAGGACCACCACCACTCATAAAGAGGAGTTGGAGAATTACAAGAAAACGTGAACTTGGAGAATTACAAGAAGACCCAATTTATTTTATTATATCATTTTTTTTATTTTGGGTTGTAATTTTAGGTTTCCATGGAGCCCGGCCAAGTTTTTCCATTTAACTTGCGTTTGAATGTTTTTATTGTATTGATGATAATTACATTGTCATGCATATCACATGTCATCTAAGATAGAAAAATGCATATCTATTTTGTATGTCATATAGAAAAGTGCATATCTATTTTGTATGTCATGCATTTTTGTGCTTTTTTTTTTTTTTTTTTCTAAAATCGTTTTAGCAATTAATTTAATGCGTCTAATCACAAATTTAATGAGATTAAATTTGAAGTTAATTTAGCAAATGGATTTGCAAAATTAGTGGGTCAAATGTGAAATTCATAAAATTTAAGTGTTAAATTTTAAAATATCACAATTGATTTAATTTATAATTTTAAATTGTTTAAAATTATAAAGGCTTAGTAATTTAAAGTGTTTAAATTTACTAAGATTCATGAAACAAGAGTTGTTTTATAAATTAAATACACTTTTGCAAAATAATGAGTGAGAGTGGGTAATATGACAATATAAACCCAAGGTCTCCACTGTTAGTATAACACCGTGAGTTTTTAATAGTGCTTAGAGACGCTTTAATTTCGTCCTCCCTATGAAAGATGTCTATTAAATATCATACCAAGGGTGTCTTCCATGAGACAGGATTTTAAGATGCATTTTAGAATTGACCTACGCTACGGCGGCAATTTATAAGTTAAGTAAAAAAAATATGATACGGTGGGTTACACTCATAAAGAGATAATTAAATTAGTTAATTATTTTCTTGACCAATTAAAGGAAATTAATAAGTATTAGAAATATGAGATATTTCGGGTAATATTTATTAATTGAGAATGTCTCATTTTAATTAGCAATTATTTGACCTACCCTATGGCGACACTTAGTTGTGGTGATTAAAATTCCTTAGGCTTTTAAAGTAAACATGTTTTTGTGTATTTTAACATGTGCATTGCATCATATTTACTTTGCCTTTAATTTTGTTATGATATGTATGCAATTATTTATTGAAAAATTTCTTAATTATTTTCAGCAAATATGTCAAATCCGATTTTCTCACTTCTCGCCTCTCAAGTTTTAACTGGTGAAAACTTTGTCAAATGGAAAAGCAACATGAATATACTCATGATAAATGAAAACTACCATTTTGTCCTTAAGGAAGATCATCCTCCAGTGCCTCCGGCCAGTGCCTCTAAGGCTCGGACAAGTATGACCGTTGGGTTGTTGTAAACAATAAGGTCTGCTGCTACCTATTAGCAGCAATGAATGAACTGCTTAGAGCTAAGCACGAGGCCCTTGAATCTGCTAATGAGATTATGAAATGTTTGGACACCACTCTGAGAAGGCTCGCAACGTCATTGTAAAAACAATTATGAACGACAAAATGAAAAATGGTTCTTTAGCTCGTGAGCACGTCCTCAAAATGATTCATCATTTTAACGAGGCTGAAATTAATGGTGCGAACATTGATGAAAAGACCCAGGTTGGTATGATCTTGGAGACACTATCTCCCGTTTTTCTCCAATTTAGGACGAACTACGTCATGAACCATAAGATGTATATGTTGGAAAAAACGGATCCGATCTCAGAGTTACAGCGCAGTGAAAGTTTTAAAATTTTTATGCCAATTCAGAAAAGAAGCTCATGATGTATATAACAATAAATTAAATACATGATCAAACGTACCTTGTTTCTCGGATTCCGGAATTGCTAGAGCGTCGACCAATATGTCTTTTCTACTATTCTCGAGTCCCCACATCTCAGAGTGTGTGTGGGCATACGTGCTATGAATCCAAGCGACCGGAATGCTTCTCGAAGTCTAGATGCCACTTTCTCAATCCCGATGTACCTCGTTGAGAATTCGATCCGGGTTCGTTTTTCAAAACTACAAAACAGAAACCAGTTAACCTTCTATGAAAAATATCACTCGACTTAACCTTCCTCACAGTTTTGATTCAATGGAAATTTCTCTCTTTTTCTCGTACCTAAGAAGGACGAATTTTCTTAAGCACAAAATCTAGTTTTTTGTGTTTTCTCTCTTTCCCAAAACTGTCCACTATGAGTATAAGATAATGGTTAGCTTTTTTTCAAGAAGCCCTAGCCTTTAAATAATATTCCAATCCTTTTTCAAAAATATCTCCTACCCGAAAAATAATTAATAATTATTTTTCTAGAGAATCTTTTGTACCAAAGGATCATACAAATTTCGGGCTAGGTTCTCTGAACCTAATAGATGTTTTTTGCAAGGGGGGGGCTCCAAAAATTCGTCCCCCCTTTTAAGGAGAGTCAAATTCGTCCTCCACATATTGTGGAGCTTGATCGATGGTTGAAATTTAAATCAACAATCTAGACTAGTCAAAAAGTCCTAATCCTATCTAGATTCAAACTCCTTTTAAACCTTTGAATTTAAATAAGATTATGTTATTTGAATTTAAATAAATATTTCCACAAACATTATCCATATTTAATTCATTTAAATAAATGGAATATTTTAGATTTTCTTTTCACCAAAAAACGTGACACCATTCTTTAAGAAAAGAAATCTAACAAATAAGCTCCATTATTTAAATCAATTAGTAATATAATGTTAGGAATAATTTAAACAATTTTGAAACAAAATCTTCTTCTCGCCATCCATTAAATCCATGCACTATTAATTAGGAGAGAAAAATTTTGTTTTCCAAAATTAAATAATTCAAACACAATCTTATTTCCAAATTCAATTAACCAAAATAATTATTTTATTTACAACCAATCATATGTTGACAAATCACATAATTTGTCTACATTAATTTCACATGTCAAATCCTTTCGGGATTGCATGTTAGAGAGTACCATGTCTTAATAGACATTATTAAATTCCATTAATTTACCGATCTCATTAGGAACAAATCTTCAGACGCTTCGTGGAACTATATGAGCTAGTAGAGGGACTCAATGGAAATATGTAAAGAGGCTCCTATAATTGTGAAAATTATCCCGGATTAATTATTCATCAATTATCAACTTCAGGACTATTCCACTAAAGTCTGAAGTTGAAACTCCCGTTTACATACCATATTACGAAAGCTCTCTAACGCAGTGCTTCTTCCATGATTTATTCATTGCTTGCTTAATCCCCATATGTTATCCATGATTGAATTAAGGACTTTTTTCCATTTTACCTTTTCAATCATTTTGACTTAAAGTTCCATTATTCTCCTTTGAAAAGAACCACTAATTGTAAAGCCATACAATCGGTAAAACATCAGAGAACACAAAGTAAACCGATTATTAAGATCTTGTTATATTATCTTTTAATCCCAAATAATACCTTTAAGTAGATAACATGTACTAACGTTAAGATAACTATGGATTCCGTATCTATGAATCTTGATTTCTCCATCCATAAATCATACACCCAAAACACAAGTATATAGACCATCAATTATCAGTTTGTCTCACCTATAGTGGATCAAAGTGCACATAAGTCATGGATGCGAACTCAAGTATTCATTTCATGATTAAGAGTAATGCAGGATGATAATCAAAGCGTCATTGATTCTTATAAACGTAATTATTAAACTGAATTTAATTAACACTTTAGGTCCAGTTCAATGGCATACCTCAATACTGGTATACATTTAAAATTTCTACTTGGAACCCTATCCGATGGTCAAGACAAACCATCCCTCCAAGGAAGTAGACAACCTTTACAATCTTATCATGAATAAGATCCCCAAATCTTATTCCATCGATTGCGGACCATTTATTTAGACTGTTATCAAATTACCACGTCTTCTATGTATACCCCGTATAATATGGTAATCTGATATATTACCAACAGCTTAGGAGTATTTTATGTTTGCTCAAAATAAACATACAATCAACAAATGAAGTAAATAGGACACAACTTATTAAACATGAATGACCTCTTTTTATTAATATCAAAATGTCATATTTACAGAAAATCCCTAGAATTGATTTTCTATCCTTAGGGCACATATAGATCCCAACAGTATAATATGACAAAACTTCTGAACGGGCTGCAGACCTATGAGACCTTTATCGATGATAAGGGTGGCAAGGCAAATGTTGCCGAAGCCAATGTAGCTGAGGGGAAGGCTTCTTCTTCAAAGAATAAAAAGAAGAAAATGTGGAAAAACAAAAGGGCAAAAAGAATATCCAAAAGAAGAAAAGGGCAGGCTGCTAAGCCCAAACCTAAGGGAAAATGTTTCTATTGCAATCAAGACGGCCATTGGAAAAAAGAACTGTAAGAAGTGACTTAATGAGCTGAAAAAGAAGAAGAGACAAGGTTAAATCAGATTTACTAGTCATGGAAAATGCTTAGTTGAGAATGATTTCTCAACTCGGATTATTGATTCAGGTGCATCAAACCATGTTTGTGTTTCTTTGCAGATGCTTGAGTCATCTAGGGATCTTGAACTGGGAGTTTTCACGATGAGAGTTGGCAGTGGGGAAAGACTATTAGCGACATCAGTAGAGACAGTGCGACTGTCATTTGATAATAATAAATATTTGTTTTTGGACAATGTTTATTTCATTCCGAATTTCAAACGGAATTTGATTTCGGTTTCAAAGTTACTTGAACAATTTATTTCAGTTTCTTTTGAAGTTGACTCTGTTTCAATTATAAGAATGGTATGAATATTTGTTCTGGTTATGTGGATAATGGTCTATATTTTGTTGAACCAATTTCCAATAACTACTTCAAACCGAAATGTTTAAAGTCGCTAAACTAACCCCTAAAAGAAGAAAGATTTCTAATGATAAAGATGACACATATTTGTGGCATTTAAGGCTTGGTCACATTAACATAGATAGGATAGAAAGACTAGCAAAGGATGGTCCTTTGAGAGAGCTAAAAGTTGGCACTCTACCAGTCTGTGAATCATGCCTAGAAGGTTAAAATGACAAAAAGGCCTTTTTCGGCTAAAGGTGAAAGAGCAAAAGCACCTCTAGAGATAATACATGCTAATGTATGTGGCCCTTTGAATGTCAAAGCTAGAGGGGGCTATGAGTACTTTGTCACAATTATTGACGATATTCAAGATACGGATATGCATACCTAATGCAAAGAAAATACGAGACCTTTGAAAAGCTTAAAGAATTCCGTTGCTACAGTTGAAAAATCAACTCAGCAAATCAATAAAAAACTCTTCAATCGGATCGAGGAGGAGGAGAGTACTTGGATTATGAATTCGAAGGACCATTTGATTAAGAATGGAATATTGTCGCAGCTCACGGCACCTGGAACACCACAGCAAAATGGTGTAGCCGAAAGAATAATCGTACTTTGCTTGACATGATAAGATCAATGTTGAGCTATTCTTCTTTGCCTACCTCATTTTGGGGGATATGCACTACAAACAGCTGTGTATATTCTGAATTTAGTTCCATCTAAGTCAATCTCCAAGACTCCCCCTAGAGTTGTGGAACGGTCGCCAAACCTAGTTTGAGACACATCCGCATATGGTGTGCCCAGCACATGTGTTAATGGGGAAAGACTGGTAAGTTGGAATCTCGCTCGGAGGTATGCGTGTTTATGGGCTACTCTAAAGGAACGAGAGGAGGTCTGTTATATAGCACTCAGATAACAAAGTATTTGTGTCGACAAATGCTACGTTTCTCGGAGCACAACTATATGGCAGATTTTAAACCCAAAAGTAAAAGAGGTTTTGGAATAGTTGCTAGCTGATAAGATCGGCCCCACGCCAACAACAGTTGTTGAATGACAAAGAGTAGAGATCACTACTCGAGATCAAACACCACAGCCACCACGATGTAGTGGGAGGGAAATAAGATTGCCCATCAGTTATCGTGAAGATGGAGAAGCACAAGTTGCAGTCACTGATGGCAGTGATAATGATCAATTGACATACAAGATGGCAATGGATGATGTTGATCGAGAGAAATGGCAGGAAGCCATGAAACTCGAAATATAGTCTTTGTACTCCAATTCAGTCTGGGAGCTCATAGATCTACTAGAAGGCGTTAAGCCTGTTGGTTGCAAATGAATCTATAAGAGAAAGAGAGAGCCGATAGGAAAGTGGAGGACTTTCAAAGCTAGACTGGTGGCAAAGGGTTTTACCCAAAAAGAATACGTAGACTATGAGGATACTTTTTTCTCCAGTGGCCATGCTAAAATCAATCCGGATTCTTTTATCCATTGCTACTCATTATGATTATGATATATGGAAAATGAACGTCAAGACGGCGTTCTTGAGCGGTCATCTTGAAGAAACCATTCATATGGTCAAACCAGAGGATTTCATGGTCAAGGCCAAGAGCAGAAAGTCTGCAAAGTACAAAGGTCTATTTATGGACTTAAGCATGCTTCTAGATCTTGGAACATCAGATTTAATGAAGCCATAAAGTCTTATGGTTTTTGAACAAAATCTGGATGAACCTTGTGTCTTTAAGTAGAGAGAAGGGAATAAAGTAGTCTTCTTAGTTTTTTATATAGACGACATTTTACTCATTGGGAATGATGTAGAATCTCTATCAAAGGTAAAGAACTGGCTAGCCAGCCAATTCCAAATGAAGGATTTGGGAGAAGCAAGCTACATTCTTGGTATCCAGATCATACGGGATCGTAAGAATAGGCTTCTGGCATTGTCTCAAGCCTCGTACATTGATAAGGTGCTAATCAAATTTACGATACAGAACTCCAAGAAAGGGAACTTGCCTTTTCGACATTGAGTTCATCTCTCTAAAGAGCAATGTCCTAAAACACCGCAAGAAGAGGAGAATATGAGACGAATTCCATATGCATCTGCAGTTGATAGTCTAATGTATGTAATGTTGTGTGCCAGACCTGACATATATTTTACAGTGGGAGTGGTTAGCCGATACCAGTCGAACCCAGGATTAGATCACTAGGTGACAATCAAGTATATTCTCAAATATCTGAGAAGGACAGAAACTATATGCTTATATATTATAATAGGTATTTGATTCCTATTGGATATACAGATTTTGGTTTCCAATCAGATAGAGACTCTCAGAAGTCTACCTCTAGGGAGGTGTTCACTTTGGGAAGTGGAGCCATTATATGGAGGAGTATCAAGCAAACTTGTGTTGCTGATTCAACCATGCAAGCTGAATATGTAGCAGCTTGTGAAGCAGCTAAAAGGCAGTCTAGCTTCGTAAATTCTTGAGAAATCTGAAAATTATTCCATATACGCATGAGCCAATTAGACTCTATTGTGATAACAGTGGAGCAGTGACCAATGCCAAAGAACCTAGAAATCACCGCAAAGGAAAGCACATAGAGCGGAAATTCAACTTGGTGAGAGAGATTATCAGTAGAGGAGACGTTTCAGTTGAGAAGATCGCATCCACGAGTATCATAGCTGATCCGTTTACCAAGACATTACCAGCTCGGAGTTTTGAGCAACATCTTGAAGGGATGGGACTTAAAGACATGTCACATTCGCTTTAGGGCAAGTGCGAGAGAATATTGGGATGTATGCCCATAAACAAATGAGATGTATCATTTTGCTGATTTAATTTGAGGAATTTTTCAATATTATTTTTGCATGCATGTTTAGATGCTTTATAAATATCGAAAATCCAAGATTATTTAAACGTGACTTTAAATATTGTATATAAGTGATATACATGAGGATAACATTTAAAGTAAAATAATCTAAATCTATCCATAACTAAAAATTAAAGTTGGGATCTTTAATTTAAAATTACTAGCGCGGTTCATTACATTATGGAATATAATGAACTTATCCGGATTGTTAATAATGAGATTATTGGAATGAAAACGCTTTATATAATTTGATTATATAGGACTGGAACACGATTAATTATGAATCTCTAATAATTTCCGTTGTCATATAAAGGATTCAAAATTAATCAATGATGGTCATATATGAATCGATCTTAATTCTGAGTAATTAATAGACTCCTATTTATTGTATCATATTTTTTGACATATTGAGTAATTACACAAATGAATAGTGTCAAATTCTTGGTATATTGGAAATGTAATATAATAAATAGCCGGGAATATTAATAAACAAGATGAAATCCATTGCTTCGTAAAGAAGTCATATGGACGGTTCCCATAAGTACTGATTTGAGACTTGAATAATTAGAGCGATCAATTTATAATTAGATCATAAATATATTATTGATTAGAGAATCAATGGTACTTAAGGAGAAATATATAATTAAAGAGGTTAACGGAAAATACCTAGATTTATGGAGTATTGATTTATATGTAGTGACTTTATCAATGGGCAATTCAAATCCTTTGAATATAATTAGTTTTATAATTTTAAGAGTGCAATTCCAAATTTTTAGTAGAATAATTTGGAATTAATAATTTTGATATTTTAATTAAGGTGTTAATTAATTTTCAAAATTATTGGAGCTTAAAATTATAAAGTCCATAGTTCCTCTCAATGACTTCATTGAATCATGTGAACATTATTTTATGTTAGGTTAATTTATTAATTTAGAATTGAGAATTCTATATTCATATTCACACAACAAATTAATTGGATTAATTTGTATTTTAAATAATATGATTATTAAAATAAATTTTAAAATAGTTTTAAATTAACCATTATACAGTGTGGTAAGGACCACACCGTAGTTGTGCACCACAGGGTGGTTCACATTTTATTCACAGACAAAGTGTATGTGGAATTTTGAATTTTGACACATATGTAAAAGAAAAGGCCAGTTGTTTTTATTTTGAATAGTTCAAAATAAAATATTAAAAAAAAGATAACTGATTAGATAATGGGAGAGAATTTTTCTCTCTCCCATATCTATTTGTGTTGTTCCACATGGAGAAGTAGATTAATTAATTAATTTAAAATTAAAAAAATGGATGTCAGTTATTTCTCAATAATATTAAAAAAGAGGTACATACGATGTATCTAAAAAAATGGAAGGGATATATTAATTCCTTTTCGACAGAGAAAAAAGATATTTGTATTTTTTTTTAGAGAGTTTCTTCTCCTCTACTCCTTCACTTTGTCTCATGAGTTGAGAGCACAAAGTGAATCAAAATTCAGGTGTGTGATCAAACCCAAATTCAGAAACGCCCACTCGTTTCCTGTTCATCGTGACCTGGAGAACGCTGAGAAAGAATCGTTGGTGTTTTCGAAGGATTTGGAGTTCTCAAGAAGGTTCTTGAAGGAGTTCAAGAATTTCGTCCTAATCGGACAACGGTCAATTTGTAAACTTTCTTCTTAATTTATTTTTATTAAATTAATATAAGTATTGTCACCGGATAAAATTTTGAGAAAATTTTAATATGTGTGATTTGATCCGTACTATACTTCCATTATTTTTAAAAAACCGGTTTTCGAAACCGACAGAGGCACTCTGCTGTGCACTGATCAGCCTACATCTTGGAAGCGTCCAGATCAGATGGGAGTACTTAAACTGAACTGCGATGCGGGCCATGCGGCTAGCTTTCAAGAATGGCAAAGGGGCAGTGGGGATCATGGCTAGGGACGGACGGGGAAGACCACTGGTTGCTTGGGCGAGGTGCGTGGATACCCCTGCACCCTTTGCATGCGGAGTTTATAGCCTTGTGTAGAGCAGTTGAGTTAGCCAAAATTAAGCGCTGGTCTCATGTTAGTTTGGAAAGGGATTGCAAATTGGCCATTGATGCTCTTAGGAAGTGGGAGTCCTCTCAAGACTCGAGAGTTCAGTCGGATTTCCTCTGTGTGCTTGAGTTGGCTAAGGATTTTCCAGTTGATCCCTCGAAGCTGTAACAGAGCAGCTCACGAACTTAGTTTCTTGGGCTTTTGGGGGGTGTTTGGTGAATGAGTTTAGTTTAAGATTTTTAAATTTCAATAGTAATTTTTTAGAAAAGACAAGGGGGTGTTTGGTGTGTAAGTTTGAGTTAAGATTTGTAAGTTTAAATAGTAAATTTTTTTGAATTTTTTTGAATTTTCAGAAAAGACAAACAACTTTTTGGGGAAAAAGACAAAAAACATGATGAAAAAAGTACAGTTTAGTTTAAACCGAACCTGTTGCTAAACAAGGCCAAAACTTTTTCAGAAAAGACAAAAAACATAATGAAAAAAGTATAATTTAGTTTAAACTAAATTTGCAACCAAACAAACCCTTAATGTCGGCTTTTATGGATTTTTGACTATACGGATGCTGGCCCCCTCTGTGGCAGCAATTTTGCTCGCTTAGTGCTCGTAATAAAAGTCTTAACGTTCAAAAAAAAAAAAAAAAAGAAAGAAAGAAATATAAGCAACTAATTTAACAAGCTACAAATCTAATAGTGAATGTAAAAAATAATAATAATAATAAAGAAAAAGAAGCTGGCCCAAATAGCAAGCGTTGGTGGGGTGTATATCACGCGCATCCTGAATAGAATCAGCGGGGAAAACTGTAAAACACGCGCTGTGTCAAGCGCGTTGGGGGTAGTGTCTTACCGTTAACGGATTTGGATTATTCACATTTTCCGATCACGAATATCAAAGTGTAGAAAAGGCGGGAACACGACCGTGTTCACGCATTCTCTTCTCCTCTCGATCCCGGTAATTCCCTCTCTCTCTCTCTCTCTCTCTCTCTCTCTCTCTAGCTTATTCGATCTTCTTCTTCTTCTTCTGATTTTCTGGACTTTCAAACAATTTTCTTCGATCACGTGGTGAATTTGCAGAAGAGGCGAGACTTTGCGAGCTCATTTCCTCTGTTTCAGTACCAGAGAACTCGATCCAGATCAACTACTGCTTTGAGAAGTGCCTTTTCCGGTAACTTACTGGTGCTCGCTCATGGTTTTCTCGAGAAACTAACAGAAAACTATATTCTCGTAGATTTTTTTAATTTTTTTTTTCTGGTAGCGCATCTCTCTTCATTTTACAATTATTAGCTACATATTTCTGTTCAGGAGCTTGATTAATTACTTCTCCATTGATTGTGATTCTGAATAAATTGTGTATACATACAGATTGAGAATGGAGGGAGTGACACTGCAAATGCAATGTGGTGTGAAGACAATTTTCATCATAATCATGGTGTCGATGTTGTTCCGTGGTGCCGCCTCTGCTACCAATCACACTGTCGGTGGAGTTTCTGGTTGGGATCTTACTTCCGACATCCAAGCTTGGACTTCCGGGACTACCTTTCACGTCGGTGACTCTCTTGGTACGTTATATAATATATATACATATTAATACAACATTAATAATCTGTTTATTACTTTCTTAGTATATCTGTGGCTGGTTGGCAATGAGTAAATTGTATATTGTGTCCTTAATTTTCAGTTGTTAATTAGTCAGTATATATGAACTTTGCATTTGATTTTTGAGCTTCGATTCATATAGATCAACCTAAGTTTTTCCTCTGTTTATCATTTTCTGACTTTCTATGAGGCGGTTTGGTTATGGTTGGTTGGTTTATGCGTGCTGAATCTGATTTTGTTTTTTCGACTCTGTTTTATCTTTCCTTTTGATTTATGTTCTGTTTTAATCTTCGTTTACTGGTATCATTTATTTTCTACTGTTTTGTGTCTTTAAATTTGTGTGGTGATAGATGTTTGGTTAACGAGAAAATTTGAGGTATAGATGAAGAAAATTCACACCTAGTTGACTTAGCATTCTGTTTCGTGTTTTTGCAATTTTTTATCATTTTGGTTTTCTGGATATTTTCAAGCGGAATAAAACAAATAGTTTGTTATTCTAATGGTTCGATTTACTGGTAAATTCTTGGAAGCAAACTTTGATTTTAGTCTGAGTTCCGTTTGCTTTGAGTTTTAAACAAACTCTGTTTTCTTGATTTTTTAGAAAACCTTTTTGTTAGAAACAAACGAATTTTAATCTTTTGACAATAAATTTACTCATGCTCTGAATTCTGAAAGGTTGATTCGCTCATGAAATTGCATTTTCTTTTTTTGGTAATTTCATATTGAATTGTGAAATAAAGAAATTAAAACTTTTGGCAACTAGTGTGAGTATGTGGGTGTGTTGTTTGTGCTTGGCATTTTTTTTATTATAATACTTATTCATTTCTGGTAAATAAATTAAAAATGGATGATGGGGAGGGCAGTGTTCTCGTACACGCCAGTGCACGATGTAGTGGAAGTGGAGGAAGAGGACTACCAAATGTGTGACGCAACAGAGCCAATCCGGACATACAACGACGGAGAGACGGTGATCCCACTGACCCAAGAAGGGAGCAGATACTTCATATGTGGACGACAGGGCCACTGCTCCATGGGCCTCAAACTGGAGGCACAAGTCCTGGCCTCCTCCCCTAACGCAACAGAGCCCCGCGGCAAGGGAAATTCACCTGGTACTCCTAGTAGAACACCAAGCCATCCTCCTCGATCTCCTCCTCCTCTGCTGCGGCCACCGCCTCCACCAAAAGATGATGGTGATAATGGGAATTTTGAGATTCCTCCAGGAAGTCCTTCACCAACCGAAGCCCCGGGACCCACCAGCGCTTCTTCCCGCAACATCATCATCATGCCTTTGGTAATAACCACGCTGCTGCTGCTGCTGCTGGTGATGATCAACATCTTCTTCCTCTGAATGGTCGATTCTGGGTTGAACACCTTTTTGTTGTTGTTCGTTCGTTCGTTCGTTCGGGAATCGTGTGTGACACGCAAGTTTGATGTTTTGATTTGTAACTGGAAAAACTGGTACCACACTGCTACTGGCTATTGCGTTTACTTTACATGGAATAATTGCCGTCCTTCATTAATTGATGTGTATGTGTTTTTACACCGTCTTCGGTACAATTGGGTTGGTTCTTCCTTCTTATCCACAGCAGCAGATGCTAAAAAGAACTGTTACTGATAGAATCAACATGCCTCATGAAGGGCTTAATATGTCTGATATTGCAATGGTTAATGTGAGTGATGGATGAACTCCGTTTGAGCTATAGCTCAGCGGGTGGGATGTGCGGGATTTGGGTAGGAACTCCCGACTTAAAAAAAAAAAGGTTTAATGATTGATGATCTCAAAGCAGGTTGTTTTGTGTCATGACTCATGAGGCTAATCCTTTGTTTGGTCTCTTTCCCATAACCGCGGATTTATATTCTCGTATGAAGAGGAAGAATATATATTCCATTATATACACACACATACATACATATAAAGCAAGCTCAACACAAGTATTTTAATCAGAGAAAAAAAATAGAGTAGAAATACTTAAATCTGCACTGGTGTGTTGGGAGTATAACAAGAACATGCGCGCCATGGTCCTGTCAACAGGGAGACAAACTCCCCAGACTGCCTTTGGAAACTTAAACTTGCATGATCACTAGTACATTCACTTCTTGTGTACGTGAAATGGTTTTATCTATTGTTGCATGTCTTGATAATGACAATATGTAGAAAATGGATATCAAAGAGCGCATATTCTTGATTGACCATCTTTAAAGAGCAAACAACTATATGATGGAAACGGAAGGTTAGAAAAAAAGGTTTGCAAATTACAAAGGTCAATTTATAACAGACTTAAAGCAAGCATCGAGATCACTAGACCATATATTTGACCAAGCAGTTGTATCATGTATATATATTATAGTCCTGATTAAAACTTTGATGAGCTTATGTCTACAAGAAAACAAAAGATAAAAAGGTGGTTTTCCTGTATTTTATGTGGATGATGTTCGATTCATTGGGATCTTGATGTAGGGAACATTGACACTAGTTGAGAATTATATGGTTAGCTGAGCAATTCCAAAAACAAAGGGGTTTAGAAGAATTAAAGCAAGCTTAGTTCTAGAAATCCAATTTCTGCTAATGCTTCAAAAGTTTTTATAACTTAACTTTTATATATCAAATCAAAGCATAATTTCATTTCACTATATTTATTTTACTACTTCAAGTTTTGATTTGGTTTTAGTTAGTGCTATTTATATTTGAATTTGAATTTTTATTTATATCTAAATTAATGAAAATTTATATGACGTTCAATGAATCAAGATTTGTTGTCCCGTATTTCCTGTCTCATTAACTGTCCCCTCATTAGTGTTTTGTCATATAATCTAAATTCAAAAATATAGCCACATAAAAAAAGCTAAATATTAAAAAGTTTAATAAATTGATGAGTTGTCAATGTACTATTGAAGGGATAACTATTGAGACATGAAAATAATACAACGGATATGGACTCTGTTTTTATTTGAGTAGTGAGGAATTGTTCTGATCTTTCAAATTGTGGTCGAGAATCGAGATGATGTGCTAAGACAAAAAGGATTTCATTAAAAATGTGTTAGCAGAACTATATGTCTTTCTCATTCAATTTGAGTTATCTTTCAACTAGGCTAGAATATCATCTTCATGGTAATACCTACAACCTAATTTTACCAAATTTTAGCAATACCTACAACCTCGTTGCTCCTAAATATATATTCTTATTGAATTTGTAATCTTGGTAGTAAATAAAATTTTCACAACAATCATTGTAGAGATATTATATTTTGAATGAAGTAGTGGAAACAATTTGTGAGGATTTATCTACTAGTGGGTGAGCACCATCACATGGAAATCATACTATATATGATGGGCGATTTTTCTTCGACAGGTAGAGAGAGAAAAATCTTAAAAAAAAAAAAAAAAATCCGAGCAATTTGAAAAACCTCAATTAGACTCTGCCGGTAGCATAGATAAAATTACTAAGCTTTCCCTTTTAGAGATTAATAATTTCAGTTAACTAGTGATCGGAAGGAGTTCCATACCATAGTCATTATAGAGAATCAGAATCTAACGACGTGCACCCACCAAAACACATACTGGTTTGTGGGAAGGAGAATAGTAAAATTATATCTTTTGTTAAAAAAGCCATTGATCATTTTATCAGAAATGCTAAGCTTTACACGGTATAAGCCACTACAATAATTGCTTTGTGATTGAGATGTCTAATAATAATGTATAAAAGTGGAATTATCATCACTTAAAAGTTGCAAGGACCAAAATGACAAAATGCTTTTTTGGGATAATCTGTTTCTTTGGTTTTTGAACTTTTAATTTTGATAAATTAGTTCCCAATTTTTTTTTGGGTAATTTTGCTTCCTAACACTAAATTCGATGGACGCTTTATAAAGTTTAACATAGATAATCGTTTTTGTATTGCATAATAACTAAAAATTCTAAAGAAATTATTATATTTTATATATTAAGTGTAAAATATTTTAGTTTTTAAGTTCTTTAATTAGAATAAGAAGGATAACATAACGACTTTTGTAAAATTTCATATTAACATGTAATTGAAACATGATTATATACACTAAATTAGAAAAGTCTTTCATCAATTAAATGTAAGGGATCAAAATTGTCAAAATAAAAAAAAAAATTCAAGGATTAATTTTTCAAAATCAAAAGTTCAGAGATCTAAATAATATAATTTACACAATTCAAAGACTAAACGAACAAATTATCAATGTTTATAATTCGAAGACTAACAGTACTAATTATACATCACATGATCAAGTTGAATTTGCAATATTATTCCAACAAAAATTGAATAGTGAAGAAAACTTTTTGAGAAATTACAGCAAATATGTCATTTTTTAAAAATACTTAAAGTGAATAATATATTTTAGAAATGTTTGAGATAAATAGCATATGGGAGATTTGCAAGAATGTCCTAAATTTGGCACCTCCTTATAATTTTGTCATCCATAAGAGTAAAATTGATAATTTTATCATTTAATAAAATTTAATTAAATAATTAAATGAAAAAAATAGTAAATAGATAAAAATACCCATATCTCTTTATTTTATTTTATTTTTTATTTATTGGAATATTTTTTTTTATCTCCAACTCCATTCTCCAGCCATTCGCCGGTCGACGGTCTGTCTTCGGTTGCCAGTCAGTCTTCGGTCGTCGGCTAGTCTCCGGTCGTTAGAAACTTTTTTTTTTTTTTTTTTTTTTTTTCATATTTCAACAAAGATGACCAGATGTATCTTGCTCTGGTCACTGATCAACGAAATTTTTTTTTTCATATTTCAACAAAAGATGACCGGATGTATCCGATTTCGATCATTGGCGTCGATATTGGTCACCGGAGAGATTCTATTAGAATCAAAAATGGATTCTGACATAATATATATTTCTTGGATTTTAATAAAGATGGTCGAATGTATCCGGCTCCGATAGTCAGAGAAATTATGTTAGACTCCAAAATCGATTTTGCCAGAATCCAAGAAGGCAAAAAGGATTTCGATAGAATGCAAAATGGTCGGATTCTGATAGAATGCAAAACGGATTCTGATAAAATCCAAGAAGGCAAATGGATTCAGATAAAATGCAAAACAGACAAAACGGATTCTGATATAATGCAAAATGATTGGATTTTGATAGAATGCAAAATGGATTTTACTAGAATCCGAAAGGGCAAACCACATTTTGATAGAATGTAAAATGCATTATGATAAAATGCAAAATGGATTTTGATAGAATCCAAAATGAATTCTGATTGAATTCAAAACGGATTTCCATAGTAGTTTGTTTGTTTTTTTTTCTTTTGTTTTTTTTTTTTGCATATCTAGTTGATATGCAAAATCATTAACGATTTTATTTTCACTCTATAATACCAAAAAGTTTCCCTGCAAACAAATGAAAACAAGAAAACCGACAAACAAATCACCAAAAAACAAACCAAACCAGCAAAAATAAATTTTCTCGGCAAACAAACTCCGAAAACAAGCAAATCATTCACAAGAAAAATAAGGCTTCGAATGGATTCTGTCAAAATGTTCAAGTACTTTTCCAAAGTTTACAACACTACAATCATTAAATTCAATGTGCATGTTGTTACACTTGGTTCTGTATCTAAGAGGTGGTATGTACCTGATCGGCGTCTTGATTGAATTGTGACAATGATCCCAATGAAATCCTTAAAAAACCTAGGGTCCTCTTTCTCTTTAAATCTCTTCAACTTTATCTGTAATTATATACATATATGTGCATATGTATAGGTGTAAGTGAGTGTGCATATAATATATATAATATACAGCACTGAACAGAGAACACAGTTCGTCGAATCAAGCAAGCAAACTGAAAAACAAAAAGAAATTTATATCGATTTTCAAAACAGAAACTTCAAAATACTTTTCTCTGTACATAAGTTTTGCATTATATCATAATCCATTTTGCATTTTATAAAAATCCATTTTGCCTTATGATAGAATCCATTTTGCATTCCTATAAAATCAGTTTTGCATTCTATCAGAATTCGTTTTGCCTTCTTGGATTCTGATATAATTCATTTTGCATTCTATCGGAATTCATTTTGCATTCTATCATAATTCATTTTGCATTATATCAGTGACCGGCTGGCAACCAGTGACCTACCAGCGGCCAATGATCGGCAATCGGAGACCGGTGACTAGTGACCTGCCAGTGGCAGGCGGCCGGTGAACGGAGTTAGAGATATATGAAAACTATTCCAATAAATAAAAAAGAGTAGGAAAAAAAAAGAGATAATGATATTTTTGTCTATTTACTATTTTTTTAATTATTTAATTAAATGTTATGAAATGATAAAATTATCAACTTTACTCTTATAGAGGGAAAAATTATAAAGAGATACCGAATTTATGGTTATTTTCCTAATTTTCTTTTTATTATTAATGATAAATTGTTTATTTATGAAAACTTTTTAATGTAATTTTATCGTAAATTCTTTGTAAATAAATTGTTTATCATGAATATAATATTTACTGGACTAAAATATATTTAAGATAATTTTATCGTAAAGAAAGTTTCGTTGATATATTATTTATTGTTATTATGCTATTTATTATAGCCAAAAAAATTTTTGGCATGTTTCCCTCCTCCCAAAATTTATTACTACATATTATGGGGCCTTGGCTCAATGACGAAGCTGATCAGGCAATTAGCGTAATGGTATTAAGCTATATAACATATGTATAGATATTCAATAAAGAAAAGGCATAATTTATATATTACTGGAAATAAAGTTTTATGCTGGAACTGACTTAAGTGTGCAAAGCAGAAGAAAGACATTGTGACAAAAGTTATGAAATATAGGGATTTATAAGTTTCATGTATTTTCATACTGCACAAACAAATATATATATATATATATATATATATATATAAATTTGGGCCCGGGGTGGTGGTGTGTTGATCGACTTATGGAGTCATGAAAAAGCATAATAAACAAGGTTAAAGGTTCCATATAAGGACTTCAAGAAGCATTTTATTATTAGGTGGCTCAACATCTAACGTCAATCTCATGTGTTCATGAATTAAAATTTCTCTAGTATTTTTTATACTAACAAAGATAAATATGCTCTACAAGGATTCCAAAGAGCACGGCTACCCAACAAATTACATGATCTAATTAATTAAACTGCCTGTGTTATTCAATTTAAAATTTTTCTATGGTCTGTTTTTTAGTTTCTTCGAAAGGTCTGAGGTCTCACCTCAAGTTTTACCAAGGTTATAATATGTGTGTGTTTTGTAAATGATGGTGACAAATATCAATGAATGCGCCAAAATATCCTGATTAGATTGATAATTTTTTAGCATCCCAATTCTTTATCTGTCTCCTCATATTATTACAAAAAATTACAAAATCCTTAGTGTAAAAAGGAATGCAAAAGATAAAAAAGCAACCAAAGGCCAACACGAAACTAGAGAAAAAGATTCCCTATGTTTCCAGATCCCAATCTCAAAGAATTAAGCTGTAACTTGCTACTTGAAATCTGGGAATGAATATGTCTCATTAAAACTTTTTGGCCAAAACCTAATAAAAAAACAAAAAACAAAAGAAACAAAGTGTACATATTACTATAGATCGGTTACTTGTAAAATCTATAACTAGGAAGCTAAGCTGAATAATTAATAAATGAGTTATTTTTAAAATGGCCCCTAAATTATATATTTGATCTCAAGTTGATCTATGATTTTCAATTTTACACGTTATAGTACTACATCGAATTTTTATATTGTTATGGAAAGGGCCCATACATATGTACTTCATCAAAAACTTAACAGAAATTTTGATAGATATCTGTCTTGTAGTGATCCATATCAGCAAATTAAGAAGATTTCAAGCACACGAAATTCAAGTCCGATCGAGTTGTCTTAACAATTCGAATGTATTATTTATATTTGAAATACTTAAGGTGAGATTGTGAGGTAAATTTGTTCTTTTAATTAATTTATGGAGTAATATTTAAAGATATATATATATATATATATATATAAATATGGAGGGTTGACATACAAAGTTACTTGTCATCCCATGTATATATAGATATCAGAGTTGTTGGTTTCGAAAACCAGTTTTTTAAAAAAATTAGCGGAAACATGGTACGGATCAAATCGCACATATAAAAAATTTTCTCAAAATTTTTCTGGCGACAATACTTATATTAATTTAACAAAATAAATTAAGAAAAAAGTTTAGAGATTGATCGTTGTCCGATTAGGTCGAAATTCTTGAACTCCTTCAAGAACCTTCTTGAGTACTCCAAATCTTTCAGAAACACCAATCTTCATGAGAACTCCAAATCCTTCGAAATACCAACGGTTCTTTCTCAGCGTTCTCCGGATCACGATGAACAGGAAACGAGTGGGTGTTTTTGAATTTGGGTTTGATCACACACTTGAATTTTGATTCACTTTGCGTTCTTAACTCATGAGACAAAGTGAAGGAGAAGAGGAGAAGAAACTCTCAGATTAAAAAAAAAATACATATCCTTTTTTTTTCTCTGTCAAAAAGGAATTAATATCGCTTCCTCTTTTTTAGGTATATCGTATGTACCCATTCTTTTTAGATGCATCGTATGTACCCTCTTTTAATATTACAGAGAAATAACTGACACTTCTCTTTTCTTATTTTTAAATTAATTAATTAATTATCATCTTTGTGTGGAACAACACACAGACACGCCCACTTCCTCCATATAGTGGGCGTGTATGATTGATATGGGAGAGAGAAAATTTCTCTCCCATTATCTAATCAGTTACTTCCTTTTCTTTTTTTTTTTTTTTAATTTTGAACTATTCAAAATAAAATAATTGATCTTTTCTTTTCCACATGTATCAAATTTCAAAATTCAAAATTCTAGATACACTTTGTGAATATTATGTGAATCACCCTGTGGTGCACAACTACGATGTGGTCCTTACCACACTGTATAATCTTTAATTTAAAACTATTTAAAATTTTATTTTAAATAATCATATTATTTAAAAATACAAATTAATCCAATTAATTTGTTGTGTGAATATTGATATAGAATTCTCAATTCTAAATTAATAAATTAACCCAACATAAAATAATGTTCACATGATTCAATGGAGCCGTTGAGAGGAACTATGGACTTTATAATTTTAAGCTCCAATAATTTTGACAATTAATTAACACCTTAATTAAAATATCAAAATTATTAATTCCAAATTATTCCACTAAAAATTTGGAATTGCACTCTTAAAATTATAAAACTAATTATATTCAAAGGATTTGAATTATCCATTGATATAGTCACTACATATAAATCAATCCTCCATAAACGGTTCATAATTAAAGCGAGGTATTTTCCGTTAACCTCTTTAATTATATCTTTCTCCTTAAGTACCATTGATTCTCTAATGAATAATATATTTATGATCTAATCATAAATTGAGCGCTCTTATTATTCAAGTCCCGAATCAACACTTAAGGGAACTGTCCATCTAACTTCTTTACGAAGGAATGGATTTCATCCTGTATATTAATATTCCCGGCTATTTATTATATTATATTTCAAATATACCAAGGATTTGACACTATTTATTTGTGTCATCACTCGATATGTCAAAAAACATAATACAATAAATAGGAGTCTATTAATTACTCAGAATTAAGATCGATTCATATATGACCATCATTGATTAATTTTGAATGCTCTATATGACAACGGAAATTATTAGAGATTCATAATTAATCGTGTTCCAGTCCTATATAATCAAATTATATAAAACGCTTTCATTCCAATAATCTCATTATTAACAATCCAGAAAGATCATTTTATTCAGAATGTAATGAACCGCGCTAGTAATTTTAAATTAAAGATCCCAACTTTAATTTTTAATTACGGACAAATTTAGATTATGTTACTTTAAATATTATCCTCCTGTATATAACACTTACATACAATATTTAAAGTCACATTTAAATAATCTAGGGTTTTCGATATTTATAAAGCATCCAAACATGCATGCAAAAATAATATTGAAAAAATTCCTCAAATTAAATCAGCAAAATAATACATCTCATTTGTTTATGGGCACATATCCCAACACGAGTTTCTTAATTACTATATACGACAAGGCCAATTCATTGAGATCTCAATAATATCATCTTCATTCATGGGAGCTCCTTAATTCGCAGATTAAATTTTTCGTTTTCACTTCCTTTTGCATATGGTATAGCCGAATTCATTGAGATCCTTCGTTTATATATCGGCAAATACATATTGGACGGGATTAATATATAAATATAGTGATATATATATGTGTGTGTGTGTGTGTATGAATAAGCTGTTCCACAAGGGGGGTTATTGATTACCGTGAGTTACGTTGATTGTTATGGGTTTTTGTGGTACGACCTTAAGTTTGGAATATACCACATAATATCTCCCGGCCGGTAAATGTTGTTCAAGAAATTAGACTCTGATATATTTTCGGCCGACTTGAATTTGGAATAATTTTTCAAGTGCTGTGAGAATTTTGCACCAAGAATTTTTGGGATTATTCACATGCACTTAAGGTTTTTAGCACTAGTACCCCCTGAACTTGTTACTCTTTGGCAACTTACCTCCTAAACTTTCAATTTTGATAATTTACCTCCTAAACTTGCTAAATTATAGTAATGTACACCTTTTAATTAATTGAACACAAAATAAAAGATTTGACATTGGAAAATCTGCAATAGGATTTGTATTAGATTTAGAAATTTTTGGTTGGAAATGGATTTTTCTATCTTCCCATGAGGCATATGTGGGCTTTTAATAACTAATTTAACAGAAAATTAATTTATAGGGGGTATATTGCCTGCACAATTTAGCGAGTTGAGGGTAATTGCCAAAATTAAAAGTTTAGGAGTAAGTTACCAAAAGATAACAAGTTTAGGAGGTATACGTGCTAAATACCCCGTACACTTATATTAATGAAAATTAGTTCTAGATAAATAAACTTAAAAACTAATTGAGAACTTGAAAGAATAAAACTGGTTCACATTTTTACCTTAAAAAAAATAAAACGTTCAGATTTTATAACAACAAAATAAATGTGTGCCAACATACAACCACAATATATAGCTAGTAACTTATACTTTTCTCACATAAACTAACCCTGTGAATTATAACATAAAGAGGAGTAGATTATATATAGTACTCATATATGCACCATACCTTCTTTGTTTTTCCAAACTAAAGAGGAAAAGATACCATGCATATATAAATTCACACACACACTCACGCATAACGCATTCCCAATGTAGTCAAACTAAAACAAGTGTATATTAATGAGAAAAATAATTAGCTAGCTCAGAATGAGCTTGAAGCTCATAAGCAATTAATGTGCCTTTTGTGTTTTTAGGAAAGAATGCAATAGCAAGTGTTCCATATGCGCCAAAATGGTAGACAAACTCCCCTAATTGCGTTTGGAAACTTCTTTGTGCATTTCTTGGTACATTTTCCATCCTTCTTGCAAGTTTTTTGATCTTCCAGAGGGCCGTGGAGGGGAACAATCTATATGACTCTGTTGTTGAAATAAATATATTAATAGAAAAATCAGCACATATATATTAAAGTAATTGAAAACGTAATATTGTGAAAATGGGAAAAACAGCAAATGATTACATATGTATATGATATAGACGGTTTAAACATTGATGTAAAAAGACATTTTTTTCCCTTAACAGTTGTCCGTTAACATGTAAAATTATGGTCCTTACATGCCATTTTCTTATCGACATTGTAATAGTCTAATGAACGTAAGAATTAATTGACACTAGTAAAAATTGTGGATTACACGACGGTTATGTACCGTCGTGTAAAGTTTACACGACGGTTAGACAACCATCGCGTAATCTAACGTCATGGAAGATACCACGACGGTTCCATAACCGTCGTGGTATCTCAATATTGCACGACGGTTCACACCGTCGTCAAATCAAGAAATATAGTAGCAAACGTCGTAAATTGAGAACTTTACACGATGGTTTTCCTCCAAAACTGTCGTGTAATTGGGCTTCCAATTATAACCGTCGTGTAATGGTACACATTACACTAGAATCAAATTCCAGATGATTACACTAGTAAAAATTGTGGATTACACGATGGTTTTTTACCGTCGTGTAAAGTTTACACGACGGTTACCCAACCGTCGTGTAATCCAGTGTCGTGGAAGATAACACGACGGTTATTGAACCGTCGTGGTATCTCAATGTTACACGACAGTTAAAAACCGTCGTCGAAACAAGGTACACCATAGTGGATACAAGTAATATAGAGACATTACACGACGGTACTGGACGAACCGTTGTGTAATGCGGACATTACACGACGAGTCTTGGTCGAACCGTCGTGTAATGCGGACATTACACGACTGTTCTTGGCCGAACCGTCGTGTAATGCGGACATTACACGACGGTTCTTGGCCGAACCGTCATGTAATGTCTCTTTTATTAAAAAAAAAATTATGGTTTTTTGGTGATTTCTCACGGCTGGCCTAACCTGTATGTTATTCAATACATGATCCAAGATAGTAACTTCAATGATCAAAGTAAAATTACATACCGATTTTTACATTACAAGTTCACATATCATAATTAATGAATTGCATTACATGGCTAGCCCATTCTCCCCTAATCAAATTCAAATCCTCAGAAGTAAAAAATTCTTTACTTTCAAGTACATCAATTCCATTCAACACTATGTCCCTCATAAAACCTAAAAAAAAATAACCACATTCAACACTTCCCTCTTAGAGGACAAGGACGGTTCGAGATTTTTGTTTTACAGTCTCGTCTCCTTCTTCTAATCCCTTCTCCGATCATAATCTTCCAATCCGTTAGGGCCCTAGCAAAAGTTCAAACTAATTAAGATGTATATAATTAAGATTAAATAAAAGAAAAACTCATTCAGGCATTTCATCGAGTATGTTGTGGGCGCAAAAAATTCATGTTGAAAAATATGTGTAAAGTGCCAAAACCAATCACAAACCATTCATCTACAAAGAGCAACATTAAAAACAAAAACAATCATGTTCAAAAATGGATCTTTAATGGAAAACAACAATACAAGAGAGCAAATGTGTTTTAGTTTATATACGAAGTCACCTTGCTTTTCTTTGAAAAAGAATATGCACGGCCACACGAAGAGGGAGGCAACATCGGCAATGGCGGCTTGACCGGATTCTAAAAGAGTGGTGGCAGCGGGTTGGTGAAGGATGTGGGTACTTGAGAAATGTAGAGAGTGTGAAGAAAGAACTTAAAAAATTCGTGCGGATATAAAGAGAAACGAGGAGGAAATTGTATTTAAGTTATGGGTTTTGGCGCGAGGATTTTGAAAAATTAAATTTGAAAATTTTCAAAATTTTTAGAAGATTACACGACGGTCAATTTAGAACCGTCGTGTAATACCAGCGATTACACGATGGTCCCGGGGGACCGTCGTGTAATGTCCCCCCCGAGGGAGGGATTACACGACGGTTCCCCGGGACCGTCGTGTAATCCCCCTTCAAGGGGCGGATTACACGACGGTCCCGTGGAACCGTCGTGTAATCCCTTCCTCGGGGGGGACATTACACAACGGTTCCTAGGAACCGTTGTGTAAAGTGGCTCCGCGAGGCACTTTACACGACGGTTCTTTGGAACCGTAGTGAAAAATCGAACTTTACACGACGGTTCTTTGGAACCGTAGTGTAAAGTGGCACCGCGAGGCACTTTACACGACGGTTCTTTGTAACCGTAGTGTAAAGTCGGACTTTACACGACGGTTCTTTGGAACCGTAGTGTAAAGTGGCACCGCGAGGCACTTTACACGACGGTTCCTTGGAACCGTAGTGTAAAGTGGCACCGCGAGGCACTTTACACGACGGTTCCTTAGAACCGTAGTGTAAAGTCTGACTTTACATGACGGTTCTTTGGAACCGTCGTGTAAAGTTCCTCGTGGAGCACTTTACACGACGGTTCCTAGGAACCGTCGTGTAAAGTCCGACTTTACACGACGGTTCTTTGGAACCGTCGTGTAATCTCAAAGAACCGTCGTGTAATCTCCGTCGTGTAATGTACTTTTTGTAGTAGTGTTAACCAAAACAAAAATCCATTTTGGCATTTCATCGAGCATGTGGTGGGTGGATAAAAACCATGTTAAAAAATGTGTGTAGAGTGCCAAAACCGTGCACAAAACATTCATCTCCAAAGAGCAACAATAAAAAAATAAAAAAAAAAACATTCAAACAGCACTACAAATTACACTCCACGCAAGTTATTAAAGCATTGTGTGTTCGTAGTTTTGTTAGAAAACAAGAAATTGAGCAATATGGAAGTCACCTTGCTTTTCTTTAAAGAAAAATAGTCACGACCTTGATGGGAACAGCGGGAAAGAGAGGTTGTGGCGACGGCGGCGGCGGAAAAAAACCGAGGCTATGGCAACGGTTTGGGAAAAGTTTGAAGTGGCGGCGGCGGCGGCGTGACCGGATTTTAAGTAAGGGGGTGGGAGGGGGGGGGGGGGGGGCGGGCGAAGGAGGTGGGGAGGAAAAAAGTTTGAGTTGTCTAGAGGGTTGAAGATGAAAATGATAGTAAATGAAGAAGAAAGTGTATTTAAGTAATGGTTTTCGTGCGAATTCTAAAACATGAAATTTGAAAATTTTCGGAGGATTACACGACGATTTTCTATAACCATCATGTAATCCTTTTTTTTTTTTTTTTTGAAAATTTGAAAATTTTCGGAGGATTACACGATGGTTTTTATAACTGTCGTATAATCCTTTTTTTTTTTTTTTGAAATTTGAAATTTTGAAAATTTTCCGAGAATTACACGACGGTTTTGCTCAAAACCGTCGTGTAATCCTAATCTTAGGATTACACGACGGTTTTATAACCATCGTGTAATCTTTTCTTTTTTAAATTTGAAAATTTGAAAATTTTCGGAGGATTATTACACGACGGTTTTTATAACCGTCTCGTAATTCTTCTATTTTTTTTTTTTGAAATGCTGCCGGATTACACGACGATTCCAACAAAATCATCGTGTAATCCGCTGGATTACACGACAGTTCATCAAACCCGTCGTGTAATCTTGTTTAAGACGACGGTTTCACAAAAACCGTTGTGTATTTTCTGTCGTGTAAGCCAACTTTTGTAGTAGTGTGAGAACAATTTCATAAATGGGAGATTCATTTTGTAACATTTTGAAAGTTTGGATCAAAGGAAAATAGATTTACCCATCAGCTTCATACATACGACTTCTCACCGAGAATGAAAAAGGAGGTCCAAAAAGAGAAACAACCTTATATAAAAGGTATTTGAAAAAGTAATCTCTTCGCATATATGGGTAAAATAAAGTTGTGTTCTTATGAAACAGTTACCCTAATCAAATCTAATAACAAAACAACAGCAAACCCAAACAAAATTTAAGACTAGTTAAAATTTTAACGCCTGAATAAAATGTACACCATCCAAGGTAAAACTGAAATATCCAACAGATAATTTAAAAATAAAAAATAAAAAAAGAAAGAAAGGAAAAAAGAAAGAAAGAAAAAAGGTTCCTACAGATGTTAAGAACAATTTGCACATCAGAACTCCTAAAATTGGCCTTAGACAATTAATTACCTTGATATATATTACAGTTATTGTTGAGGAAATCGACCAATATTCATTAGACACCTAAAGATATATATTTGGGAGGGAAAAAAAAAAAAAAAAAAAAAAAAAAAAAAAAAAAAAAAGAAAAGTGAATACATAAACCGACCTGAGTGTTGAAAGAAGATGAAAAAGATTAGGAAAAAAGTTATGAAATAGAGGGACTTATAACTTTTGTATATTTTCATCTTGCACGTGCAAATATTAATAAGTAGGAAGCACGCGTGAGTTATAATTGTGTGTTAATTGATACATATATATATATATACACACATATATGGTGAATAATGGCTTCAATTCATGTCTATATATAAGTTATCATGATGAGTATACACAGTCATTGGTGGAGTGTTATAGTGTCAATTAAAAAAAGGATTGGCTCCATAAGCCTCCCAAGAAGCACTTTCGGAGGTAGCTGGAGACTAGCTTAGCCAACTAATTGAGGTCTATATATATATAAGTCTCAGGAACGGCGCGCTCAAATACAACACAAATCCGGCAACTACAAGAATTTCGATTTTTTGTTACCAAAAAATCGGTAGCTGAAAGTCCTGTTTTTGGTAACAAATTGTTTTTGTTACCAAAAAAATTTGGTAGCAGAAAGTAGGTTGCAGAAAGTATTTGATACCAAATTTTTGGTAACAAAAACTTTTTGTTACCAAAATTCATTTAGGTAACAAATTGTATTTGGTAGCGAAATGTATTATATTTGGGCACCAAAAAATTTGGTAACAAAAGATATTTGGTAACAAAAAGTATGACATTTCAGGTACCAAAATTTCGGTAGCAAAATGTATTTTGGTAGCGAAAAGTATGATATTCAGTTACCAAATATTTGGTAACAAAATATATTTGGTAGCAAAATGTATGAGAGTTAGTGACCAAAATTTTTGACAGCAAAATGTATTTGGTAGCGAATTGTATGAGATTTAGTTACCGAATATTTTAGTAGCAAAAGGTACAAGATTTAGTTACCGAATATTTGGGTAGTGAAAGGTATTTGGTAACGAATTCTTATGTTTTAGCCACCAATTATTTGGTTGCAAAAGGGCAAAAAAACTAAGTTTTTGCTACCAAATATTTTTGACCACCAAAATTTAAATAAATTTATATACCTGTATTTTTTCCCAAAATATATATAAGAAAATCAAATTTAATAGACAAAATACCAAATATTAACTTAAGCAAAATACCAAATATCTCTTAATATCTCAATACATATTAGAATCCAAACAAAATACTAGAATAGGCATACCTAAGCAAATTCAAATACTTGTGACCTACTCAATATTGTACTAGTAAACACTTAATCTTGCAAGAAGAAAACGAGCTAACAAACTGGGGCCGGAGTTGGCGATGGTGGTGGATCTTCATTACTTGGAAGGGTCGGTCCAGGATGATTTGATGGCACATTAAGCCGCTGAAGTAGCTTTTGAATGAGCTCCCTTTGTTCTTTCATCTGGTCTTCCATGTCTGCCATACGAAGTTTGCCTTCTCGAATTTCGTTTTGAAGGCTTTCATATCTTGGTTGTCCCGATCTGAGAGCTTGTGATGCTTGTCATGGTAAAAGACCTATGCCACGCTTGAAACCATATTTTTCACACCTCGCGCTCGACAAAACCTGAGAGTAAATTTCTTCCTCCGCATCATAGTCAAGTTCCGACCCCTTTGATAGTTCACTTAAACGAGCGTCGCAAATCTTGATCATTTGGTCCTGCATTAGGTGAAGTGTTAAACTTAGAAGTTAGAATCAAAAAACAAACAATCAAATGAAATGATTAAGTGTTTGGTTACTTACATAATCTTCCTTTGCTCTCTCAGACCCCTTCCATCATTATTCTCGTCCCATTTCTTCCACCTTGACTGTTCACTAAGTTTTTTGTTCTTTCTGAGTCAATCCTTTAGCATCATACCTCTCCCACCTGTGAGTATCTACTAAAACATTCAGGGGATAAATTTCCCTACTTATTCATAAACTAGTATTCATTTTCAGAACCCAATCAATCATGCATATGTCCAAAAAAAAAATTTGTATTGGAAATACTTTCACTGAAAAACTACCAAAAAACTCCGTATTAATCAGAGCCACTTCAACTGGATTCAACAAGAGTTTCTAAAGGCAATTGGTTTGGCAGAATATCTCAAGACAAAGGAGAATTTCACTTGGAAAAAAGAAAGAGTGCACTTTGATAACACTTACGCCTTGTAATGGTCTTCTCCAAGATCGTCCCAATAGAGGAAAAATCAAAGCCTGTAGAGATAGAAACTAGTAATCAGGAAGGCAGAAATTCACGAGTCATGTTACAAAGTAATAACAAAAGGCGAAAATGCGAAACCTGAGCAACAAGCATCTGACTGCTCCTAAGCATACAACCCCAATTTACACACTAGTGTACTTTGAATCTCCAATAGCACTAAAGCCTGGAGATGCCTGAGATATCAGTTTTCATTCAGCAGCTAAGATGTACAAAATGAAGGTAATCAGAATCCGACATGTAAAATTAATAGGCACAAACCTTTACCATATGTCATTAAAATCCTCGACGAGAAATCTTGTTCAAAAGCTGCTAATCCATTGTTAGCTCATCCTGTAATGCCAAAAATATCTTCGACAAAAATGAAAGCCATGACAGAGTCCCAAGAGCTATCAAGTTAAAGCCAAAAATGCCAAAAATGGTTTTGACAAAGACATTGCAAAAAATAACTTCTGAAATGCCACAAAAAATATTCAAGACCCAAGGTTTCGACAAAGAAATTGCAAAAAAATAACAATGGTAAAGAAATAACCTTTATGCTTTCAAGTGCATCTTGGACAAGGTCCTTAGGCATAAATTTCGTGGTTCTTCTATAGAAATCTGAAAATTTTTCCTCAGAGAGAGAGAGATAGAGAGTTTGTGTGCTCTACTGTAGAAGGAGGAGAGAAGGAGAGAACAAGAACGGAGCTCCCACACATTAGGGTTTGCTTGGTTTTATGGCTTCGCAAGCTTCTACTTAAGAAATAGGAAGGAAACGAAGGCGTACTGGGGCAGAACAGGGGGCTGGGAATGTAGAGAGATCAGAAAGAGGCGAGAAGGTCGTCCAATTTCACAAAAATCACAAATTTCTTTCACAAAAATCAATTCACCCAACACATATTTATACAAAAAAATTTAAATCAATTTCAAATTGTATATTAGAAAACGAAACCACATTAACATTCGAAATTAAAATTTTCCATGCCCAATAATCTAGGCAGCTCTGTGAAGGAGAAGGAAGGGGGAAGCAAGGGAGCGGCAGCGGCGCGAGGGAAGAAGAGAGAGGGACGACGATGTGGAGAGGGAGAAAGAGAGACAGAGTGTGTGTGGCGACGGTGTTGCGAGAAAGAGAGAGGGAGGGTAGCGGTGGCGTAGGGAGTGAGAGAGAGGTCGCGGGAAACTTCCGAAATTTTTGAGAGGATGTCTAGTTTTTAGGGTTTTGAATACAACAAAATGTTTTTGGTTACCAAATTTTTTTGGCAGCCACAATGAATAATTTGGTACTAAATTTTAGTATCAAAAAACAAGCTTAAATCGTTTTCTATCCTCATAATATAAAATTTGTAGATTCTTATACTCTATCACTAAAAAATGAATAATTTGGTACTAAATTTTGGTACCAAAAAACAAGCTGAAATTATTTTCTATCACCAAAATGTAAATTTTGCTACAGATTCTTACAATCTATCACTAAATTTGATAGCAAAAAACAAATTTTAATTTGATAGCAAAAAGACATATTTTAATTAAAATGGAAAAAAAATTATATTTTGATGAAAAAAGTTAAAATAGAACCATGTTTTTTAGTCTTTTTAAAGAAAATATCAATTTTTTTTGTCACATTATAACATATTACAAAATTATATTTTGATGAAAAACATTAATTTATAACATATTCATGCAAAACAACATAAAAAATAATAATAATTACAAGTACAAAATACATGGTTATAAAGTTTCTTGAAGATTTGTTACTAAACGTAACTTTTAGTAGCAAAAAAATACTTTTCGCTACCAAAATATTGATTTGGTAGCAAATTCCTGCGTACTGTCACCAAATTTTGGTAGCAAAAAAACATATATTCTGCTACCAAATTTTAGTTTGGTAGCCAAAAGATAAATTAAAAAAAAAATGAAACAATCATAATTTGATAACAAAAGTTTATTTAAAACCATTTTTTAACCATATTATAATATGAAATATAGATTTTAAGATTATATACCTTATTATATATATTAAAATAATAAAATACTATTAAAAGTACATTTTCTACTTTATTTATAACATACTTAACAAATATCAAATAAACCTATATGTCTTTTTACACCTATAAGAAAGAACTAAATTACCAAATATATTTATTTTATAAACTTATTAGGATGATTGTTACAAAATTCGTATCAAACATATTCATGACAAACTAAAATAAAAAAATATTACAAGCACAAAATATGAAATTATAAAGTTTATTGAAGATTTGCTACCAAATATAACTGTTGATAGTAAAAGATCTACCACTAAAATATAAGTTTAGTAGTATATTTTTGCTTTCCGCTACCCAAATTTGGTAGCAAAAAACCATATATTTTGCTACCAAATGTTAGTTTGGTAGCCAAAAACATATTTTACTACCAAATTTTGATTTGGTAGTATATATAAAGAAAAATTTTAACAAATGAAAAAAATTATAATTCGATGACAAAAGTATATTCAAAAACTATTTTTTTTAGCAACATTTTAATATACAATAAAGGTTTAAAGATGATATATGTATAACATACTTAGCAAAGATCATACAAATGAACATATCTTGTTACACCTACACGAAAATAGCTAAATTACAAAATATATTTGTTATATAAAACATATTTGGATGATTGTTACAAACTTGATATTGATCATATTCATGAAAAAATAAAAAATAAAAAATAAAAAAACAATTACAAGCACAAAATAAGTGACTATAAAGTTTCTTGAAAATTTGCTACCAAATGTAACTTTTGGTAGCAAAAAATGCCTTTCAATTTAAGTTTGATAGCGAAATCTTTCTTTCTACCACCAAACGTTGGTAGCAAAAAACCATATATTTTGCTACCAAATAGTAGTTTGGTAGCAAAAAACACGTATTTTGCTACCAAATTTTTGTTTCGTAGCCGAAAGACAAATTTTTTAAAGAATGAAAAAATTATAATTTGATAATAAAAATTTATTTAAAACTATTTTTAGCCACATTATATTATAAAATATATATTTCAAGATGATATATCTTATTCTATACATTAAAGTAATAAAATACTATTATAAGTATATACATTGTCTACTTTATATATAACATAATTAATATACATATCATACAAACTTATTTATCCTATTAGAAAGAGCTAAATCACCTAATATATTTAGCTTAAATAAAAAAAATATTATTGTTACAAACTTTGTATCAAACATATTCATGAAAAACTTTAAACAAAAATAAAAATTACAAGCATAAAATATGAGGTTATAAATTTTCTTCAAGATTTGCTACCAAATGTAACTTTTGGTAGCAAAAAACGACTTTCCGCCACCAAAATATAACTTTGGTAGCGGATTCTTGCTTTCTGTCGCCAAAATTTGGTTGCAAAAAAGCATATATATATCGCTACCAAATATTAGTTTGGTAGCCAAAAACACGTATTTTGCTCCCAAATTTTGGTTTGGTAGCCAAAAGACAATTATTTTGAAAAATAAAAAAAAATTATAATTTGATAACAAAAATTTATTTAAAACCATTTTTAGCCACATTATAACATAAAATATAGATTTTAAGATGTTATATCTTATTCTATATATTAAAGTAATAAAATACTATTATGAGTATATGCGTTGTCTACTTTAGATATAACATATTTAATACATATCATACAAACTTATATATCCTACAAGAAAGAGCTAAATCACCAAATATATTTAGCTTAAATAAAAAGTATTATTGTTACAAACTTTGAATCAAACATATTCATAAAAATCTATTAAAAAAAATTACAAGCATAAAATATTATGTTATAAAGTTTCTTGAAAATTTGCTACCAAATGTAACTTTTGGTAGCAAAAAATGACTTTCCGCCACTAAAATATAACTTTGGTAGCGGATTCTTGCTTTCTGCCGCCAAAATTTGGTTGCAAAAAAGCATATATATCGCTATCAAATATTAGTTTGGTAGCCAAAAACACGTATTTTGCTACCAAATTTTGGTTTGGCAGCCAAAAGAAAATTATTTTGAAAAATAAAAAAAAATTATAATTTGATAACAAAAATTTATTTAAAACCATTTTTTAGCCATATTATAACATAAAATATAGATTTTACGATGATATATCTTATTCTATATATTAAAGTAATAAAATACTATTATAAGTATATACATTGTCTACTTTAGATATAACATATTTAATACATATTATACAAACTTATATATCCTACAAGAAAGAGCTAAATCACCAAATCTATTTAGCTTAAATAAAAAGTATTATTGTTACAAACTTTGAATCAAACATATTCATAAAAATCTATTAAAAAAAATTACAAGCATAAAATATTATGTTATAAAGTTTCTTGAAAATTTGCTACCAAATGTAACTTTTGGTAGCAAAAAATGACTTTCCGCCACCAAAATATAACTTTGGTAGCGGATTCTTGCTTTCTGTCGCCAAAATTTGGTTGCTAAAAGAATATATTTCGCTACCAAATATTAGTTTGCTAGCCAAAAACATGTATTTTGCTACCAAATTTTGGTTTGGTAGCCAAAAGAAAATTATTTTAAAAATGAAAAAAATTATAATTTGATAACAAAAATTTATTTAAAATTATTTTTTAGCCACATTGTAACATAAAATATAGATTTTAAGATGACATATCTTCTTCTATATATTAAAGTAATAAAATACTACTATAAATATATTGTCTATTTCATATATAATATATTTAACACATATATCATACAAACTTATATGTCCTACAAGAAAGAGCTAAATCACCGAATATATTTGTTTATATAAAACATATTATTGTTACAAACTTCGTATCGAATACATTCGTGAAAAACTATAAAGAAAAATTAAAAAAAAAATTACAAGTATAAAATATGAGGTTATAAAGTTTCTAGAAGATTTACTACTAAAAGTAACGTTTGGTAGCAAAAAATGCCTTTCCGCTACCAAAATATTAGTTTGGTAACAAATTCTTGCTTTATAGCACCAAAAAATAATATATTTCGCTACCAAATTACAGTTTGGTAGCTAAAAACTATATTTCGCTACCTACTTTTGGTACCACAAAATATCATTTTGTCACCAAATTTAATTTGGTAGCAAATACCATCCGCGGGGAAAATTTTGAATTCCCACCAATAATTTCGCTACCAAAACAAGTTTGGTAGCAAAATGTGATATTTTGCTACCAAAATTTGGTGATAGAAACGCATATTCTGCTTCCAAACTTTGGTGGCAAAATGTATTATTTTGCTACCAAACAAAATTTGGTAGCAAATGAGTTGAGCGAGAAAAATTTTGGCTTCCCGCCAACGATTTTGCTACCAAAGCAAGTTTGGTAGCAAAATGTGAAATTTGTTACCAAAATTTGGTAGCAGAAATTTATATTCTACTACCAAAGTTTGGTAGCAAAATTTCACATTTTGCTACCAAACGAAATTTGGTAGCAGATGACATTAGCGGGAAAAGATTTGGCTTCCCGCCAATGTTTTTGCTACCAAAATAATTTTGGTAGCAAAAGATTATAATTCGCTACCAAATCTTGGTAGCGGAATGTTGATATTTTGTTACCAAATAGTGTTTTGGTAGAAAAAAATTTTCGGCGAGAACCAAAATTCAATTCTAACCATGTCATCTGTTACCAAACATATTTGGTAGCAGATTGTGTTGTTTTTGTTACCAAAGTTGTAACAAAATGTCTATATCTTTCAGCAACCAAAATTTGGTAACGAAAAGTCTATTTTCTGCTACCAAATTTTTTTTGGTATCAAAAAGTTTGGTCTCTTAAAGTCATAATTCTTGTAGTGCGCAATTGATTATGAACCGTCCGATAAAAAACGAAGGGTCTGATTTGAAGCGGTCAAAGGACTGACACATGTGATGGACTAGTTGGGTTACACAGGAGTTAAAGTAAGCATATTTTAAAGGAAAACAAAAATTGTTAAACAGAGAGGAAAAAAGAAGTCAAAAGGTTCAGCTTTATGTTTGTTTTTTTTTCCTTTTCTTTTCTTTCTTTCTTTCAGTGTTTTCGTTTTTTTTGCTCTTGTAGAGGTGGGGGTTCTGGGTTCTTGGAGGGGAGTGGATTTAATACACTGCTACCACCCTACATTCTTCGTAATTATTTCACTCTACCTTTTTCTTGTAGGTGAAATCTTCATTCCATTTCAAATTGGTGCTGTGGCTTACTGCGAACTTCTTCTAATGCTATCACCAAATATGTGTTCTTCTACTTGTTTCCACCTTTGTACTTACATCAAATCTCTACTCACCTATGTTTGTTTATTTTCCCACTCGGTCTCAGGAACGTTTGCCTTATCATGTTATTATTTCCCAGAGGATATTGTAGCAGTACACCCCACAGTCTTGGTCGCCATATCTAATCTTTTTATCATTTTCCAAGTAGTTGCCAAATATTTTTAATCGTAATTATCTCTACTAATCGATTCTTTTTTTTTTTTTTAGCACATTTACATTATCCTATAGCAGATGGTTACATTTCTACGATGTTCATCCCACATGCACGCTTTCGGACATCATTAATTGCATTTTTCGTTGTTATCTTGATTGAACTTTGCTTAACATTCTATTGAAAGATATGTTTTTACCTATTTACCAAGTTTAATTAATTTTTCAAGATTAATTCAATTACCGTAAGCAAAGTAAAAAGATGAACACGAGCAATTTTACGAGTTTTGGTTTCCCTACTCCTAGAGGCCACGTCCAGATGATGAATAATTCACTAACTGTAAAATGATTACAAGCTCTAATGAGCTCAAACAAACTAAGGACTCCCTTTTTTTTGTTACCGCCGGTCATCTTGAATCAAACCAGTAAATCTATTCTACAAGTTCCCCTCGCTTGGAACGTTGAACTCCCTTCAACTGCAAATATCTTCTCCCGAAGACGTCAACTTTTTCTCCCGAATGATGCAACAGCTCAAACTAAGTCTCAAGGTATTCTTATATCTCACAAAAAACACCAATAAACTGATTTTGGGACAATAAATAAGCAGCCACTCAAACTGACCTAAAAAAAATCTCGGATTCAAAAATAATTTAAATTTCAAAGAGTAACCTGATCTGTTGTAACACTTATGGAAGTACTTTGAACTTAAATACGGAAACTTACTTCATAATCCGAATAAACTTTTCATTTATTCTTATGGAAGTACTTTGAACTTAAATACGGAAACTTACTTCATAATCCGAATAAACTTTTCATTTATTCTAGCTGATGATCAAAGCATGGAAACCTTCAAGAAATCCCATAAAATAAAATCTTCCAACTCTGTAGATTTCAAAAGCATGATTCTTCTCTTTTGGAAAAGATTGAATTTCTAATTTAAATAAGATAAGAAAACTTACCCAAATTAGAAATTCCTTCTTAAAGAAAAAAACCAAGATACCTTCAAACAAAATTCTCAGAATATCATAGACTTGAATCAAAACAGAAAAGAAAAAAACCAAGATACCTTCAAACAAAATTCTTAGAATATCCTAGACTTGAATCAAACATAAACTTCCAAGTCATATATTAAGACAACCCAATTTGCCAAGTCAACTTTACAAAAGGAGCAACTTTCCTGATTCGATACTGGCCATATCTTCAAAACAAATCAACAATTTCAACACATACTGAAATACCCGAGAAAACCCTACAAACTATTTTTCTTGTTTTTGTCTAACAAACTTGCCATAAATTTCAACATATATACAAGAACCTGACACATTCACTTACACATTTGGTTACATTTCTACCACCTTCATTTACATTCAGACTTTCCCATTCAGTACATTGCTTTTTCCACTCCATATTTGCTAATGCAATTTCAATCACTCACATTGTCAATGAACTACAATTCACTTGCGTTCTCACATTTTTTTTAACATTTCAACTATCACCGCATTCATGTCCGAATATGTTTAAATATACATCTCACATTTTTTATTTCGTTTATACTTACCTTTATGCCCTCACTTTGGATAAACAATGAATTACACTTCCAACCACACAGTATAAAGCATGTGACCACACAGCATAAAACAACTGTGTACACAGTACATTAAATCAGTTAGTTACTGATTTAGCTTGTATTGTTCTCTGCGTTCTTTACATTTGTCAATCGCTCATCCCTTGTAGGCCTCCCGCTCATTGCCGCACCGCGTCCGCTACTAGAAATGAGACCTGGCATATGTTCATATATAATAGGAAGTCTCTATGGTTTATTTTATATTTCCGCACAATTCATTAGAAGGCCTTTCGTATGGCTTTGCGATCGGTTTCTTTTTCTCTTCTTAAGAATAGTACTTCAGATATAGTTTTGTTCATTGATTTTCTGTTGTTTGTTTTATCGTTTAATTTTCTCCCTTTGAATGTAATTATTATAGTTTGGATTTTTATTTTTGTATTTTTTTTTTTGCTTATTGGTAATATTTTGAGACGGTGATTTGATGAAAGATTAGGTAAATAGTGTGTGCCAATATATTCAGGACGTACTGTCTACTTTGACAGAAGTTTTCCGCTCTTCATTCACAAAAACAAAAAAGCAAAAAACAAAGAAAAGAAAAAAACCCTTAATTTATCAAATAAATAAGGCAGGCCGTCAACAAGCAGTATGGGCAGGAATACATATATGTGAGCGATATTTAATAAGTTTTGTTTAATATTTCTACTATATTTACTTGACCTTTCCTTTCCTTTCTTTTTTGTTTAATAAATTTTAATTGACCTTTCGCTTATCATTCTGACGTGTTTATAGAAAATTATCATTGGTTTTCCCTTTTTTTTTTTTTCCCTTCAATTTTTGACTGCAATATAATCATTGGTTTTTCATTCTGAACCTCTCGAAAGGTTATCATGTAACGTAAGACTGGTCCAAAGTTGTTTCAATTAATGAAAAATACATGTGGAAAAATGATTATAGAGCTGAGTACGGAGTGTGAGGTGGTAAAAACTGGGGGTATCTGATTAGTTTTTCCTTTAATTATTAACCGTTAATGACTAAAACATACGCCAAAACATACTGAAGGAGTAGCATTTGTTCTTTTGAGGAAATAGAAAGTAAAATCTGATTTTTTTTTTCCTATTTAAGTAACAAATTAAAAAAAAAAAAAAACGAGTGAACAGTTGGCATTAGAAAGTTGTAGAGCAAGGCGCGATCTGTCGCGTAGCCACTGTTGGAGCCTCCGTGACTGTAGCTACGATGAGGCCACGGTGGAGCTGCGACAGGGCGAAGATCTATCTGTGTGGAGATCGAGATCTATGCTGCGACGAGGTCACTGTCAGAGCTGTCATGATCTGAGCTGCAGAAGGCGGCGATCTAACTCCTACGAGGTCTTGATCATGGCTGCGTCGCCATGACATCCGCCATTCGGAGCTTTTGTGACACTGCAATTAGAGGATGGGGCAGCCGCGATCCGAGCTTACGCAACGCCGCACGATCGGAGCTGCTGTGAATGGCCATTTTGCTTCAGATCTGGAAGATTCGTGGTGGCTGATTGGGATTTCCCTCGCGTCGTGGTGGCCAATCACGGTGGTTGCGGTCTCCCTCCCAATACTAACGTGCCAACGTTCGGCATGAGTATTTTTGGGCATGAACGTGCCAACGTGGGAAGTGTTACAGTGCACGTGTATTATGAGTAGTAGTTTTCTTTTTTCTTTTTTCTTTTTTAAATGGGTGGTTATGCCGTATATTTTTGGTATAAAATACGAATTATTTGAAGAAAGAAATACTATTTTCTTTTTTTTTTTTTCTTTTTTGAAATACATTTTAATTTTTTTATAATATATATATATATATCTATAGATCCATTCAGTGACAGTCTAAAAAAACTTATAGTTAACTCCAAAAAAAAAGAAATTACAGTTTTAGGATAGATATGTATACAGTTATTTTTCCTCCTAATATGGATATGTAAATTTAATAAACAACCTTGACAAGCGAAAAAAATTTAAAAAAAAATTAAAAACCAATTACTTGTTCCCTTTGTTTTTAATTTCGTTATTAAAAAAATAAAAATCCTTTGTAAAAAATAAAATAAAATAAAAATCCTGTCCTTTTGCTGTGGCCTTTTTAAAATGTTACTGTAGAGAAATATCCTAACATTTCCAAAGTGTCACAATAACTTGTTTTTAGTCACATTTTAAAATGATACTAAAGGTAAATTTTAGTGACATTCTAGAATTCTCACTATAACCGACTTTAGTGTCATTTTAAAATGTAGGTAGAGCTTAATTTTAGTAACATTTTTAAATAGTCTCCAAAACAAACTTTTTGCGAGATTTTTGCTTACTTTGAGTGACATTTTTAATAAATGCCACAAAATAAATTTATAGAGAAATTTTTTTTCGAAATGTCACTGAACCCTATTTTTCTTGTTAAATCCAAATTTAATTCTAACTTTATCATTCAAATAAATTCAAAATCATGATTGCAGACATAATCTAGTGATAATTTCACATTTGATTTAATCACAAATTATGGAGTTCAAATTCCCTTAGAAATAAAAAATAATAACAAATTCAGAATTTAAACTAAATAACTAACTAGATAATTGTTTATTTTCTCATGTAAGCTGCATAAGTGCGTAGGATCAGGAATGATGAGGACATGGCGAGAACAAGAGCATGGAATGTTGATCCTATTTCAGTTTTAGAAGAATCTAGCTAAGGTTTAGTTTAATTTTAGCAAGTTAAATTGGGTTGTAAGGCTTGCATGCCAATTTATTTAACTTTCTTTATTTAGGCGTGATTCTTTTGGTGTAATGGCTGATAATAAAGCCAATTTAAATACTTAATCTTTCCATTTCTAGTTGTAGGCATGAATTAGGAAGATTAGGTCAGTTTCCTGATTTGTTTTCCTTTTTGTCAAAACTGAATTTATTAAAGGATAAATTAGGAAAAGTGAATCGTACGTAGCAGCCTATAAAAAGGCATGTTCTGAAGCTAATGGCAGTTCATAAGTTTTAGAATTCAGAAATGTGAGAGAATTTTTTCTTTGGTTCTTTGACGAACCATTTGAACTTATCGGAATTTTCCTTGGCGTTCACTATCGACTTATCAAACGGATTTCCACCACCGTTTGTGGCGTCTACGACAATACCAAGGTTCTTGTTTGCTGGTTGACATTGGGTTGCGGTCTTCTATACCAAGGTTCGTGTCACGATTCAAGCAACGGATCACGGTTCCCATCCAAACTTGGTTGTAGAACGTTCTTGGGTTCCTTTTCGTTGTCGGGTCTCGTTACTCTTGGCGGGGTTCGCATCATTTGGTATCAGAGCTTCGGTTCTAGATTAGGTTTATCTATCCTTTAAATTTCTTTTTTTAATTTTTATTTTTTTTTTCGAATCCTAGTTTATCTCAGTTTCTAATTTTTAAAAAAAAAATTCAAAAAAATTCGAATTAAAAAAAAACGTCAAAAAAAAAAAAGAAAAAAGAAAACAGAAAGGAGTCCATAAAAAAGAAAAGAAAAAAGGAAAAAAAAAATAGAAGAAGCAAGCATCGTCGCAGATGCTCTTTTTCGCAAGTGATGAACTTTGATTTGAGGACATATCATTTTCAAGAGGAGGGGAATGATGAGGACATGGCGAGAACAAGAGCATGAAATGTTGATCCTATTTCAGTTTTAGAAGAATCTAACCAAGGTTAAGTTTAATTTTAGCAAGTAAAATTGGGTTGTAAGGCTTGCATGCCAATTTATTTAACTTTCCTTATTTAGGTGTGATTCTTTTGGTGTAATGGCTGATAATAAAGCCAATTTAAATACTTAATCTTTCCATTTCTAATTGTAGGCATGAATTAGGAAGATTAGGTCAATTTCCTGATTTGTTTTCCTTTTTGTCAAAACTGAATTTATTAGAGGATAAATTAGGAAAAGTGAATTGTACATAGTAGCCTATAAAAAGGCATGTTCTGAAGCTAATGGCAGTTCATAAGTTTTAGAATTTAAAAATGTGAGAGAATTTTCTCTTTGGTTCTTTGACGAACCATTTGAACTTATCGGAATTTTCCTTGGCGTTCACTATCGACTTATCAAACGGATTTCCACCACCGTTTGTGGCGTCTACAACAATACCAAGGTTCTTGTTTGTGGGTTGACATTAGGTTGCGGTCTTCTATACCAAGGTTCGTGTCACGATTCAAGCAACGGGTCACGGTTCCCATCCAAACCTGATTGTAGAACGTTCTTGGGTTCCTTTTCGTTGTCGGGTCTCGTTATTCTTGGCGGGGTTCGCATCATTTGGTATCAGAGCTTCGGTTCTAGGTCAGGTTTATCTATCCTTTAAATTTCTTTTTTTAATTTTTTTTTTTCGAATCCTAGTTTATCTCAGTTTCTAATTTTACAAAAAAATTCAAAAAAATTTGAATTAAAAAAAACGTCAAAAAAAAGGGAAAAGAAAACAGAAAGGAGTCCATAAAAAAAAAAAAAGAAAAAAAGGAAAAAAAAAAATAGAAGAAGCAAACAGCGTCGCAGATGCTCTTTTTCGCAGGTGATGAACTTTGATTTGAGGACAAATCATTTTCAAGAGGAGGGGACTGATGAGGACATGGCGAGAACAAGAGTATGGAATGTTGATCCTATTTCAGTTTTAGAAGAATCTAGCCAAGGTTAAGTTTAATTTTAGCAAGTAAAATTGGGTTGTAAGGCTTGCATGCCAATTTATTTAACTTTCCTTATTTAGGCGTGATTCTTTTGGTGTAATGAATACTTAATCTTTCCATTTCTAGTTGTAGGCATGAATTAGGAAGATTAGGTCAGTTTACTGATTTGTTTTCCTTTTTGTCAAAACTGAATTTATTAGAGGATAAATTAGGAAAAGTGAATTGTACGTAGCAGCCTATAAAAAGGCATGTTCTGAAGCTAATGGCAGTTCATAAGTTTTAGAATTCAGAAATGTGAGAGAATTTTCTTTTTGGTTTTTTGACGAACCATTTGAACTTATCGGAATTTTTCTTGGCGTTCACTATCGACTTATCAAACGGATTTCCACCACCGTTTGTGGCGTCTACGACAATACCGAGGTTCTTGTTTGCTGGTTGACATTGGGTTGCAGTCTTCTATACCAAGGTTCGTGTCACGATTCAAGCAACGGGTCGCAGTTCCCATTCAAACCTGATTGTAGAACGTTCTTGGATTCCTTTTCGTTGTCGGGTCTCGTTATTCTTGGCGGGATTCGCATCAAGGAACTTTCATGATTTTATATATATGATGAACTTGTATTCAAATACTTGATCAATGATCCAAGGGCATTTCGAACTTTAAAAATAATATGATATGATATGATATTCAAAGAAAAGGTAGATATAGATTCTCTTACCATGCAATTAATAAAAGGAAACAACAGTTCAATGATATATAGATATATATATTTATTGATGAACAATTATGTTTTTGGTACGACACAAAAACTTTGGCTCATAAAATATTGTTTAGCAAACTCAACGCAGATTCCCCTGATTGCTGTTCCTTTAAACTTTCCTTTGGCATCGCATTGTGCACGTCCTATCATCTCCACATGGTTGCCCGTCTCCCAGTGGTATTGTTTTTGTCGATGTTATCGATTCTGCCATTCCAAATCGTAAATTACAAAATTATATATTTATTTAAAATCACTACTATTACTACTACTTTGTCAATTAATATAAAACTAATGCTTTATTTTGTCTACTGTCAATAATATACACATCATTTTATTAGTTTCAAGTTTTGTCATTCTGAAAAGACTTCCAGCTTTTGATTAATTAGTTTGTGTTCATTTTTTCGTTGAATTCATGATCTCAGGCACTTGTTTATGGTTTTGGGATTCAATTTCCATTTATTATTGATTTATGATTGATGATTATTTATATTTAGAATTAATGATTGGATGAACAGCTAATTCCTGAATATTGTGTTTCTGATTAGCATAATTTATGCATTATTATTAGATTATAACATATAAATAGGTCGAGCTATGACTCGTAATTTCATGAATTGTGCTCTTTCATTTGAACAAAAACAAAACTTAAGAAGAAGAAGAAGAAGAAGAATTTATAGTTTGAAAAAACAAAAAAAAAAAAAAAAAAAAAAGAAAACTGCTTTCTAAAATCAACTAATTAATAATTACCTGATGGTTAAAGAAGATGAAAAACATCAAGGCAAAAGTTCTGAAATAAAGGGACTTATAGCTCTTAAGTACTCTTTTCATCTTGCACGTGTATACATGTGTTAAAGTAATCAGGGCTACTTCTATGTATGTCATGAAATGATTCAATTTATTTTGAAATTTATAAATTTTTTACTGGTGCACACAATCGATATATTTTTAAAAAGTTTTTGACTTTAAAATCATTAAATGGTACAAAGATTGGCTTCTCGAGATTTCCGAAAAGAACTTTCTTAATTAGGAGCTGGGCGAACATTTTATAAAACTGTAAAGCATTTGATTTATTGGCCTGTTGAGATTTACAAAAAGGTTAGCCGAGGATTAAAAGTGTTTCTATTGTCTGCTCAGCTTTACAAATATTAGATTGCTAATTTTTAAAAGTAAATTGTCCTCGTCAACGACCAAAATAACATATTGGGTTTTATAATTTTAACAATATAGCAGGTAAAATTTGAGATACAAAATAACATATTATCTTTAAACTCAAATAGGAAATCTCCAAAATACCCCTCACAAACAAAACCCACTTCGAACCCCCTACAATCCTTGAGAACACCCAAACAACCCACCCAAAAATTTGAAACCCTAGCAGACCAAATCAGCCTCCAAATCTGAACACAAAAATCCAAATCCGCCGGTCCCATCGTCGCCGCCACTGGAGCAACACCGACGAAACCCTAAAATCCAAATCCGCCGGCCCCATCTTCGCTGCCACCAGAGCAACACCAACGAAACCCTAAAATCCAAATCCGCCGGCCCCATCTTCGCCGCCACCAGAGCAACACCAACTAATCTCGGCGAGTGTCCTTGCAGTCTCGTCGCCATCACAATTCAGTCCCAGTCACGCCAGGATTCTGTTCCAGGCGCCATCGCATTTCCATTCCAGTCACCCTTCCGTCCTAGTCGTGGCTGTCGTGAAGACTGTATTTGCAAAGAAAACCATGCGATGGCCGAAGACTGAAAATAGCTCGTGCCAGGCGAGAATCGAGATCTCATGGAGAGGATAGTTACGACATCGTCGGTGCTGGTCAGCCTCGGGTTTCGATTGTCCAATTTGTTAGAGCTTCGATGGGTTACCGGTGACAATGGCTGATTTCACGGATAGCGATTTTGCGAAATGGAGATCGGATTGTGATTTCTCCGGCTCCGTCGCGACAACATCGAGATTGACTAGCCGTGACGTGCAGCCACCTCCTAACGGTGGCGGCTTCATCTCCAGTAATGGCATTTCTACAGTTGCGGCATATATTTGGGTGGGATTGGGTTAGGTTTTCTTATTTTCAGGTTGGACAATAATTTTTTGTAAATAGGGATAATACGTGGTAAATACATATAATATTTGGTAAATACATGTATTTACTATTTTCTTGTTGTTGGGATCGAACTATAATGTTTGTAAATATAGGTAACACGTGGTAAATACAGATCATTCTTGATAAATACATGTATTTACTAAATTTATATTTGTTAGTTTTTGTGCAAATATATATTTATGGTAAATATGCTATTTTTTGTTTGAAATTGAATACGTTTTTTTTTAGTAATACTTGTATTTACTAATTTCTTGTTGTTAGAATTGAACTATAAATAGGTAATATGTGGTAAATACATATATTTACTAAATTTATATTGTTAGTTTTGTGTAAATATATATATTTGTGGTAAATATGCTATTTTTATTTGAGCATGAATACTTTTTTTTAGTAATACTTGGTAAATACACGAAATTATTTTTATTTTTGGGAATGAATTGTATTTTTTTTTTTTTTTTTGTAAATATGTATAATTTATAACAACTACAAATAATATTTGGTAAATATTTGTATATATATATTTTTTATTTTTGATGTTGATTTGTTTTGTTTTTTTGTTTTTTTTTTGTTTTTGTAAATATAAACAATTTATTGCTAACTATAATTTGTTAATGTTTTTTTCCTTTCAATGCAATGTCGTATTGAAATCCATTAGTAGTCGTGCTTATGGTTTAGTCCTCTTCTAGTTCGGGTTTTGGTCGTTTTTTTTCATTTTATGTCGTTTACGACGTTACCGTTCGTAATTTTATAGTAATTTTTTAGCATGGCGTTGGAGAAGTCGGACTAGCGACAAAGATGTGTCCGAGGGCGACGCGATCCGCGACAGTGCTGACCGGGACGCGATCCCAATGATGCCGACGGGATGTGACTGGGCAGTTGGCGGATCGCGAGCTCGCGAACCTCTGCTCGAATGGGTGGCGACCGTTGCAGAGGGAATTGTCGCCGAAGAAGAAAGCCGCGATGAGAAAACTCCCTCTCGTCAACTGAAAAGATAACTCGCGGAGCCTGGAGATCCGATCCTTGCGGAGCTCGAAGATCGCTACCCTCGTGGTGCCTGGAGATCTCGAACCTCAGTCATCGGAGATCACGAACCTAGTTGCCGGAAAAGAAAAGCAACTCTGGTGGAAACAAACGAAAGGGAACTTGGGGGAGACAATGGTAGATTTGGCATTTGAGAAATAAAATTAAATAAAAGGAGTATGCTATTTTGTTCCTAACTTTTAAATTATGCTATAATTTTTAATTAGTGTATTAGATTATGTTATTTGGTGCAATTTTCCATTTTGAAAGCACAACTTATATATTTAGCAACACACATAATTTTTTTTTTTCTAATTTCTAAATTCCTTAAATATCAAATATTAAATACTTGATTACCTGACTAATTCCTAATTTTCAGGAGGGTCATCAAAAATAAGAAATTCCCAAATTTAGGTTTATATTTTGATGAGACTGTTTGAAGTTTTTAGTATATTTCTTATGTTTCTTACATAATAACATCTTATTCATGCACGACATGGCAATAGCATATGAGCCAGTCAATATGTTAGTAATTGATTCTGTATGATCTGATTTTATCTATTTATCAACTTTAATTAATTTTACCAAATTAATTCAATCATCGAAAGCAAAGTAAATAGAATGATACATGCAATTTTTATGAGATTCGGTAACCTTATTCCTCTAGACCATATCTAGACAGTGAATAAGCACACTAACTATCGAATGGTTACAAGCGCTAATGGACTAAATAAACAAATTGAAGACTCCTCTCCTTATTGCTGCCGGTCGTCATGAACCTAGTCAATGAATCTATTCTACGAGATTCCCTCGTTAGCTATGTTGAACTCCCTTCAACTGGTAATATCTTCTTCCAAAGACTTCAAATCTTTCTCCCGAAAGACGTAAACAAAAGCAACAGTTTGTCAAGGTCTCAAAACACACTGATAAATTCTAAGCCCCATACCACGTTATCTATTTTTGAGACTTTCACTACTACAAAAAGTACATTACACGACGGAGATTACACGACGGTTCTTTGAAACCGTCGTGTAAAGTCGTACTTTACACGACGGTTCCTAGGAACCGTCGTGTAATCCCCACGCGGGGGACTTTAACACGACGGTTCCAAGGAACCGTCGTGTAAAGTCCGACTTACACTACGGTTCCAAAGAACCGTCGTGTAAAGTCGGACTTTACACTACGGTTTCAAAGAACCGTCGTGTAAAGTGCCACGCGGAGGAACTTTACATTACGGTTCCAAAAAACCGTCGTGTAAAGTCGGACTTTACACTACGGTCCAAAGAACCGTCGTGTAAAGTGCCACGCGGAGGAACTTTACACTACGGTTCCAAAGAACCGTCGTGTAAAGTCCGACTTTACACTACGGTTTCCAAAGAACCGTCGTGTAAAGTGCCTCGCGGAGGAACTTTACACTACGGTTCCAAGAACCGTCGTGGTAAAGTCCGACTTTACACTACGTTTCAAAGAACCGTCGTGTAAAGTGCCATCGCGGAGGAACTTTACACTACGGTTCCAAAGAACCGTCGTGTAAAGTCCCGACTTTATCACTACGGTTCCAAAGAACCGTCGTGTAAAGTCGGACTTTACACGACGGTTCTTTGGAAGCCCGTCGTGTAATCCTAAATTTTTTACCCTTGCAGTAGCCCTCATTGCATCTCATTACAGATCTATCGCGCAGCCGCGAAAAAACATCACAGACACCTGCGAATCCCCGTCTCCGCCATTAGGAAACCAACACTCGCGTATATTGAATATTTGTAAGTATTGTGATTATTACTTACTCTTCTTTTATTTATTGATTTTTATGGACGATTTATTGTAGATGTCAAAAATGGTATTATATTACATTCTCTTTTTTTCTTTTTCGGTATGATTAGTTGTTGACTATATTGTGTTTTTAAATGTAAAAACTTGATTTTTGAATAATTTGTATGATAAATTTAATATCGATTTAGGTCGTGTTCTTGGAAATGGATCGAAAAATGGATGTGGGCTAATAGATTGACTAGAAAATATCGAGATGTGGATTGAAGAATTTTTGTCATTTGCGAAACTCACATGAAGAATAATAAGATTCGATGTCCTTGTGTGGATTGTGGAAATCATAGATCTCATCCAGTTGATGAAGTTAGAAGACACTTGCTTGCGCGTGGGGATTATTGTTCGTACCAAACGTGGTATTTACACGGTGAACTGTGTTTAATCCATCATCGAACAACAAAAGCTAAAGATGATGTTGTTGAGGAAGTTGTAGGAGATAATTTGTTTGATATGGTTAATGATTTGGAAGAACAGTTTGTGCATCGTCCAGAGTTTTTGAAGCAATGATGAATGATGTCGAGATGCCCTTGTATGAGGGGTGCAGTAAATATACGAAATTATCCGCATTGGTTAAATTATGGAACATGAAGGCATCGGGAGGGTGGACAAATTCTAGTTCACGCTCTTTTAGACTTTCTAAGAGAGGGTTCTAACCGGTTGATAATAAAATACCCGCTAGTATGTACGAAGCTAAGAAGACGTTGAGCACTGTTGGATGGAATATGAAAAAATCCATGCCTGTCCAAAATGATTGCGCCATTTTCCGAAAGGCGTACGAGGATTTGGATGAATGTCCGGTTTGTAAGGAGTCAGATGGAAGAAGGGCAAGAAGCCAACGAATGGCAGCAAAGTGTGCCGGCAAAGGTGTTATGGTACATTCCTCCGGCACCAGGCGTCTACGGCGTTTATTCCGTAATGCCGAGCATGCCAGATTTGACTTGCACCATGATAAACGTGTTGAAGATGGTATGCTTAGACATCCAGCCGATGCACCACAATGGAACACCGTTGATGCCGATCATCCTGAATTTTGTGGCGGAACCACGGAACCCTACGTCTTGGCTTGTCAGGTGGACGGAATTAACCCACATGGTAATATGAGTAGTATGGGCATATACTTGGCCCGTCATACTTGTCAACTACAATCTCCCTCCGAAATTGAGCATGAAGGCGAAAGTTCTTGATGTTGAACCTTATTGATTCTGGTCCTCAACAACCAGGGAATGACATTGATGTTACTTAGCACCACTATCGATGATCTAAAGAGCTTATGGGAAAAGGGGATCGAAGTTAGAGATGCTTACCGTCAAGAGACATTCACCTCCGTGCAATGTTGATGTGGACAATCAATGACTTTCCTGCTTATGGAAATCTATCTGGTTATTCAGTCAAGAGTTCTATCGGTTGTCCCGTTTGTATGAAAGAAACATCCTCCATCCGATTGAAGAATGGTAAGAAAACCGTTTACCTTGGTCATAGGAGATTCTTACCACAAAATCATCGATACCGCAAACAGAAAAAGGCTTTCGATGGCAAAACGGAAGAAAGAAACCCTCCGGGTTTTGACCGGCGAAGACGTTTATGAGATGGTTAAGGATTTGAAAGTGGTGCTCGGGAAAAGAAAACGGCGTAACAATGATCCCGTGGTAGACGGCCCTTGGAAAAAACGGTCAATCTTCTACGAACTTCCATATTGGAGGACACTTTTTGTTCGTCATTGCTTGGATGTGATGCATATTGAGAAAAACGTGTGTGAATCAATAGTGGGCACGTTGCTAGACATTCCCAATAAGAGCAAAGATGGTGAGAAGGCACGGTTGGATCTTAAGGAATTGAAGATTAGACTTAACTTGATCCCTACGAAGAAAGGGAATGCAACTTACTTACCTCCGGCGAAGTACACACTATCAAGACAAGAAAAAAGAAAGCTTTGTGAGTGGCTCGCTTCTGTAAAAGTGCCCAACGGGTATTCTTCCAACTTGAAAAGGGTGGTGTCTATGAAGGATCTGCGGCTGATTGGCATGAAATCACATGATTGTCATATCTTGATGCAACAGTTATTACCGCTGGCGTTGCGAGGAGTTTTAACGAAGGACGTGAGATTCGCAATTACCAAGTTATGCTCATTTTTCAACTCGATATGCTCTAAGGTAATAGATCCATTGACACTAGATTCGCTACAATTAGAGTTGGTTAAGACTTTGTGCTTGCTTGAAAAGTACTTTCCACCCTCATTTTTTGACATAATGATTCATCTAACGGTGCACTTAGTCCGGGAAGTGAAGCTATGTGGACCGGTATACTTGAGATGGATGTATCCTTTTGAAAGGTACATGAAGGTTTTGAAGGGTTATGTCAAGAACCGAAATCGGGCAGAAGGATGTATAGTAGAAAGCTACATTGCAGAGGAATCGGTTGAATTTTGCTCCGAGTATTTGTCCACCGCGGAGGCGATTGGGTTGCCGAAGACTACAAACTTTGACTGGAAAAGACTATCCGTCGGCGTTCCATCGCAGGTAAATCGATGTGAATGGGAGAAAGCTTGTCTCTATACTTTACATAATAGGGTTGAAGTTGAGCCTTTTATCGAGCTTCACCTACAGGAAGTAAGAGATAAATATCCAAGAAGACGAAATGAAAAGTTGGTACACGATGACCACAATCGGACGTTTCGTCTGTGGCTACGAAGCCATGTGTTTCAGAAGGACGGCTGTTCGCAAGAGTTAATGAAGCTCGCTAGAGGTCCGTCGACGATTGTTACACGGTATACATCGTACTTCGTCAATGGTTATACATTCTACACTCGCGAAAGAGATGAGAAGCATCCCATTCAAAATAGTGGTGTTAGTATCCGTGCTAAGGCAATGCATATTTCATCTGCAAAGGACAAGAATCCAGTTTATGGAACTATGAACTACTTCGGTTTCATTGAAGATATTTGGGAACTCGATTACTGTGGTTTACATGTTGCACTCTTTAAGTGCAAATGGGCAGACAATAACTATGTAAGGATTGACAGTGATGGCATCACAGTTGTAGACTTTAGACGATTGGGATACAAAAATGATCCATTCATTATGGCATCACAAGCAATCCAAGTATTTTATACAACGGATCCCAGCAATGCAGAGTTGTCCTTAGTTGTGCAGATGAAGCCAAAATTGTACCGTGACGGGCAAGAAGATGAGGAAGATTGCTCCGACATTCCATCTTTCACACAGGGAATGCCACCGGTTGAGGAGATTGACGAATTCGATGATGATGTTTCACACTTGGTTCGACCAGATATTGAATGGACACGTGTTGAGGCAGCAAAGAGAAAAAAGAAAAAAACTTGAACATTATATATGCCATTTAGTGTGTACAAGTACATTAATTAATTTCTATTGTAATTCATCATGATCTATACCATCTTTAGTTTGTTATGTTGATTGGTATATACTTATTTAATATTAAATATAAATCAGGTTTAATGATACAGTTTGCGTAATTTTTTGTATACAACACAGTGGTCTGAGTTCGTCTAATGTGGTGCCAAATTCAAAAAAGTTTCAAAATTTTTTTAATATTATACGACGGTATATTTTAAACCGTCGTGTAATCCAAAATATTCGAAGTAATTACACGACGGGCCCACTCGTACCCGTCGTGTAAAGTCCAAGATTACACGACGGGCCATTGGCACAGTCGTGTAATCCCCTGGGTGGATTAAACGACGGTCCTTGGGCCCGTCGTGTAATCGCAAGAAGGATTACACGACGGGCCGAAGAACCGTCATTTAATCCTCCACAGGGAGGATTACACGACGGTCCCCCAGGGGACCGTCGTATAAGCAAGCCAAATTATGTTACACGACGGGCTTCTTGTGCCCGTCGTGTAATCTTATGTTACACGACGGTGTGAAATTTTACCGTCGTGTAATCGTCAAAAAATTTGAACTTTTGTTTTTCGAATTCCGCGCGCAAACTTATTACTTAAATACAACTTCCACTCATTTTCTTTCCACATACCTTCTCATTTCTCTAAAACTCTCTCTAAATTTCTCAAGTACCCACTTCCTCCTCCAAGCCGCCGCCGCGCCGCCGTCGTGTCATTGCCGTCGCCGCCGTTGTGTCGCCGCCGTCGCCTATTCCAAAATTATTGGTGTTGGATTGTGTATTCATCTTCAAAGAAAAACAAGGTAAGTTCATATACAAGTTAAATTAAATTTGGGATTTTGTCTTGTTGTTTGTCACTAAAGATGCATTTTTTAGCATGGGTGTTTAAGTTCTTAAAGATTAAGCTTTGTAGATTAATGTGTGAGTGGTTTTCACACTTTACATGCACATGAATTTTTCCCGCTCACCATATGCTCGATGAAATGTCAACTAGAGTTTTTATATGAATAATATGAAATTTTACCTACATTTGCGGGGCGCCGAGGCGCCCTTGGGCGCCAGGCGCCCGTTGTGGGGCGCCGAGGTGCCCGTGTGGGGCGCCAGGCGCCCTTGGGCGCCAGGCGCCCGTGTGGGGCGCCGAGCGCCCTTGTGGGCGCCAGTCGCCTTTGTGGGGCGCCAGGCGCCCGTGTGGGGCGCCAGACGCCCTTGGGCGCCAGGCGCCCGTGTGGGGCGCCGAGGCGCCCTTGTGGGCCACCGAGGCGCCCTTGTGTGGCGCCAAGGCGCCATTGTGGGCGTCTACATTTTGTTACATTTTTTGTATTATTTTTTTTTTGTGCCAACATAATAACAATTTAAAAAAAAAAAGAAGTTCGAATTCCCATGAACTTAATTTTTGTTTTATATTTTTTGTCAATAAATGTAGGTGAACGAATACAATGGAAAATTCCAAAAAGGGACGAGCACGAAGGAGAAACCCGATGGATCCCACTGTTGAGGGCAAGCGAAGGGCAACAATAATGAAACGCGTCCATATGGCAAGGAAAAGAGGTGAACGAATTCAAGTCACGTTTGACGAGAAAGGACAACCGGAAGGGAAGCACGGTGACGAATTGATGAGCTGGATTGGCGTGCTCGCTCGAGAGCACGTTCCAATATGGATTCAGGATTGGAGATCTCGTGATTTAGACGCATTGAAAGAAATTATTTGGAAAGAAACTGTTACTTTCTTTCACCGTGGAAGAAAGCTTCCGGACTGCTTGTTTAAAATCATGTGGTGAGGCTGCAAGGAATTTTCGGTATGATCTGTACAAGACATTTGTCGAGGATTTTAGAAATGAAGAAAGTGTGTGGACACGGCCGCAAAAAGTGATTGACAACTACCCCAATATTGAAGAAGAGGATTGGATGAAATTCGTTCAGTATAGAACGTCCTCGCAATTCCAACAACTATCTGATCGTGGAAGCGAAATAAGGACAAACAACGAATACGCATCAAGAGGAGGCCGAGACGGATATAGGAAGCTCGACCAGGAAATGGTATGTCAATAAATTTTGTTTGTACTAAATCGTATCCTATTTATACTAACGATGTTAATTACAGTTTAAGAAGACTGGGAAATGGGAAAGAAGAGATGGTTTTGGCTAGAGCAACAGACAGCCGCAGATGGAGAGTTGAAAGATCCAGCATGTAAAAAGTTAGCGAGCTGATAGTAAGTTTACTAACTAACACTATTTTCTTTATGGCTACTATACGCACTTACAACACTTTTGCTTAAATGATTTCGTTAATAATCTTGTAGATGGAGTACAACACACAGGCGAGCCAAGGCACTTTCGAGTCAGTTGGCAATAATGATGTATTGTCGCAGGCATTATCTAGACCCGAACACAAAGGCCGTGTCCGTGGCCAATCAAAGTTCGTAAAGCCGTCAGTACTTTAACATAAGTCGAAGTTCGAAGAAAAACAATGAGGCCTTTCAATCAATGCAACGGGAAATAGAAGAATTAAAGGCGTTGGTGCGTGGTCTATGTGCGAACAAAGATGTGGAGCCGTCGGTTGATCCCAAGAATGTGCCAACCGTAGACCAACACAACAGCTTTAAGGCTAGCTGCTCTGCCCAAGAAAAACAACATGGAGTTGTTGAGCCGCCAACCATGCCTGTCGAAAGTCAGGAGTGTAAGCTCTATACCTTCGATGAAGTTCAGGGTGGACAGTTGCTTGTTGCGTTTGGAAGAGTATGGCTCGAGAGCCTCCCCACCGATACGGTGCATGGGATTCCACTGGGGGAAGGGAACGTGCGCGTGTCAATCAACGTTCCAAAATTAAAAAAAACACCCATTACCTATACCGACGTACGACGCAGCCACTGTGGAGGATGCTGTTAATGGGTTTGTTGCTTGGCCTAAAAGTTTAGTTGAGCTCGACATGAGTATGAACAAGGCGATAGAGGGCCTAGTCACGTTCCCGACCCAGCAGCTGGCAACAAAAAACGGCAAAAAATGGCTGGAAAGAAACCGATAGACTCTCGAACTGAGGTACAAGGTGCGCAAGAACAAAAACTCGTGTTCGACTTTAATAACATGAGCAAGGCAATGAAGCCTTTGGCTTATTATACACATAGTTCCATGCGTCAAGGTAATCAGATTGAGGTCCCAATACCAGCCACGATTATGGGTTTTGATATGCCTGTCTTTCTGAGCTTTGAAGATATTTTTGAGTTCTTTAATTTACAAGAAATCAGTGCGAATTGTATATTAGTCTACATGAGGTACGGCATCTTTATCTTAAATTTTATTTTTATTTGGAAAATCTTCTATATCTCATGTAGAGTAACATTTTTGATATGGTTATGCAGATATTTGGAGGAACTATGTAGAATTAACGGCCAAGCTGAGAAGTTTGTGTTTGTGTCTCCAAGCTTGATCTCACCGGTGAGAACAGATACTGAAGATGCTGGCATGAGAGAGCGAGCCGACAATCTTATCAGCTTTTTCGTGACGCACCCAGAGAACGGCTTTATCTTGTGCCACACAACAGAGGGAGACATTGGGTTTTGGGTGTCATTGACCCATGGGAGGACCTCGTCCTTTATTTTGATCCTCTTCGAGAGAAGAAACGCGACGATTTTACTGAGCTAATGAACATGTAAGTCAATTTGAACATGATATTTTTTTTAATCTTAATTATATGCATCTTAATTAGTTTGAATTTTACCAATTTGCTAGGGCCCTAACGGATTGGAAGATTACGACCGGAGAAGGGATTAGAAGGAGACGAGACTGTAAAACCAAAATCTCGAACCGTCCTTGTCCTCTCCAAGAGGGAAGTGTTGAATGTGGTTATTTTGTTTTAGGTTTTATGAGGGATATAGTGATGAATGGAATTGACGCACTTGAAAGTAAACAATTTTATACTTCTGAGGATTTGGATCTGATTAGGGGAGAATGGGCTAGCCATGTAATGGATTTCATTAATTATGATGTATAAGCTTGTAATGTAATAGTTGGAGTGTATTTTTAGTTTGATTAATGAAGCTAATACTTGAATCGTGTATTGGATAACATACAGCTTAGGCCACGCGTGTGGGAAAGAAATTTTTTTTGACGATTACACGAGACGCCCGTCGTGTAATATCCCCAATTCTGGGAGATTACACGACGGGCCCATGACCGTCGTGTCAACCAAGGCTTACACGACGGGCCCATGGGGCCCATCGTGTAAGTCCCGTCGTGTAAGTCTTTTACTTACACGACGGGCCCATGGGGGCCCGTCGTTTAATCTCCTCAGATCTGGGGAGATTACACGACGGGCCCCACATGGGCCCGTCGTGTAATCCACGGATTACACGACGGGCCCATGGGCCCGTCGTAATATCCATTATATTAAACGACGGGTCACATGGGCCCGTCGTGTAATCTCACCCCAGTTGGGAGATTACACGACGGGCCCCATGGGCCCATCGTGTAATCTATGTTCTTACGATATATTACACGACGGTTCATTCTGAAACCGTCGTGTAAGGTTCTTTATTTTGCTCCACAATAGAACTGTTTATCGGGATTACACGACTGTTGGAAAACCGTCGTGTAAAACTAAGATACGACGACAGTAGTGAAACCGTCGTGCTATCTTCCACGACGCTGGCTTACACGACGGTTAAGGTACCGTCGTGCAAACTTTACACGACGGTTAAAGCCCGTCGTGTAATCCTACTTTTCTAGTAGTGTTTAAATAAGCAGTATCAACAAATCTCCAAGAAATCTCGGATTAGAAATAATTTAAATTTATAACTGTTCCATGATCTGTTGCAACACTTCAAAAAACACTTTGAAATTCAAATAATTCGATTTACTCCATAATCCGAAGTAAGCTGCATTTAATCCAAACATAATTGCCAGCACTTAAATCTTCCAGAAATCCATATTCCAATTGCGTGATCTTTCTTTATGGGATAATTTGAAATTCTAATTTCAATAGGATAATGAATCTAATCCAAATTCAAATTCACTTTATAAATCAAATCCCAAAAGATATATTCAATTTAATTCACACAATAATCCTTATTTTTCTTCAAAAGCATATTTGTCAAAAACAAAAGAATTCTTCCACATCAGCTACATCCACGTCAGCTTGCATATCCACTACTACAGAATGTGGATACCACGACGGTTAAAAACCATCGTTCTAATATTTCCACGACGGTTTTCTAACCGTCGTGGATTCTAGAATCGTAGAATCTTTTCAGATTTCACAACGGTTTTTTACCCGCGTGGAATAGGTAAAATATGGTCAAAATTTGATATTTAGCAACATCTACCACGACGGTTGTGTGTATAACCGTCGTGGTTGGTGCCCTTACCACGACGGGTTCTGTAGGCCACCGTCGTTGTAGTTCACCTTACCACGACGGTGGCTGACAGAGTTCTAGAAAACGTCGTGGTAATAGACCTACCACGACGGTTTATATAATCCACTGTCGTGGTAGTCCTCCTTACCACGACGGTGGCTGATACAAAACGACAAACCGTCATGGTATTTCTGATATACCACGACAGTTTCTATAATCCACCGTCGTGGTAGTTCGTTTACCACGACGGTGGCTGATACAAACAACAAACCATCGTGGTATTTGACATATGATGACGGTTCCTGTGAAAAAAATCGTGGTATATTGATTTCCACGACGGTTTCTTTTGAAAACCGTCGTGGTATATTGATTTCCACGACGAATTATGTAGAAAACCGTCGTGGTAGGTTGTAACGTAAACAAAAAATATATTTATTCGTTCAATTGAATACTAGTTCATTCATTCATGTTCATTCATTCATGATATGAAAAAGAAGTTTTACAAAGAATAAACTAATAACATAATTGATATGGCAAATACAATGTGACAATGTACAACAATTAATATAGAATGAACAGCTGCTGTAAAAAAAAATTTCTATTAGAGACTTTGCCTCAATATTGTACGAAGCTCATAACATATGTAGTCCACTATTGCCTAACCAAATTCAAATCATGTTCAGTATAAGAAGTCTTGTTTTGCAGTAAGGCAAGTCCATCGACATTCAACGTTATTTCTCGCATGAACCCCAATACAAAATAGCCGCACTGCACATTTCCTTGCTTATCGGGCATCGAGCAGTCTGAATCAACATCTTGCAGTTCCGTCGCTTTGTTATTCCTCGTCCCACCAGCAATTTCCAATCGTTCAGTGCCCTAACAATTTAACAAATATCAAAATCATCCGGAACAACAATTATGGAATGTCAAATCATGGAACTATAAAATCAATTTGAGAATACTTACAACGTCATTAACTGTTGAAAATCTTCACCCGGATCGTTTCCAAGAGGATTAAAATAGAGGACGGAGTCATCCCACGGATTAATAACAGCCAATATCCAATGTTGGCCACTGTTATATGGCATGAGAACAAGCCGTCCCCTTGGTACGCTTGTTATGATCCGGATGATATTGTCGGCTCTCTCTCGAATGTAGGCTACGCGATCTACATTCTGTTGAACTGGCGAGACAAGGAATGGAGAAATAAACTCGAAACGTTGATCCAATCCTGCTCTTGCACAACAATCCGATAAGTAGCTGCAAAACATTAAGTCAAACTTGTTACGCGTGCAAAATCAACATATATATCTCTCTTTCAAGCTAATTGGAACAATAATTAAGTATTGTTTAAGGAAAAAACAATTACCTGATGTAAACCATTATACTGCTTGCACTGATTTCTTTAAAGGTTATGAAATGGAATACATCTTCATACCCAATATATATGGGCATTTCATCGGGTTGTTGTGGTGGGCACGAAATCTGGCTACCGTCAAGCAAGGAACTTTGTGCGTAATAAGCCAGCGGTCTCATTTCAACGGGAATTTCATTGAAGTCAAACGTAGGTACTTCTTCTTCCGTTTGTTGTTGTACCTCCGGTTGTGACTGTAGTTTCTTCCTCCCAGCTTCTTTTTTATTCGTTTCCTTCCCGTTGCTTCTGGGTCGGGAGCTTGACTTGGACCTCGATTGGCCTGGCTTAAACTGCTCTGAAGCACGACTAATTTTTTGGGCCAAGCAACAAAGCCCCCGACAGCCTCTTCAATATATGTAGCTTCATGCGTCGGAACCGGAAGGAGTGCACGTTTTAATTTTGGGACACTGATTGTCACTCGCACATTCCCCTCGCCCAAAGGAATCCCATGGACTGTGTCGGTTGGAACACAGTCCATGTATGCCCTGCCTATCGCAACCAAAACTTCTCCACCATTAATAAAATCAGTAAGGAAAAGCTGGCATTCCTTACTTGCATTAGGCGTGGGCTGCGGTTCCGACGCGTCAGCTTCTTTCTCATTGAGGGTGCAACTCACCTTGTAATTGTTGTGCTGATCAACGGTAGGTGGGGCTGCCTCCCGGACATCGTCTCACGGTTGATACTGTGCTTCGCACAAAGTTCCTGCACCGTTCTTTCCAATGCAGGAAGCTGTCGTTTCATATAGGTGACTTCAGGATTCTCCCTTGTTACGTGCATGGAATTGAAGTATTGCGCCTGCTTGACAAATTTTGATTGCCCATGAAGACGACCGGAATGCTCGGGATTGCCCAAAGACTTGGTCAAAATGTCATCTATACCCACGGATTCAAAGCTTCCTTGGGTCTCTTGTTGTGTTAATTCGTCCTATAACAATTACACAATATGTTATTGAGCCTGTAAACATAATGGAGACAATCTTACTTTTTATTGAAATAGGATCTGTAAACTTACTATTGCTTCGCCGATAATTTTAATCGATGGATTCTTGAACTCTCCATCGGGCTTGAGCCGCGTGTCCCGCCAAATAACATGTCGGTTCGCAACTCCCCCCCCCATCTGTTCGAACTGCAATTTAGTAATTAAAGTTAGTGAACATAAATAACACACGTAAAAAAAATTAAATTTAAATAGACTTTAAGAACCGTTTCCCAATTAATTAACGTACGATTTCTTGATCACGTTTCCTATAGCCGTCTCGGCCTGTGAGAACCGTATTTGCTCTTTTTCCTTATCTCGCTTCCTTGTTGGGATAGCCTCTTGAAATCTGCCGTCCGTCGATAGGTAATAAACCTTTCCCAATCGTCCTGGCTGATGGTTGGGTAATTGTTAACCTTTAGCCGGACGTTGCCAAACAGTTTCTTCATCAATATGATCCCTAACAAAGGCTTGGTAAAGATCATATCTAAAACATTTAGCCGACTCCCTACTGGACTTCAAAACTCTCTTTTTGTGCGATTCATCAACCATGAATGAAGTTTTAAACTTCCAACCACACTCGTTCTTTCCTCGGTTCCAAATCAGCACTTCTAAAATCAGCAATCCAAATTGGAATGTGCTCCTGAGCTAGCACTCCAATCCAACTCTGTAGTTCATCACCTTCCTTGCCAATTGGTTGGCCTTTTGAGTCAAACGAAACTTGAATTCGTTCTCCCCTCGTCCTAACAACGTGCACTCTTTTAAGGAGAGTTGCTCTTTGTTTCCCCTCCTCGTCGGCATTGAATCTTGAAGAGTTGGTTCTTCGTGGTTTTCCAACTTGAGTTTGGGTTGACACTTCCTCCTCGTGATCTTTCGACATTGTAAATCAATCTAAAACAACAAAACACCAAATGAGTATGATAGGGGCATTTAATCGAAACTGTAATTTACAAACAATCACCACAAACAAAAACTTGAATTTTATTTGGAAAATTCACAAATCCGAGCCTTACCAATCAATTTAATTCAATCTACAACTAATTCTCACACAAAGAGGCATTTAATTAAACACGTAATATATAAACAATTAACTAATAACAGAATCAAAAAATCTTAACAAATCCGAGCCTGACCCAACCATTTCAAATCATACAAAATCACGAACACAATCAACAAGAAATTGTAAAGGTTTTCTCTGGCTTTTGCCCATTTTAGCCTTGAATATAATCAATTTCGACAAACCACAATAAACAACCACACTCAACAAATATTTTGCATATACCAAAATTACCCACATTTTTAGCATTACCCAAGCAATATGCATTAATACAACTTACCGGATAGAGAGTGGGTTGTGGTCGGCGAGAGAGACTGGGAAAGTCCAAAAACGAGCATCGTTGGTGGAGGATGGCGTCGGAGAATGGAGGAAACTGCTTGAGTGCTGCACGATGGTGTCAGAGTTTGAGTGTTCAGAGAGTTTTTGAATATTTTAAAGGGAGGGAGCGATGAGAGAGAAATGGGGAGGGGAAATATTTTGGGTATGGAAGTTCAGGTGTGTCTATTAGAGACTGCAAAAGTGAATGGTGTTTGGGAAAATGGGGGTTTTTTTTGGGTTTTATTAAAAGCGGCAAAAAATTGAACAATTTCCGAAAATTTCAAAACTTGCCGCTAAAACATCTACCACGACGGTCGTAAAAAAAACCGTCGTGGTATATATTATACCAACGACGGTCACATTTAAACCGTCGTGGTAAACAATATACCACGATGGTCAATTCCAAAGCCATTGTGGTAGATTTCTTGGAAATGGCATCATACCACGACGGTTTAATACGAAGACCGTCGTGGTAAAATGCCGTTTGGGATACAAACCACTGAAATCAACCACGACGGTCTTCATTGTTGACCGTCGTGGTAGATAGGCGGTGGGGGGCCTACCACGACGGTTTTCTTTAAAGACCGTCGTGATAGATTTCAGTGTTCTCGTCCACCGACAATATACCACGACGGTCCGAAATAAAGACCGTCGTGGTAGGTTTCCACCAACATTATACCACGACGGTCCACAATAAAGACCGTCGTGGTAGGCTTCTGTATGTTTACTCTACCACGACGGTCTTCTAAAACCGTCGTGGTTGTTTTCAGTTGTTTGAATCCCAACCAACATTTTACCACGACGGTCTTCGTATTAAACCGTTGTGGTATGATGCCATTTCCACGAAATCTACCATGACGGCTCTGGAAGAAAACCGTCGTGATATATGATATTCCACGATGATCGTGAAAAAAACCATCGTGGTATATTATTTACCACGACGGTTTTTTCCATTAACCGTCGTCGTAGGTAGAAAATTTATGAGGACCGTTTTCAAAATTTTTAATATAATCCCTTTAAGTGGCCAAATCTGTATGTTGTGCAATCATTCATTCTGGATTCTTATTTGCTTCCAAACATATATGCATGTATAAATAATTCCCATATAATGTTCGTAATTAAAAAACCTTATCTAAATGTTTACAACGTACTTAAGTATTTTTTTTTTCTGTTTTTTTTTGGGCTTCTCAACACGTGTCCACTCGACGTCCAATCGAAAGTAAGTGTGAAACATCATCGTCAAAATCATCAATCTGCTCCACTGGTGGCAAACCCGTTGTAAATGATGGAACGTCGGTGCAATCATCAATATCTTCTTGGCCATCCCGGAATATTCTTGACTTCATTGGCACAACTAAAGACAACTCTAAATTTGCGGGATCCGTTGTATAAAATACTTGTACCACTTGTGACGCCATGATGAAAGGATCATTTTTGTATCCCAAGCGCCTAAAGTCCACCACTATCATGCCGTCACTATCCACCTTAACATAATTATTGTCAGCCCACTTGCATTTAAAGAGTGCTATTCGCAAGCCGCAATAATCAAGTTCCCAAATATTTCAATGAACCCATAGTAATTCATGGAACTATATACCGGATTCTTGTCCTTTGCGGAGGAAATATGCATAGACTCGGCCCGTAGGGTGACATCACTATTCTGTACGGGATGCTTCTCATCTCTGTCCCGAGTGTATAAGGAGTTGCCATTGACAAGGTACGATGTATATCTTGTGACTATCGATGACGCACCTCTGGATAGCTTCATTACGTCTTGTGAAACGCCAAGCTTCGTATGCAAATATTTTCTTATCCACTCCCGAAATGTCCGATTCTGCTCATCTTGAATCCACTTCTCACTTCTTCCTTTTCTTGGATTCGCAGCTCTTATTTCCGCCATATGAACCTGAAAGAAAGACTCCATTTCCTTAACATTGTGCAAAACATACAAACAAGCTTTTTCCCATTCATCTTGATTTACTGATGAATAAACGGCCACGGATAGTCCTTTCGACGTAAATAGCCCGGTTGTTGGCAATCCAATTGGGTCCGCGTTCGACAAATACTCAGAGCAAAATTCAACTGATTCCTCGGCTATGTAGTTTTCCACTATACAACCTCCGGTCTATTTCGGTCTTCACATATCCCTTCAAAACCTTCATGTACCTTTCAAAAGGATACATCCACCTCAAATACACCAGGCCACATAACTTAACTTCCCGAACTAAGTGCACACATAGATGGATCATTATATCGAAAAAGGCTGGTGGCAAATACTTTTCAAGCAGGCACAATGTCATAACCAATTTCGATTGTAGCGAATCTAGCATCATGGGATCAATTACCTTGGAGCATATTGAATTGAAAAATGAGCATAACTTCGTAATTGAGCATCTCACATCTTTTGTTAAAACTCTTCGCAAAGCAAGAGGTAATAATTGTTGCATCAAGATATGACAATCATGTGTTTCATTCCAACGAGCTGCAAATCTTTCATCGACACCAACCTTTTGAAGTTGGAAGAGTACCCACTTAGCACTTTAACGAAAGCAAGCCACTCACAAAGCTTTCTCTTTTCGTGTCTAGATAATGTGTGCTTTGCTGGCGGTAAGTAAGTGCCGTTCGATCTTTTCTCGGGGAGCAAATTCGTTCTAATCTTCATCTCTTGAAGGTCCAACCGTGCCTTTTCACCATCTTTAGTCTTATTCGGAATGTCAATCAACGTGCCCACTATCGATTCACAGACGTTCTTCTCAATATGCATAACATCTAAGCAATGACGAACGTAAAGTGACTTCCAATATGGAAGTTCATAGAAGATTGACTTCTTCTTCCAAGGTCCATCGACAACTGGATCCTTACGTTTCCTCTTTCCCAAAACTACCTTCACATCTTTAACCATCTCAAATACATCCTCGCCAGTCAAAACCCGAGAAGCGGTTCTTTCTTCGGTATTGCCATCAAAAGCCTTCTTCTGTTTGCGATATCGATGATTTTTTGGCAAGAACCTCCTGTGACCAAGGTAAACGGTTTTCCTACCATTTTTCAACCGGATGGAAGATGTTTCCTTCATACAAACGGGGCATCCTATATAACTCTTCACGGGATAACCAGATAGGTTGCCAAGTGCAGGAAAGTCGTTAATTGACCAAATCAACATTGCGCGAAGATTGAACGTATCTTGACGGTAAGAATCTCTTACTTGTAAACCATCATCCCACAACCTTTTTAGGTCATCGATTAATGGTGTCAAGTAAACATCAATGTCATTCCCCGGTTGTTGAGGGCCTGAGATCAATAATGTCAACACATCAAGAACTTCTGCTTCATGAAAACGTCTGGAGGGAGATTGTAGTTGACAAGTATGACTGGCCAGGTACTATGCCGACTACTCATGTTACTATACGGGTTCATTCTCTCCGTCGACAAACCGAGACGTAAATTCCTTGGTTCTGCACTAAAATCTGGATGATTCTCATCAAAGGTCTTCCATCACGGTGCGTCGGCCGGATGCCTAAGCTTGCCATCGTCAACACGTTTATCATGATGCCATGTCAAACTCTTAGCATGCTGTGCATTACGGAATAAACGGCGGAAACATGGAGCTTGTGGAATGTACCATAACACCTTCACTGGCACTTCTTTACTACCATTCGATGGCACCTTGCCCTTCTTCCATCTCGACTCATTACAAACCGGACATTCATCTAACTCTCCATATTCTCTCCGGTAAAGCACGCAATCATTTGGACAAGCATGTATCTTCTCGTATTCCATTCCCAACGTGCTCAACGTCTTATTCGCCTCGTACATACTAGGTGGCACTTTGTTATCCTCCGGTAAAACCTCTTTTAGAAAAGCTAAAAGAGTCGTGAAACTAGAATTCATCCACCCTCCCGACGCTTTCATATTCCATAATTTAACCAATGCCTCTAATTTTGTATATTTTGTACACCCGACATACAAGGGCGTTTCGGCATCATTAATCATTTCCTCAAATAACTCCGGACGATGCACAAAGTTTTCTTCTAAATCATTAATCATATTGTACATATTATCATCATGACCAACGTTTTCCTTAACAATAGGCTCTTTACCTTTAGTACTAGTCGATGTATACTTAACATGGACAAAATCTTCACCATGTAAATACCATGTTTGGTAAGAACAAATAATCCCATAAGCGCGCAAATGCTCTCTAACATCATCAATGGAATGAGATCTATGATTACCACAAACTTGACACGGACACCGAATCTTATCGTCTTGTGTATGAGATTTGGCAAATGACAAAAATTCTTCAACACCATCTTCATATGCTTTACACTACAAGAATTTTCACATTCGGAGACCAAAAAATTGGTCGCAGAAAGTCTATTTTTTGGTCGCCGTTGCCTTCCGCGATCAAAAATTTTTGGTCGCCATTTGGTCCCCGAAAGTTGGTCGCACTAGATATCGGCGAACAAAAAAATTTTGGTCTCCGTAGGTATCGGCACCTACGGAGACCAAAAAAATTTGGTCTCCGAAGGTATCGGCGACCAAAAAAATTTGGGTCTCCGTAGGTCTCGGCACCTACGTAGACCAAAAAAATTTGGTCTCCGAAGGTATCAACGACCAAAAAAAATTTGGTCTCCGTAGGTATCGACACCTACGGAGACCAAATTTTTTGGTCTCCGAAGGTATCCGCAACCAAAAAAATTTGGTCTCCGTAGGTATCTTCGATTTTGCAAATTTCAAAATCGACGAATTTTGCAAAATTTTTCGGAGACAAAAAAACGTATTTTGCAAAGCTTTTTAGCTAGCAAATATTTTGGTTACCGAAAGTTTGAGCGACCAAAATTTTTTGATAGCAGTAATATTTATAACCTGTTGAGAATAGTTACATATTTTTCAATCTATAAATATACAATTATAAAAAATGATAATGCAAGAAAAATATGTTATATTAGCGAAAGAGACTCCAAATCTCTAAACACATTAAACAATTTATAGTAAATGTTTAATTATAATAGGTATCAAACGAAGGTAAACTATAATTAAAACAAAAGGTAACTTAGGATATAGTGGCAGAATGGAATATTAACTATATGAAGCATCTTAACTATAAAACTTAATGCAGAGAACTTTGTACACCCAGAGTAAAGCTCCTTCCCAGCATCAGCAAACAAATCAGCAAAATTCGGGGACTCTTCTTTATAAGCATTACCTTCATTTCCATCTCCACCATCGTCGACTGCTATGCTCCATTACTGTGCGGAGGGCCCTTTCTCTCAATTTTTTCGCCGGCCAACGCATTAAAACTGGTTCAACGGTCTTATGAAGAGATGCCCAAAGGATATCTTGAATGAGTGGGTGTGCGGGTAGTACAAATCTTCCTGCAAATGCAAAGAAGTTTTGTTGGTGAATAATTTGGTAAGTACTGGAGTTAAATTTGTAGTTTAAAGCTTCCATTTAACTTTCCTGTCACCAGCACCTGATAAGCAATCGCTTTATTACCATTTGAAGTATTATAGTTATGCTCGCAAGCAAATACCGTCTCTTTATGGTTTCCAGACCACATTCAAGCCAACGTACGTGTGGTATAAGTAACACATTGGTAAGTACACCATCCGACAGTGACACCACATTCTTCCTGTACAACCCAAAGAAAATTAGTTTTTCTCTCTGGCAGTGAAGTTGAGATATTATAAACGTTATTTCAAAAATTGAAAAAAAAAAAAAAAATCTTGTCACTGATTATTCTAAGTGAAGAAATGCCAAATTGAACAACAAGCATATTAGATGAGACAAATGGGCCTTAAATCCTCCATGATGGTACAAGCTATATTAGGCTGTGCAGAAAGAATGGGTAAAAGGCTGAATGAGATTGAAACCAAGAAAAATTTACACATTGAAATTACATAACAGTTCATTGAATTTGAGCACTGACATCAATCAAATTGTCAGGGATAGGCCTTAAAATGCAAGCGGTATCACATATTCAATTTTTTGAAGTTATATCCATCAATGTGTCTATGGTTTTTGAAATCATTTTCATATAACTAAATCAGAAACTTTTACGGAATCAAATGAGTATATGTCATTAATAAGAGAAATTTGCAGAACCGATGAAAGATAGAACCCAGTCATAGGAAGAGAAAGAACCTGGATGAATAGGAAGGATGTAAGGAAGAAGCCATATCTCAGAAGGTAGGGGATTATTACCAGACCATTCAAACACACCAAGTACCTATCAACATAAGCATCGCAAATTAAACAAAAAGCTAGAGCACACGGAAATCAAAAACACTGTTAGGACTAAATATTTAGCAATCTAAATATTAAAGCCAACATAGTAAAGGTTAAGCTCTCAACTGATAACCACATTTTCCCCCACGATGTAATGGCAGTAGCACCACCATGGTCCAGAATCCACCTACGCCCTCCCTCCATTGACCCTTGTCCATCGTTAGCTTCTTCACCAAGCAATCTTAAAGTAACGTAGGATAGAACCGAACCAAACATGGTGCTTGGCCCTTCAATGTGCAAACCCCAACCACCATCTTTGTTCTGCAATTACATTATCTATTAACAAGATTTCAGGCCTTTGTAGTGCACAAATTTACTCTAGGAGGAAAAAACGTGTCAAAATATAGAGATATATATAGAGACCTTCGATTTGAGCGAGGTCTTCGGGAGATCCGGGGTCGGGATCGAACTCCCAGACTTGGCGGCCGACGTGGTTGTTTAGAGTGCGCAGCCATGGATTCCCTTCTTCCGCGATCTTCAGCTTCCACATTCTTCTTCTTCTTCTTCTTCTTCTTCTTCTTCTTCTTCTTGTGCCTGAGCATGTTGTGTAGATTACCAAACACAAACCAAAAACCGAAAAAAGCGGAAACCCGAAAACAAGCTTTGATTCTGAGCATTCTAGAGCCTCAATAACTCCGCTAAAGAAGCAATCTTCGACCAGATTCCACATGAATCTCTGCCGAACATACCCAGTCTCAGATCCACTCTGACCTCAACCATTGAACACAAAAAGGCTTAAACAATCAACAAATCGGATTCTCTCTCTTATCAACCAAAAACCCTGACAAAATCTTCAACAATTATTAGAATTCCGTAACAAAAAAATCTTTTCAAGAAATTCAAACGAAATTCAATACAACTTAAAGCAAAAATTACACACCAAAAGATTAAAAAAAAAACCCATAAAACAATTCTAGAGAGAACCCATAAAATAAAAAAAATAAAAAAAAAAAAAAAAAATAAAAAACTTCACCAGACTAGAACACAAACAGAGCTCAAATAAATGCAAAAAGTAAATGCTAAAACCTTCTCGATCGGACCCGAAACCCGCGCAAATCAAACGATCCAAGCCTAAAAAAGTAACCCAAAAATAAAAGGAAGACCCAAAAGAGGAAAAGAAAAAATCAATATTAAGCGAGGACTCACCAGAGAGTAGAAGAAAAAAACTTCATTACTATCTAAGAAAACCAAGGAGATTTTTTCTCTCAATCCAAACTGATCAGAATACAAAACAAAACAAAACCAACTCTTCGATTTCTCCGTCAGTTTCAGTTTTTCTTTTTTCGAATCTCTTACCAAAAATACCAAAGTTGAGCTCCTCTGTTGTTGTTGTTTTTTTTTTTTTTTGTCTAAGGATTTCTGAGCTGTATTCGCTGCATCAGGAGACAAGAGAGAGAAAGAGGAGAAACGTTTTAGAGAGAGGAGAGATAGAGAGAGAGAGAGAGAATAGAGACTGAGTGTGGGTGTCCTTGCGGACTTCAAAATTGTATTCGATCAGATTGAATTTGCTTCATTCCTTCTTAGTTTTGGAGGGATACTCCCAAAATAAAATTTGGAGGGAAAATAAAACTCTTCAATATTTTGGCTCTCTTTTTCTATGCTTTCTTCATACATTTTTAAAATTTATAATCCGAAAATAATTTCGAGGAAACTACAATAGGTTTTTTTTTTCCTTGACGAAACTACAAAATAATTTTTTAATTTGTTCGAATTGTTATCATGCTATATTGGTTTCCTAAACAAGCTTTTTTAGAAAATTAATTACACATTTTAGAAAAATAAACTAATCATTTGTTATCTACTGAACTTTAAAATAATTCAACATTTCTATATATCTGATAACTTTAAACAGATTCCCAAGTATCAGATTGCATTTGATTACCTCTAACCAAACACCCCCTTAAGAATACCCGAAAATATGCAAGATAAGTTGTGTTTAGATTGATTGATTCTCACTAGAAACCAAAAATCATTCAACTTTATTGAGAAACTCTCAAAGGGATTTTATTAATAATCACCAAAAAGCCTCTCTACAAAATAACAAATAAGCATTTAAATTGTAATTCTAATCTTTATCTTATTCAAATTTGAAATAGTAAAAGATAACTCCTAGAATTTTGACAATATTGGGGAAAGTGAGAGGTAAGAGACTGAGAATGAACACTTTATCTTTCGTGTAGCTGTGTTGTTAGAGACTGAGAATTGATCATATCTTTTACCGCCTCCCAAAATTTGATAGGAAATGGACTTATTGAATATTTATTATAAAAATCAAAATAATATTTTTTGATTATTAATTAGGAGAGATAATATTATTTTGTTATTAATATTATAATTTATGATATTATAAATTTGGAAGGAGACTTACGGGGACCAAAAATTTGGTCTCCGTAGGTCTCCTTTTTATTTGGCAGAACTCATCAGGGACCAAATTAATTTGGTCCCCTGTAGGAGACCTACAGAGACCAAATTTTGGTCTCCGTAGGTCTCCTATATGTTTATGAGGGAAAGTCCCTAAGGAGACCTACGGAGACAAATTTTTTGGTCTCCGTAGGTCACCTAAGATGTCACCTATCAGGGACCAAATTAATTTGGTCCCTGTTAGGAGACCTACGAAGACCAAAATTTGAGACCTACGAGACCAAAATTTTGGTCTCCGTAGGTCACCTAAATGTCACCTATCAGGGACCAAATTAATTTGGTCCCTGTACGTAGGAGACCTACGGAGACCAAAATTTTTGGTCTCCGTAGGTCTCCTATGGTTTTGTTATGGACATCCCTAAGGAGACCTACGAAGACCAAAAATTTTGGTCTCCGTAGGTCACCTAGATGTCACCTACAGGGACCAAATTAATTTGGTCCCTGTAGGAAACTTACAGAGACCAAAATTTTTGGTCTCCTATGGTTTGTTCCGATGTCCCTAAGGAGACCAAAAATTTTGGTTTCTGTAGGTCACCTAGATGTCACCTACAGGGACCAAATTAATTTGGTCCCTATAGGAGACCTACGGAGGCCAAAATTTTTGGTCTCCGTAGGTCTCCGATGGTTTTGTTACGGACGTCCCTAAGGAGACCAAAAATTTTGGTCTCCGTAGGTACCTAGATGTCACCTACAGGGACCAAATTAATTTGGTCCCTGTAGGAGACCTACGGAGACCAAAATTTTTGGTCTCCGTAGGTCTCCTACATGTTTTATATATGTCCTTAAGGAGACCTACGGAGACCAAAATTTTTGGTCTCCGTAGGTCTCCTTTTTATTCAGCATAACTTATCAGGGACCAAATTAATTTGGTCCCTGTAGGAGACATACGGAGACCAAATTTTTGGTCTCCGTAGGTCACCTTCCGCCACCAAATGAAATTTGGTGGCGGTTTGGTATGTTCGAAAGCAATTTTCAGGGACCAAATTAATTTGGTCCCGGAAGGTGACTTACGGGACCAAAATTTGGTCCCCGAAAATGCTTTTCGGCCATCAAATTAAATTTGGTCACCGTTTGTCTTCGGCGGGAAATGAAATTTTTTTCCGCGCTCAACCATTAGCGACCAAAAATAATTTGGTCTCTAAATGTCACCTACGGAGACCAAAATTTGGTCGCTGAAGGCTTTGACTTTCGGTGACCAAAATTTGGTCGCCGAAACTACTCTTCAGTGACCAAATTTTTTTTGGTCGCGGAAAGTCTGGTCGCTGAAAGTTCAAATTCTTGTAGTGTTAGTCAATCTATTAAACCACATCCATTTCCTATCCATGCTTTGCGCGCAAATCCTAAACCAATAAATCAAAGTTCTCGAAGTCAAGGTGTGCATATTTTTAAATTGCATGCATGAATATCATTGCATTTAATAATTAGTTACGTTATATATAAATACGTACTCCCGGCAAATGCATTAATTAAATCAACAATATATTTACTAAAAAATTCCAAAAAAACATAACAAAACTAAAAATACAAATAAAAAATCGGCCCGGGTTATTTAACATATATAAAAATCCAAAATAAAAATACATCGTAATTTAAAACACTTTGATTGTGATCACTGAATTAAACACTTTGAGGTATTTAACGTATCAAAAGCAATCCAAAAAATACAATTAAAATTAATATTCTGGGTTTGTAAATAAAAAATTAATACAGGGGAAAACATCAAAAAGATGAGTTAATTTGTGTCATCATGACTTACAAGAATGATGATCGACCAGTGGATGGTGGTGGGTGGCGTCTAACAGCGGCGTATGGAACTGTTATCGGAGCGATCTGAGCTGATTTTGTTCACGGCAACTGGTGTATCGATGTGGGAAAAACAGTGCTACTCGATCTGATATGTCTGAACAAAAGGACGATGATTCCAGGACGGTTTCATGAAACCGTCGTGTAAGTATGGTCTTACACGACGGTTTTAGTTAACCGTCGTGTAATCCCAGAAATTTCCACGATGGTTCTCTAGAACCGTCGTGGAAGTTGAGACTTACACGACGGTTTCAGAGAACCGTCGTGGAAATTCATACTTCCACGACGGTTTTTAAACACCCGTAGTGGAAGTCTCGACTTCCACGACGGTTTTTGTTCTGTGTTTTTTCCTTAGTTTCCACGACGGTTTTTAAATAACGGTCGTGGAAGCTCCGTCGTGGTATCCACATTCTGTAGTAGTGATCTTCCATGTTGGCATCTTCTGCGTTGACTCTCCAAACTAACAGTAAATTAACAAAAAACTGTTTTTGGTTTTACTAATACAAGTTGCCATAAATGACAACATAAAAAACCTAACAATCTCCCCCTTTTGACTTTTTTGGCTCAAACCTGATTATAAAAGAAAACCCCAAACAAAAAAAGCAAAAACCAAAAACTCAAATGACTCGCCCTAAACCTAAACCTAAACTACTCCCCCTTTTTGACACCAGAAATGCCAAGACACAAACACTAAGCAGAACTTGCACTAACCGACTTATCTTCATCTTCAGCTTCATAAGCAGCAACGATACTCTCCAATTCACGTTGTCTTTGCTTGAGGTGAACTCGTTGTTGTTTCAGAAACTGAACTTCACTACTCATAAACTATAGCATCTTCAACTTCTTTGCCTGTGAGACAGATGTACCAGCAGATGTTGAAACATCTAGATCAACACTAGTCTGCTCCCCTGAACTGCTGCATCTGGCTGAACATCTTCTTGTTGTTGAGGCAATGCGAGATCATTAACATGCCTACCAGAGAGATGCTTCTTTGAAACTTTGAGGACACTTGGAATTGGCTCCATAGGATCATTTGGGTTCTTGATTTCCGTCTGAGGCATCAAGATCTCATAGATCTATGATGGAAAAGGCAGTTTGGTGTATGAGACAGTTTCTTCTGCATGACTCACAATCTCATCAAAGATATGTTTCCCAAAATCAAAGGGTGTACCTGTACCGATCATGTATAATAGGGCAGCTAAATCTTTGGGAATGGAGGTTGGGTGAGCACTCCGCAACCATTTAGCAAGGAGTATTTTGTGCAAAATACAGTACTTAATAGTAAGGTCAGCAGCAGGAAAATTGTGAGACCTGGGACACTTGGACAAGACAGACCCAGTAAGAGTATCCCAATAAGAAGCATTGCTGATGTTAGAGGACAAATTTGAATTAAATTCATGAACTATAGGACCCAAAAATGGTTTGGCAGATGTCACAATTGTAGGAAAAAGAAGTAATTTATGCAGTAGAATTTAAAAAATAATTTCTTAAGATCGTATGAACTTATGTTGCCATATACAATAAATTATTTTACAATCTATGTACCTTCATAGAAGACAATAGGAATGCTGGAGGATGTGATCAAAGAGAGCTTCAACCAGCTAGCCTTCTTTACTATTCTCCAATTCCCGGACATTAGAGTGTGTGGGCACTCGGTCTCTTGATCATTATTCATGCACGGCTTTCTCCTTCCAACCACCCAGAACTCTTGCAGCTTATTATTACTATAATGGGAGACTCGCTCACCTTAGAGTTTGTGGTCTAAATAAAATAGAAGTCCCTAGGGTCTTATTTATAGTGAATGGACTGGGTAGAATTTGAATTCGAATAAGACACTTGAAAAATATTTTTCTCTCTCCTCCTTTCCTAGTATGTGTTTTTTTTTTTCTTGCTTGGGAGACAGAAAAATCGTCCATAACAGGTCTAGGAGATTTAAAATTTGATTCAAATTTTTATCTCCAATTATCTTATGATTTTATCTCCATGGATAATGTTCCATAACTCCAATTTAAATTCAAAATAAAATCATGGCAACTTTATTTGAATTAAATAATTTTGTAATAATTATCCAAATAAAATCAACAAAGAGAAAATCTTTTCCTTCCCTTATCATCATAAGAAATGCCTACACAAGATAGACTAGGATAAGATTTTGTTTCAATTTAAAATCCAAATAGGATAATTACCATATTTAATTTAAAATATTTATTTAAATAAGATTATCTAGATATTTAAATTAATTATCTAAATAATTAATTTATCCATATCTCTTAATTTAAATTAATCTCATATTTATAACAAAAGATAAATATAATTAATTCAGATTTCAAATCTTATCTTCAAATAAATATTTATCCAAACTAAATATTTATCCAATTAATTAAATGAAACAAAATTCTCATTCTATCCTTAGCGGAAAAAATGCCTACACTTTGTGGGAGGTGTTTTGGGTTTTTTTTTTCACTAAGTCCAAGAATTAAAACCATAATGAATATCCCAATTGATTACCATCAGTTAAGGAATTATATTGAACTAGTAAAGGGACCAATTGGACATATATATAATATGAGCTCCAATAATCTATGTAAGTAATTATTCTATACCAAATAAATTAATTACACAATTATTAGCTTCAGAGTCACACCACTATAAACCTGAAACTACACTCCCAATTATATACCATATTACGTAAGCCAGTGTGTAGCCGCAGTCCAATAACCTTGTCATATATGTAACACCCTTATATGATATCCAAGATCAACTTAAAGTCAAAGTCTGTTCAACTTTTTGATTACGCTATCTTAAAGATCCATTATATATCCAATAATTAAATGATTATTTACCCAAAGTGAACAATTAGTAAATTTCCCATCAAACAACCCGAGACCTCGTCCATTTTCGCATCCTGTATAATGTCGTTTAAAAGGATAACCTTTACTTTTATATGAGCTATGATTCCATATCTATAAGCAAAGCTCAAATCGAATATAAGTCATATAGCCAACGAACCGGTCTAATAGCTTACTACTCTGAGACGCTTTAGGCTTTGGTATATCAAAGTACATAAGTCATAAACATGAAGTCATTTACTTACTCAAGATTAAGGTTATTATATAATGAACATCAAAAGTGAATTAATCTAATCAAGCGGACTTATAGATTAATTACACTTTGGTCCAGTCCAATATATCATCACCACTCGGCAATATATCTATGTCTCTACTTGGGAGTCGGTTTGCTCCAGATGGTCAAGACAAATCATCCCCCCAGTTGGCTTCTCTACTACAAAAGTTTGCTTAGATGATGGAAAATATACGACGGTTTTACAAAAACCATCGTCTTAAACTCAATTACACAATGGTTATACAAAACCGTTGTGTAATCTCTCAATTTTTACAATCCCTACCAGCCCTCATTATATCTTATAGAACAGTTCCGCAGTCGCGAAAAACATTACAGAGACCTACGAAACCAGATCCTCCGCTGCCATCGTCCACCAAACTAACACTTTCTTATAGTAATTATTTGTAAGTAGTGATTATTACTTACTCTTTTGAGTTATTTAATTTGTATTAATGAATTGTAGGTATTTTAGATATCCAAAAAGGTAGATTCTCATTTTTTTTAAGTATGATTTGTTAAATTATTTCGAAAGCCTAATATGTGTTATTTTAATTGCAAAAACTTGATTATTGAATGAATTGTATGATCTTTAATTTGGATTTAGGCTGGGTTCTTGCAAATGGATCGAAAATGGATGTGGGCTAATATATTGACTAGAAAATATCGAGATAGTGTTCAAGAATTTTGTCATTTGCCAAAACTCACATAAAAAATGATAAGATTCGATGTCCTTTTGTGGATTGTGGAAATCATAGATCTCATTTAGTTGATGAAGTTAGAAGACATGTGCTTGCCCGTGGGATTATTTGTTCGTACCAAACATGGTATTTACACGGTAAAATTTGTTTGAATCCAACATCGAAGAACAAAGCAGAAGAACATATTGTTGACGAAGATGTAGGAGATAATTTGTTTGATATGGTTAATGATTGGAAAACACTTTGTGCATCATCCGGAGTTATTTGATGTAGTGATGAATGATGTCAAGATACCCTTGTATGACGGGTGCACTAAACATACGAAATTGTCCGCATTGATCAAATTATGAAACATGAAGGCTTCGAGAGAGTGGACAAATTCTAGTTTCACGACTCTTTTAGAATTTATAAGAGAGGTCCTACTGGTTGATAATAAAATACCGGCTAGTAAGTATGAAGCTAAGAAGACATTGAGCACTTTGGGAATGGAGTATAAAAAAATTCATGCTTGCCCAAATGATTGCGTCCTTTACCTAAATGGGTATGAGGATTTGGATGAATGCCCGGTTTGTAAAGAGTCAAGATGGAAGAAGGGCAAGAAGCCAACGAATGGTAGCAAAGAAGTGCCGGCAAAGGTGTTATGGTATATTTCTTTGACGCCGCGTCTGCGGCATTTATTCCGTAATGCCGATCATGTCAAGAATTTGACTTGGCACCATGATAAACGTATTGAAGATGACATGCTTAGACATCCAGCCGATGCACCACAATGGAAGACCTCTGATGACGATCATCCTGAATTTAGTGTGGAACCACGAAATCTACGTCTTGGATTGTCAGTGGACGGAATGAACTGTAACGACCCGCCTAACATAGGCCGTTACCATACTTATCTTACATACTTACTTAACTTATTTAATAAAATAGAAATACGGAATAAATTTTTTTTAAACAATTTGAAATCTAACTTGACCATGTACTTATATATATATATATATATATATATAAGTATATACTTTCTTCATTGAGTATTGAAATATCAAACTTATTTTAACAATATAGCAAGGTATACAAAATAGCAGATAGAAATATCTTATTACAAAACGCGTAGCGGTCTCCATCCCGAAGTTTCACAGATAGCCATGCCATGCCCCACCGTCTTGTATCAAGCTTTGCCAATAGGTAGCTTACCTACAGCATAGACATAAGTCATAAGCTTTCGCCCAGCAAGTACAACTTTCATTCCGCAAAAACATTTTGTAATAAAACAATGCATGAACCAAATATGCTTTCTTATGAATTCAATTATGCTTTCTTATGTTAGCATATTTTTGGGCCCCTTACTTAACATGAGTGTACGTACCGTGGCGCACAGCCATAGAGTGGTTGGGACGGCCAGTCCAATCCAACTCAAACTATGGACCAAACCTGACCTAGTGCAGGTCGATATGATGCAAGGCAACTTGCTTGTCATCATACTTGAAATCTTGCTTTAAAAATCTTAAAACTTCTTACTGCCTTGAACATTCTTGAAACATCATTTCATACTTGAAAACCATTTCATACTTAAAAACTTGAATCTTATTCTTACCATGTGATTTATCATTAGTGAGCATGCTTCATGATGCCACAATAATAAAGCATACATCATATGCAACACATACACGAATGCATGAGCTTTGAAAACATGCAAAGTAGTAAAAACATTTTGCCTATGCTGTAGGTGGAGTTGTACTTACAGGTTATGCTAGATTCTGGGTTTGCTGTTCCGACAGGTCACAACAACAAGTTACCTTCCTGTTTCCAAAAAGGACGTAAGATAAGAATCATCCTATCTTACTATTAACCATATCATTCAATGTTGGTATCCAATCCAACATTCATAAGTAACCCAAGATGCAAGCACCACATATTATAGTGGTATTCTATTTGGTTACTGTAAGTAACCATGGGTACAAGGCCCAATAAATATTGGTATCCTTTCCGATTACTATATGTCTTACTATTGTTACCATATAATTTAGCCTAATTTATTTATTTATTTCTTTTCTTCACAAACCTTGTTTGATATTGTCTTACCTTTTTCTTTTAAAATTATTTATAAAGTTTTAACCTTTTTAAACTATTTTTATAAAACTGTCATTTTTTTAACAAGGATAGTAAAAACTATAAAATTCTAAAAAGCATATTTGAAAATAGTCCCATAAATTTGGTTATCAGTGCATGTGTAGGAATTGTTTGTTCAAGCACTGTTTTGAAAATCCTGTGCAGGAATTTCCTATATCCTGCACGGTCTTGAAAAACTAGTTTTTTCTTAAAATCTATTTTGAATTTGAAAATATTTTCTTCACAAAAGTTGTAGACCTCGAAGAATCCTACAACTTTTGTTCTTTACTTAAAACTTGGTTCGGCCTTTAACCTATCCGTTTTCCTTTTTGAAAATTGCTGGCCGTGCATGGTGTCTGGGCCGACCAGGTTCGGGAATTTGTAAAAAACAAAAGCTTTTGGTGCTTATTTTTCAAAATATGTCCATGCAGTCCCCTAGGATTTTCAATTTCCTACAACTTTACAGTTTTGACTTTGTCCAGATTCGGCCTCTAAAGGCCTCAAACTTACGTTTCCAGATCACAGTCTCATTTGATCGAAAGTTGACAGTTTTGTTTTTGATTGGTTTTAACGTAAAAATTTGCACAGCCTACCTCAGACGGTCACAACCGTGAGCCTACATCAATTCAAGCGGCGTGTTACATATATTCTTATGATCCATACACTTGATCATCTTACTTAAAACCCAAATAGGTAATCCTTACTTGTCTTACCAAATTAGGGTTTTAGGATAGTTTTTAACCCATCATTTATCACACATCAACACCATCATCATCATTCATACGATGCTTCTTCTTAAGCATGTGGGGACATATCACAAACACAAGATAGGCATACAAAAATTCCACATTCTTCTAAAGCATAAAATCAAATGCATGCTTAAACTTATCGATCAGGACCATCTAAACCTAAATCAAGCACATACTAAGCACATAAAACTATTGCATAAAAATAAAGAGGGTGAGCTTATGTTTGTTGGAAAAATCGGATCCGATATCAGAGTTACGGCACAGCGGAAGTTTTAAAATTTTAATGCTGATTCGGAAAAGAAGCTCATGATGCATATAACAATAAATTAAATTCATGATCAAGCGTACCTTATTTCTCGGATTCCGGAATTGCTAGAGCGATTGACCAACGTGTCTTCTCTATTATTCTTGAGTTCCATGTCTCAGAGTGTGTGTGGGCACACGTTCTATGAATCCAAGCGACCAGTAAGGCTTTCCGAAGTCTAGATCATTCCTTCTCAATTCCGATGTTCCTCGTTGAGAATATGATCCAATATCTTTCTTCAAAACTGCAAAACAGGAACCGATTAACCTCCTATGAAAATTATCAATCGGTTTAACCTTCCTCACAATTTTGATTCAATGGAATTTTCTCTCTTTTTCTCACTCAAGAGTATGGCCGAATTTTATGATGTGGAAGAAACCCAAATTATTTTTCCTCTCACTCCAAAAACGTTTTTCTCCTTAGTGAATGACCAAAAATTAGTTTTTCAAGAATTCCTAGCCTTTATATAGAAGTCCAATCCTTTTTAAAATTTATCTCCTTTAAAAATAATTAATAATTATTTTTTTGGATAAATTTTGAATCAAAAGATCATACAACTTTAGGGCTAGATTCATTGAACCTAAAAACGTTTGTCCAAGAGGAAATCAATCCTCAAAAATTCGGCCACTTTGAGATAAATCTTGATTGGTGGTTCAAATTTTAAATCAAGAATCTAGACTAGTCAAAATATCCTAATCCTATCTAGATTCAAATTTCTTTTAAACCTTTTCAAATTTAAATAAGATTCACTTATTTGAATAAATATTTTCCACAAACATTATCCATATTAATTAATTTAAATCAATGGAATAATTCAAATTTTCTTTCCACACAAAAACCGTGCACCTCTTTTAAGTAAAGAAAAATCCATCAAATAATCTCCATTATTTAAATCAATTAATAATTTAATGTTAGGAATATATTTGAATAATTTTGAAACAAAATTTTCTTCCTCCATTCAATTAAAAAACGTGCAGCTATTTTAATTAGGAGAGAAAAATTTTGTTTTCCAAAATTATATAATTCAAACACAATCTTATTTTCAAAATTCAAATTAACCAATCACATGTCAACAAATCATTTGTCTACAAATTTCACATGTCCAATCCTTTCTGGATTGCATGTTAGAGAGTACCATGTCTTAATAGACATTACTAAATTCCGTTTAAATTTACCGATCTCATTAGGAACAAATCCCGAGATGCTATATGGAACCATATGAGCTAATAGAGGGACCCAATGGAAATATGTAAAGAGGCTCCTATAATTGTGAAAAAATAATCCCAGATTAATTATTCATCAATTATCAACTTCAATACTATTCCACTAAAAGTTTGAAGCTGAACTCCTGTTTACATACCATATTACGAAAGCTCTCTAACGTAGCGCTTCTTCCATGATTTATTTATCGCTTGCTTAATCCCCATATGTTATCCATGATTGAATTAAGGACTTTTTCCATTTTACCTTTTCAATCATTTTAACTTAAAGTTCCATTATTCTCCATTGAAAGAATCACCAATTATAAAACCATACAATTGGTAAACCACCAGAGAACACAAAGTAAACCGATGGCCAAGATCTTGTTATACTATCTTTCAATCCCCGAATAATGCCTTTAAGTAGATAACATTTACTATCGTTAAGATAGCTATGGATTCCGTATCTATGAATCTTGATTTCTCCATCCATAAGTCATGCACCCAAAACACAAGTTTATTGACCATAAATTAACAGTGTCTCACCTGTAGTGCATTAAAGTACATAAGTCATGGATACAAACTCAATTAATCATTTCAGGATTAAGATTAATGCAGGATGATAATCAAAGTGTCATTGATTTTTAAAAATGGAATTATTAAACCGAATCAATTAACACTTCAGGTCCAGTCCAATGTCATACCTCAATACTGGTATACATTAAAGTTTCTACTCGGAACCTATCCAATGGTCAAGACAAACCATTCCTCAAAGGAAGTAGACAACCTTTACAATCTTATCACGAATAAGATCCCCAAATCTTATTCCATCGATTGCAGACTATTTATTTAGACTATTATCAAATTACCACGTTTTCTATGTATACCCGGTATACATATGGTAATCTGATATATTACCAACAGCCAAGGAGTATTTTATGTTTGCTCAAAATAACCATACAATCAACAAATGAAAGTAAATAGGACACAACTTATTAAACATGAATAACCTCCTCTTATTAATATCAAAATGTCATATTTACAGAAAATCCCTAATATTGATTTTCTATTCTTAGGGCACATTTAGATCCCAACAATGTTCTTACAAACCCAAATTTCAAATACATTTAAATCCTTGATCACAACATAATATAATGCTTAGGGGATTAAAAGGATTACCTCTAGGTCTTGAAGAGTGAATCTACACCTTAGATTGAGAAAATTTTCTTCCTCACTTCACTCACACACAACCGGCCACTTCCCCCCCCCCCCCCCCCCCCCCTTTTTCGGTTCCTAAGGGTGAGAGGGAGAGTTGAGGATGAACTAAAATTTTTGAGGTGCAACTAAGTGGTCCACATGCAACCCCACATCACCCATTTATAGGTGAAAATTAATTAATTTTCTAGAATTATTTTTATTCCTAAAATTGTATATTGGTCCCCAAAAGCAAAATATTTGCTCTTTAGTACTCCATTGAGGTGACCGGCCATTATGGGGTCCTTGTAGGCCAAGAAATTTCTTCATCCTCATCCACCTATTTCTTTCCAATTTTCCTAAAAATCCCAAAATTCACATATTTATCCATGATGAGATGTCCCCCCATTAGGGCTCCGTTTGGCATTTTCTCTTAATATGCAGTCCATTTTCTTACTAATGCAGATATTACAAATATTGTTTTCAACTATTAATAGTATTGCAATACTGAACTGCAGTCCATAATTTATCTGCACTTAACTGGACTGCGTGTAGGTTTTTCTTAGCACTTGAAGCCACTTAGTCCTTATTACTCTAAATATTGTGCTTGATTTTTCTACAATGGTCCCGTACCTTATTCTCACTTCTTCATCTGTAATGACAGTTTATCACAGTATAATTTCCATACTACTCTCTGTACTGCAGTACCGTCTTAATCATATCCTTGATCATCCTGGTCAAACGCTGACTGGAATAAAATCATAAATCCTTATTCTGCCTTTTTCATCAAAAGACCTCATGCTAGGCTAAGCAAACTATTATTGAGTCTTATAATATTATAAGAACTCAGATATATCCTGATAAAATCAAATCAGGTATTTCACATAAACATTCATATTCCTTAAAGAGGAAATCATGAATCAGTAAAAAGGGTGGCTATTACATTAACCCACATGCATGGTAATATGAGTAGCAGGCATAGTATTTGGCCCGTCACACATGTCAACTACAATCTCCCTCCGAAGTTGAACATGATGCGGAAGTTCTTAATGTCGACTTTATTGATCTCTGGTCCTCTACAACCAGGGAATGACATTGATGTGTACTTGGCACTGCTAATCGATGATCTAAAGAGCTTATGAGAAAAGGGGTTCGAAGTTAGAGATGCTTGCCATTAAGAGACATTCACACTTCGTGCAATGTTGATGTGAACAATTGATGACTTTCCTGCTTATGGAAACGTATCTGGTTATTTAGTAAAGAGTTCTATTGGTTGTCCCATTTGTATGAAAGAAACATCTTCCATCCGGTTGAAGAATGGTAAAAAACCATTTACCTTGATCATAGGAGATTCTTACCAAAAAATCATCAATACCGCAAACAAAAAAAGGCTTTCGATGGTAATACCGAAGAAAGAATCCCTCCCCGGGTTTTGACGGGCGAATAAGTTTTTGAGATGGTTAAAGATTTGAAAGTAGTGCTTGGGAAAAGAAAATGGAGTAACAAGGATCCGGTGGTTGATGGACCTTGGAAAAAGATGTCAATCTTCAACGAACTTCCATATTGGAGGTCACTTTTCGTTCGTCATTGATTGGCTCTGATGCATATTGAGAAAAATATTTGTGAATCAATAGTGGGCACGTTGCTTGACATTCCTAATAAGACCAAAGATGGTGAAAAGGCACGGTTGGATCTTAAGGATTTGAAGATTAGACTTAACTTGCTCCCTACGAAAAGTGGGAATACCAGTTACTTACCTCCGGCAAAGTATGCATTATCAAGACAAGAAAAAATAATGCTTTTTGTGTGGCTCGCTTCTATAAAAGTGCCCAATGGGTATTCTTTCAACTTCAAAAGGTTGGTGGCTATGAAGGATTTGAGGCTGATTGGAATGAAAACACATGATTGTCATATCTTGATGTAACAATTATTACCGCTTGCCTTGCAAGGAGTTTTAATGAAGGATGTGAGATTCGCAATTACCAAGTCATCCTCTTTTTCAATTCGATATACTCCAAGGTAATTGATCCATTTACACTAGATTCACTACAATCAGAGTTGGTCAAGACATTGTGCTTACGTGAGAAGTATTTTCCACCATCCTTTTTTGACATAATGATTCATCTAATGGTGCACTTAGTACGGAAAGTTAAGCTATGTGGGCCGGTATACTTGAGATGAATGTATCCTTTTGAAATGTACATGAAGGTTTTGAAGGATTATGTCAAGAACTGAAATAGGCCTGGAGGATGTCTAGTTGAAAGTTACATAACGGAGGAATCGATCGAATTTTGCTCCAAGTATTTGTCCAATGCGGTAGCGATTGGGTTGCCAAAGACTACAAACATTGACTCAAAAGGACTATCCGTCGGCATTCCTTCTTCGGTAAATCGAGGTGAATGGGAGCAAGCTTGTCTCTATACTTTACATAATAGGGTTGAAGTGGAGCCTTTTATTGAGGTTCACCTACAGGAATTAAGATATGCAAATCCAAGAAGAGGAAGAAATGAAAAGTGGCTGCAAGATGAACACAACCGGACCTTTCGTTTGTGGATATGAAGACATGTCTTTCAGAATGATGGCTTTTCGCAAGACTTAATGAAACTAGCTAGAGGACCGTCGACGATAGTTACATGGTATACATCATACTTTATCAATGGTTATACATTCTACACTCGCAAAAGAGATGAGAAGCATCCCGTTCAAAATAGTGGTGTTAGTATCCGTGCTAAGGCTATGCATATTTCATCTGCAAAGGACAAGAATCCAGTATATGGAACCATGAACTACTTTGGTTTCATTGAAGACATTTGGGAACTTGATAACTATGGATTGCAAGTAGCACTCTTTAAGTGAAAGTGGGTCAACAATAATTATGTCAGAATTGATAGTGATGGCATCACAGTGGTGGAATTTATACGATTAGGATACAAAAATGATCCGTTCATTATGACATCACAAGTAATCCAAGTATTTTATACAACGGATCCCAACAATTTAAAGTTGTTCTTAGTTATGCCGATGAAGCAAAAAATGATTCGTGATGGTCAAGAAGATGAGGAAGATTGCTCCGACATTCCATCATTCACAAAGGGATTGCCAACAGTTGAGCAGATTGATGATTTCGATGATGATATTTCTCATTTGCTTCGACACAATATTGAATGGACACGTGTTGAGGAAGCAAAGAAAAAAAAAAGAGTAAAACTTGAACATTTTGTCATTTGTTCATGATTACTATTCTATTTTAATTCAAGATGTATTAGATTTATTTTGTTATGTTGCTTGATCTATATTGAACATTAATGTTGAACAGGGATCAATACTATGGTCATTTGGGTCACTGTTTAAATAACACACGGGATATTAGGCCGTTGGATGACAGAAAAAAAAGGAGATGAAAAAAGTGTATTAAGATTACACGACAGTTTCAGGCCAAAACCGTCATGTAATCCTTACTAAATTGATTACACGATGGTTTTGGCCAGAACCGTCGTGTAATCTTCCGAAAATGAGGTGAAATTTTGAAATTTTGTGCATTGAAATTCATGCGTAAACCCTTAGCTTAAATCCACTTTCCTCTTCCTTTCTCATCATTTTCATCTTTAACCCTCTCAAATACTCAAAGATTTCTCCTACCCACTATCTTCTTCACCCGCCCGCCGACCGTGCCACCACCTGCCCCTTCCCCTCTCTCACTTTTTCTCTCGTTGCCTCAACACTGTCCTCACCTCTGTCTCCTTTTTCCGCCGCCGCCGTCGCCACCTCCACTTTCTCCTGGCACTACTACAAAAGTTGGCTTACACAATGGAAAATACATGATGATTTTTATGAAACCGTCGTCTTAAACAAGATTACACGACGGTTTGACAAAACCGTCGTATAAACAAAGGATTACACGACAGTTTTGTTGGAACCGTCGTGTAATCCGGTAGCATTTCAAAAAAAAAAAAAGGATTACACGACGATTACAAAAACCGTCGTGTAATAATCCTCCGAAAATTTTCAAAATTTTCAAATTTAAAAAAGAAAGGATTACACGACGGTTATCTAAAACCGTTGTGTAATCCTCTGAAAATTTTCAAAAAAAAAAATGGGATTAAACGACGGTTTTAAAAATCGTCGTGTAATCCTCCGAAAATTTTCAAAATTTTCAAAATTTCAAAATTTCAAATTTCAAAAAAAAAAAAAAAAAGGATTACACGACGGTTATAAAAACCGTCGAGTAATCCTCCGAAAATTTTTAAAATTTTCAAATTAAAAAAAAAAAGGATTACACGACGGTTCTAAAAACCGTCGTGTAATCCTCTGATTACACGATGGTTTTAAGCAAAACCATCATGTAATCCTCGGATTACACGATGGTTATAGAAAACTGTCGTGTAATCCGACGAAAAATTTTCAAAATTTTCAAATGTCATGCTTTAGAATTCGCACGACAACCCATTACTTAAATACACTTTCCTCTTCATTTATCATCACTTTCATCTTCAACCCTCTAGACAACTCAAACTTTTCTCCTCCCCACCTCCTTCACCCCCCCCCCAACTTAAAATCTGGTCACGCCCCCGCCGCCGCCGCCACTTCAAACTTTTCCCAAACCGCTGCCATAGCCCCGGTTTGTTTCCGCCGCCACCGTCGCCACCACCTCTCTCTCCCGGTGTTCCCATCAAGGCCGTGATTATTTTTTTTTAAAGAAAAGCAAGGTGACTTCCATATTGCTCAATTTCTTGTTTTCAAACAAAACTACGAACACACAATGCTTTAATAAATTGCGTGGAGTGTAATTTGTAGTGTTGTTTGAATGTTTTTTTAATTTATTGTTGCTCTTTGGAGATGAATGTTTTGTGCACGGTTTTGGCACTCTACACACATTTTTTCACATGGTTTTTATCCACCCACCACATGCTCGATGAAATGCCAAAATGGATTTTTGTTTTGGATAATCGTATGGAATTTGATTATAGTGTAATGTGTGCCATTACACGATGGTTTTGCTCAAAACCGTCGTGTAATTGGGCTTGAATTAAAAACAAAAGGTTTTTTTTTGGTGATGGCACACATTACACGATGGTTTTGCTCCGAAACCGTCGTGTAATGTGTGCCATTGCCAAAAAAAAAAGCCTTTTTTTTTTAATTCAAGCCCAATTACACGACGGTTTTGAGCAAAACCGTCGTGTAATGGTACACATTACACGATGGTTTTGGGTCAAAACCGTCGTGTAAAGTTCTCAATTTACGGCGTTTGCTACTATATTTCTTGATTCGACGACGGTGTGAACCGTCGTATAATATTGAGATACCACGACGGTTCCATAACCGTTGTGGTATCTTCCACGACGCTGGATTACATGACGGTTGTCTAACCATCGTGTAATCCATAATTTTTACTAGTGTGGTGTTCCCATCAAGGCCATGACTATTTTGCATCAAAGAAAGGCAAGGTGACTTCCATATTGCTCAATTTCTTGTTTTCTAACAAAAGTACGAACACACAATTCTTTAATAACTTGCTTGGAGTGTAATTTCTAGTGTAGTGTGCTCGATTTTTTAATTGTTTCTATTTGAAGACGAATCTTTTGTGCAATTTTTTGGCATTTTACGTTTTACGAACACACAATATTCTACGCATTTTTTTTCCGCCCACCACATGCTTGATGAAATGTCAAAATGGAATTTTGTTTTGGATAATCATATGGAATTAGTTTCTAGTGTAGTGTGCTTGGTTTTTTTATTGATGAAATTGGTAGACGAATATTTTGTGCAATTTGTTGGCAATTTAAGATCTTTGAATACAATAAGCTACGATTTTTTTTTTCCACCCACCACATGCTCGATAAAATGTCAAAATGGAAGTTTGTGTTGGATAATCATATGGAATTAGTTTCTAGTGTAGTGTGCTCGGCTTTTCATTGGTAAAATTGGTAGACGAATAGTTTGTGCAATTTTTTGGCATTTTAAGATCTTTGAATACAATATGCTACGAATTTTTTTGCCCGCCCACTATATGCTCGATGAAATGTCAAAATGGAATTTTGTTTTGGATAATCATATGAAATTAGTTTCTAGTGTAGTGCGCTCTGTTTTTTTATTAGTGAAATTTGTAGACGAATCTTTTTAGCAATTTTCTGGCATTTTAAGTTTATAGTGTAGTGTGCTTGGTTTTTTTAACATTCTTGGTGGTGAATGTGAATTTTATTTGATTAAATTAGTCTGCCATACTTGTTTGTGTTTTTGTGTTGCAATAAATATAGGTGAGTGTTGGAATAAAAAATGACACAAAATAGAGTTGAAGAATGCAAAAAGGGAAAAACACGAAGAAAAACCCATTTAATCCCAATGCTGATGGCAAACAAAGGGCAACTTTAATGAAACGAGTCCATATGGCAAGGAAAAGAGGTGAACAAATTGAAGTCACCTTTGATGAGAAAGGACAATTGGAAGGGAAGCACGGTGATGAATTGATGAGCTGGATTGATGGGCTCGCTCGAGAGCACGTTCTAATATGGATACAAGATTGGAGATCCCGTGATTTAGATGGATTGAAAGAAATAATTTGGAAAGAAACTGTTACTTCTTTCACCATGGGTGACTGCTTTCGGAGTGCTTGTTTAACATCATGTGGTGAAGATGCAAGGAATTTTTGACATGATCTTTACAAGACTTTTGTTGAGGACTGTCTAACAGAATATAGTGTGTAGACATGGCCTCAAAAAGTTATTGACAACTACCCCAATATAGAAGGAGATGATTGGGTGAAATTCGCTCAGTATAGAAAATCCTCACAATTCCAACAACTTTCGGATCGTGGAAGTGAAATAAGGACCAATAACGAATACACATCAAGAGGAGGCCGAGACGGATATAAAAAGCTTAACCAAAAATTGGTATGTCATTAAATTTTGTTTCTAATAAATCGTAGTAATTTTTTTTTTAATTATTCATGTATACTAACGATGTTAAATTACAGTTTATGGAGGCTGGGAAATGGGAAAAAAAGAAATGGGTTGTGGCTAGAATCACAGACAGGAAAAGATGGAGAGTTGAAGGATCCATCATGTCGAAAAGTTGGCGAGTTGATAGTAGGTTTACTAATTAATAATAAATTCTTCATCACCAGAGCCACTTATAACACTTTTATTTATAATGTGTGATTTTAATTCTCCCATAGATGTAGTACAACACGCAGGAGAGCCAAGGCACTTTTGAATCAGTTGGCACTACTGATGCATTGACCCAAGCATTATCCAAACCCAAACACCCAGGACGTATCCATGGGCAATCAAAGTTCTTAAAGCAGTCTTAGTACTTCAACCTAAATTGAAGTTCAACTAGAGATACTGAAGTACTGTCAATGAGACGTGAAATAGAAGAATTAAAGGCGTTGGTGTGTGGTTTATGTGCAAATAAAGATGTGGAGCTATCGTTTTACCAAGAGAATGTGCCAACTGTTGACCAACACAACAGCTTTAAGGCTAGTTGTTTTTTCCAAGAAAAATAACCTGGAGTGTCTGATCCGACAACCATGCCGGTTGACAGTTAGGACTGTAAGCTCTATATTGTCGATGAACTTCATAGTGGACAGTTGCTTGTTGCGTTTGGAAGAGCATAGATGGAGAGCCTACCTACTGGTATAGTCCATGGGATTCCACTGGGTGAAGGGAACGTGCGAGTGTCAAATAATGTGCCAAAATTAAAAAAAAAGCAGCACTACCTATTCTGACGTACGAGGCAACAACTGTGGAGGAGACTGTTAATGGGTTTGTAGCTTGGCCTAAAACATTAATTCACCTCGACACGAGTATGAACAAGGCGAGTCCAGGGCCTAGTCACGTTCCTAACCAAGCAGCTGAGGGAAACAATGCCAAAAAAAGCTAGGAAAAAGCCGATCAACTCTACAACAAGATGCGAGACAACAAAAACCACTACTACAAATGTGGATTCCACGACGGAACTTCCACGACCGTTTTTAAAAAACCGTCGTGGAAAATGCGGCAAAAACACGGAGCGGAACAGAGTTTTCGAAAACCATCGTGGAAGCATGCTCTTCCATGACGGTTATAAAAAACCATCGTGAAAGAGCATGCTTCCACGACGGTTTTTAAAAACCGTCGTGGAAGCATTGCAAAAAAAAAATTTCCTTTGTTTTAGCTTCCACGACGGTTTTTTAACCGACGTGGAAGAATGTTCTTCCACGACGGTTAAAAAACTATCGTGGAAGCTAAAAAATATATATATATATTTTGCAATGCTTCCACAACGGTTTTTAAAAACCGTACGACGGTTTTTGGAAACTCTGTTCAGTTCTGTATTTTTGCCGTATTTTCCACGATGGTTTTGAAAAAAACGGTCGTGGAAGGGTCTTTTTTCACAAATTTTTTTAAAAAAAATTTTTGGACTCTACCACGACGGTTTTTGGGAAAAACCGCACATACCACGACGGTTTTCCCAAATAACCGTTGTGGTAGGTACTAAGGCGGGAATTTTGAAAATTTTTGAATTAAATTCAATTTTTTGGGGCGTGTATTAAAACCCAAAAAAATACCCTATTTCCCTCCCCATTACATTCCGAGCCTTTTTCACTTTTTCACTTTCTAACTCCATACCCAAAGCCGTCCAATTTCCTCCCTCTATTTCTCTCTCTCCGCTCCCTCTCTACTTAAAATCTCCAAAAACTCGCTCTATCTCACCACGCCTCCTCTCTCTATCTCACCTCTCAAATTTTTCTCTTGGCTCCATTCTCTGACGGCCTCCTCCACCACTCACACGGCCTCCTCCATTCTCCGATGGGTCCACCAAGGAACCCACGCGGCTTTCCCCCGCTCTCCCGCCGCATTCCGCCCGTACCCACGCTCGACAAGCCGGTAAGTTGTAATGTATATTGCTTGGGTAATGCACGGATTTGGGAATTTTTCGTCCAAAATGTTGATTTTGTTGATTGTGGTTGTTGATAAAATGTTCATTCCAAAATGTTGATTTTGTAGATTGTTGAGTTGGGAATATTCCGTCCGAAATGGCCAAAATCCGTCCCTTACATTTTCGGTGATTGTTCATTGTGGTTGTGTTTTAGATTGAATTAAATTGGTTGGGTAAGGCACGGATTTGAGAATTTTCTGGAAAAAAAGTGTTGATTTTGTGATTTAAATGTTTTTGGGGAAATGAAACGAATTCGTAAATTTTTATTTTGTTGTTACCTACCACGATGGTTTCCTTGAGAAACCGTTGTGGTAGGTCAACTAACCATGACGGTTTCTCAAGGAAACCGTCGTGGAAGATTTCCTTACCACGACGGTTTTTTACATAGAACCGTCATGGTATGTGCTTAAATGTCCATATTTAAGCCCTATTTTTGCCCATTTCACGACAGTTAAAAAAGCGTCGTGGAATCTGAAAATATTCCATGCCCCTGGATTCCACGACGGTTAGAAAACCGTCGTGGAAATGTTACCACGACGGTTAAAAACCGTCATGGTATCTACATTCTATAGTAGTGAACCCTTGTTCGACTTTAATAAAATGAACATGGAGATGAGGCCTTTGGCTTATTATGCACAAAGTTCCATGCATGAAAGTAACTAGATAGAGGTCCCACTACCATACATGATCAGTGGTACTAAAGTGCCTGTACTTCTGAGCTTTGATGATATTTATGAGTTCATTAATTTTTAAGAAATCAATGCGCATTGTATATTAGTATACCTTAGGTATGTCATTCTATCTCTAAACTTTATTTATTTTTATCTGGAAATTCTTCTATATATCGTCCAAAGTAACAATTTTGATAGGCTTATGCAGATATTTGGAGGAGCTATGTGCCATTAACGGGCGAGCTGAGAAGTTTGTGTTTGTGTCTCTAACCTTTATCTCACCAGTTAGAATAGATACTCTAGTTAGAAGATTTCCTTACCACGACGGTTTTTTGCGTAGAATCGTCGTGGTATGTGCTTAAATGTCCATATTTAGGCCCTATTTTTGCCCATTCCACGACGGTTAAAAAACCGTCGTGGAATTTGAAAAGATTCCATGACCCTGGATTCCACGATGGTTAGAAAACCGTCGTGGTATCCACATTCTATAGTAGTGAACCCTCGTTCGACTTTAATAAAATGAACATGGAGATGAGGCCTTTGGCTTATTATGCACATAGTTCCATGCATGAAGGTAACCAGATAGAGGTCCCAATACCATACATGATCAGTGGTACTAAAGTGCCTGTATTTCTGAGCTTTGATGATATTTATGAGTTCATTAATTTTTAAGAAATCAATGTGCATAGTATATTAGTATACCTTAGGTATGTCATTCTATCTCTAAACTTTATTTATTTTTTATCTGGAAATTCTTCTATATATCGTCCAAAGTAACAATTTTGATATGCTTATGCAGATATTTGGAGGAACTATGTGCCATTAACGGGCGAGCTGAGAAGTTTGTGTTTGTGTCTCTAACCTTTATCTCACCAGTTAGAATAGATACTCCAGATGCTTGCTTGAGAGAGCGAGCCGATGCTCTTTTCGCATTTTTGCGTGACGCACCAAAAAGACGACTTTATCTTGTGCCACATAACAGAGGAAGACATTCGGTCTTGGGAGTCATTGACCCATGGGAGGACCTAGTCCTTTATTTTGATCCTCTTCGAGATAAGAAACGGGACGATTTTACTAATCTAATGATTATGTAAGTCAATTTTCATGTGTTAATTTTTGATTTAATATTAATTATATGCATCTTAATTATTTTGAATTTTGCAAACTTGCTAGGGCCCTAACGGATTGGAAGCTTATAAACGGAGAAGGGATTAGAAAGAGATGAGACTATAAAACGAAAATCTCGGACCGTCCTTGTCCTCACCAAGAGGGAAGTGTTGAATGTCGTTATTTTGTTTTAGGTTTTATGAGGGAGATAGTGTTGAATGAAATTGATGTACTTGAAAGAAAAGAATTTCTTACTTCTGATGATATTGATTTGATTATGGGAGAATGAGCTAAATATGTAATGCAATTCATTAATTATGATATGTAAACTTGTAATGTAATGGATGGTTTTTTTTACTTTGATATAATGTAGCTAATATTTTGTCAATCGTATCTTGGGTCGTGTATTGGATAAAACACAGGTTAGGCCACCAGTGGGAAATCACCAAAAAATGTCAAATTGTTTTTTAAATCAAGTCAGACTTTACACGACGGTTTTGGCCAAAACCGTTGTGTAAAGGCTACATTACACGACGGCTCCATTTACACGATGGTTTTGAAGCAAAACCGTCGTGTCAAGTGGCCTTTACATGACGGTTTGGCTCAAAAACCATCGTGTAAAAGGCAACATTATATGACGGTTTTGGCCAAAACCGTTGTGTAATGTAGCCTTTTACACGACGGATTTGCTTCAAATAATAAGAGTATGTATCGTAAATTTATTGTGATACCTATTCTTAGTTATATTTTTTAATTTACAAAATGATAGGTTTGCAAAATTTGGTACAATATTATTGTCACAATTAAACTAAAAATTGTAATATTAGGAAAATAAAATAATGAACATAAGCTATAGAGTTATTTTTGTTTAAGAAAATCAAAATGAATGTAAAATTGAATTAAATTAAACAAAATAAAAAAATAGTGGGTAAAAAAAAAGAAAAAACATTCTCTTCTATTAAATTTTTTTTTTTACTTATTCTAAAAAAGTTAATAATTATTAGGCAATTATACAATGTTAGATAATTAAAATAAGATAAATGAGGCAGTTTGATATAAATATTAAAGATCAAAGGGTAATTTGACATAAATATTAAAGACCTGGGGTATTTTGACACAAATGCAAAGATTATGAGGTATTTTGACACAAAAGTAAAGTTCAGGGGGTATTTTGACATTAAAGATAATGAAAAAACTAACGAAAACTAACAGAGGGGATAACTTGACACACATATTAAAGTTCATTGGATATAATAGGTACATTTTATAATTCAGGGGGCATATTGACACTAATGACAAAATTCAGGGGAATTTATGAAATTTTTCAAATATATAAATACTTTTATATGATTACCCTTTACATGATTGTGTTGAATGTTATAATGAGGATTTAAATTAACATTGTAAACCAGAACAAAGTATAACGAGACAACAAAAGTATGATTTAATAACCAAGTTAAGCGAAACCTTATTATATATTTAGCTTAAGATTCTTGCAGCAGGTTGTTTAACGTCTAATACAATTGCCTTTCTTATACACAGGACCTCAGATTTTTGTTCTCTTGTTCTTGGCTAACATTCTAAAAGCATCTTTTTTATTTTTATTTTGAATTGAGGTTGGGTGCATTTCGCAATCTATATGTTATAATGAAGTCCGATACATAATTATCTTTAGTCTTTACATACGTATTTATCGCTTATTTATCGCGTTTTTATAAGGATATTATGTCATTAGTCTTTTCATTAAGTATGCACGTATATTTAGGGTGTGTTTGATAGGAATGAAAAAAAATTAAGAAAAAGAAAGTGGTATATCATATAAGTGAGGAAAATGGTGAGAGGTTTTTTGTTTTTTGTTTTTTAATGATCTTTGGTATGAAATTCCTTTAATAATACATCCAATTAGCCCCTCATTAAATCACTAGTTTTTCAGTAAATCAATTAACTATGATAAGCTAGTGATTTATCATAAAAATATCAAATTCATATCGAATCTCAAAACCCACCTCTCTCCCTCCCTTCCTCCCTTCTTCCATCAAAACATTGCCTTTATCCTCGCATTCTCTCTCTCTCTCTCTCTCAAACACTACTACAAAAAGTACATTACACGACGGAGATTACACGACGGTTCTTTGAAACCGTCGTGTAAAGTCGTACTTTACACGACGGTTCCTAGGAACCGTCGTGTAATCCCCCACGCGGGGGACTTTACACGACGGTTCCAAGGAACCGTCGTGTAAAGTCCGACTTTACACTACGGTTTCAAAGAACCGTCGTGTAAAGTGCCACGCGGAGGAACTTTACACTACGGTTCCAAAGAACCGTCGTGTAAAGTCGGACTTTACACTACGGTTCCGAAGAACCGTCGTGTAAAGTGCCACGCGGAGGAACTTTACACTACGGTTCCAAAGAACCGTCGTGTAAAGTCCGACTTTACACTACGGTTCCAAAGAACCGTCGTGTAAAGTGCCTCGCGGAGGAACTTTACACTACGGTTCCAAAGAACCGTCGTGTAAAGTCCGACTTTACACTACGGTTCCAAAGAACCGTCGTGTAAAGTGCCTCGTGGAGGAACTTTACACTACGGTTCCAAAGAACCGTCGTGTAAAGTGCGACTTTACACTACGGTTCCAAAGAACCGTCGTGTAAAGTCCGACTTTACACGACGGTTCCAAAGAACCGTCGTGTAAAGTGCCTCGCGGAGGAACTTTACACTACGGTTCCAAAGAACCTTAGTGTAAAGTCCGACTTTACACTACGGTTCCAAAGAACCGTCGTGTAAAGTCCGACTTTACACTACGGTTCCAAAGAACCGTCGTGTAAAGTCCGACTTTACACTACGGTTCCAAAGAACCGTCGTGTAAAGTCGGACTTTACACGACGGTTCTTTGGAAGCCCGTCGTGTAATCCTAACTTTTTTACCCTTGCAGCAGCCCTCATTGCATCTCATTACAGATCTATCGCGCAGCCGCGAAAAACATCACAGACACCTGCGAAACCCCGTCTCCGCCATTAGGAAACCAACACTCGCGTATATTGAATATTTGTAAGTATTGTGATTATTACTTACTCTTCTTTTTATTTATATGATTTTTATGGACGATTTATTGTGGATGTCAAAAATGATATATATATATATACATTCTCTTTTTTTCTTTTTCGGTATGATTAGTTGTTGACTATATTGTGTTTTTAAATGTAAAAACTTGATTTTTGAATAATTTGTATGATAAATTTAATATCGATTTAGGTCGGGTTCTTGGAAATGGATCGAAAATGGATGTGGGCTAATAGATTGACTAGAAAATATCGAGATGGGATTGAAGAATTTTTGTCATTTGCGGAAACTCACATGAAGAATAATAAGATTCGATGTCCTTGTGTGGATTGTGGAAATCATAGATCTCATCCAGTTGATGAAGTTAGAAGACACTTGCTTACGCGTGGGATTATTTGTTCGTACCAAACGTGGTATTTACACGGTGAAATGTGTTTTAATCCATCATCGAACAACAAATCGAAAGATGATGTTGTTGAGGAAGTTGTAGGAGATAATTTGTTTGATATGGTTAATGATTTGGAAGAACAGTTTGTGCATCGTCCGGAGTTTTTTGAAGCAATGATGAATGATGTCGAGATGCCCTTGTATGAGGGGTGTAGTAAATATACGAAATTGTCCGCATTGGTTAAATTATGGAACATGAAGGCATCGGGAGGGTGGACAAATTCTAGTTTCACGGCTCTTTTAGAATTTCTAAGAGAGGTTCTACCGGTTGATAATAAAATACCCGCTAGTATGTACGAAGCTAAGAAGACGTTGAGCACTTTGGGAATGGAATATGAAAAAATCCATGCATGTCCAAATGATTGCGCCCTTTACCGAAATGCGTACGAGGATTTGGATGAATGTCCGGTTTGTAAGGAGTCAAGATGGAAGAAGGGCAAGAAGCCAACGAATGGCAGCAAAGGTGTGCCGGCAAAGGTGTTATGGTACATTCCTCCGGCACCGCGTCTACGGCGTTTATTCCGTAATGCCGAGTATGCCAAGAATTTGACTTGGCACCATGATAAACGTGTTGAAGATGGTATGCTTAGACATCCAGCCGATGCACCACAATGGAAGACCTTTGATGCCGATCATCCTGAATTTTGTGCGGAACCACGGAACCTACGTCTTGGCTTGTCGGCGGACGGAATTAACCCACATGGTAATATGAGTAGTAGGCATAGTACTTGGCCCGTCATACTTGTCAACTACAATCTCCCTCCGAAATTGAGCATGAAGCGAAAGTTCTTGATGTTGACCTTATTGATATCTGGTCCTCAACAACCAGGGAATGACATTGATGTGTACTTAGCACCACTAATCGATGATCTAAAGAGCTTATGGGAAAAGGGGATCGAAGTTAGAGATGCTTACCGTCAAGAGACATTCACCCTCCGTGCAATGTTGATGTGGACAATCAATGACTTTCCTGCTTATGGAAATCTATCTGGTTATTCAGTCAAGAGTTCTATCGGTTGTCCCGTTTATATGAAAGAAACATCCTCCATCCGATTGAAGAATGGTAAGAAAACCGTTTACCTTGGTCATAGGAGATTCTTACCACAAAATCATCGATACCGCAAACAGAAAAAGGCTTTCGATGGCAAAACGGAAGAAAGAAACCCTCCTCGGGTTTTGACCGGCGAAGACGTTTATGAGATGGTTAAGGATTTGAAAGTGGTGCTCGGGAAAAGAAAACGGCGTAACAATGATCCCGTGGTAGACGGCCCTTGGAAAAAACGGTCAATCTTCTACGAACTTCCATATTGGAGGACACTTTTTGTTCGTCATTGCTTGGATGTGATGCATATTGAGAAAAACGTGTGTGAATCAATAGTGGGCACGTTGCTAGACATTCCCAATAAGAGCAAAGATGGTGAGAAGGCACGGTTGGATCTTAAGGAATTGAAGATTAGACTTAACTTGATCCCTACGAAGAAAGGGAATGCAACTTACTTACCTCCGGCGAAGTACACACTATCAAGACAAGAAAAAAGAAAGCTTTGTGAGTGGCTCGCTTCTGTAAAAGTGCCCAACGGGTATTCTTCCAACTTGAAAAGGGTGGTGTCTATGAAGGATCTGCAGCTGATTGGCATGAAATCACATGATTGTCATATCTTGATGCAACAGTTATTACCGCTGGCGTTGCGAGGAGTTTTAACGAAGGACGTGAGATTCGCAATTACCAAGTTATGCTCATTTTTCAACTCGATATGCTCTAAGGTAATAGATCCATTGACACTAGATTCGCTACAATTAGAGTTGGTTAAGACTTTGTGCTTGCTTGAAAAGTACTTTCCACCCTCATTTTTTGACATAATGATTCATCTAACGGTGCACTTAGTCCGGGAAGTGAAGCTATGTGGACCGGTATACTTGAGATGGATGTATCCTTTTGAAAGGTACATGAAGGTTTTGAAGGGTTATGTCAAGAACCGAAATCGGGCAGAAGGATGTATAGTAGAAAGCTACATTGCAGAGGAATCGGTTGAATTTTGCTCCGAGTATTTGTCCACCGTGGAGGCGATTGGGTTGCCGAAGACTACAAACTTTGACTGGAAAAGACTATTCGTCGGCGTTCCATCGCAGGTAAATCGATGTGAATGGGAGAAAGCTTGTCTCTATACTTTACATAATAGGGTTGAAGTTGAGCCTTTTATCGAGCTTCACCTACAGGAAGTAAGAGATAAATATCCAAGAAGAGGACGAAATGAAAAGTTGGTACACGATGACCACAATCGGACATTTCGTCTGTGGCTACGAAGCCATGTGTTTCAGAAGGACGGCTGTTCGCAAGAGTTAATGAAGCTCGCTAGAGGTCCGTCGACGATTGTTACACGGTATACATCGTACTTCGTCAATGGTTATACATTCTACACTCGCGAAAGAGATGAGTAGCATCCCATTCAAAATAGTGGTGTTAGTATCCGTGCTAAGGCAATGCATATTTCATCTGCAAAGGACAAGAATCCAGTTTATGGAACTATGAACTACTTCGGTTTTATTGAAGATATTTGGGAACTCGATTACTGTGGTTTACATGTTGCACTCTTTAAGTGCAAATGGGCAGACAATAACTATGTAAGGATTGACAGTGATGGCATCACAGTTGTAGACTTTAGACGATTGGGATACAAAAATGATCCATTCATTATGGCATCACAAGCAATCCAAGTATTTTATACAACGGATCCCAGCAATGCAGAGTTGTCCTTAGTTGTGCAGATGAAGCCAAAATTGTACCGTGACGGGCAAGAAGATGAGGAAGATTGCTCCGACATTCCATCTTTCACACAGGGACTGCCACCGGTTGAGGAGATTGACGAATTCGATGATGATGTTTCACACTTGGTTCGACCAGATATTGAATGGACACGTGTTGAGGCAGCAAAGAGAAAAAAGAAAAAAACTTGAACATTATATATGCCATTTAGTGTGTACAAGTACATTAATTAATTTCTATTATAATTCATCATGATCTATACCATCTTTAGTTTGTTATGTTGATTGGTATATACATATTTAATATTAAATATAAATCAGGTTTAATGATACAGTTTGCGTAATTTTTTGTATACAACACAGTGGTCTGAGTTCGTCTGAATGTGGTGCCAAATATCAAAAAAGTTTCAAAATTTTTTTAATATTACACGACGGTATATTTTTAAACCGTCGTGTAATCCAAAATATTCGAAGTAATTACACGACGGGCCCACTCGTACCCGTCGTGTAAAGTCCAAGATTACACGACGGGCCATTGGCACAGTCGTGTAATCCCCTGGGTGGATTAAACGACGGTCCTTGGGCCCGTCGTGTAATCGCAAGAAGGATTACACGACGGGCCGAAGAACCGTCATTTAATCCTCCACAGGGAGGATTACACGACGGTCCCCCAGGGGACCGTCGTATAAGCAAGCCAAATTATGGCTTGCTTAAACGACGGTCCCTGGGACCGTCGTTTAAACCCCCTGTGGGGGCCTTAAACGACGGTCCCATGGGGACCGTCGTTTAACCCCCTGGGTGGGGGGATTAAACGACGGTCCCCTGGGGGACCGTCGTTTAATCAAACGATTACACGACGGGCACAAGAGGCCCGTCGTGTAATCTCCCAAAAACTGGGCAGATTACACGACGGGCCCCTAGGCCCGTCGTGTAATCTGCCCAGTTTTTGGGAGATTACACGACGGGCTTCTTGTGCCCGTCGTGTAATCTTATGTTACACGACGGTGTGAAATTTTACCGTCGTGTAATCGTCAAAAAAATTTGAACTTTTGTTTTTCGAACTCCGCGCGCAAACTTATTACTTAAATACAACTTCCACTCATTTTCTTTCCACATACCTTCTCATTTCTCTAAAACTCTCTCTAAATTTCTCAAGTACCCACTTCCTCCTCCAAGCTGCCGCCAACTCCGTCTTGCCGCCGCCGCCGTCGTGTCATTGCCGTCGCCGCCGTCGCCTATTCCAAAATTATTGGTGTTGGATTGTGTATTCATCTTCAAAGAAAAACAAGGTAAGTTCATATACAAGTTAAATTAAATTTGGGATTTTGTCTTGTTGTTTGTCACTAAAGATGCATTTTTTAGCATGGGTGTTTAAGTTCTTAAAGATTAAGCTTTGTAGATTAATGTGTGAGTGGTTTTCACACTTTACATGCACATGAATTTTTCCCGCTCACCATATGCTCAATGAAATGTCAACTAGAGTTTTTACATGAATAATATGAAATTTTACCTACATTTGCGGGGCACCGAGGCGCCCTTGGGCGCGAGCCGCCCTTGTGGGGTGCCAGCGCCCGTGTGGGGTGCCAGACGCCCACACGGGCGCCGTGTGGGGCGCCAGGCGCCCGTGTGGGGCGCCGAGGCGCCCTTGTGGGGCGCCAGCGCCTGTGTGGGGCGCCAGACGCCCACTCGGGCGCCCGTGTGGGGCGCCAGTCGCCTTTGTGGGGCGCCAGACGCCCTTTGGCGCCAGGCGCCCGTGTGGGGCGCCGAGGCGCCCTTGTGGGCCACCGAGGCGCCCTTGTGTGGCGCCAAGGCGCCATTGTGGGCGTCTACATTTTGTTACATTTTTTGTATTATTTTTTTTTTGTGCTAACATAATAACAATTTAAAAAAAAAAAAGAAGTTCGAATTCCCATGAACTTAATTTTTGTTTTATATTTTTTGTCAATAAATGTAGGTGAACGAATACAATGGAAAATTCCAAAAAGGGACGAGCACGAAGGAGAAACCCGATGGATCCCACTGTTGAGGGCAAGCGAAGGGCAATAATAATGAAACGCGTCCATATGGCAAGGAAAAGAGGTGAACGAATTCAAGTCACATTTGACGAGAAAGGACAACCGGAAGGGAAGCACGGTGACGAATTGATGAGCTGGATTGGCGTGCTCGCTCGAGAGCACGTTCCAATATGGATTCAGGATTGGAGATCTCGTGATTTAGACGCATTGAAAGAAATTATTTGGAAAGAAACTGTTACTTCTTTCACCGTGGAAGAAAGCTTCCGGACCGCTTGTTTAAAATCATGTGGTGAGGCTGCAAGGAATTTTCGGTATGATCTGTACAAGACATTTGTCGAGGATTTTAGAAATGAAGAAAGTGTGTGGACACGGCCGCAAAAAGTGATTGACAACTACCCAAATATTGAAGAAGAGGATTGGATGAAATTCGTTCAGTATAGAACGTCCTCGCAATTCCAACAACTATCTGATCGTGGAAGCGAAATAAGGACAAACAACGAATACGCATCAAGAGGAGGTCGAGACGGATATAGGAAGCTCGACCAGGAAATGGTATGTCAATAAATTTTGTTTGTACTAAATCGTATCCTATTTATACTAACGATGTTAATTATAGTTTAAGAAGACTGGGAAATGGGAAAGAAGAGATGGTTTGTGGCTAGAGCAACAGATAGCCGCAGATGGAGAGTTGAAAGATCCAGCATGTAAAAAAGTTAGCGAGCTGATAGTAAGTTTACTAACTAACACTATTTTCTTTATGGCTACTATACGCACTTACAACACTTTTGCTTAAATGATTTCGGTTAATAATCTTGTAGATGGAGTACAACACACAGGCGAGCCAAGGCACTTTCGAGTCAGTTGGCAATAATGATGTATTGTCGCAGGCATTATCTAGACCCGAACACAAAGGCCGTGTCCGTGGCCAATCAAAGTTCGTAAAGCCGTCTCAGTACTTTAACATAAGTCGAAGTTCGAAGAAAAACAATGAGGCCTTTCAATCAATGCAACGGGAAATAGAAGAATTAAAGGCGTTGGTGCGTGGTCTATGTGCGAACAAAGATGTGGAGCCGTCGGTTGATCCCAAGAATGTGCCAACCGTAGACCAACACAACAGCTTTAAGGCTAGTTGCTCTGCCCAAGAAAAACAACATGGAGTTGTTGAGCCGCCAACCATGCCTGTCGAAAGTCAGGAGTGTAAGCTCTATACCTTCGATGAAGTTCAGGGTGGACAGTTGCTTGTTGCGTTTGGAAGAGTATGGCTCGAGAGCCTCCCCACCGATACGGTGCATGGGATTCCACTGGGGGAAGGGAACGTGCGCGTGTCAATCAACGTTCCAAAATTAAAAAAAACACCATTACCTATACCGACGTACGACGCAGCCACTGTGGAGGATGCTGTTAATGGGTTTGTTGCTTGGCCTAAAAGTTTAGTTGAGCTCGACATGAGTATGAACAAGGCGAGTAGAGGGCCTAGTCACGTTCCCGACCCAGCAGCTGGCAACAAAAAACGGCAAAAAATGGCTGGAAAGAAACCGATAGACTCTCGAACTGAGGTACAAGGTGCGCAAGAACAAAAACTCGTGTTCGACTTTAATAACATGAACAAGGCAATGAAGCCTTTGGCTTATTATACACATAGTTCCATGCGTCAAGGTAATCAGATTGAGGTCCCAATACCAGCCACGATTATGGGTTTTGATATGCCTGTCTTTCTGAGCTTTGAAGATATTTTTGAGTTCTTTAATTTACAAGAAATCAGTGCGAATTGTATATTAGTCTACATGAGGTACGGCAATCTTTATCTTAAATTTTATTTTTATTTGGAAAATCTTCTATATCTCATGTAGAGTAACATTTTTGATATGGTTATGCAGATATTTGGAGGAACTATGTAGAATTAACGGCCAAGCTGAGAAGTTTGTGTTTGTGTCTCCAAGCTTGATCTCACCGGTGAGAACAGATACTGAAGATGCTGGCATGAGAGAGCGAGCCGACAATCTTATCAGATTTTTGCGTGACGCACCCAGAGAACGGCTTTATCTTGTGCCATATAACAGAGGGAGACATTGGGTTTTGGGTGTCATTGACCCATGGGAGGACCTCGTCCTTTATTTTGATCCTCTTCGGGAGAAGAAACGCGACGATTTTACTGAGCTAATGAACATGTAAGTCAATTTGAACATGATAGTTTTTTTAATCTTAATTATATGCATCTTAATTAGTTTGAATTTTACCAATTTGCTAGGGCCCTAACGGATTGGAAGATTATGACCAGAGAAGGGATTAGAAGGAGACGAGACTGTAAAACCAAAATCTCGAACCGTCCTTGTCCTCTCCAAGAGGGAAGTGTTGAATGTGGTTATTTTGTTTTAGGTTTTATGAGGGATATAGTGATGAATGGAATTGACGCACTTGAAAGTAAACAATTTTGTACTTCTGAGGATTTGGATCTGATTAGGGGAGAATGGGCTAGCCATGTAATGGATTTCATTAATTATGATGTATAAGCTTGTAATGTAATAGTTGGAGTGTATTTTTAGTTTGATTAATGAAGCTAATACTTGAATCATGTATTGGATAACATACAGCTTAGGCCACGCGTGTGGGAAAGAAATTTTTTTTGACGATTACACGAGACGCCCGTCGTGTAATATCCCCAATTCTGGGAGATTACACGACGGGCCCATGACCGTCGTGTAAACCAAGGCTTACACGACGGGCCCATGGGGGGCCCGTCGTGTAATCTCCCCAGATCTGGGGAGATTACACGACGGGCCACATGGGCCCATCGTGTAAGTAAAAGGCTTACACGACGGGCCCATGTGGGGCCCGTCGTGTAATCTCCCCAGATCTGGGAAGATTACACGACGGGCCCCCCATAGGCTCGTCGTGTAAACCACGGATTACACGACGGGCCCATGGGCCCGTCGTAATATCCATTATATTAAACGACGGGTCACATGGGCCCGTCGTGTAATCTCACCCCAATTGGGAGATTACACGACGGGCCCATGGGGCCCGTCGTGTAATCTATGTTCTTACGACAGATTACACGATGGTTCATTCCGAAACCGTCGTGTAAGGTTCTTTATTTTGCTCCACAATAGAACTGTTTATCGGGATTACACGACCGTTGGAAAACCGTCGTGTAAAACTAAGATACGACGACAGTAGTGAAACCGTCGTGTTATCTTCCACGACGCTGGCTTACACGACAGTTAAGGTACCGTCGTGCAAACTTTACACGACGGTTAAAGCCCGTCGTGTAATCCTACTTTTCTAGTAGTGAAAACATCGCATTCATCCTCGCATTCTCTCCCTATCTCTCTCTATTCATCCTAACGTTTTCTCTCTCTCTGTTCTCTCGCCTCTCTCTCTCTCTCTCTAACGTTTTCTCTCTCTCTGCGACGTCACCGGCGGACGACTTCCGCTTCGGGCCCGATAGATCTCGCGTGACAAGCTCCATTTGTCGGCATCTCTTTTCGTTACGAGCTCAACCCGTTGAGTCTGCTCTGATGCGGATACCTCTGCAACCACGGATTGATTAACCAGGAAAGAGAAATCCGGCATTTTAACTATAACAAATTAATATCTCAGTTATTTGCCCAATTGGGTGGCAATTAAAAAAAGGCCGTTTAGACTAATTTCTCTGTGAATTATGAGACATATAACAATATTTTTTTTTTATTATTCAAAGTATATCAAGTGGTACTTAATATATGTAACCCATCTATATACGTTTATTGTTGCAATAAGCTCGAACTCTCTTTTCTCGTGCCTTCCAGAAAAGGGGGGGAAAAAGTGTTAGAAATTTTATTTTTATTTTTTAAAGCTTCTTCTGGAAATCCAGGATAGGACCAAGAGTGGGGAAATAAAAGGGAAGGGCAGAAGAATTATTAATAAGAAAGCAAAAAGTGGTGAGTGCTCGCGATCAGAGATCTACACAAAAACAAAAGAACCGCCCCAGCATCTTATTAGCTACTCTTTCACTCAAAACAATATAAACACACACACACACACACACATATATATATATATATATATCTATGTGGGGTTAATTTCATTAATAGTACTTGTAGAAATTTCATTATTAAAAATAATATCACTTTTTTTCCCTTCATTATTAGCACTCAAAGCCTTTGATATGTGGGGCCCAGCAGTATTTAATGTATATCAAATTACGGGTTTACCCTCATCTCCCACCAGTCCAAATATCCCTCTCCCTCGCATGCTCCAAATTTTTTTTTCAAACCAACAACTACAGTGTTTTAGAGAGAGAAACTGAAATCTAGAGAGAGAAAGAGTTGCCACCCATCGGAACCGCTCGGAAATATTCCGAAACCACCACGAAAGCCCTCTATAAATGCTTGAAAGTCTGTGAACGTTGGAGAATCTTTTAAAACTACCCATGTCGAAACCCACGAAATTGGCTGAGAAAAAAATTACTCTCGAAGAGAAGATATCGTAAGTTGAAGAGGTAAAAATGTTGAGGCCATTCCGTGTGTGTTGTCATGGACCTCCGCCGATAATGTAAAGTTTGATGATGTGATGTCGACTTTTACCGCTAAAGAAGAGAAACATGAAATTTATATACTTTTATATATATTTATGTAAGTCGTATCATTTACAAGTGTTGGTCATTTACATAATGACCGGGTGGTCTTTTTTGTGTTTACCATGCCTTTGTTAGATTCAATACTAGTGTCGGTCATTTTCATAATGACCGGGTGGTCATTTTCATAATAAATGTGCCTTTGTTAGCTTCAATACTAGTGTCGGTCATTTTCATAATTACCAGGTGGTCATTTTCGTAATGACCGTGCCTTTGTTAACTTCAATACTAATGTCGGTCATTTTCGTAATGACCGTGCCTTTTTTAGCTTCAATAATAGTGTAGGTCATTTTTGTAATGACCGGGTGGTCATTTTCATAATGATCGTGCCTTTGTTAGCTTCAATAATTGGTCATTTTTGTAATGACACTACTAAAAATTGTGGATTACACTACGGTTATTTACCGTCGTGTAATCCAACGTCGTGGAAGATACCACGACGGTTCCAACTTCAACTCAGATCGTAACTGCAGGTTACTTCCTGCTATTAAAAAGAACATAGGATAAGGATCCTATAAAATGCTGGTGACATATCCAACATTCATACACAATCTTAGTTATATGTCCCCCAAATTATACACATGATAGCTTATTGGGTTACATTGGGTAACCCTTGAGGTGGTCAAACTTAGTCAACCAAAGTCAACATTCTATGGGTTAAACTTGGGCTTTTGGGCTTGGCCCAGTAACTCGGGTATCCTTCCCGGTTACCATATGTTATTATCGTTTTTCTAAACTTTGGCTAAAAAATTATTTCCTTTGTCTTGGAAAATTTGGTAAGTTTAAATCCAAAAATCTAACTTATAAAATTCATGATTCTTAAGTGGGGTTTTATAAAAATTATTAAGGGTTGAAAACTGTCATTGGAACAGTTTTCTCAGTCAAAACAGGGGTGTTGGTGCAAAAATACAGTTTGTCTGCATTGTTTTAGAAAATACTGTGCAGGAATTTCCTGTTCCCTGCACAGTCTTTAGAAATCCGTGTCAGTTTAAAAATCCAATTTGAATTTAAAGTTGTCTTCACAAAAGTTTTAGCTTTCGAAAAATCATAAAACTTTTGTGTTTTACGAAAAATTTAATTCGGACTCTAACATATTCATATTGCCGTTTGAACTCACCTGGCCGTGCATAAATCCTGGGCACGGTCAGGCTCGGGTTTTTGCAAAAACGAAGGCCTTTGGAGCCTTATTTTCAAAAACTGTTCTCGTTTTCCTCTAGGAAATTCCCTTATCTACAACTTTCATGTTTTACGTTTATCCCAATTCCGCCTCTAAAGGCCTCAAATTCCACTTTCCAGAAAACTGGCCAGTTTGTACCCGAACTGGCAGTTTTCATTCTTAAATTCGTTTTACGTCCTATTGTCGTAAATCTAACTCAACCAGCCACCGCGGGAGCCTAGGGTCACACATGCAGCATTTTCTAACGTCCCAAACCACGTTCATGAAATTCGCTCACCTCCATGCAAACCATAATCGAACTTGCCTTCCTAGGGTTTGCATGGTTCTAAATTCATACAAAACATACCATTCATTACATCAAACACTTAGCATGCATATCCAAGCACAATCTTAACCATACTTGGGGACATATAACTAAATCATGCTTCACACATGTAAATCTTAATTTCATGCAACCAAAGCATAAAATCATGCATACTTGGTAAATAAAACCATCTAAACCCTAAATTGAATCAAGCACCAACCGAAAATTCTAACTAGGGCATAGAATTAAATTGAGCTTATGCTCTTACATCCAATAGCTTGAAATACACTTAAATTTCCCAAATTGAAGCTCAATTTAAAACTTAGGGTTTGAAGGATTACCTCTAGGGTTTGGAAGTGGTTTTCCTAGCTTGGACCCCAAACTTTTTCCCTTATCCTTGGCTGCCACTACAACCGGCCTCCCCCCTTCAATTGGGGTTCCAAAATTTTCGGCCAAAAACAAGAACAAATTCACATAAGATTGATGTTCCAAGCTAAATAAAAACTTAAGGTTTAGGGGTTAGAGGTTTAGAGATGGGTACCTTGATTTATCTCAAAATTGGCTAGGATTTGGCTCACCCAAAATCCGAGACCTTTGCTTGCTCTTTACCCAACAATTCCTCACTTTTTCTTTTCCTTTTTCTCCTCCCCCCATACTCGGCCTCTAGCCCTAATGGAGTACTAAAAGAAAAATCAACCTTGGTTTGGTGTTCTTCACAAATCCGAACACCCTAACCTTAGTTCCTTGGGTTTTCAAAATTTTTATTTTATTTTTCTTGCTCTCTCTTTGGGCGGATTTTTGAGAGGAGATTTTGGCAAAGTTTGGTTAACTTTTCCAATTTTTGTTAAAAAATGGTTCACACCCTCCACCTATTTATAGGTGATGGAGAATTCTTCAATATTGCTCATTAGTCCTTGAAGAAGCAATATTTTGCACAAAAATTTGCACATTAGCCCTCCATGTGGCCGGCCTTTAGGGGTAGTCTTGGAGGCCAAGTTTTGATTTCTTTCCATCTTTTTCTTTAATTCAATAAATGATGTCATAATTTGGTGATAAGGTGATGTCATCCTCCTAGGGCCTTGTTTGGCTTTTTCCTTCAAATGCAGTCCATTTTTAAGCTAGCACAGATATTTCCAATACTGTGTTCACTAATACATAGTACTGTTATATTATACTGCAGTCCAAAATTTATCTGTGTAAAAATGGAATGTATAAATTTTTTTTTTTTATTTAAAGCCCTTTGGCCGTTAATACCCTATTTTTGGTGCTTGATTTTTCTATGGTGGTTTTAAAACTTAATTATACTATCTGGTCCGTAAAGACGGTTTTCACAGTATATTTCCCATACTGCTTATCATATCACAGTACCGTCTTTTGTTTGACCACTCTAGTCAACCTTTGACTTTTTCCGGTCAAACTTTGACCAACATGAATTCATGAAATTTCGTCATGCCTTTTTCTTTAAAAGGCCTATTATGGAGTCTCGTGGCTAATTTACCGAGAACTCAACCCTATACTGATAAAATTATGAATTTTGTATTAGTATTCATAATTTTCATAAAATTGCACATAAACACATAGTACGAACTTTAGATTTCTTATATACAAGAAAATCATGAGTTCGGAAAAATTTTGGTCATTACAAATGCAAGTGGGATTCTTGGTAGAAGGGTTAAGGGAACTATTACAAAAATGGTTTATCGAGAGACGAGAAGAGGTCCTGAAACTTACATCGAAATTAGCCCCCAAGGCAGAGAAACTTCTTCGTACACATTTTTCATTAGGACTAATAGTAAGGGTACGTGATAACGACTAAACATGACTTACGGTATACGCTAAATTTTGTAATCATCGGTAATTTTATAAACTCCATTGCACTAATGTTGATAATGACTTCGGAGAAACTAATGTCTTCAACTTCCCTTTGTTTACAGCCTCGGCCAACTTATCAGTTTGAGTACGTCGTTACTAACAATGCTGTCCAGACTCGGATTGTGGATACGAGAGAAAGGACCTGTACCTGTAGACGCTTTCAAGTCGATTAAATTTCTTGCCCTCATGCTATGGCCGTCTGTAACCACCGACGAGTTAATCCGTACAATTATTGCTCTCATTACTACATGAAAGATTATCTCTATGCAGCCTATGCACCTATAGTCCATCCGATTGGCAGCGCGGAGGGCTGTGATGTTTCTGAAGACGTCAGATCCCAAATTGTCCATCCTCCCAAGAAAAAGCGTGGTCCTAGAAGGTCAAGGGTTAGTAGGATTTTGTCCCAAGGTGAGGAACCGGGGACTATTCAGTGCGGCAGATGTCATGGTTATGGACATAACCGGCAAACTTGTACTAACCCAGTATCGTTACGCATAGGTCCAACAACAAGGTCCCAGATATCTTTGACAAGTCACAACACCGTTATGTGATGATTTTATCATTATTTTATTTTGTACCCGGAGTTACGCACAATTGACCTTTAAACTTAATGTCATTGACTTTAAGTACTACGTTTGTGGGTTTATGGAATTAGGTGTCAGCAATAATTGTGATTTCCCAAAAACATGAATTGGCCTAACATTTGGGAGTTTTACTAGAAATGTCATTTTCATAATGACTACCTGATCAATTTTGTTGAGACATTCTCAGTACTAATGATGTGATACATTTATTTTGACATTGACGTAAAACTAGGGATTCTAAAACACACATAAGAGTTAGCATACGTTGTGTATAAAGGGGGGGGAAAAAAGGATTTGCCTAACATTTGGGACTTTTACAAGAAATGTCATTTTCATAATGACCTCCTGGTTAATTTCATTATGACCTCTGTACCTACGGTTTGACAAAAATATTTACAAAGTGATAGAACAACAAGTATTCTAAAACACACATAGGAGTTAGCATACGTTGTGTGTAAAAGGAAAAACAAAAAAAAAAGGATTTCCCTAATATTTGGAACTTGTACTGTCATTTTCATACTGACCACCTGGTCAATTTCATTATGACCTCTCTGCCTACGGGTTGACAAAAATATTTTCGAAGTGATAGAATAACAAGTATTCTAAAACACACATAGGAGTTAGCATATGTTGTGTGTAAAAGGAAAAACAAAAAAAAAACAAAAAAAAAAAAGGATTTGCCTAACATTTTGGACTTCTACAGGAAATGTCATTTTAATAATAACCACCTGATTAATTTCATTGTGACCTCTGTGCCTACGGTTTGACAAATATATTTACAAAGTGATGGAACAACAAGTATTCTAAAACACATATAGGAGTTAGCATACACTGTGTGTAAAAGGAAAAACAAAAAAAAAAACAAAAAAACAAAAAACAAAAATAAAGGATTTGCCTAACATTTGGGATTTTTACAGGAAATATCATTTTCATGATGACCTCCTGGTCAATTTCATTGTGACCTCTGTGCCTACGGTTTGATAAAAATATTTACCAATTGATGGAGCAACAGGGATTCTTAAACACAGATAGGAGTTAGCATACGTTGTGTATGAAGGGGAAAACAAAAATTAAGGATTTGCCAACATTTGGGACTTTTACAGGAAAAATCATTTTCATAATGACCTACTGGTCAATTTCATTGTGACCTCTATGCCTACGGTTTAACAAAAATATTTACAAAGTGATTGAACAACAAGTATTGTAAAACACACATAGGAGTCAGCATACATTGTGTGTAAAAGAAAAAAAAAAAGGATTTTCTTAACATTTGGGACTTTTATAGGAAATTTCATTTTCATGATGACCACCTGGTCAATTTCGTTGTGACCTCTGTGCCTACGGTCAAATTGTCATGTTAACAATTACATGTGGCAACAAACGGACATATAAAACTTTAAATATGTTCTACAATGAATAAAATAATTGGCCTATTTACAACATGGACATATAAAAAGAATTATAAAAAAAAAGTTATTTATAAGTCTATCATATCCACCTCCTCATCACTTTTATAATTATCTTCAATCTTTCTCTTTGCATGACACCACTAAAAGCATATTAGCCACTCCCGAAACATATGCATGTGTCCCTGAATAACCCAATAACGGACTTCCCTCCCTTCTATCAAGCATTCAGCACATTTAATAGTAAAGATTCCACAGTCACCCCTATTTCCCAAATGAGAATGAATCACAAATCACATAATTATCATAGTTAAGAAGGTCGTATGAAAACATTATCAATTCATTAACTCACTAATTTTCTTGTCGAGGGATATCTTGCATGATGGTGACAGGTATTGGGTAAGTTCCCGGAGGGTCCCTTAGTTTGAATTCGAACAAACTTATCCTATCAGCTAGCATTGGAATAAACTTTGACCTACATTCCAATGCTTCTCAGACCTTGTAATTGTGAGGGCCTTCATGATGAAGAGAGTCATACACCTCAATGGTCCAATTCGGAAGGTCGAGCTTTACTAATACCCAATATTTCAAATCTTCCAATTGCATTGGTATTAGCAAAGTGTTCACCTCAAACCATGACAAACAACATCGGATACAGAGGCCAAGTATGATCTTCATTAAAGAATCACACGATCCCCAATCAAAATTATTTGGTGGTTTCTTGTAGACACGCAACAATGCACCAATCTTGGCACTAAAAAACATGTCTACCGTTGTGACCTTTCATTGTACCAGTTCGGGGAACTGCATGATCTTCTTCCTCAAATAATAGAATGCAACGTCAATGCACTAAATAAACAAACCAGAGGCAAATAACAAAACAGTACGAGTCAGCACAAAAAGTACCTTATTCACATAAGGTTAACAAAAATTTAGTACATGGATTCTTAAAAAAAAAAAATTACTACTTACTTCATCCCAGAGCCACATAGGAGACGTTGCTAACTCATAAAACCAACTTTTTTCTCAACCACCATGAATCCGAGGTCATGGGGTTTGTCCATATAACGACCCGCCTATCGTAGGCCGTTACCTTACATACTTACTTTATAACATACGAAAATTTGGGCTAAATTTTTTTTTATACAAACGATATATATCTTGAACTGGGAAATCCCCTTAGTCATTACTTTCATACATACATGTACATATACTTAATTACTTATCATAGTACTAAAGTCTTGTACTCAAATACAACTTATTTAAAGTATCATAAATTTGACAAAAAGAAACGTAGCAGTTCCCCACCCACAGTTTCACAGTTTTGCATCACCACGCTCCACTGCCTTGCATCAAGGACTGCCATAAGTTTGCTTACCTGCAGCATAAACATGAACTATGAGCTTTCGCTCAGCAAGCACAACTATCTAATCCGCAAAACATTTCATGATAACATAATGCATGAACCATTTATGCTTTTTAACTGTTTTCATAGGTTAGCATACTTTTTGGGCCCTTACATAACATAAATGTACGTACCGTGGCGCGCTGCCATGGAGTGGTTGGGGCGGCCAACCCTGTCCAACTCAAACCATGAACCAAACCCGACCTAGTGCGGGTCGATACGACATATAGCATCCTGCTTATCATGATACTTAAAACTTGTTCTTATCTTGTTTCATACTTGAAACCTTATTTCATGATCGTAAACAGTTTCTTAACTGAAACTGGGATTTCATATCTTACCAAATAACTTATCATTAATGAGCATGCTTCGTGATGCCATAATATCAAAATATTCATCATATGAACATACATGCTATAAACATTCATTCTGTAATTATCAACAGAAACTTGAAAGCATACATGCCAGAAACATTTGAACATTCATACCATAAACATTCATCATACACATAATATCATGAACTTGTTATCATACAAGCCATAAACTTTTATCGTACATATATCATCATAAACTTGAAGGCATACAACAACAACATTTTTGTTTATGCTGTAGGCGGAGTCGTACTTACCGTTACTTGCGCCTTGAACTAAAATACTTCAGTCAAACAGGTTACTTTTCTGTTTTCAAGAAAATCATACGATAAGCATCATCCTATCATGATATCATAACAATTCTAACTCTTTAAAGAACAAACCCTAAAACTCAACTCCTTTTTGAATTTTAGTAAAACCCTTGAATTCTGAAAACTGGGTTTTTAAACTAATTCATAATGTTTGGTCCTTTTCTTACAAATCTATTTTAAAATTGAAAAGGTTTTCTCATAAAAGTTGTAGATCTTGAAGTCTCCTACAACGTTTGTTTTTAACTCAAAACTCAAATCTGTACTTAACCTACTTGTTTCTTTCTTTGAAAATTCTTCGACCATATTTACTAATCATAACTTGGTCTCGGGTTTTTGCAAAAACAAAGGTCTTAGAGGCCTTATTTTCAAAAACTGTCTATGCTGTCTCCTAGAATTTTCCCTTCTCTACAACTTTACATTTTTGACTTTTTCCAAAATCGGCCTCTAAAGGTCTCAAAATCTCGTTTCCAGAAAAACCGTCCAGTTTACAACCCTAAACAGGCATTTCAAAACCAAAGTGCATAAAACTTAACAAACCAAGCTCATGCTCATACTTAATGGTCATATACTCAAACCCTAACTGAAACTTGAATAAAGAACTAGAGGATTACAATATTTACCTTAAGTTCCACGGATGAAAATCTCAAACTAGGGTTTTGAAATTTTCTTCTTACTTTCTACACTAAACCGAACACTCCTCTTTTCTTGCTTTCTCCTCTCTCTTTTCTTTCCTTTCTTACTTCGGCTCTTAAGGGCAGAACTAGGGAGTGTGTTGCTTGTTTTAATTTGCTAACAAAATGAAATGAAAGAACCTTCACCTATTTATAGATGAACCTCTAACTCTTGAAATTGCTCACTAGCCCCTAAAGGAACAACAATTGCTCCTAACCTCCCATGAGGTGGCCGGCTCTCCTTGCCCCTTTTTGCCAAGTAGAAAGGCTATGGAAGCTTACTCATGATGGCTAGGGGTCATGAGGTGTCGTCCTTCTAAGTTGGCTGACCTTAGGTGTAGTTTGGAGCTTGTTTTGTTCACCATAAGCAAGGCTAGTTTGCTTACTAAGCCAAGCTAGGGTGTATGAGGTGTCATGTGTTCAAGTGATCCTTCTTTTGTAATTTATGCATTGATCCTTAAGGCCAAAATATTTCTCCTTAGTCCCTATGTGTTGGCCGGTTTTTCTTGCTCCAATTTGCCAAGCAAACCTAGCTAAAGTGCTTGCTTATCAAGGCTACAAGCTTGATGTGGCATTCTCTTGTGATGGCCGGCCCTAGGGTGAAGTGTGCAAGCCTTGGCTTGCCAAGGGGGCTAAGCTAGGGAGTCTAGATAGTTGATTCATCTAAGCTAGGCCAAGGGATGTGTCTCTCCCTCATGTGGCCGGTCATAGTGGTAGCTTTGGCAATGCATAAGTTTGCCATGTGTGCAAGGCTAAAATTGTCTCTTATCAAGGCTAGTCATGATGTGTTGCTCCCTTATGTGGCCGGCCTTTGGTGCTTAGGTGTGCAAGCTTTGTCTTGCCAAAGGTGCAAGGCTAGGAGGGTGACTCATGCAAGCTATAAGCTTGAGGTGTTTCACCCTCATGTGGCCGGTTTTTGTGTGTCAAAACCACTTGCTAATTGAATCCTTAAACATAACCAACCAAGCCAAAAATTAAGGTGCTTAATCACCAAACTTAGAGCATGATTTGTCACTTTTTATTGGCAACTAAATTCTTCCAATTTGCATAATGCTCCTTAAAAACAAGATTCCTTGCTCATAAGGCCATGATGTGACCGGTCCCTATGGTGACACATGGAACAATGTGATTGGTTCTAGCTAGAGTCATTCAATTCAATCTTACCTCGTCTTCTTTGATTACCAACCAAGCTAACCGAACTTGAAATGGATCATTGACTTAATTGAACTAAGAAACTTTACTTAACAAGTCCCTGGTTCAAAAATTACATAATTACTGACAAGTCCACAATTTTTCCAAAATTACACATTGGCCCCTAAAGGCAAAAATATTTGCACTTTAGTCCCTGTAAGTAGGCTAATTACAGCTAAACTTCCAAATATCAAATTTCTTGTTTGATCATGCCTTACAAGACTTCTTAACTTCTAAAATTTCAAAATCATGAACTTTTCTTAAATTTACAAATTGACCCCTAAAAATAAAATATTTACATTTTGGTCCCTGTATGGTGACCAATCATGATAATGACACTTGTCATCTGAGGTGTCATCCTGTAAGGCTTATTTGGCTTATCTCCTAAATGCAGTCCATTTTCATACTAACATAGATACTTAAATACTGTTTCAACTGTTAACAATATAATCGTACTGGATCATTGTCCAAAATTTATCTGAACTGCATATAGGATTTTCTTAAGCTATAAACTATCACATAGAATCATAAATCATAATTTACCCTTTTAACAAAGGGTCTTAAACTTGCTTAAATAAATTATCGAATCTTTTAACAAAAGATTCAATAACTTTTCTTAGAAAACATATCATACATATCACATAAACAGACTTTGATTCTTAACCCAAAGAAATCATAAACTTATAAAAAGTTTGGTCATTACAGTCCAATGTCTTATACTTTGCAATGTAGTAGGGAGGCCATTTCCTAAATATAAAAATAATTAAATTGGTAAGGACAATATTAAATATCATTTTCAAAGCAAAATGACATTTATTACTTAGAACCAAATTACCCTTAAGGAGGCCTCTTCAATAATCCTTTATTTATGCACTCCCTGAACTCCTCTAGCTTCTCTCTAGGAGGTTCATTTGAGAGATCTGGTGGAATGGCATAATTGGGCTTAGTTGGAGCATGGGATGGTGAGCCAATCCATAGGTCCGGACTGCTATTGTCCAAGCCTTGAAAGTCTGGACCTCTTCTGCTTAGGGATCTATAAATGACAAATATCAAACATGTTAAACTGAAGTTTGACTCGTAGGTAATAATCAATATGACTATGTTTGTTTGTTACAGAAATTTGTAACAACCACATCACTTATACTCTCCTCTCGTTCATTGGCTGCTTCTTCATTCTTTCTCTCTTCCTCTTCTCCCTTGGCTTCTTCATCCTCTTTTTCCTCTTCTTTTTCCTTCGCCGTGTCAGGCTTTCTCTCCTCCTCCTTTCCCTTGCCGTTCTCAAATTTTTCCTTCTCATTTTCCTTGGCTTCTCCCCCCTCTCCTTCTTGGTACTATTTATATTTTTCCTGTGTAATTTCACAACAGGTCCAAAAAAAAAAAAATTACTAGTTGACCATTACATAAATGACCATCTACATATAAGGTATAGTCAACACACATTTTCAGGATTACCTCATATTTTTCTCCCTTGTCATACTCAACTTCAGCAATTTCTTTCTCCTCATCTCCCTCTTCCTGCAAAAGGGGAACACAATAGCTGTCATTAGCATGGGTCATTACATAAACGACCAGATAGTCATTACATAAATGAGTAGTTGGTCATTAATATGTCAATTAATTAATATGGGGTCATCATAGAAATCACCGGCAACTACAAACAATCACCTTATTAGAATTTAAGAACTCCACGGCTGCTTTCACACCCTTATCCGAACGACACCAATGTCAGAGTCAATGAATACATCATCTTAAGGGCCGAATCAGAGGTCATCAGAATCAGTCTTCAGGGCATCCAAGTCATCTGTCTGAACATTTCTCTTGTGCCTACTGCTGACATGGTATGCAATGGTTGGGTTCCCCTCAACATTGTCATTGAGGTTGTACAACAATTTGAGAACCTTAGGCAAGAGCTTCATGGACTTCTTCTGTCCCTTTTTCAGATCCTCTAATTTTTTGTTCATTGAATCGACTTGTCCTCAGATCTCTTTTTGAAACTCCCGCCACTTGGAGTTTGTCTGGGTGCTCGGTTGCGGAACAGGTGTCTTACGAGGTGGCTGAGGCACAACTGTAGGGTTCTTCAAATATAGTTGAGCAACACTTGGGCCCTTCAACTCTTCTTCAGTTGGCATCATCACAAAATACTTCGGCTGCACACATTTGATTTTCATAAAAATTAGTACAGGATATGGTCATTATGTAAATGACTAATACTAGTATTGACGCTAACAAAGATATGGTCATTACATAAATTACCACTCAATCATTATGTAAATGACCCAAAAACACTGGTATTGACGCTAACAAAACTATGGTCATTACAAAAATTATCACCGGGTCATTATGTAAATGACCAACACTAGTACTGACGCTAATAAATAGATGGTCATTACAAAAATTACCACCGGGTCATTATGTAAATGACCACCACTGGTATTAACGCTAAAAAAGGTATGGTCATTACAAAAATTGCCACCCGGTCATTATGTAAATGACCAACACTGGTATTGACGCTAACAAATGTATGGTCATTACAAAAATTATCACCCGGTCATTATGTAAATAACCACCACTGGTATACGCGAACAAAGGTATGGTCATTACAAAAATTATCACCCAATCATTATGTAAATGACCAACACTGGTATTGACACTAATAAAAGTATGGTCATTACAAAAATTATCACCCGGTTATTATGTAAATGACCAACACTGGTATTGACGCTAATAAAAGTATGGTCATTATAAAAATTACCATCTGGTCATTATGTAAATGACCAACACTTGTAAATGACACTATCAGTAATAATAATATATTTAAAGTATAGAAATTACCTGTTTCTTGCCAACAGCGGTTAAAGCCGACATCACATCATCATACTTCACATTATCCGTGGAGGTCCATGATAGCATACGTGGAATGGCCTTAATGTACTTGGTGGTGAATTTGCCTGCTATTGTTGGGCTGCTCTCATATGCTCAAACGAATAAGGCATGAGGAAAGCCCGCGATATTGTAATGCACTTTATCAGACTTCTTTAACGGTCTTCTCTCTGAAGACAACCTGTTTTCAACTGCGTTATATATTGCAGCTCGGATTGCCTCCCATGAGAGCATGCCCCACGGAAAAGCATTGAACTCCTCCAAGTTATCGGCTAGGGCAAAATATTTCGAGTCTATCTTCACGGAATTTTCATCTGCAAGAGGAACAAAAAATATCATGTATAGTAAGCCAAGCTTGACAGCGTCATCGTCGTTGTCAAATTTTGCATTCAATAGCTGCAACTCCAAATGTTCTCTCGACACACTAGCAATGTCGAAAAATATCTTCTCATTAATTGGTTATCAACCACCGGTGCGAGATAGGTAGACCCTACACATTTCATGCCGGTTATCAGGCAGAACTTGTTGACGGAAAAATCTGCCCAGGTCTTTACCAACCACAAACCATAGAGCATCACCCATTCCTGAGTGATCCGTCAAACGTATTACACTGTTGTAGAAGACTTGCCCAGCCCAACCAAGCGTCTTTAACTTCAAAAATTTCTTAAGCATGGCTGACGGATCATGTCCTTGTATTGTCGAGGTGACAACCACTCTTTCAAGTTATTACATGTAACGACCCACCCACGTAGGTCCGTTACCGTGCTTACTTAATTTAAATACTTAACTTACTTAAATAATTAAACATACTCTCGTATTCCGTAAAAATATGGAAATATTTTTTTTCCTTTTTAAACTCAAATTTAAAACTTAACTTATTCTCATATTTATTTATACATACTTAACTAAGTACTGAGTTTTAAAACCATCTTAACACATTTGATAAAATCATACTAATTACCGTTGTGTAAACATTGTCCCAGTACTAAGTACTAGTACCATCAAATCAGTATAACATATCACAAACATATTCTACAAAACACGTGGCGGTGTCCAACCCAAAGTTTCATTGTCTAAAGTGCCATCTCTCCACAGTCTTGTATCAAGCATTACCGGTAGGTTGCTTACCTACATCATAAACATAAGTTATGAGCTTTCGCCCAACAAGTACAACTTTCTTCCCGCAAAATCATTTTTTGTAAAAGAATGCATGAATTGATTATGCTTTCTTATGTTAGCGTAGTTTTTGGGCCCCTCACATAACATGGACATGAGTGTATGTACTGTGACGCACAGCCCTGGAGTGGTTGGGACGGCCAGTCCAATCCAACTCAAACTATGGACCTAACCCACCCTTGTGGCAAGTGGCACCATGGAGGGGTTGGGGCGGCCAGCCCTGTAAACCTCAAACCATGGACAAAACCTAAACTAGTCCTAGTGGCAGGACGGTACGCCACAAGAAAACATGCTTGTTTTTTCTTATTACATGAAAACTTGTTCTTGCTTTGTTCATACTTGAAAATAGTTTCTTACTTGAAAACTGAGTCTTGTTCTTGTCATGTGATTTATTATTAATAAGCATGCTTTCATAATACCATAATAATAAAATATTAAGCATATGCATCATATACATCAATGCATGAGCTTTAGAAAACATGCCATTGAGTAAAAACATTTTTGCCTATGCTGTGGACAGAGATGTACTTACAAGTTGTCCTATGCTCTTGGTCTATCGTTCCAACAAGGCACAACAACAAGTTAAATATTCAGGTTTCAAATAGGGCATATGATAATAATCGTCTATCTTACTACAAACCATAGCATACTAGATCGGTATCCAATCCGATTACCATTGGTAATCATAGATGCCAACCTAACATAGTAAATCGGTATCCCATCCGATTACCATCAGTCATACACTTGTTACCATATTCTATTCTTATGTTTTGAAAATATCATAACTATAGAAATGAAGTATTTCTTATCATAATACTTGAAATTACCTTCCATAAAACATTGTACGTTTTTTTTTTAAATCACTTGGGAAATTCCATTGGATTTAAACCTTTTAAAACTATTTTTGTAAGGATGTAGTTCCTTTTTAAAAGAGATCGTAAAACCTTAAAAACTGCTTTTAAAACAGCCTTTTAATTTATTGGAATGCATGTGTACAAGAAATTTCCTATACCATGCACAGTTTTGAAAATCCCATTTTATTTTTAAATTGGTTTAAAATTTGGGAAAAATTTCTTCATAGAAGTTGTAGATCTTGTCGAAACCTATAACATTTGTTTCTTGCCCAAAACTTAAATCTGCCTTTAACTTATTCGTTTTTCTATTTGAAAAATTCTGACCGTGTTAAGTACTTGGATCAGCCAGTTTTGAAAACTAATTAAAAACGAAGGCCTTTGGAGCCTGTTTTTAAGAAACTGCCCATGTAGCCCCATAGGATTTTCTGTGTTCTAAAACTTTTCAGTTTTAAAATTTTCCAAATTCGGCTTCTAAAGGGCTCAAAATCCAGTTTCCAGAAAAATGTTCAGATTATTTTTCAAAACCCGGCATTTTGCATTTTTGTAGGTTTTTGTTTAAAATCCGTGCACCCTACCTAAAACGGGCAAAGCCGTGAGCCTACGTCAATATGCAGTGTGTTGGATTCATTCTTAACATTCAAACATACACTTATCTCATGTTTTTGAAAAACACAACATTGATAACTTATTTACCAACTTGTGTCTTTAGGTTAATTTCTTAATCAACATACACTTAGCATTCACATCATCATCATTATTCATAAATCTCCCTACTTAAACATGTGAAGACATTTTCACAAACACATGGTGAGCAATGAGCACACATAACTTTAAACTCAACATAGAGCATAAAAATCAAACCCATACTTAGAGCTAGCAACCAAGATAACCTAAGCATAGATCTAGCATAAACAATCATCATAAACCATAATATAAGAAGTATGAGCTTATGCTCATATAACCCATAACTTGAAATATACATAAATCTCATAAACCAAAACTTAATGAAATTCTTAGTTAGAGGTTCAAGAATAATACCTCTAAGCTTGGAAAAAGTGGTTCTAGACCTTGCATGAGCAAAAATTCTTGCTCCACCTTTCCACCATAGCAACTGGCCACCCCCCCCCCCCCCCCTCTCTCTTTTTTATTTTTTTCTAAGGCTAGAGAGGAATAGTTGACAAGGAACTAGAAGGTGAGAAGCTAACTAAAGTCATCTAATTCTCACAACCCACCTCTATTTATAGGTGGAAATTTTCAAAATTTTCAAAATTATTTTTATTTCTAAAATTCCCCTTGAATTTACATATTTGGCCTTAAAAACAAAATTTTGCCTTTCATGTCCCTCCAAGTGGCCGGCCATGCAATGCAATGGAGCCAAAAATATTTCTTCAAACTTATCTCTAATTTTTTTCCTTGTTGCCCAAGGCCACCCAATAAAACCAGCCATGTGGCCTAGGTGGAGGGTTTTTTTTTTTTTTTTTTTTGGCTAAAATCAATAAATCAAAAATTGTGTATTTATCCACAATTACTTGGCCACCAAGTCAAGTAGGGCCATGTTTGGCATTCCTCCTAATATGCAATCTGTTTTCTTAATAATCCAGATATTACCAATACTGTTTTAACTATCAATAGTATAATATTACTGGACTGCAATCCAGAATTTATCTGCACTTAACTGGACTGCATATAGGATTTTCTTAGGACTTGAAGCTACTTAGTCCTTATTGCTCCAAATATTATTCCTAATTTTTTTGGAGTTATCCCATTCCTTATTCTTACTTCTTCATCCGTAATGACGGTTGACCACAGTATAATTTCAATATTGCTTATTATACTGTAGTACCGCCTTATTCAAGTCATAATTTATCCTGATCATTCATTGGCCCGAACAAAAATCATTATTCATGGTTTAGCCTTTTTCATCATGAAATCTTATCCTTGACTTAATAAATTATCATTGAGTGTCATAATACTTATAAGAACTTAAACATACCCTGATAATGAAATCAGATCATGAGCTTCATGTTGACATACATGATTCAGACTTAGATTTTCCTTTATATCTAAGGAAATCACAAGTTCGTCAAAATTTTTGGGTTGTTACATTAAATGTCTCTGCAATATTAATAAAAGAATTTATTTTGGTCCGGATAATTTTACTGTTCGGTACGTATCGAAAACACTGAACTTGTTGTAATGTTAACGGTATCATAAAAGAGTAATTATATTTATGATCAAGAAGTAATCATAAAAATAATCAGTTGGAAAATAACATAAATCTAAATAATTAAATTGATGACCAGCAAGTCATCATAAAAATGACCATCAAATCATCATAAAAATGACCAACTGAAAATAACAGAAATCTAAGTAATTTTTATGATGACCAGAAAGTCATCATGAAAATGACCTATGGGTAAAATTACAAGATGATCTCAAATAAATATCCAGATAACCGCATTTTTCGATATCACATACAATTAACCAAACATTAACAAAAACCCAAACACATTCGGCTACCAAATATTTATATAAACCAATACACTCAATTTTTTCTCTCAATATCCAAATACGAAACCAACAAACTTTTAGTTTATGTCGCAAAATCAAATAAAAATACAAACTTTACGTTTTTTTTTTGCAAATTTTTTTCAACAAATCAATTAGAAATGTAGAATCTCATCAAAAATGCATATTAAAATGCAAACTTTTGTTTACATAATCAATAAAAAATGCAAATGTCCTCAAGTATAATGCACATTCTTATGGAATGTATATTAAAAATGCGAACTTATTAAATATATAAACGAAATGCAACATTTTTACCTATTCAGCTTCCGAGATCTTCTTCTCTTCTATGGCTCTCTTTGCCTTCTTTGATTCCTTAACTTTGATTTCCCCCTGCTTTCTCTTCAACCCTTCCTCGGTCACCCTTCTCTTTCTCTTTGGTGCCGGTTTTTTAGAAATTTTCTTGGTCGGTGGCGTTTTAGCTACCGAAACCATTACTCGGAGTGACCTCTTTTCGGGAGTAATGTTTTTCTCCGCCAACTTCGTGGGTTTGGACATGGATGGTTTTAAAAGATTATCCAACGTTTACAGACTTCCAAAAGCTTTATAGAGGGCGTTGGTGGTGGTTTCGGATGGTTTCCGAGCGGTTATGGAGTGGTTTCTGACGGTTTATGTGGGTGGTGGAAACTCTTTCTCTCTCTAAATGGGAGTTTCTCTCTCTAAAATACTGTAAATTATTTGAAATTAGGTTAGGGTAGACGAGGGAGATTTGGGAGGGTGGGAAGTGGGGGTAAACCCGGAATTTGGCATCCCTTAAATGCTTCTGGGACCCACATATCAGAAGATAAAATGACGTGATAGTGCTAATAATGAAGGGAAAAAATGGTGTTATTTTCAATAATATTTTTCCCATTGGTGCTACTTTTAAAATTAACCCTAAACCCAATTATACGTGGACTCCATTACCATTATTTATATCACAATTTGAGACATAAATATGACACCTCAGCGAAGGATGGTCTTTCGAGAAGGACACTAGCTTTACATATATGTATATGTATTTATCTATCGTACGCTCTCCATTATTCACAAAAGTACGATGAATGTCCTTTTTGCCTTGTACATACGATACTAGGTGGGTAGTTTTAGTTTGTTATCCTCTGATGGAATGTCTCGTAAACATTAAAAAAAAAATTTTTTTTTTAAACGAACGAAATGTTAATTGTACTAGAATATCCGACCCACTCAAGTTCTTTTAATCCAATTAACCAAGAGTCAATAATTTTTCGTAGATGTTTTACACCCATGTTATGCAAGCATATCTCCATATATATCATCCATCAATATATTATATATATCTCAAACATGAAATAACATAATAATCCAAGACGTATTAAGAAGTTAGGGCTAATTAATAATTAGGAGCAAATATATTTTGGGAGAAATACGAAAATAGCATAATACAATTTATAATTTTAAAATTATAACAAAATTTAAAATATTACTACTAAATAGTATAATTAAGATAAATAATAAGAGAAAAACCTAAAACTCTCTCCCCTCTCTCACCCCTATTTGTCTGTCCCGCATTCTCCGGACAGCTGGAGATCATAATTTATAGCATATTTTGGATTTATGTTGGGGCCAACCAGTGCAGGTACGTGTCCGGTTGATCACCTCCCCTCCCTTACTTGTTTTCTTCCGAGTTACTCGAGATGTACCCCACGCCCACACGCCCACACCGGCCAACCCCACCCACCACACCCCCCACCCCGGTATTATTTTTTTATTTACCCCACTGAAAAGTTCTTTTTTACATTATGTTATTATTTTATAGGAGAGGTATGTGATAAAGCATTTTTTATATACCCTATCGGTAGAATTCATTTTTAAACCATTTAGATCTGATCGAACGGCTGAAATATTACGTGTGTATGAAAATTAGAAAGGACCTTATCACATATTAATATAGCCTAAAAAAATTTTAAAAAATATTAGTAAAAAAGGAAATTAAAAAAAAAACCTTCAGAGGGAGCGCCGACTTGACGTTGAGGTGTTGGGGAAGGGGGCGTTGTCTGACATTGGAGGGGGATGGGGGAATGTGTTTGTCGGCTTTGGGGGGGGGGGGGGGGGGGGGTTGGGCTTGATGGCATTGGGGGGGGGGGGCGATAGTGCTCGTCAGCGCAGGGGGGTCGGGGCCTCATCTCCGGGGGGGGTGTCGGGGGGGGGCTTCTTGAGTTTTTTTTTTAAATTTATTTTTTATATTAATTAATAATTTTTTAGTCTGTATTAGTATGAGGTAAGATGCATTATAACTATCATACATAAGCAACATATTAGTCGCTCGATTACATCTTAATGGTTTAAAAAATGACTTTACAGATATGGTATGTAAAAAGGGTTTAACGCAGCCTTTATCTTATTTTATATATTTTAGCAAAACTTTTGTAACTACATAACTCTTTTTCCATATCCGTTTAATTTTTTCCTGTCTTTTCTTTCACTAATTCTTACTGTATATTTACTTATTTCTCGTCATTTATTTCATCATTAACTAGTGTACTAATTTTGAAGTATTTAGCTTATATCTTTCTTTTTTTTTTTTTTTTTTTTTTTTTTGTCCACATATATACATATAACTTTTCAGAATTTATTTTTATTTTTTCTTTTATGAAATATAAATTTAATATACGTCCTAATGGAATACGAACAGATAAGTTCAAAACGTCAAAAACTGTTGTCGATTGATCTAATATTAATTTTACTTATTAAAAAAAGCTGAGTATAATTAAATTAGAATATTCTAGTACAATTAACATTTCGTATGTTTTCGATATAGCACGTCACATTATTTATTTATTATTTTTATGAATACTACTAGTTGAAATCCACAATTTGACACTTATTAAGATTCGTAAATTGTAATTATCTTGTTTTGGTAATGGTTCTTCATATCAATATTGATGCTATGTTGGTTTCTCAAATCAGTCTCTCAAAATATTTGATATCGGTTTGTGACGATGGCCAAAGAAATGCCAGGTTTAGGTAACAACTTATTCATTCCTAGCTGGCTTTCCTATAGATGCTTGTGCCTAACACAATAGACTTCTTTACACGTTGGAAGGATTAGGAACGGATGAAGAAGTTGCATTGCCCCAAAAAGGGTATAGTTTAACAACTATTTATACCTAGGATATTTTTACACTAGTACTGATGAATTTTGAAGAAAAAATGCTAAAAATACTAACTCTAATATCACCTTTTGAGTACCAACATATGTGGTATATGAGGTATCATTTTTTTATTGGTAAGTATTTAAAGTATTATCACATCAATTGATTGAATATTACCAATAAAAATATGACACGTGAGTTAGTATTTAAAAAGTTTGGATTAGAATTAGGGTTCCTAACACTACTCATTTTGAAGTTATCGATGATATATAAACATTCGGGGATGAACTTTTTAGTTGTAGTAGTGTGCGACTGATTACTGATAGTTTGCCATGCGTAAGAGGGCTCAATCCCATTTTTCGTCTAGCATATTGAGACCGTTGTTGAGCATCTTCTGGATCTACTCTTTGTTTTCAAAAAATAGTTGGCGTCAAAGTGTGGGAACATCGATCTCCGTTGGGACAAGCACCTCTGCTCCGAAAGTTAGCGAATACGGAGATTTGCCGGTTGCACATCTTGGGGTGGTTCAGTAAGCCCATAGGACACCATGAAGCTCGTCCACCCATCTTGTAATGACCAGAATTTTCACGAACTCATGATTTTCTTATATATAAGAAATCTAAAGTTTGTACTATGTGTTTATGTGTAATTTTATGAAAATTATGAATCCTAAATACAAAATTCATAATTTTATCAGTATAGGGTTGAGTTTTCGGTAAATTAGCCACGAGACTCCATAATAGGCCTTTTAAGGAAAAAGGCATGACGAAATTTCATGAAATCATGTTGGTCAAAGTTTGACCAAAAAGTCAAAGGTTGACCAGAGTGGTCAAACAAAAGACGGTACTGTGATACGATAAGCAGTATGGGAAATATACTGTGAAAACCGTCTTTACGGACCAGACAGTATAATTAAGATTTAAAACCACCATAGAAAAATCAAGCACCTAAAATAGGGTATTAAGGGCCAAATAGTTTTAAATAAAAAGAAAATTTTTTATACAGTCCAACTATACACATAAATTTTGGACTGCAGTTCAGTATAACAGTACTAAATTGTACTGTGTATTAGTGAGCACAGTACTAGAAATATCTGTGTTGGTTTTAAAGTGGACTGCTTTTTAAGGAAAAAGGCAAACAAGCCTTAATTGTGCTTACCTCATCACCTTTTGGATTTATGACATCATTAAGGTTTTTAATTAAAAAAAATTAGAAAATCTTGGACTATTCTAGATGGTGAGGTGGCCGGCCATTTAGGGGTCAAAGTATGATTATTTTTGCTCCAAGGATTTATGAGCAAAAGTTGAACAAAAAATATTTGCAAAGGGACCCATTTTTTTCACCTATAAATAGGGGTGGTTGCTATTCATTTTTATTCAAAAATTTGGGGAGGTTCTTGCCAATTTTCTTCTTGAAAATCAGCAGCCAAGGAAGAGAGAAAGAGGAGAGAAAAATCAAAATTTTCATAGGGCTTTTACTTAGGGGAGTTCGGTTTTGCTTTAGGAAAAAAAAAAAGAGTTTGAATTTTTTTTGGGTCATTTTGGGTATAGTGGCCGAGAGTGAGGGAGAGGAGAAGAGGAAGAAGAAAAGTTGGAAATGTTGTGGAGAAAGCTTGGTGGTGTGCTCGGTTTTGGTGTGGATCAACCAAGGAGCCAAGAGAAAATTTTTGGGTCCCTAACTAGATTGAAGCCGTGGGCAAGGGAAGGCAAGGGAGGAAGGGGAGTTACAATTTTCAAACCCTAACTTTGATCTAAGGTAACTTCCTTGAGCCCTAATCCTTCCATTGAGTTCAATTTGGAATTTTATTTGTATTTCAAGTTGAAAAATGTAAGAGCATAAGCTCAAAGTTATTTTATTGCTTTAGGTTAGTTTTGGTGGTGCTTGATTAGGTATTAAGGGTGGTTTGGTTTAATGGCTTTGATTGGTTATGTTTATGCTTGTTTGAATGTTAGGATGCATGCTAGATGGATGATGAATTGTATGTCCCCTGTTTTTATGTGCAAGCCGGTCCTAGAATTGCATGCTAGGTTGTTAGTTTTGATTATGGAATGGTATGTGAAGGAATGGAATGATGAGACAACCTAGAACCATGCAAACCTAGGCTAGGACAGTTCGGTTTTTGGTTTGCATGGGCGCGTTTGAGTTGCATGTTTGTTCATGTGGGACGTTAGAAAACGCTGCATGTGTGCTATCTAGGCTCCCGCGTGTACGGTTGAGGTAGATTGCACGAAATAGGACGTAAAATGAATGTGAGAACAAAAACTGCCAGTTCGGATGTGAACTGCCCAGTTTTCTAAAAAGTGGAATTTGAGGCCTTTGAAGGCCGAATTGGGAAAAACGTAAAACATAAAAGTTGTAGAGAACGATTTTTCCTAGAAGGCAGCATGGATGGATTTCCAAAATAAGGCTCCAATGGCCTTCGTTTTTGCAAAAACCCGAGCCTGACCGTGCCCAAGATTTATGCACGGCCAGTTGAGTTCAAACGGCAATATGAACATGTTAGAGTCCGAATTAAATTTTTGGTAAAACATGAAAGTTTTAGGATTTTTCGAGAGCTAAAACTTTTGCGAAGACAACTTTTTCAAATTCAAATTGGATTTTTAAACTGACATGGATTTCTAAAGACTGTGCAGGGAACAGGAAATTCCTGCACAGGAATTTTTAAGAATAATGCAGAAAAACTGTATTTTTCACAAAACCCAATATTTTGACTGAGAAAAACTGTTCCAATGACAGTTTTCAACCCTTAATAATTTTTATAAAACCCCACTTAAGAACCATGAATTTTATAAGTTAGATTTTTGGATTTAAACTTACCAAATTTTCCAAGACAAAGAAAATGATTTTTTAAGCCAAAGTTTAGAAAAACAATAATAACATATGGTAACCGGGAAGGATACCTGAGTTACTGGGCCAAGCCCAAATCCCAAGTTTGACCCATAGAGGGTTGACCATAGTTGACCAAAAATGTTGACTTTGGTTGACTAAGTTTGACCACCTCAAGGGTTACCCAATGTAACCCAATAGGTTATCATGTGTATAATTGGGGGACATATAACTAAGATTGTGTATGAATGTTGGATAGGTCACCAACATTTTATAGGATCCTTATCCTATGTTCTTTTTAATAGCATGAAGTAACCTACAGTTGCGATCTGAGTGGAAGCAACAAAACCCGGAACATAGCATATCAGGCAAGTATCAAACCTCACCTACAGTATGAAAATAGTAAATACTATTTTCAAATATGCTATGTTAAGCTATGCTATTTACACCATATTTTCAAGTGTACATGCTATGTTATATTATGATATGTGATGCCATGCGATGATATGCTAAGTTATGCTATGACATGTTATGCCATGTTACAAGAATGTCATGTTGACAAAAATGCCATGTTTTAAAAATGTCATGGTTTCAAAAATGCAATGTTTTCAAAAATGCCATGTTATGGCAAGTGTTAGGTATAATATGACATAGTGACATCATGAGGCATGTTCACTAATGTTGAACCACATGGTAAGATAAATCAAGTAAAGTGTCATACCAACCTCCCGTGATCGTGGAGGCTACATGTTTCAGTTGTGATATTTACCTTCCGTGATCGTGAAGGGTCAAGTTATAATTCCCAGAACTGTTATGGCCTTGCAAACCCTAGCTTTGTCTGGAGGCTGCGCGCTTTTGGTACGTACACTATGGGCCCACATGTTGAGACAAGATAATAAGTTAAAGATTGAGTCTATAATGAAGCATAAGATATTCAATCAATCATAAATGGTTCATGCATAAGTTATATGATGATTGGCATGTTTTAAGATGATTGAAATGTTTTGTGAGATTATATTTGTACTTGCTAGGCGAAAGCTCACTCTTATATTTCATACTGTAGGTAAGAAGCCTACAGCTTAAGTGGTGGGCTATGCGGACGATGCGGTGGGTGAACGGCGGTGTGGGATACCACTACGCAAAATTTTCCGCAACCGCTTTTTGAGTTAAAATGTATATATTTCAAAAAGTAAATTATGTTTGGATGTATGTATGAGGTTTGAAGACATGAGAATGTATTTTCAATTTGGTGTGTTTGCATGATAAGTTTTTCTCTACAAAATAATTTATGTGAATATGTTTTTAAAAAAAAAATTTAGTCTTAAATTTTCAAGTAAGTTAAGTACAAGTATGTATGGTGTCGACCCGGCTTGGGAAGTCGGGGCGTCACACATCTCCACTTACAAGTCTTGAGATTCTTCTTTAGGTTCTGGACATTTGTTTTGTTTATTGCTTTTGCTTGTCCATTACCTTGCGGGTACCTTGGAGTGGAGTAGTTTAGCTCAATCTTCCACCGTTTGCAGAACCTACTAGAGTTACCCGAAATGAACTACGGTTCATTGTCAGTCATGATCTCCTGAGGCACGCCGAATCTGCATATTATGTTCTCTAGATGAAACTTTCGATGTCCTCGTCTTTTACCTCTATGTATGGCTCTGCTTCAACCTACTTCATAAAATAATCAGTAAGGATGAACAAGTATTTACGTTGGCGGGTTGCCTGTGGTAGTGGACCAACTATGTCCATTGAGTACTTCATGAAGGGGTAAGGGGATCAGATACTTGACAGTCGCTTTGTCGATTTATGGATGACCAGAGAGTGCCGTTGGCACTTGTCGCATCCTTTGACAATAGCATCATTGTCGACAAGCATGGCAGGCCAGTAGTAGCCTTGGTGTTTGGTCTTGTTACACAAAGATCTCCCATCGGAATGGTTCCCACATTCGCCTTCATGGATCTCTTTCAGAGCGTAGGCCACTTCTTGCTCGTCAAGGTAATGAACGTAGGGACCATTGAATGATTGTCGATATAATGTACCACTGATGAGTGAAAAATGGGCAGTTTTGGCTCTGATTTTACGAGCTTCATATTTGTCTTTCGGTAATGATCTGTCTTGCAAATATCCAACGATCGACGTTCTCCAATCTTCTACATTTGCTTCTATAGCGATGGTTGATCCCAACACGATACTTGGCTTCTCAATGTACCCGATGGGGATCGTTCGTTAAAAGTCCGGTTTGGATGTCGAACCAAAACTTGCCAAGCCATCTGTTTGGGCGTTTAAGTTTCGCGAGACATGTTGGATGGCACATTCGTCGAAATGAGCTATGAGCGATTGTACGACTACCAAATAGGATTCCATCTTATGATCCTTCGCCGTGTATTCCTCAAGTACTTGGTTCACGACGAGCTGTGAATCACTTTGGACTTTGAGCCTGCAAGCCCACAGTGCCTTTGCTAATCGTAGCCCAGCTATCAGAGCTTCGTATTCTGCTTCGTTGTTGGAAGCCTTGAATCCTAGCTTGAATGATTGTTTGATGACCTCGTGATTTGGTGACTTGAGGTAGACTCCTATGCCCGAGCCCTTCACGTTCGATGCTCTATTGACCATTAGGGTCCATGGTTTTTTGGGCTTATCGTTCATCAACGGCAGATCAGGGGTTAATTCGATAATGAAATCAGCTAGTACCTGAGGTTTTAAGCCAATACATGCTCAGTATTCAATGTCAAATTCGCTCAATTTGACTGCTCACTTGGTTAAATGTCCTGCGTGTTTGGACTGTGGAGAATGGCTTGCAAGGGATAGGTTGTCATCACCGTGATAAAGTGCAACTGGAAGTATGGCCTCAATTTTTGTGTTGTAGTGACTAGGGCAAGAGTCAACTTTTCGCTGATCGGATACCTCATTTCAGCGTCGAGCAATGATTTGCTGCCTCTGTTTCAGAAGATTGGTTGTTGCTTGCTATTCAAATCTCAAACTAGGACAGCAATGACGGCTGCCTCCATCACTACCAAGTACAAGAACAATTGCTTGCCAGTTAGAGGCTTAGCCAATATGGGGGGAGTAGATAGATACCTTTTGATCTCATCGAAGGCAAACTAGCACTCGTCGGTCCAATCAAACTTCTTATTGCCTTGCAATAGTTTGAAGAACGGCAAGCACTTGTCAGTCGAATGAGAAATGAATCTGTTAAGCGCTGTGATTCGGCCAGTGAGCTTCTGAATCTCCCTTTTATTTCTTGGTGATGGCATGTTTATTATTGCTCTTATCGGATCGGGGTTTGCTTCGATTCCTCACTGGGTGATGAGATAGCCCAGGAATTTCCGAGATGAGACCCCGAAAGAGCATTTGGAAGGATTGAGGCTCATATTGTGCTGCATAAGTACTGAGAAACAATCCATCAGGTGACTTATTTGGTCCTCAGTTCGCAATGACTTGACCAGCATGTAATTGATGTAAACCTCCATCATCCTGTCGAGGTGATCAACGAATATCGTATTGACGAGCCTTTGATGCGTTGTACCAACATTCTTCAATCCAAACGGCATTACCTTGTAGTAGTATATTCCTCTTTTCTGTGATGAAGGTGGTCTCTTCCTGATGATTCGGATGCATTAGGATTTGGTTGATTTCGAGAAAGCATCCATGAACAATAGGATTTTATGGCCAGTGGTCACAACCACTAGACGATCGATATTAGGCAATGGAAAGCTATCTTTGGGACATGCATTGTTGAGGTTAGTGAAGTTGATGCACCCTTTACTTCCCATTCTTCTTCTTTACTACAATGACATTGGCTAACGATTCTGGGTAGCGAACTTCTCTTATGAATCCTACCTTGATTAACTTACGCACTTCATCATTCACAATCTGATTATGCTAGATACCGAGCTTCCGTCTTTTCTACTTGACTGGTTTGTGGCTAGGATTGACGTTGAGTCGATGAGTTGTCATAGCGAGATCGATGCTTGGTATATCATTGTGTAACCATGCAAAACAATCTCGATTGTCCTCGAGAAACCTGATTAACTGGGTTCGAATGGTCTCGTCGAGCAACGAGCCAACATTAACTCGTCGTACAGGCCCATTAGGGTTGATCTGAATCTCATCCAACTACTTGATGTTTAGCTGTGAGTGATTGGTCGTCCCCTCTTCCGCTTGTGATTACTACAAGCGGTCATCTGTCTTCAACTTCATGGAATGGAGGTAACACGTTCATGCGACCTCCTAGTTTCCTCTGATCTCTCGAACTCCCCTCTTTGTAGGAAATCGGATCCTCTGATGCTAGGTGGATGGTACGGCCTTCATGGTGTGGATCCATGGCCTACCGAGGATAATGTTGTAGGCCGACGGGTAATCTATGACCAAGAAAGTGATCATCTTGTTTTCTCTAGCAGCGAAAACTAGAAGTTTAATCTTACCAACAACGGCAGTAGATTCTTCATTGAATCCAATGAGTACCGTGGTTGATTTCTCTATCTTGGACTCGTCAATTTCCATCTTTCACGGGGTCGACAGAAAAAGCATGTCGGCCGATCTCCCATTCTCGACAAAGATCCTGCTTACTTCATGTAAAGAACTAGTGCTTCATCATGCGGTTAACAAAGAATTATGGCCTCGCTGCTTTGAAACGCGATCGAATGTTCGCCAGGGTTGTCCGGAAAGATCAAAGCTATAAGCTATAGGGCCTTCCTCTGATGAGCCTCGATCGCGGTTATCGAGTCTCCGCTTTACATCAAACCCCCACAGATGACACCGATGGACTTTCGAAGAGGCAGTGGCGATGGTGTATCCTCGATTTGCTGAACAGTCCTTCGCTCTTTGAGCTCATTGTCGAGCCCGTATGTTTCTTTCCCTTTGTTAGTAAGGAACTCTCTAAGATGTCCCTTCTTCAGCAGCTCGGTAATTTCGGCTAGCAGACCCCTGCAATTGATAATGTGATTGTCGTGATCGTTATGGAATTCACAATATTTGGCCATGTCTCTGGCAGGATTGTTTGGCAATTTCTTCGGCTAAATAACATAGTCCCGACCCTTCAAATGAGCGACGAGCTCTGAAGTGCTCATATTGAGAGCGTACTTGGGCGGTGACAAAGGGCACTTTTGTTCGCGCTTCGATGATCATTCATCGCAAGACTCATTGCGTCGTGGTGTGTGCGTACGTTCACGCCTTGTCGTTCTATCCTCGTGCTCCTCGCGAGCTTTTGTTACCTCCTGTCGGGTTCGTGCTAACTTTAGTTCAACGCATTCATTTTCTTCTTCTAAGTCTACAAATCCTTTGGCTCGGTGCATAGCGTCTTGAATGGTTGGCGGATATTTGCCACAAATTTCATTCTTGAAGAGAGACATGTGCTTCTTTCACCGTTCCATCGTCTAATCCGGAAATCTCAGATATTGCTTTGATAAAGCAATTTATGTAAGCACGTAGCGTTTCGTTTGGTCCCTAGACCATTTCCCATAGGTCCTTTGTGGTCTTCCCAGATTGAATGTGGATGGAGTAGCTCCTCATGAAGTTAAGCGAGAGTTCATTGAATGAATCGATATATTCAGGAGAGAGATTGTAGAACTATCGAAGGGCGGGTCCCTTCAAACTTTGTGCAAAGAGTTTGCACATCATATCGTCTAGCAAACCATTGGGGATGTTCATCGATTACACGATGTGTTTATACTGGAGCAGATGATCATGGGGGGACATGCCATCGAACCTTGGAAAGGATATGCTACCAAATTTGGGAGTAGGTGTACTCGTGATTCACTTTGTCAGGGGCGTCTCGCAGACCATG